>CM048745.1:99492398-100092398 GCA_026315105.1 Locusta migratoria
CCCCCCCCCTCCCCAAGGTAAGTCCTTCCACTCCCGGGATTGGAATGAGCCCTCATTGACTCCCTTTAAACGCGAATTCTTCCCTTTTTCCCCTCCTTCCTTTCTCTTTTCCTGACAAAGCGACCAACGGTTGCAAAGGCTTAAATTTTTTGTTTGTTTGTGTTTGTGTGTGTGTGTGTGTGTGTGTGTGTGTGTGTGTGTGTGTGTGTGTGTGTGTGTGTCTGTGTGTCTTTCATACCGCATCTCATTTTTTGCATGACATCACCTCTGCTTGCTATATCCCCATCCTTATCTTCCCTCTCCACTTGCCCCCTCCTCCGCTCCTTCCCCCTCCCCTCCTCCCATCCCTTCCGCTTGCTGTGATTCAGACTGTGTTGGATGGCCAGAGATGGCTGATATGTGTAGATGAGTGTGCCTGAGTGATTTTGTGAATGAGTGTTCTCTGTCTAAGGAAGGCCACGACTGAAAATGTAGAATTGTGTGTGTGTGTGTGTATGTCTTTTATTTGTCAGTGGGTCAACCTTCATCTTTACTGTGAGTTGTTCCAGATACATCTTATTATTATTATTGTCATTATTATTATTATTAACATATCTCATGAACTGTGTGTCATGCTATTATATAATTTTTTAGGTATATTTAATGGTGTGCGTGTAAACTGTCTGTAAAGTGCCTCACGACTGCAGTTAGTGGTGTAGAAATAATAACTGTAATGTCATGCCAAATCTCACAGTTCTTCTGCATGAAGAATGTCATAAACTTCTTTCCTTTCATTATTTTGTTTGGGTTGTCAACAAAAATAATTGTGAACTATTGAAATTATGTTCATTAGAAGAGGCTAGGCAGTTAATGGAACAGGCCTTACCCACAAAATTTGATACAATCGAAATTCCAACCATCTCTCCTTCTGAAATTAAGAAAATTATAAACTCTCTCAAGAGCAAAAGCTGACATGGAATTGACGGTATTTCCAGCAGGGTAATAAAACCTTGTTCTCAAGAAACAAGTAGGATTCTTACTCACATATTCAATAGTTCTCTGGAGCAGGATATTTTTCCTAATAGACTGAAATATTCTATAGTTAAACCACTACACAAAAAAGGGGAATGTCTGATGTCAACAACTACCACTCAATCTCAATTCTGATAGCCTTATCCAAAATTCTTGAAAAAGTAATGTATTCTTGAGTAGTTTCACACACAGGTAAAAATAAAGTTCTAACAAAATGTCAGTTTGGTTTCCAGAAAAGCTTTTCAAAAGAAAATGCTGTATATTCTTGCACCAATGAAATATTAAATGCTCTGAATAACCAGACATCACCTGTTGGGATTTTTTGTGATCTCTCCAAGGCTTTTGATTGTGTAAATCATGGAATTCTTCTAGATAAACTAAAGTATTGTGCTATGAATGGGGCAGTGTACAAATGGTTTAATTCATACCTAACAGAAAGAGTGCAGAAAGTTGACATTAGCAGTTCTTAACAGAACCTAGTGACAAAATTTGCATACAAACTGACCTACTAATTAGAAATTGTGTAGACACAAGTAATTTGATTAGGAAAGTAAGTTGTAAAAACCAGTTTTCTGTATATGATGAGGAATATGTTGAGGGGGATTCTGAATTTTATGACTATGCATATTTAGTTAACAAAAAGGTAGATGAGGCTGATGAACTTGATGATAGGGAAAAAGATCAACTTAAAAGATATTCTATGGACGAATAGTGATGTGTTTAGTGATAAACCTGGAAAAGTAAAGAACTATGAATGTAAAATAAAAATGAAATCACACAATCCTTTCTTTATAAAACTGTATGGGATTCCATTTTCAAAAAGACAGACTGTAGAACAAGAATTACAAAAAATGGAAGATTGGGGAATTATTCAAAGGGGAGCACCCATTAGTCATTATTTCCAAAAAGACATGAGGGGTAAGATTACTACTGGATTCGAGACAATTAAACAAGTTCATAGAGAGGGAGACAGATCACCCTGAAAATATAGATGAGTTGCTGCATAAATTTGACGATTTAGAATACATGTCTAGTCTTGATTTGACTGCAGGATTTCATCAGGTTCCTTTAGAGTACAATTTCAGGCAATATACTGCATTTCTGTATGGTGGGAGGTGTTATGTATATTGTGTTGTACCATTTGGGTTAAATATTTCTGTTGCAGAATTTATAAGACCACTAGATTCTGTTTTGGGGAAAGAATTACTCAAAAAGCTTGTAGTCTATGTTGATGACATCCTTGTAACTGGTAAGTCTTGGGCAGAACATGTTGATTTGCTGGAGGAAGTTTGCACTAAGCTTAGAGAAGGAAGCATGTCACTTAAATTGGAAAAATGCAAATTTGCTGTAAAAGAATTAAAATTCCTAGGGCATAGCACAACTAAACATAGTATTGCACCTGATAAGGAGAAATTAGAAGCTATTGAAAAATTTCCACCACCCAAAACAAAGAAGCAACTTAAGTTATTTTTAGGAATCTGTGGGTATTATGGGAAACATGTAAGCAATCAGGTCCTAAATTCACCATATCTCACAAATTTGCTAAAGAAAAACAATGTTTGGTTATGGGATAGTCACTGTCAGAAAGCTTTTGATGGGATAAAAAGGGAACTATGTAAAGGAAGAATGTTGTATAGACCTGACATGACCCTTCCGTTTTGTATTACCACAGACAGCAGTAATTACGTGGTAGGTGTTCATTTGTTTCAGGAAAAGGTAGTAAATGGGCAAATTATTCAGCAATCTATTGCCTTCACTAGCAGAACTTTGCAAAAACATGAAAGGATGTATACCAGTACTGAAAAAGAACTATTGGCTATTTATTGGGGATTTACTAAATTCAAAAATTACCTGTTAGGTCATGAAGTAGTTGTATATACTGATCACAAAGCTTTAATTTATCTGCAGGAATGTAATCTATACTATGTTAGAGGCATAATAAAGTAAAGGATAATGTTGTGTCAGACTGTCTGTCTCGTTTACCTGTTTGCAACAAGAATGAAGATTTTAGTAGGGAATATGAAAGAGAATTCAGACTAATGTATATCAAAGGTGTGAAAGATGAGGGTCAAATACGAAAAATCAGTAAAGATATCAGGAGAAGCCAATATGATGATCAAAATTGGAAATTAGTAAAAAGTTATCTTGGTAAAAAGGGACATGAAAAAGTTGACAAGTATTACAAAGTTCATAATGGAATTCTGTTTAGGAGAATGAACATTGATAGGGATATGTGGAAATTATGTTGGCCAGAACCTTATACAGATATATTAATCAGGTACATACATGAAAGCTTTGGTCATTGTGGAGCCTTGAAATGTACTCAAAAGATACAGGAAATTGTATACTTTTACAACATATCTAGAAGAGTAAGGACTTTATTAGCTAAATGTGATTGATGTCAAGGAGTGAAAGTGTCTAACCAAAATTGTAAGGAATACATGCAAAACATTTTACCTAAGGAAAAACTAAAAATTGTTGCCATAGATTTGTATGGAAGTTTACCAAAATCTAAAGGTTTTTGTTATATATTTATCATGGTTGATGTTTTCTCTAAGTACATAAAATTGTATCCACTAATAAAGGCTACCAGTCACAGTATCATTAATAAGATTAAATCTGCTTATTTTAATTGTATGGGAAAACCTAAGTGTGTGTTGTCAGACAATGGCAGTCAATTCACATCTAAATTATGGAAGAATTTGGTCAGTGATGAGAATATAAATCATATTTTAACATCTATATATATAAAATAGATGAAGATTACTCAGCAGGTGAAGGAGCACAGGTGTGACAGCAGCACAAATGAATAGAACACACACACACACACACACACACACACACACACACACACACACAAACGCTAGCTTTCGCAGCCTAGCTTCTTCGTCAGGCAGAAGGGAAGGAGAGGGAAAAGGAAATGACGAGGGCTTAAAGGAGTGGGTAAGGAGTCATTCCAATCCCGGACAGGAAAGACTTATTTTGGGGGGAAAAAAGGAGGGTAAACAAATACACACACACCCACACATTTACACAGACGCAAGCACACCTAGGCAGACATACTGTAGAAAGCAAAGAAGTTAAGAAGTTAGACAGAGATACCACTTGAGGTAGAGGCTGTCCAGAGAACTGAGGCAATGATGTTAAGATGGTGGGTGGGAATTCAAATTTAGCAGAAATGTGGAAAAACGGGAATGCCTACCTCACAACATCCCTACAACCACCCCATCCAGTTTTATGTACATTCCCTCCATAAACATGCTTTCTCTCTAGCCAAATTACTCTCCCACATTCTTTTTATGCAGGCTTGTCAGACATTTGGAATCACTCCCAAGGGCCTCACACTAAAAGTTCCCATCTCTGGCTGTAACCCATCCTTTCATGCCGCCCTATAACAGTTCCAAACTGAACAATCCATAGTCCTCACCTGCCTAATCCTTAACCTACACATCAACTCCGCCAATGAACACACCTGTCAACTCCTATCCCTAATCAAAATCCTCAGCCTTTCCACTCCCACATCCACACCTGCTGTTCAGAACATCCTCCTTCAGGCCAGCCACAAATTAGAACAACATGCCACCCAACACCTCAAAAAACTATCCAATCTCCTGGTCACCCACCTCCGGAAAGGCAATACTCTCTCCCTTAACAACCTCTCCAATAACCCTCAATCTCCTCTTATTGCACACAAACCCAGTCTCTCCCATTTACTCAATCTCCCACTTCCAACTCCTCTCCCCCCTAAACCTCAAAACTCCAATCCACACAATCCGGTACCACAACATCCCAATTCAGTAGTCAACCTCTCCTCCAAACCTCTCTCCCAATCTGAAACCTCTGTCCTATCCAAAGGCCTCACCTTTAGTCCTTCTCCCAAATTCAACCAAACAGCTCTTGTCAAAGATCTACTTTCCTATACTCGTAGTCTTTGCTGGAGATACCACTTTGCCATGAAGAAAAATAATCCTACTCCTAATGATCCAGCTCCCCAAGACATCATTCAAATTGAACCTTGCCAGAAGAGTTCCGTCCTCCATCATAGCGAGACCCACCTGCTCTTCCTCAAAATCACCTTCTTCAAACCTTCCAGGAATTCCTTACTTCCAACCTTGCCTCTCAGTCTTTCCTGCGAAACCTTAATCCTGCTCCCAACATTACCGCAGCTGAATCCCGAGCTATCCGTGATCTGAATGCTGACCATTCCATCGTCATTCTCCCAGCTGACAAGGGATCCACGACCGTGGTACTTGATCGGCGGGAGTATGTGGCTGAGGGACTGCATCAGCTTTCAGATAGTACCACATATAAAGTCTTTCATGGCAATCCCATACCTGGTGTCTACTCATAGCTTCAAGGAATCCTCAAAACCTTAGGCCGCCTACAACACCTTTCACCTAACTCCATTAATCTCATGACCCCACCAACACCCCGCACACCCACTTTCTACCTACTTTCTACCTACTTCCCAAGATTCACAAACCCAATGATCCCGGCCACACCACTGTGGCCGGTTATCAAGCCCCTCTGCCTTCATAGACTAACACCTTCAATCATGTGCAGTCTCCCATCCTTCATCAAAGACACCAACAACTTCCTCGATCACCTGAAATCCTTACGCAGCCTGTTCCCTCCAGAATCCATCCTTGTAACCATTGATGCCACTTCCTTATACACAAATATCCCACATGCCCAGGGCCTTGCTGTGATGGAGTATTTCCTTTCACGCCGACCACCCACTTCCCTACATCTTTCCTTAATACCCTAGCCAGCTTCATCCTATCCCCACAACTTCTTCACTTTTGAGGGCCAGACATACGAACTAAAGGGAACTGCCATGGGAACCAGGATGGCCCCCTCCTACGCAAACTTATTCATGGGACGCTTAGAGGAAGCCTTCCTGGATACCCAAGCCTGTCAACCCAAAGTTTGGTACAGATTCATAGATGACATCTCATGATCTGGACTCACAGTGAAGAAAAACTCCAGAATTTCCTCTTGAACGTCAACTCCTTTGGTCCCATCAAATTCACCTGGTCCTATGACAAATCCCATGCCACTTTCCTCAGTGTCGACCTCCATCTGTCCAATGGCCAACTTCACACATCCGTCCACATCAAACCTACCAATAAACAACAGTACCTGCATTATGACAGCTGCCATCCATTCCACATCAAACGTTCCCTTCCCTACAGCTTAGGTCTTCGTGGCAAACGAGTCTGCTCCAGTCCTGAATCTCTGAACCAGTACACCAATAACCTAATAACAGCTTTCAAATCCCGCAGCTATCCTCCTGATCTGGTACAGAAGCAAATTGCCAGAGACACTTCCTCATCCCCCCAAATTCAGAACCTTCAACAGAAGAACCCCAGAAGTGCCCCTCTTGTCACCGGACACTTTCCGGGACTGGAGCGAACTCTGAATGTGGCTCTCCAGCAAGGATATGACTTCCTTAAATCCTGCCCCGAAATGAGATCCATCCTTCATGACATCCACCCCACTCCACCTAGAGTGTCTTTCCGCCGCCCACCTAACCTCCGTAACCTCCTAGTCCATCCCTATGAAATCCCCAAACCACCTTCCTTACCCTCCAGCTCCTAACTATGTAACCACCCACGTTGTAAAACCTGCCCTATGCACCCATCCTCCCCCACTTGCTCCATTCCCATAAACCAGAAGGTGTACACAATCAAGGGCAGAGCCACTTGCGACAGCACCCACGTGATTTACCAACTGACATGCCTGCACTTTGAAGTGTTCTATGTAGGAATGACAAGCAACAAACTGTCCATTCACATGAACGGTCACAGGCAGACAGTGTTTGTTGGTAATGAGGATCACCCTGTGGCTAAACATGCTTTGGTGCATGGCCAGCACATCTAGCTAGGTGTTGCACCATTCGTGTTATCTGGATACTTCCCACCGACACCAATACTTCAGAACTCCCGAGATGGGAACTAGTCCTTCAGCATATTCTCTCTTTCCATTGCCCACCTGGTCTCAACCTCTGCTAAATTCAAATTCCCACCCACCATCTTAACATCTTTGCCTCAGTTCTGTGGACAGAGCCTCTGCCTCAAGTGGTATCTCTGTCTAACTTCTTAACTTGTTTGCTTTCTACAGTATGTCTGCCTAGATGTACCTGCGTCTGTGTAAATGTGTGGGTGTGTATGTATTTGTTTACCCACCTTTTTTTCCCCCAAGGCAAGTCTTTCCTGCCCCGGGATTGGAATGATTCCTTACCCACTCCTTTAAACCCTCATCATTTCCTTTTCCCTCTCCTTTCCTTCTGCCTGACGAAGCAGCTAGGCTACAAAGCTAGCGTTTGTGTGTGTGTGTGTGTGTGTGTGTGTGTTTGTTCTATTCATTTGTGCTGCTGTCACTCCTGTGCTCCTTCCCCTGGTGAGTAATCTTCGTCTATATTATATATATTAAGATTACTCACCAGGCGAAGGAGCACAAATGGTGATAGTAGCACAAATAAATCACACACACACACACACACACACACACACACACAAACACAAACTTTCGCAACCCAGTTGCTTCTTTAGGCAGATGGGAGAAAAGAAAGCTTTAAGTCATTGCCAGAATTATGTTAATTTTTGAAAGATAATTAATATGAAAGATTACAAGTAAAAAAAAAAAAAATAAAAATAAAAAAAAAAAAAAAAAAAAAATCAGTGAAATTTATGAGTTCAATACTATTATTTTATGTGCATGTGATTCATTGTTGTGTTCAAATGAAAGGTACCAGGGGTTGACTTTCAAGTCATTAGACTGGACATGTCAGCAACCTGCTCACCACTGCTTTGACTCAACATTTCCTTATTGCAAAATATTGATAGAATTGGTGCTATGTCAGCTCAATCCTTCATGCTAGAATGGTGACCTTAGAGAGATGGTGAATAAGACAGATGCCAATCTTCCATCCATCATACGAGCAAAAACCTGGACCCATTGCAGAAAAAAAAGTAATGTACAAAATTTGAATTTGCCAAAGAAACAGTCATTGTGATGCTAAAGTCATGAATACCATGATTTTTTGCTACATTGATAATCTGTTTTGTTCTCTATTTTCCATCTTGTATTAAGAAATTTGCTTAAATAATGCTGCCCATGTTCTTCGCTGCACATACTGGTGGATCTTTTGTGTGTAGCAAGCAACACACAGAAGATCCGGGGGGGGGGGGGGGTGGTTGGGTAATGTAACAACATTAGCCTCTGTCTAATGTAGTATATGATACCTCTGTTTACTGAATCCCAGGATACCCTTTTTTCCTTGTAGTAAAGTTTATGATATCACCTTTCCCTGTAGTAAAGTTTACGATACCACCTTTCCCTTATTATTCATTTCTACATTATAAAAACTACATTGTTTATGTCACTAAGTATTTACCTCATTTTATTCCCATAAATAAAATCCCATTAATTTCGTAGTAATTACTGTTTTATGCCCATTACTAAATTCCTATAACTTCGTAGTACTTATTTCCTGATATTCCCATTATTAAACCTCATTAATTTTTTAATACTCATTTACCTTTGTTCCCATTATTAAACCCCAGTAATTTCATAGTATTTATTTCATCTCATTTCCTTTATTAAAATTAGATTAATTTTGTAATATTTTTGGCCTGACCAAATGTCAGCACAGCGTGTAATTTAAAGCTGTTGACATCTAATTGTCATTGTATCTAATTTTCAATCATTGCAGTTCATTGTAGAGTGAATTATTTAACATCAACTCAACAATAAGAATCCTCATTATTATAATAAGACAAAACTATTTAATCATGTATTTGTTATTCTAGTTCCTTCATATTGAAAATTACAAAGAGTTATTGTGTATAAAAGAATCCATCACATACTTACATTGTGATAACTAAGTAATACATCATATTGTCAATGGTTATTAATTACACAATAAATAGAAGTTATGTGCGGGTTTTGTGGCTTAGTCTCTCTCAGTGTAAGTCAGTGTTAGATCAGTATCATCTCAGTGTCATCTTGATGCTATTGGAAATAAAGGTGGATCATAGCTGGAAGAAGATGTATCATTTAAAACACCCCTTCACAAATTTAGCTTAACTTCGAGTTTACTTTAACGAGAAATTTATAATCAAATGAGGCGATCACCCAGTTCAAATAGGGATCATCATACTACAGAGCCTTACAATATTTCAGTACAAACTGACATACAAAAGACTGAGTTCATCATCAATATCACTCAGGCTTCTTCTACAATCCCACTAGGAAACAACAGTATATGTAAATTTCCTGCAGTCAAGTACTTGGGAGATTGGATTTCAGCAAGTGAGAGTGACACCATGGTGATAGACGCCAGGTGCACCAAGTAAGAAAGGGCCTACCATTCCTGTAAGCACATCTATACTTCCAAGTACCTACCAAAGAAGATAAAGCTGAAGCACTACAACTTGGTGGTAAGACCCTCCTCACTCTACACCTCTGAGTTCCTATTCATGAATCAAGAGGGCCCACTCAGAAAACTAGAACTTAAAGAAGAGAGGAAGATCCAGAGGAGAATACTAGGATCCATAAGAGAGGAGGTCGGTACATACAGAATGAGGCACAATAAGGAGATCTATGAACATCTGGAAGACATAGTCACAAGTATGAGGAAAAGGCGACTGACCTTCTAAGGGCACATGACCCGCCTGAATCACTCCAGGCTCAGCAAGAGGATCCTCACAGTGACAAGCAGGGGAAAGGCATCCAAAGCCAAGTGGTTCACCTCTGTTAGATCAGACTTAGAGAAACTGCAGATTTCATTACAGACAATCGAGAACCAAACTCAATACCAAGAGGCCATCCTACACAGAGTCTTCCCATTCTCTCACAAGCAAGAAGTGCACAGACACCACCAGACGTAAATGGACAGATGAAAGGAAGCAGACTAATAGCCATAAGATGAAGGAATATTGGGCCAAGAAAAAGCTGAAGACCCTAGCCAAGAGATAAGATGAGCCTCATTGTCCCTAGTAGGCTGAAACGAACTGAAAATAGTGATAATAATAATAATAATAACTCATTGATACAGTCAATGGAAGTTGTATTTGAAAACTTTTTCTTATTGTTGAATTGTAGCTTGATTGTTCCATAAATATGATAGTTTTCCTTTTTGAAGGACCAAAATATGACAAATCATTGAATTCCTCAGATTACTACCATGACTGTAGTGATGAACTTATTTTTGATTGGGTGAGCAGGATAAATAGTGTTCCTGCTACCTACCTACTTCCTTTGCTTCAGCATGACAACAAGATCAAAAGTCAATTCATTATGGCAGTTTATCTGGGATACACTGCCACTATTGCTGGTTTTTTTTTTTTTTTTTTCAATTTTCTTCTGGATGAAATACCCCTTTCATATTAGCACATTTCATGTCCACATGATAATTACAAGGAGGGGACAAAAAATAAAAACATGAAATTCATCAGTACTTCTTTACTTTTTAATATTTTTACTCAAAATTTGGTCATCTTTGAAGTGTTCTTCATTGACCACAACACACTTCTACATTGATCCTTTTATTATTCAAAATCAAACACTAGAAATACCGTATATGATTCAACAATATTTTGGAAAGGATAGGTTGCTACTCACCGCGTCTGATGAGCTGCAGAAAGGCACACATAACAGAATAAACAAAAATGAAGCTTTCGGCTGTTAAGCCTTCATCTGCCATAGAGAAGGCACACACACACTCACACACAGTCCAACCACAACAGCTGGAGACGGCAGTTGGGTTTGTCTGAGTGTGTGTATGTATGTGCATTCTCTGTGGCAGGTGACGGCTTAACAGCCGAAATCTTAATTTTTGTTTATTCTGTTATGTGTGCCTTTCTGCGGCTCATCGGACATCTCTGTAGTGATTAGCAACCAATCCTTTCCAAAGTTTCATTATTCAAAACAATTTTAAATTCACTTATTGGGGTGTTCCTTATGTCATCCAGCAATTTTTGTTTTACCTTCTCCACAGTGGCAAAATGCTTTCCTTGTATGCCCCTTTTGTGTCTGGTAACAAAAAGAAATCATAGGGGGCTAGATCCAGTGGGTTGAGGGGATGGGCAGCCAGGATTTGGTTCAGGGGGGGGGGGGAGTCTAATACTGAAAAAAAAAAAGCCTATTGAATTTATTAATTTATGACTTATTTTTACACTTCTTATAATTTAAAAAAATATACTACGAAAACAAGCATATGAACAATGGGCTTGTAACTTCAGCATAACAGTTACAATAGTGACAGCATCAAAGCTGGTCACGGCAGCATTAAAACTGCTCATAGAACAGCAGCACATGTTCTCAGTGGTGGCATCACATTGGCGATCCATTTTCACATTCACTTGTGCTTGGTAAATCATAGTTACATTGTGATTTATTACATGTGTACTATTTCAAATTTCTGATGCTGACCTTTTTTAAAAAAGACTGTTATGTGGGTGTCAACCTCGCAACCTCCATCTTATTTGGCCTTTCTAGTCTCCATCTTCTCCTGTTCCTGCTCGGCAACTTTCTTGGTATGGCCCAAGGGCTAAGATCAGGGTCCGAGGGTTTGGGCACTGCCCTAAATGGGTTCCCGCTGTGGTGCACAGTTTGCGAGGTCAGTGCCTCTGTCAGGTTCAGACCTGCAATGGTGTGGTACTGTGCCACCATGATTAGTAGCGTATACGGGTGGCAGATGGGACACCTGGTGGACCTTGCCAGGTCTCCGGGTCACAGACTCTTCCTGAGGCAAGTGCCACACCTGTTGCAGAGACGCTACTACCTCCTTCTTGTGCACTACTTCCTCCTGCGGCCACCTCTGCAACTCCTCCAATGCAGCTCCCACCACTCCAGGTGCCAAGGAAAGCACATCCTCGGGTCTGTGCACCAGACCGAACACCTCCATGTTTCAGAGGATAATGACCACCACCATTCGCTCTCACCAGGTGTTGCTAAAGGTCATCAGTGACATAAGTTTTGCCATTTCCGACCATATCACAATGTTCTGGCACGGAATCTCCTTCAGGACGAAGTGCGAGTTGAACTGCCAGATGCGGAGATGCCACCTGTGCCACTTTCTCCAGTCCTTGGACGTACATTCAAATGCCCTAAGCCTCCTCACTTTGTTCCATACTCATCCATACCAGCCAGGAATCTCTCTTCCTCCAACGGGGACTGTCCTGTGTCTTCCTCCATGGAAGGCATGGACATCAACAACTAAGGTGCCTCCTCAGGGGTGGAGAATCTACTTCCCAAAGGGAATGGGATGCTACGAAGCACATTTGACTAAGATGCGGACTATTTCAAATCTTACCAACAGTACTCCAAATGTCCACAAGAGGTCTTGCCAATTGCTCAACAAAGCTACCGCCACGACACCTAGCAGAGAGCGGTGAACAGAGCTGAAGCAGAGGCAGCCGTGTTGGCAGTCCAGGCTTAGACTTGACAAGATGAACCTCGTACATTAAAGTGTGCATTACAGCAATAGGTCTAGAGCTAACCATGCAAAAAAAAAAAAAAAAAAAAAAAAAAAAAAAAAAAAAAAAAAAAATAGTCAATAATATCAGCTAAACCATAGGGTGTAACAGGTAATATAAAAGCACCCATCTTATTCTTTTCTTAGCTATTTGATTTGATTTTTCCAGGGAAGCCAAAACAGTCTTGGTCCAACCCGCCACTGCCCGCACCGAAACTAAGTTTATTGTGCAGTATCGCTCCCTGTATATCTAGTAAAGCCAACCAATGCCCTTGAACAGTGCAAGGAATCCCTTTACCAGTTCTTTATTAGACACAATTTTTTTGGGTCTGGTTGTCCCAAATGTTCTGTGCCTTTTACTCTCCAATGCAATGCATTCGAAGATTAGATGTGATGCAGTTTCATCATCATCATCACAGATCCTACATTTAGGGTTTTCTTCTGTTATTCCCATTGTATGTAGGTGTTTTTTGAAATTCCCATGGCCTGTTAGCAATCCAACCATGAGTCTAATCTCTCTCCTGTTCAGGCCCAGGATTGCAGAGCTTCTTTTAAAACATGGCTTTGGAATCATTACCTTGCCATGTTTTTGTTGGTAGACTTTGGTCCAATATTCTACGTGTTGTCTTCTGAGCCAGTTATGTAGCTCCAATTTAATCATTGCCTTGGTGATTGTCAGGACAGATTCCGGTCCAATAAATGGAGTCTCTGCCCCCATCCTGGCTAATCTGTCGACATGTTCATTGCCACTGATCCCTGAGTGGCCAGGGACCCACAATAGGTTTACTCTATTGCTTTCCCCTAGCTCCACCAGAACCCTGTGACATTCTGCAACAATTTTAGACCTTGTTGCAGGAGCTGCCAGTGATCTCAGGGCTGCCTGGCTGTCTGAATAGATATAAATGCTACAATCTTTGTAGCACCTACGCAAATTCTCCTCCACAGATGCCCTGATGGCAGTGATTTCAGCCTGGAATACTGAGGCCAGTTTCCCTTGAGAGATGACGCCCTCCAGTCTTGGCTGCAACCCCGTATACCCCGGCCCCAACGCCTTGGTCCGATTTTGACCTGTCAGTGAACCAGACTTCTTAGCTGTTAGTTGTCAGAAACTTTGGAAAGCTTACATGATGAATTCGCAGTCTTTGTCCACAAGATAATTCTACTAATTTCTTTCATTTGAAAGAAAAATCAGCACTTCATGAAATAGGGAAATTAATTTAGCAGGAAGGTAAAGTTTATGTTCCACACAATGTCCTAAATCACCTGTTCCTAAAACAATTTTGTCAGTGTTGTCCAGGCACTCATAAAATGCACTTGTCTATAGTAATTGAAATCTATTTCTTGATTTTTTATACAACAACCTAGTTTTATCATGAAAATAGTTCCTTATACATTTCAGTATGTGTATGTAGACTGAAAAAGCCCAAAGTCTTCTGTCCTGATTATTTGGATTTTGGTCACTACATTTAATATTTCCTGCTTTGCTAGTAATCCATAGATTAATCTAAGCCTTTGTATTTGATTGGATTCCATCACTTGTGAAACCCATCACCCTTGCTCCAGCTTTTTCCAACTGTATAACAACCTGTAACAATATTTGAATTATGATATCTCCACATGTTGCTTTTTTGCTTGCATAAACTGTAACTGCTTGGATCCAACTGTAAAGGAGAGGAATAAAAATGAATATGAAAGAATGGTTTACCAAAGTATTCTTTTTTCTCTCTGGAATTAAATCACTTAAGTCTATGAAATTGACTTTAAGGGAGGAGGAATTAAATCAAGTGTCTTCACTTAATTGTACCTCATCAAAATTGGCAACTCCTAAACATTTGTGTTTTGTCCTGTTTGTTTTAAAAAATTCTCTAATTGCATTTATGACATGTGTGTTGATGCCATATGAGCATTTAAATCCTTTGCAGAGTTTTCTCAAATGATCTTCAGAAGGTGAGGAAGTAAGTTATGCCTTTGACAATGCCTGTAGCTCTTCGGTGATTTAATTTTGAGAAGCAAACTGTCCAAACTATACTCATCATACCAGTTGAGATTGTTTGGCACTTTCTAAGCATAGTGTGTATGACCAAATTTTGTGTTTTATTAAGGGAATTCTAAGCACTATATGCACAGGACTTTGATTGTGTTTTAGAAGAAACTGTTTTTTTCCTAACAAAATTACTCTCTCCCTCTCTTTTAAACTGAATGAGGTGGCACAATGGTAAGATAATGGACTCACATTTGGAAGGATGGTGGTTCAAATGCACCTCCAGCCATCCAGATATAGGTTTTCTGTGATTTTTCCTAAATCACTCCAGGCAAATGCCAGGATAGTTCGTATGAAAGGGCATGGCAAATTTCTTTCCACATCCTTACCCAAACACTCAGAGCACAAGCTCCATCTCTAATGACCACGCTGTTGATGGGATATCAACTCCAAGCTTCCTTCCTTCCTCTCTTTCAATAGCTGATTGTGTGTTCTCATGGCTTAATGTTTACATTTTGTATTATTCTTATGGCGAAAACAGTGTGGAATTTATGAATTACAATTCATAGGAACAATCCCTTGCCCCTAATAGAAAAACACATAAGTTGTAGCAAGAAGGCAGAGGTTGTAGCGTCAGGCATATTTATGCAACACAGGCTTGCCAGCTGGCTTTAATGTAGTAGCTTTTAGATAAGACTTCAAATGTACAGCTATTGTATGAAACTAAATGCAGAAATATAAAACAATTTTATTAGACTTATAATACAAATTTTATGAAATGTTTATAATAGCAATTAGATACTGGTATGGTAATTCTGAGTCACTACCATTTGATTCCTTGTTACACAGTTCCTTCGTACTACAGAGCATCATCCCTCGTACAATCTAGTGCATTCGATATCAAACATTTTTAAATGCCTGTTATGCAATCTGATTTGGAATCCACTTCCAGGTATCATCATTCCATTGGCACACTTGCGTGTTTTACACGTCCCGTTGGTATCAGTTGTCTGTCACTTTTTGAAAAGCAGTAGGTGTGCATATGTTTAAGCTTGATCTTAAACGATTAATTGAACAGATGTCAAGTGGTTGCTGAATTGAGTCATCCCACCTGGATGGTGCACGCTTAGAACTTTTTTTTTTTCACATAATAAATTACTTTCTTCTTGAAGTCCTAGTGTTTCATTACAGTTCACATACCATAGCACTTCACAAAATTCGATGAAACCTTACTCTTTACTTCCCCCCCCCCCTCCCCCCCTTTTTACGAGTGCAAAAGTTTTAGCCAGCTTTTGTATTTGCACCTGCTAAGCAAGCTTGTGCAGCACTGCTTATATTAGATGGAAAAAGTTACTTGTGGTGGCTCCTAGTGCCATTTATCAGAACTATTCAAAGTGAGGTTTTTTAGTTTTATGACATTGCGTATTTCAGCGGATCTATGGAAAATAAAGTAAATAATGCAAACAAAAGTGCACTGTTATGCAAAGTAAACTAAAACATTCATAACTGAAGGTTTCCTAATAACACTTTGGATTCGGGATTTGGTAGTATTCGGCCATTATGCGCCGAATCTTGAATCTGAAGCCAGTGTGCTAGAGCGCTAGATTCGGCGAATAATGGATTCAGCCGAATCACTCAGACACAACCCTAGTGATATCTTATTCAGATTGTTCTGCAGTTGGTTATGATCTCCAGATGATTTTACTAGATGGTAAATGATGGCATCATCTGCAAACAACCTAAGAGAGCTGCTTAGATTTTCTCCCAAATCTTTTATGTAAATAAGGAACAGCAGAGGACCAATAACACTACCCTGTGGAATGCCCAATATCTCCTCACTTTTAGTTGATGCCTTAACATTGATTACTACAAATGGTGTCCTTTCTGACAGGAAATCCTCTATCCAGTTGCAAATTTGGGGTGATATACCTCAACCAAGCAATTTGATTAAATGCCATTTGTGAGGTATGGTGTCAAAAGCCTTCTGCAAATCAAGAAATACAGAATCAATTTGAGATCCATTGTTGATAGCACTCATCACTTCGTGTGAGTAAAGAGCTAGTTGTGTTTTGCATGAACAATATTTTTTAAATCTTTGTTGACATTGGGTCAGTAGATCATCCTGTTCGAGATAATTCATAATATTTGAATGCAGGATATGTTCCAAAACCCCACTGCAAATTGACGTCAATGAAATAGGCCTTTCTTGAATATAGGTGTGACCTTTGTAACTTTCCAGTCTTTTGGTACAGATCCTTCTTTGAGTGAGTGGTTGTATATGTCTGTTAAGTAAGGAGCTATCACTTCAGCATAATAAAATAGAAATGTAATCGATATACAGTCCGGACTAGAAGACAATAGATATGACGAAAACGGAAGTGATGGCACTTCACCTTCTAAGTGCTATGCTTAAACTGCAACAGCCTTGGTTAGACACTCACTTCAGCGATAATCTTCATTGATGTCTCATTTTCTTTTGTCACTCATGGGAGAAGGGAAAAAATATTAGTTATTCTTCTGGTTCTGGTAACAGTAAGTGGACACTTGTCTAAAGTACAGTTTTCTATTATATATGATTTTTTTTCTTAGTACAGTCATGAGGTGGACAGTTTTGGGATTTTTGAAGATGTGGGATATTTTTTCATTATAGTAATATCAAGTTATGACATCCTCAGTGGAATAATGATAATAATAAAGCGCTGTTACACCACTGACTATGTTATGGTTATTCTCTTGTCTCTTAGTACAATTTTCTTAAAAGACATTCTGTTTATGGAAGAGAGTGCTGGATGTTTTATACATACCTCTAACTTATTTGAGGCATAGTTACATAATATTACACAAGTAGATTACTGTGGCGACACAGATGCCATTTTGAGATTCTGTCTGCCATTGGGGGCATTTAGTGGACATTGATGTAACATATGAAATACAGTTTCCTTGGCTAACAAAGTCTTAAAACATTGAAAGACACTTAACTATTATCAGTTATAGAAGAATACAAATTTATACTGTGCAAACTACTGTACCATATTCATTTGTGCCTATTCAAGAGTTTTTTCCATTAATTTACAATGAAGATCAAGAAGTTAGTGTAATTTATTGCATTACTACTTGTAATCACTGCAGCTCACACTATTACATTGCAAACATGTAAAGAAATAGGTATAAAAAAATCAAAGTATATATGATTTCCCACAGCTCCAAATCTTTGTTTCAGTCAATGGTAGTGAACTTCATAGCTGTTTATTCAGCTCTCAAACACACACACACACACACACACACACACACACACACACACACTCACACACACACAAATGATAAAACTAGCTATGCTAGGATTTCAAATAGAAGAAACACATATTTTTGTAATATACATTTTTAATGTGGCATTTCTGACATAATACTGACTCATTGGTACATCAATAGTCTCTATAAGCAAATGTATAATTAATGAGTTAGCATAAAACATTTTTATTTTATTGTTTTAAAAATAAATGTTTCATAACCTTTCATAAAGAAACATTGTACTTAAAAATCTCATGAAAGTGGGGGTGGAAGAAAAAAGCAGTAGATAATATGTTACTTGATACAGAAGATATTATTTATTAAAAAATCATGAAAACCATTGTTGCCCACACAATCTTTGTATACTGTCAAAACAAAATGCAGTATTCCAAAGTTAAACACAGAATACGTCACTTATATCCTTCATGATTCTAAGCCTTTATGTATTATTTGTGTCTCTGAGTGATTTCTTCTCCTCTTGGCATTTTATTTTCATTTAATAGTACTGACTGACTGTTTCGCATAAATTTATAGGTCAGCTACTTGTCCTTGGATAACAATACCTGGGGCTAGTTCTGTCATTGTGTCTGGGGATGTTTCATTTCTATTTGAAAAATTAATTTCAGGTGATTTCTTTTTTTGATATGGACTTTGCAATCCTGGTGTTTCAGAACCAAAACTGGGCGTAGGACTTGGAGATCTGTTTCTATTTAGATCATGTGGAGAACTGTTAAATACAACATTGTTTCTCCTTGGTGAAGCAAAATTAGCGTTTTCTTCATTGTACATTTGATTATGTCCATATGATCCTGCATCCCGCTTCAAAGATGCCCGCTTATAATTTGTCTTCCTCAACATTGCCTGTAAAAGACAAAACTGAATATTACCAATATTTTTACTGAATAGAATGTTGGCATTGCATTTAAGTGGTGTTAACTTAACTAACCATAATTAATCCATTTGTGATCATTTGAAATAGGAAAAGCAAATATTTCTTTCATATCATAAAAAATCTAAAAATATTGTATGTTTTCCTTGTTACTTTGGACAACTATATAATAGCTTATTCGCTTCATAGTATTATGTATTGTAAAGTGAAATTCAGTCTTGTTTTTGTTGTGCATCACAGTCAAGAACAGGTGTATCTTATATCATTTTGATATCCTGGCATGGTAGCACAGTGGTAGAGTGCCAGACTATGAATCCAAAGGTTTTGGGTTCAATCCCTATGAGATCTTTGGTGTTTTATCTGTCACTTTTCACTTCTTTCACCTCTAGCAGTGTTGATGACGTGAAAAATATTGAATAGCACTGTGGTTCGGAACCCACTTTAAACTATACGTCCCCCTATGACTGGCTGGGTAAATCAGTTTGAAGGTTGGAGGAAGGCAATGTGAAGTTAAAAACCAATCTTCAGAGTGTTGATTGTTTTACCTCTTTTATAATTATTATTAATTGAAATATTCAATAGCCCATAAGACTATGATCTTCAGGACAGAATTAAATTGTATCTGATTGCAATATATGGTAAGTAGCTAGTTAACTGTTGAAATGATTATGTAAATGTAAAAATTGCTTGATTAATTCATATATATTGTGATTAAGTGCTAATACAATGGTGGAAAGGAAAAAAAAATACTCCTGGAAAGAGGTTGTCTGTTTTGATCTGATCATTGCAGATACCACTTGGGAGATAATGTATGTGCTAATATTGGTTTCAATGACGTCTAATTTGGTCATCTTTGAAGTGGTCTTCATTGACCACAACACAGTTCTTCAAATGATCCTTTTATTATTCAAAATCAAACACTGGAAATACCATATATGATTCAACAATATTTTGGAAAGGATAGGTTGCTACTCACCGCGTCTGATGAGCTGCAGAAAGGCACACATAACAGAATAAACAAAAATGAAGCTTTCGGCTGTTAAGCCTTCATCTGCCACAGAGAAGGCACACACACACACACACACACACACACACACACACACACTCACACACAGTCCAGCCACAACAGCTGGAGACGGCAGTTGGGTTTGTCTGAGTGTGTGTATATATATGCATTCTCTGTGGCAGGTGACGACTTAACAGCCAAAATCTTAACTTTTGTTTATTCTGTTATGTGTGCCTTTCTGCGGCTCATCGGACATCTCTGTAGTGAGTAGCAACCAATCCTTTCTAAAGTTTCATTATTCAAAACAATTTTAAATTCACTTATTGGGGTGTTGCTTATGCCATCCTGTTGTGTTCCTGATTGCAATATATGGTAAGTAGCTAGTTAACTGTTGAAATGATTATGTAAATGTAAAAATTGCTTGATTAATTTGTATATATTGTTATTACATGTTAATACAATGGTGGAAAGGAAAAAAAATTACTCCTGGAAAGAGGTTGTCTGTTTTGATCTGATCATTGCAGATACCACTTGGGAGACAATAGATGTACTGATATTGGTTTCAATGACGTCTACCAACAAACAGCATAGTGACATAACTGCCAGAGCACTGTCTGTGTGTACCATTTAATAGGGAATGTTTACAGCCATAATGCTCAGTGTGATATCAACATGTGAAGCAAACAGGTGCCTTGCCATGGATATACACATGTGCTTCCTACAGCAAATTGAGTGCATTTGAAGGGACAAGTTATGGTGTTCTGGGGGTAGTTTTGGAGAATTGCCACTTTAGTTGGTTGTGCTGCATCAGTTGTGCAATGATGCTGGCTGCAATGGTCACATGAATATTCTTACACCCATAGACAATGTTCTGGATGTCCAAGTAGCACAATATCTGCAAAGATTGTCATATTGTAGTGTCAGCAGTGGAATATTGTACAGATAGCACAGATGAGCCTAGAAGTTTCAACAAAAACTGTTTCCAACAGTAATGAGCAGTGGGACTACAATCATGTATATCTCCAGCTTGTGTTCCACTCATGTCTCGGTATTGATGTGCACAGCTTGACTGGTACCGTCAGACTTTCACTTGAAAAATGGAATGATGGTCCATAGTCTTCAGCAATGAAAGCACTGCCCTTATGGTCTGGGGTGCAATAAGCTACAACTCTCATTCATCTTCTGAGTGTTTGTGTAGGGAATGCTACCCAGTGCTTAGTACGTGTAGGATTTGTTACACTTGTTGTTTTGACATTCTTGAAACAAGAAGGTAATATGTTGTTCCAACAAAGTAATGCTCACCCGCTGCACATGAAACTCAACATGCTCTACAACATGTGCAGCATATGGTGAGGCAGTGTCTGAATAATATCACAATATCCCTAGGAAAGGTACCTACTTCACCACATAAAATTCCTGATTATACACTGCTCCACCACAACTTACTTCCAATATAATAACATTTTTTAAACAGATTGAAGGTGTGTGTATTTGAAGCCCTCTTAATCTGGCTGTGGCTAACTTGTTTATACAGCCTCTGACCAACGAGCACTGCAGTCTGCCAGAAAAAGACCAGTCAGATGATATCACTATGTAGACAATATGTTTGTTGAAAGAATGGGACATTGGGATACAGGATGTTCAGAAAATACACACATACTGTCAGTTATCTACATCAAGATTCTACCCACCACCCAAGACAAAAAAAAAAAAAAAAAATAAAAATGAGGTGTGGTAAAAATATTAGTAGAAAGAGCATACCAAATATGTGAACCAGTATACAGCTGCAATTACCATTCAATCAGAATGACTATTGGATGTCCAATAGATTTCGGGAATGCAGCCGCGTAAAATTCACTTCTTCTGCTGATATTTCGGCCGCGTACCTTCCCGCCATCTTCAGAGTGAGTCGAAGACTGTCGACAAGGTGCCAGGCGCGGCCTTATAAGCCTGATCGCGGTGGCAATGCGCGTGCGCGTCACAGATGCTGGTATATTGCATATCGAAGTACTCACACGCGTGCGCCCCCCGTGGCAGAAGCGCTCCGGTGTTCACTTATCGATATATGCTCGGCGGCGGCAACACCTTCACGTCTTCTCTGTGATTTCAATACTCCAAGTGCAGAGTTCCAAGCTTTGTCTAAATTAAAACCTTTATGTCTGTTTAATAAGTTGTTGGCCAGTCTAATTTCAACAGCTTCCTTAAATATAGCAACCCAAAACGAAGATATGGGTGTCAAAATCTTCACATCGCTATAGTTCATTGAATGACCAGTTTCTATGCAATGTTCAGCCACAGCTGACTTGTCTGGCTGCAATAGGTGGGTATATCTTCTGTGTTCAATGCATCTCTCGTGGACAGTGCGTATTGTCTGGCCGATATATGAATTATCACAATTTCCGCAAGGGATCTGGTACACACCTGACTTGCGAAGCAACAAATCATCCTTCACTGACCCGAGTAAGGCTGCAATCTTTACTGGTGGCCGGAAGATAACCTTAACATGATGTTTGTCAAGAATGCGGCCTATCTTTGACGAAAGAGCGCCCACGTAAGGTAAGAAGGCTCTTGATCTATAACTATTATTTTCGTCTTCTTCTTCCACGTCTCGTGCTTGCATTCTTGGACTCACATCGAATGCTCTGCAAATCTGTTGCTGCGAATATCCATTTGCTTTGAAAATGCTCTTCAGGTGTGTGAGCTCTTCCTGCAAGTTGTCATCGTCCGATATACAATGTGCTCTGTGCACCAATGTCTTAAGGACCCCTGCGGTTTGTGAGGGATGATGGCAGCTACTGGCATGTAAATACAGATTCGTATGGGTTGGTTTCTGATATACTGCATTTTGCGGCCAATAACAAGCACAATTGGTTCACCTACCTACCTTTCTGCGCAGTATTTGGCTTCACTATTAAAGCCATTGGTAGGAAAATATAGTCACCATATCCGGAATTCTGTAGATTTTATTCAAAGACTCAGCCACCTCAGGCATAATAGTACAGATGTACTGGTGAATTTTGACATGGTATCACTATATTCCAAGGTACCTGTACAGGATTCTCTTTCTCTAATTGGCCAACATTTTGACAAAGATATCACCACCTTATTTGAACATGTACTGATGTCATCTTATTTCCAGTTTTATGGTGACTTTTATGAGCAAATTGACGGAGTTGCTATGGGAAGCCCCCTATCCCCTCTGGTAGCGAATTTCTTTATGGAAGACTTCGAGGACAAGGCTCTGGACTCGGCAACTTTTAAACCAACGGTCTTCTGGAGATATGTGGATGACACGTTTATAGTATGGCCTCATGGGAAGGATGAGTTACATCGATTTCTTGACCATCTGAACTCTATCCACGCTAATATCAAATTTACTATGGAAATGGAAAAAGATGGCTGCCTCCCTTTTTTGGATGTACTTGTTCGTCGAAATAGCTGATGGTACAATAGGACATGCAGTATATCGGAAACCAACCCATAGGAATCTGTATTTACATGCCAGTAGCTGCCATCATCCCTCACAAACCGCAGGGGACCTTAAGACATTGGAGCACAGAGCACATTGTATATCGGACGATGACAACTTGCAGGAAGAGCTCACACACCTGAAGAGCATTTTCAAAGCAATTGGATATTCGCAGCAACAGATTTGCAGAGCATTCGATGTGAGTCCAAGAATGCAAGCACGAGACGTGGAAGAAGAAGAAGACGAAAATAATAGTTATAGATCAAGAGCCTTCTTACCTTACGTGGGCGCTCTTTCGTCAAAGATAGGCCGCATTCTCGACAAACATCGTGTTAAGGTTATCTTCCGGCCACCAGTGAAGATTGCAGCCTTACTCGGGTCAGTGAAGGATGATTTGTTGCTTCGCAAGTCAGGTGTGTACCAGATCCCTTGCAGAAATTGTGATAATTCATATATAGGCCAGACAATACGCACTGTCCACGAAAGATGCGTTGAACACAGAAGATATACCCGCCTATTGCAGCCAGACAAGTCAGCTGTGGCTGAACATTGCATAGAAACTGGTCATTCAATGAACTATAGCGATGTGAAGATTTTGACACCCATATCTTCATTTTGGGTTGCTATATTTAAGGAAGCTGTTGAAATTAGACTGGCCAACAACTTATTAAACAGAGATAAAGGTTTTAATTTAGACAAAGCTTGGAACCCTGCACTTGGAGTATTGAAATCACAGAGAAGACGTGAAGGTGTTGCCGCCGCCGAGCATATATCGATAAGTGAACACCAGAGCGCTTCCGCCACGGGGGGCGCACGCGTGTGAGTACTTCGATATGCAATATACCAGCATCTGTGACGCGCACGCGCATTGCCACCGTGATCAGGCTTATAAGGCCGCGCCCGGCACCTCGTCGACAGTCTTCGACTCACTCTGAAGATGGCCGGAAGGTACGCGGCCGAAATATCAGCAGAAGAAGTGAATTTTACGCGGCTGCATTCCCGAAATCTATTGGACTGTACATTACGCCGTGAAAAGCTGAAAATGACTATTGGATGGTTTGGTTTTAAAGGGACTAAACGACTATGGTTATCAGTCCCAGAATGACTATTCTAACAGCACTACGGAGAGAACTAGGATCAATTATGAACTTTACCAGCCCAAGGGGAAAGTTTTTCTTCCATTTATTAGTAAGGTTATAGATCACTTTGGGAAAGTGTTAAGCAAATATGACGTGGAAACTGTTTCTGGACCCACCAGGAAAATAAAAAGAATGTGTAAGTTCTGCAAAAGATATGCAACATCCTCTGGCTACACCAGGTGATGGATAAGTTTACATTGGTACAAAAAAAAGAAGTGTTAACATTCACCTGATTTAACATACTGTTACCTAGGATATGCTGATAAATCAGGCAAGCGGAATGGGTTATCAAGGACGTGATCACGAAATAAAGTCTAGCAAGATGAGTGTCATAGCAAAGATGTCACATTATTATGCATGCATATATAGAGGTGTCAAAGAGATTTTCAAACACAAAAATAATTTTAACAGGGAAGAGGAAGGTGTTAAATGGATAAAATTTGTATGTCAACATTGCAGCGAGAAAATGACAATCAATTATTTTCAACCAAGAATGTTGGCAATACCAGCTCATAGGTGACATAACATGAGTGATAGTGGCATCATCTGGATTGCTTATATATATGGTGCTCATTTGAGCTCTACTTGCAGTTTGGCACTTCAGCTCCAAGGATGCTTTCTCCAGTCAAACACAGCTCAGCCTGGATGTTTTAATTAATGAATTGTAAAACAAATTATACACTGATAAAAATGACATGCATGTAAAATTGTTACATCCAGATAAATGAAACGAAACATCCAAAACATTTTGGCAATAGCATAAGTGAATTATTGTGAAGTATTTGGTGTGAGAGATAGGAACATGTTTATCACAACCCCTCATAGTACTCCATACTTTCCTTTTTCTGGATGTAAGAAGAGATACTTCAGTTGCAGGTACATCACAGCTGACTTCAAAATTTTGCATCCTGTCATAATGTGACTGCATGATATATATATAATGAAAATAACAAAAAGTCAAGGGTCTTCAAATTTTTTATGAACTATGTGAGAGCATGGAAATCCATTTTTACTTTGATTCTCATGAAACTGGGCATGTGATTCTGTACCTTCAGAAAAAATCAAAAGGAAAAGCAGCAAAATGAGAATAAATGATTAGGAAATATGTTTGAGAAGTTTAGGTTGCTACTCACCACAGAGACATCCAATGAGCTGCAGAAAGGCACACATAACAGAATAGAAATACTTAATAGCTTTTGGTTATTAAATCTTTATCACTCAAAGAAACACACACACACACACACACACACAAACATGAACACTGTCTACTGTCTTTGGCGGCTGTGCAGAAGACAGCAGTCTTCTATGTGTGTGTGTTTTTCCAACCAATGAAAGCCATAAAGGCTGAAAGCTATTACGTATTCGTATTCCGTTACGTGTGTCTCTCTGTGGCTCATTGGATGTCTCTGTGATGAGTAGCAACCAATCCTTTTCAAAAATATTATTGAATCCTTCATGGAATTTCCATTGTTAGACTAAAGGATTTGGAAACCGCATGTCAGCTGCAAACTGCTCACCAATATCTTTCAGTGTTTGTTATCTGCAGTGCCATATTTACAATATTTACTAACTGGGGCACCAACTTGATAGTGCCCCTCCCCACTTGGCACACCTCTTTCTACCCCCTCTCCCTTCCCCTCTGACTTATGAGGGGTAAGACACCTTGTCTTGAAGACCATTTACACCCCCCTGTGAATGTTGCACAGAGCAGACAACTTGGTTTCTCCCCCCCCCCCCCTCCCCCTCTCCCAAACCTAGATCAGAGGCTGGTTAACTGCTTGCAATATATAATGTTTAAAGTTGTGTAAATATTGATTTCATTATTGATGCATGTCTGTTATATAAAGTAGAGAGGAGGAAATCATTATGAGCCTTAGCTCAGCATAGAGCATAGAACAGCATAAAACTCTTTGTCTTCATAGTCAAAGTTTCATGTTTCATTTTAGGCTCTTTCTCAACATTTCATTTAGACATTTCTCCCCTATTACATGGATGAAAGAGATAATTAGACTATTTTCAACATTTTACTTAGCTAGTTTTAGATGTTCTAACTATAACAGCATGTCACTTACCTGAAAGTTGAATGGTGGCTCATCTGTCTCCTCAGCATTACTTTGCCGTCTGCCTCTCATTTCCATTTCAGCAATTGGATTGTTATTTCGACGTACACCACTTGTGTGGCCAAACCTTGAGATACAAACACTGAATTAAAATGTCAGCTTGACAAACATTCTGCTTTTGAAGTTTGGTCATAAATAATGTGTTTCTTTTATTTAAAAAAATTGTTTGCTAATGAATTTAAAAATACAGCTTAAAAGCAGGTATACAACATAACATAAATAAATGGTAGTATTACTGATGGTACCTATATCTATTCTCATTATAAATATGGGTGTACATATCAGCATACGTTTGTATCTTCCACACCTTCTCAAAAACTACTGAACACATTTCAACAAAACTTGGTACATATATTCCTTACTATCAACAACAATTTTTGTGGAGTTCAAAACCACCTACCACTCATAGTCCATGTGATAAGGCATCATAAACAATGAAATTCACAAAAACTGCCACAAAATGTGATGTAACTTTATTTATCTACTATTTCAGAATGAGAGCACTTGAGTGACTTGCAGTAAACTTTACACATAATTTCAAATATTAAAAAAGAAAGAAAAAAAATTCTCACTGACAACCCCAGCAAAATTATGGAAGGAAAGAAGTTTATGGTTAATACTTTTCTGCTGTTCATGCAGTAAAATTACAGTATTCAGCAATTCATTACTTCTACACTACTAACTGTATTTGCAAGGTATTTTACAGACAGTATATGCACAGAGCAATGAATATACGTACTTTAGAAATTATATCATATCACATAGTTCATGAGATATTTAGTCAGTTCATTACATCTTTACTACCAACTCTATTCATGACTTTTTTTTTTGCATCTGTAGTATGTAAATATAGGCCTACTACTGTACATACCTTCAAAATTATATCATAGTATGACAGATATTTCAGGACATATGACATGAGAAACAAATAAATACCTGAAAATGTGCCCCAACATACATGATCTTGTAATTTATTATATCTTTACTGCCAACTTTATTTGCAACACATTTTACTGACAATTTTTTAATATTCCCTTCTACAAACCTGAAAAATATTTTATTGTAGGGCACATAGTTCAGGAGAGGATTGAGGATATCATGAGGATTGAGTTGCGTGACAATGAAATTGACAACAATAGGGTAGAAAGCTAGTGACAAAGGATGGGGTAGAAAGCTATTGACAAAGATGGAAGTAGAAGTTGGACTAAAATAAGAAAGTAATAAATACACACCCAGCAATGTCAGCAACTACAGCTAGTAGTAGAAAGCTATGGGATAGTCTGTCTGCCTAGGTGTGTTTGCGTCTGTGTAAATGTATGGGTGTGTGTGTATTTGTTCACCTTCCTTTTCTTCCCCCAAGGTATGTCTTTCCTCTCCCGGAATTGGAATGGCTCCTTAAAACCCTCATCATTTCCTTTTCCCTCTCCTTCCCTTCTGCTTGAAGAAGCAACTGGGTTGTGAAAGCTTACATTTGTGTGTGTGTGTATTCATTTATTTATTTATTTGTGATGTTGTCACACCTGTGCTCTTTCACCTGGTGAGTAATCTTCGTCTATTTTTTATATATAATTTTTCCTGCTAGGAATTTTTCGTCTTAATATTCGTATTATATATATACACCTAGGTGTGTTTGCATGTGGATATGTGTGAGTGTGTGTGTATTTGTTTACCTTGCCCCTTAAGGTAAGTCCTTCCACTCCTGGGATTGAAATGGCTCCTTTTCCACTTCCTTAAAACCCGTATCCTTCCCTTTCTCCTCTCCTTCCTTCCTCTTTTTCCCGAAGAAGCTGCCAGTGGTGGCGAAAGCTCGAATGTTTGTGTGTTTTTGTGTGTGTTTTATGTTTCTGTTGAGGAGCCTGTACCTTAGGTAAGTCCAAAATCTTTATTTCATACCTATTTTTCCCACCTGGAAAGTCTCCTATATATATAGGAAAAATTCCAAACAGGAAAAATATACATAAAGAATAGATGAAGTACACTTACCAGGCGAAGGGGCACAGGCAGTAATAGCAACAAATAAACACACAGACACACATACACACACACACACACACACACACACACAAATGCTAGCTTTCGCAGCCTAGCTGCTTCATCAGGCAGAAGGGAAGGAGAGGGAAAAGGAAATGATGAGGGTTTTAAGGAAGGGGGTAAGGAGCCATTCCAATCCCGAGACAGGAAAGACTTACCTTGGGGGAAAAAATGGAGGGTAAATAAATGCACACACACCCACACATTCACACAGACACAAGTACACTTAGGCAGACATACTGTATGTCTGCCTATGTCTGCCTAAGTGTACTTGTGTCTGTGTGAATGTGTGGGTGTGTGTGCATTTATTTACCCTCCATTTTTTCCCCCAAGGTAAGTCTTTCCTGTCCCGGGATTGGAATGGCTCCTTACCCCCTTCCTTAAAACCCTCATCATTTCCTTTTCCCTCTCCTTCCCTTCTGCCTGATGAAGCAGCTAGGCTGCGAAAGCTAGCATTTTTGTGTGTGTGTGTGTGTGTGTGTCTGTGTGTTTATTTGTTGCTATTACTGCCTGTGCCCCTTCGCCTGGTAAGTGTACTTCATCTATTCTTTACGTGAGATGACTTACCAAAAGGACCGGCTTGTCGATAGAAACAAATAAAATCACACACAAACACACATACAAGCTTTCGCCACCACTGGCAGCTTCTTCAGGAAAAAGAGGAAAAAAGGGGAGGAAAAAGGGAAGGATATGGGTTGTCATGTGTGCCTTTATGCATCTGACTGCGATGTCTATGGTGAGTAGCAACCTATACTTCTTAAAAATATTGTTGACTCCTTCCTGGTATTTCCATTGTTTAATATTTTGTCTATGTCAGATGTTCATATTTTGTTCACCCCCTGCTGAATATGAATTAAGGGAAATGATTCAGAAAGTGTTACAAGTATAACTAGAAAATTTGTACTAAGGGTGGGATTTGAACATGGGTCTCCTGCTCACTAGGCAGTTGGGCAAACCTCTATGCCACAAGGTCACAGTGACTTCACCCAACTGCACCCTCTCCTCAGTCCATACACTGTTGATGGGATATTAAACCATAATATTCCATCTGTTTTTCCTGCTGTCCTAAGTCTCAATTCTGCTGCAGTCTACATGATGTGTCCGTTAAACTCAATTTTAAGGGGTAAATCATGACAAAAAGAAGGGATCATTTGACAGGTGAGAGAACATATTCTAAGGAATCATCAGTTCATTAATGGATGGAAAAGTGGGGAGGAGGATTAAAAATTGCAGAGTAACGTCGAGTAATGAATACAGTAACCAGTTCCAGAAGGATGTGTATGGATTATTTGAGTAGCTGCAAAGAGGATTCCATGTGATAGACTAGCATAGAGAGTTCTATCAAACCAATCTTCAGAATGAAACTGACAACAACATGAATTGTTATTGCTCCTTTGAAGAAAATCTCAATGAAAATAATATTTGTTTAATGACATTGTATATAGATGCAACTTATGTACTAGAATTTTAAATATAGTATTCTGTAAAATAGTTGATTACACTGGTTTCACAGTATGTAAAAGATATTGCAGGCTAATATGGAGAAAAAAGGACCATGTAATTTAATTATAAAATTTTGTTTCTAACAGTAGATAGTATTGTATAAGAAAATCATAAATATTCATTAATACCTTTCATTTGTAGGAGAACTTGAAGTTTGGTTCCAGCTTTGGCTTGACAAAACATTGTTCTCAGTGTCATATGAAGAAGCCTCATTGTCGTTATAAGAAGATTGGCTGAATGTGGGAGATGGCGGTTTAGGTGCAAATCTCTTTGGAGTTGTGATTGTCTTTTGATATGGTCTGGGCTGATCAAACATGATGCCTCTGTTTGGTTTCTTGAAAAAATAAAATAAAAGTATATTTATTTTCAATAAATTCTGAACATATTAATACCATATGATTTAAAAAATTATTGTTTACTTTGATAGTACTTCCACAACTAAATTGCATATAATATTTGATTTTTAGTGACAAAAGTATTATAACTACAGAACATTACCTCATTAAATTTTGATATTCCTGACTTGTATCCTCCAACTTCACTATTCACAGGTGATGCTCCTCTGAATGGTGTGCCATATCGTCTCTGCTGAAGTATTTCAGATGGTTTAAGCAATTCATCTGGGTCTCGGCAAAATGGTGTTTGTGTCAAAGAATTTGCTTCATTGCCATAGTCATGTTGCTCATTGAATGGTGAAGAACAGGTCTGTACTTGAACATCTGGTGAAATTTATAAAAGGTTTCTTATTAAAATTACCTTTAACATTGTACCATACAGCCCTACTAAAATACAGTTTTCTCAATGATTACCATAGGACTATGCTATTTAAAAATAAACAACGAAAATATAGGAAATGGTGAATCGAAGTCATGAGCTTCACACTGTGGTTTAAAAAGTCAATTACCTCTCAAAACTATACCTCATTTTCAAAGCATGCACCCCAGTTTCAGCTTTCCCCTTGAGAAGGGGACATTAAAACTGTAAAAAACCTTGTAAGGTTTTGTGCCATTTTGAAAACATTGGGAAGGAACCCTAAATTTTTTCTTTTGTTTCAGTGTGGTTGGTTCTAACAGGCAATGCCTTGTACAAATTGCTTTCTTACATTCATTTGGTACTTACATTAATTCATCATTATTTTTCTGTGATATTAATGTACTTTCTACAATGTATAATTTGTTTTACACTGATTTTGTGCTGAAAGTATTCTACCAACAGCAAAAGATAACCACAAAGATGTGGTTACTGTATGAGACAATAAGAAGCATTTACTAACTGGGTTGAAAGAAATTATTTTTATGGAGATCCTGTCTTACTTAATTAAATAGCTAAATTACATAGTCAACAACACTAAAACAAAATATGTTGTGAGTTTAATGACAATGAAAAGTATGAAAGATACAATTGGTAAGATTTCTATCGTGGGTGATGGAATTCTTACTTGTCTATATCAATCCTTCATACTAGCCCTTAATGCTATATTTGGAGAGCTGTAGAAAATAAACTACTATATCTGACAAATTATTGGCTTCACTGTGTCTCTAGTTCAGTCACTAAACAAACAGGTGTGCCTTATATGCTTTTAGTATCAATTTCCTTTCAGTTCTAGTTCCAAAATTTCAACAAATTATTTTTGATTCCTATCACCAGTAAAGGCAAACAGTAAGCTACAGTTACACAACAAATTACAGCTGGTTTACATATTTTGCATTAAAATAAATTCCTTTTTTTTTTTTCTTTTTTCTTCTCACTCTAGAATCTGAAAATTCCTCTACCACTGTTGAGATGGGTTGTGTAGTATCAAATATTATTATGAATTCTAATGAAACCTGTGACGTCAATGAAGTCCATAAACAACTAATAATTTAAGTTTGTTGAAATCAGGCCAAAAGCTTTTTCAAAATCTGTGAATCCTAACTGAAGTGTTAATATATATTTATAGCTCAAATGTTCAAATGTTTGTATAGATTATTGGACTTAACTGTGGGTCATCAGTCCCTAAACTTACAAACTACTTATGAACTAGTTAATACTAAGGATGGCACAAATATCCATGCCCAAGGGGGGATTTGAACCCCTGACCGTAGTGGCCGTGCAGACTGTGACTGGAGCGCCTCAGTCCCCTCGGCCACCACGGCTGGCAATTTATAGCTCCATTCTGCAATTTCATTTAGAAACATTCAGGTGGTCTGGAGTATTTTATTCACTTCTGAATCAAGCATGTTCCTTTTATAATTATAATTCAATATTTGGAAGGACAGTTTACAAATCACCGCAAAGACATGACGATGAGCTGTGACAGGCACATACAGAAGACACAGACATACAACACATTCAGCTATCGGCCATGGCCTTCTTCAGAAAACAGAACACTCATGCAATCACACAGGCACACAACACAGTCATACAACCATCACCTCCGGCAGGCGCACTTCAAGTCACATTCTGCGGTGAGGGGAGGGGAGAGGGGATAGGAAGGTTACGTCACAGTGGTGGGGATGGGTTAGATGGGAATAATGAGATGCAGCTTAGGAGACAGGTGAGGGGAGAAAATAAAATAAAATAAACAAAATAAAAAATGCTTGCACACAGCAAGTACACAAGGTCGTATACACACACACACATGCATGCGCGCGAGTGCACGCGCGCACACACACACACACACACACACACACACACGTACACACACGCTCGCGTGCGCACTATCTCTCTCTCTCTCTCTCTCTCTCTCTCTCTCTCTCTCTCTCTCTCTCTCTCTCTCTCTCTCACACACACACACACACACACACACACGATCGCACATTCACACACCACTCAAAATAGGCGAGGTTTGGGTTAGAGAGGTAGGAACTGTAAGGTATGAAAAATATGAAAAAATAGGGAGAATGTATTGTAGGGATAACTCCCATCTGTGCAGTTCAAAAAAGCTGGTGGTGGATGGGAGGATCCACATGGCCCGGGTTGTGAAGCAGCCATTGAAATCAAGCATATGCTCCACTGCATGATGTGCCACAGGGTGGTCCACCTTGTTTTTGGTCACAGTTTGGCAGTGGCCATTCATCCTACTGGATAGCTGGTTGGTGGTCATGCCAATATAGAAAGCTGTACAGTGTTTGCAGTACAGTTGGTAAATTACCTGGCTGCTATCACAGGTGGCCCGGCCTCTGATAGGGTAGGATAAGCCAGTGACAGGACTGGAATAGGAAGTGCTGGGTGGGTGGATTGGACAGGTCTTGCAGCGGGGTCTTCCATAAGGATATGATCCCTGTGGCAGTGAGCTGGGTTTTGGGGTGGCATAAGGATGAACTAGGATGTTGTGGAGGTTGGGAGGGTGACGGAACACCACTTTAGGAGGGGTGGGAAGGATCTTGGGCAGGATGTCTCTCAGTTCTAGGCACGAGGATAGAAAATCAAAACCTTGGTGAAGGATGGAATTTAGTTGTTCGAGACCACGGTAATACTGGGTGACATATTCTGATATAATTACTAAGCAAAAGGACAGTGTTCAAGCAGTTCATTTGTGACTTTTGTCTATCAATTTAATTCCACTGTAATTAAAGTTAATTGCTTTGTTGGTATTTGGTATACCACACTACAATTTTACATTGAGGTTATAATGGTTTTAGTACCCAAAATACCAAATTGAAGCGTACGATAACACTCCTCACTGAGCCTTTACTCATGTATAAATCACGAAACTGTTCTTAAAATATTAAAATACAATACACAACTATTTTATTACAACTATAAAAATGTTCTTTAAATCACTTTGTTAAATTGTTTCTGTTCATAAAAAAACAGAACATTAATATTATGCAATAATACGTTTTTGCAAATAATATTTCTAGCTAACATTATCTGATTCTTTTGCAATGTACTGGTTTGTTTGTGATACTCTGCTTACCTTGAAACTGTGTAAGTACTTTAATTTAAAACAATGAAACAACACTGCTCTAATTGTAAATTATATATATATATGAAGTGAACACTTTCGTCCAGGTACACTATGTGTCGTTCGGCGTACACTAGGCGAATGACCCGGCTGTCACGTCGGCCATTCGACGGGGCCCGCCAGCAGACGGCGCGCAGCTCGCGTCAGTTGTTAGGCCGACCGTGCCCTCCTGTGGCACGGCCTGGAACTACCACGGCCGGGCCCGCGCCTGCCACGGAACCCAATGACGGCGCGCGCGATATGAACGGCCCTTAGGCCATAACATCCCTCCCCCCTTGGGGTGAGGAGCCGGACCCCTGAACGGCGGTGCAGAGGTCTGGCTGCTGGGACTCTTCCACCACCATCCGATTGTCTGGCGGCTCCATCCACTCCCTAGCCGGAACCACCTCATACGGGCGGAACCCCTTCGAGCGACGAGGGGTTCGCCCACGCGTGCGCTGTCTTGCCGCTCCCAGCACTGGCGATGGCGGCAGGTCCTCCATTCCTCCCTCCTGTGGCTCCTCCATTGGAAACTCGGGGCCTCCGTCGGCAGGCTGCAAGGTGCCCCCTCCGCCGGCGACCGGAGCTGTCCACTCCTTGTAGCTGGCCGCTGGGACTGCGGCGGGGGAGCGGGCCCCGGACCCCGACGGTGACGGGAAATCCCCTTGCCCCCCAGCCAATGCCCGCAAAGCGGAAGTCGGGAGAGAACTGTCCCCTGATGGCACCCGCAACAGTGGGGGGCTGGACCTCGATGAGGAGGAAGGGACTGTAGGTGCTTGAGGAGGGCGGCGGACCCGCAGCTGATCATGGTGGCGGGTGAGGACCCCGGTAGGAGAACGGACCTCACAGAGACGTCGGCCACGTTCCCGAACGACCACGGCCGGGACCCAACGGGGATGGCGGCCGTAGCCTCGAGCCCAGACAGCCGAGCCTGGGGGAAAACGTGACCGAGAACGAAGAAGAGGTGCGGGAGGGCCTGGATGCACGAGGGATAACAGTGTCCTATGAGGGCGGCCGTGAAGGAGCTCTGAGGGGCTCTGCTGACCTGCCGGAGTGGACCGATAAGATGTCAGGAATCGAAGGAGGGCCTCCTCCACTGAAAGATGTGCCACATACTTGCGCATTTGCGTCTTGAAAGTGCGGACGAACCTCTCCGCCGCCCCATTGGACTGTGGGTGGAAAGGTGGGGCCAGGACATGTTGGATCCCATGGGTAGAACAAAAATCGTGAAAGTGTTGTGAAGTAAACTGTGGCCCGTTATCCGTCACCAGTGCGGCCGGGAGACCCTCAATAGAAAATATCTTTAACAGGGAACGTGTGGTAACTTCCGCAGACGTGGAGGTCAGGCGAACAACAAATGGGAAGTTGGAGTATGCGTCAAGGACGCAAAGCCAGTAGCTATCTAAGAAGGGCCCCGCAAAATCGACATGGAGTCGTTCCCAAGGTGCAGACGGAGTGGGCCATGGAGAGAGAGATGAGCGCGGAGCCGCTTGTTGGGATGCACAAGAAGAGCATCCCGCAATGAGGCGAGTGATGTCCCCATCTATACCCGGCCAATATACATGTCGGCGAGCCAGCATCTTCGTGCGAGAGACACCCCAGTGGTCCCGATGGAGAAGACCGAGAATCTGGCGGCGCAAGGACCCAGGAACCACCACTCGATGGGAGCCGTCTTCCGTGGACAGAAGTAAAACACCCTCGTAGGTGCTAAGGCGGTGCCGAATAGCATAATAATTGCGGAGAGGGTCTGATGCCCGGCCCGGGGGACGCTCTGACCAACCTTGCCTCACCCGTTTAAGGACGACCCGGAGGACCGGTTCAGCAGCGGTAGCCTCCGCGATCCGTGAGCTATTGATAGGAAAACCGGAGACTACATCTTTAGCCGACTCGTCAACTGCAAAACACAAAAGCTCTTCAGCATCGAAGACTGGATCAGGGCCTACCGGGAGGCATGATAGGGCATCGGCATTGGCGTGATGAGACGTCGAACGGTACTGTATCTCATAATTGAAACGAGAGAGGTACAAGGCCCAGCGTTGAAGACGATGGGCTGCCTTGTCCGGAAGAGCTGCTGACGGGTGGAACAACGACACTAACGGGCGGTGGTCCGTGTAAAGCGTGAACCTCGACCCATAGAGATAAACGTAAAATTTTTTTAAAGCAAAAACGATGGCTAGGGCCTCCTTGTCCACCTGGGAATACCGGCGCTGCGCATCCGTAAGAGTTTTAGATGCAAACGCCAATGGGTGCTCTGACCCATCGGGAAACCGATGTGCCAGCACCGCCCCCACACCATGCTGGGAGGCGTCTGCTGCCACCACAAGTGGGACCCCCAGGGTGTATGCAGTGAGACACGGAGCCTCCAGGAGGGCCTTTTTCAGTGACTGAAAGGCTCGTTCGCACGCAGGAGACCAGTGGAACTGGACGCCTTTACGCAGCAGTTGATGCAGGGGGTAAGCCACCGTGGCTGCCTGCGGGAGGAAGCGATGATAATAGGCGATCTTGCCCAGGAATACTTGGAGTTCGTGAACGGAAGAAGGACGGGGAAGCTCTGCGACCGCCCGCACGTGCTCGGCCACGGGACGTACCCCCGACCTGGATACCTCGTAGCCCAAGTACTCGATAGTCGGTTGGAAGAAAGAAGATTTCTGGAAATTACAGCGGAGGCCAGCCCCCTCCAGAACGGAAAACAATGAACGGAGGTTGGCAATATGGTCAGCAGCTGTGGATCCCGTCACCACAATATCATCCATGTAGTTCACGCAACAGGGGACCGGCGCTAGCAACTGCTCCAAAAAACGCTGAAAGATTGCGGGGGCACTGGCCACCCCGAATGGCAATCTCTGATATTGATATAGGCCAAAAGGCGTAGAAATCACCAGCGCCTGTTTGGAGGCATCGTCTAAAGGCAACTGGAGGTAAGCCTCTGCCAGGTCTATTTTCGAAAAATACTGGCCCCCGGACAACCGATCTATCAATTCCGCTGGGCGAGGCATGGGAAAAGAATCAATGACGGATTGAGAATTTACCGTTTTCTTAAAGTCGCCACATAAACGAAGGGCCCCCGAGGGCTTGCGTATGACAACTAGAGGGGAGGCCCACTCGCTTGCTGTGACAGGACGCAATATACCTTCCGCCGTCAGGCGATCTAATTCCGATTTAACAGCGCCACGGAGGGCGATCGGGAGAGGCCGAGCCCGACAGAAGACGGGGCGAGCCGTATTTTTAAGTGTAATAGTGGCCCGAAAATTCGTAGCACACCCAAGACCCGGCGCAAACAGGGACGAGAACTCCGCGCGAAGCTGCTTGAGACTCTCGTACGGAATTTGATCGGAAACCAAGCAGACAGATTCGGTAATAGAAAAGCCAAAAGCGTGGAAAGCGTCGAGGCCGAAAATGTTCGTAGCCGTTGCACTGTTTACTACCACAAACGGTACCGCGCGGCTAACGTTCTGATATGTAGCTTCGGCGACAAACGACCCCAATAGTGGAATAGGGTGGCCGCCGTAGCCAACCAACGCGCGAGGCGCCGGACTTAAAGTGGGGGAGCCTAAAGCGTGGTGAGTTGCAGCACTTAGAAGCGATGTCGTCGCGCCTCTGTCCACTTGAAGCGTAACCGTTTTCCGCAGAATGCGGAGGTCTATAAACAACTTCGGCGGCTGAACGCCGACGGGAACAACCTTATTAATATCCATGGGCGCTGCGCCGAAATCGCGAGGGGAAGAGGTCCTTTTGCGGCCCTTAGCCGAGGAGCGGCACACTCGGGCGAGGTGTCCGAACTTGCCACAACGATTACAGGTGGCCCGCCTGTGCGGGCACGATTCCCGAGAATGGGACGCCCCGCACGACAGACATGACATCGGCTCGCTCTCTGAAGCGGGCGACGCGCGCCGCCTTTCCCCCCGCCCATACGACGCAGGCGAGCGCCGCGGCGTCCGAAGGGAGGGAGGGGAGGGCGACGCAACAACAGCCACCGAAGAAACCGGCGCCGCGGATAACGGGGCCGAATCGTCAACTGAGGATACCTCCCCCCAAGCGGAAAGTTGACTCCCCACGGCCTCCGAAACTTCAAATGCGCACGCAATACGCAAAACCTCCGCTAATGAGGGATCGTCAGACTGAAGAGCCTGCTTGCGAACGTCCAGGTCGGGAGCAAAACAAACCAAAACATCGCGGACCATAGAGTCCGCATACGAATCACCGTGCGGTTCGGACCGAAACAGACAACGACGGGCTAGCCCCTGCAGTTCCGTGGCCCACGCGCGGTACGACTGACCCGGCTGTTTCCGCGAACGGTAGAAAGAAATGCGGGCCGACACCACGTGAGAGTGGCGGCGAAAATACGCCGCAAAAAGAGAACAGATATCCTGAAAGGACAGGGATGCCTGCGTCTGAAGCGGCGCTAAATCGCCCAGCAAACGAAAAAGACGAGGCGAGAGCCACGAAAGGAAATAAGCTTTTTGCTTACCTTCATCACACACCTGGAAGGCTACGAAGTGTTGGCGTAAACGCTGTTCGTAGTCGGACCAATCCTCGGCAAAGTCGTCAAATGGAGGAAACGGAGGAACGGGCACCGAAGACCGCAACCCGACCTGTTGTGTCACAGCCCTCGTCAAAGTGTCAATAGCCGCCGTGAGAGAAGCATTCTGTTGAGCCAAAACTTCCGGTAACGACTGAAGATTCGTTAGCAACGCGCTAAGCTGTTCTGCCATGACTGCGGCAGGAAGACCACGCAACCAATATCCTCGTCGCCACTGAAGTGAACACTTTCGTCCAGGTACACTATGTGTCGTTCGGCGTACAATAGGCGAATGACCCGGCTGTCACGTCGGCAGTTCGACGGGGCCCGCCAGCAGACGGCGCGCAGCTCGCGTCAGCTGTTAGGCCGACCGTGCCCTCCTGTGGCACGGCCTGGAACTACCACGGCCGGGCCCGCGCCTGCCACGGAACCCAATGACGGCGCGCGCGATATGAACGGCCCTTAGGCCATAACAATATATATATATATATATATATATATATATATATATATTCCTGGTGGGAAAAATATGTATAAAATAAAGACTTTTGACTTACCTCAAGTACAGGCTCGTCGACGAGAAAAACGGATGACTTATCCAAAAGGACCGGCTTGTCGATAGACACAAATAAAAATAAAAATCACACTCAAACACACATACAAGCTTTTGCCACCACTGGCAGCTTCTTCAGGAAAAAGAGGAAAAAAGGGGAGGAGAAAGGGAAGGATATGGGTTTTAAGGAAGTGGAAAAGGAGTCATTCCAATCCCAGGAGTGGAAGGACTTACCTTAGGGGACAAAAAGGAAGGTAGACAAATACACACACACTCACACATATCCAAATGCAAACACACCTAGACAGACATTTGTAAAAAGTATATATATATATATATATATATATATATATATATATATATATATCTACAGTTCTACAGTATGTCTGCCTAAGTGTACTTGTGTCTGTGTAAATGTGTGGGTGTATGTGCATTTATTTACCTTCCATTTTTTCCCCCAAGGTAAGTCTTTCCTGTCCCGGGATTGGAATGGCTCCTTACCCCCTTCCTTAAATCCCTCATCATTTCCTTTTCCCTCTCCTTCCCTTCTGCCTGATGAAGCAGCTAGGCTGCGAAAGCTAGCATTTTTGAGTGTGTGTGTGTGTCTGTCTGTTTATTTGTTGCTATTACTGCCTGTGCCCCTTCGCCTGGTAAGTGTTCATCTATTTTTTACGTATATATATATATATATATATATATATATATATATATATATATATATATAAAAAATAGACGAAGATTACTCACCAGGCGAAGGAGCACAGGTGTGACAGCATCACAAATAAATAAATGAATACACACACACACACACACAATTTATTTGTGATGCTGTCACACCTGTGCTCCTTTGCCTGGTGAGTAATCTTCGTCTATTTTTTATATTTTATTTTTCCTGCTAGGAATTTTTCGTCTTAATAATCGTTTCATATATATATATATATATATATATATGTCTGCCTAGGTGTGTTTGGATGTGGATATGTGTGAGTGTGTGTGTATTTGTTTACCTTCCTTTTTGTCCCCTAAGGTAAGTCCTTCCACTCCTGGGATTGGAATGGCTCCTTTTCCACTTCCTTAAAACCCGTATCCTTTCCTTTCTCCTCTCCTTCCTCCCTCTTTTTCCCGAAGAAGCCACCACTGGTGGCGAAAGCTCGAATTGTTGTGTGTTTCGTGTTTCTATCGACAAGCCTGTACTTTAGGTAAGTCAAAAATCTTTATTTTATACCTATATATATATATATATATATATATATTCTTAGGTTGAGGCCAGGATGCTTGCAGGACTGTTAAAAGATTCCGAGAAAGTTATTTGCACGCTGTAGATTATATTATGTATTGTGAAAATAATTTTGTTGAAGGGTTGTCTGAGGAATGTAAAATCAAATATGTTAAAATTTTGTTCAATGGGGAAGCATTATCTTGGGCTAATAAAAAGTCTATGAATTGGGCAACATTTAGTGATTAAAATTTTTTTTTTAAACAGATATTGGGGTGAAAGTTTACAAAACAGCATCAAAACTGAATTTTTTAATGTTTCTGTCTGCAGAGGCAGACCACAAGGAATGTATCAAATTTGTAAACAATGGTTAAAAACTTAAATATGTTTAGATAAACCATTTGATCCTATAACTCATTGGAGGCTATCAAAATATTTGCAACGGGATTTAATGTATGCACCTGACAATGATGTAGAAAACTTTTTTAATTTTGTTTATAAAATTGACAGACATGTTGGAAGACAATGTTCTAACTACAGTAATGAACAGGTTGGAGGGAGGGTGGCAAAGACATAGAGATTATTGTAATAAACATTTTAATGAAAAAAAAATTACACAGTAATCCTAAACAAATCAACTTGAAATTAAAAAAAAAAAATTAATGTACCATTTAGATGTCATGATATACCTTCAATTGACTTTAAGGATGGGAAATATAGCATTAAAACACCAAGGTATAATAACAATGACTTGGAAACTGTTTGTAATGATGAAAACAATAGTTTTGCCAATTGTGTATTTCAAAATGATGTTAATATTATAGAAAATAACACCTTTAAATAAGGAAAATTTCGATAATGTGTATGTAGTTGAAAAGTAGTCACATTTTACCTAACTGTGACACTTTTAATCATGAAATGAATAGTCCTGTTGATGTTGAGGATAAGGTTTATCTTGACAGGAATGATGTATCTATTGAGTTGTGTAAAGAACAATGTATTTACAATGAAAATGTTGCAAGTAAGGAAAATGTTGATGCTAATGATGATGGATATAACATACTTTGTAAAGATAGTGGTACTGAATATAAAAATGTTGCAAGTAGGGACTATGTAAAAAACCAGTAATGAAACAGTTAATAGATTGTGTACTAAGCAGTTCATTGAAAATGAAAATGTTGAAAGTTGGGTACATGATGTATATGAAGTGTTTAAAAATATGCCGAGCAGCATACTGAAGAAATGTGCTCCTTTTTCCTACAATGCCAACATGTGGCCCAATAATGCGGGCAATCATTACATTCACGCCTAGAAAAACATTCGGCCCATTTACCAGAGTGGGACGGTCATTGACTGTACTGTTGAGCTGTTTTATCATTGGGCCTGTGAGTGGAGTGGACAGAAAGAAGTAACCCCTGCCACGTCCACCATCACATCAGTGGAATTGGGTGGTTGAATACCAGAAACGTCGCCCCATGTATCGACAGTGTGAGCCGCTACCTGCATAACCTCAGAAGCCTGAGCGATTTTCAAAACATCGGCCAAAGTGGGGTCATCCTGCTGGAGGGCATGGTCACGGATTTCCCTGTCAGGAGTCAAGCGTAGGATAACATCCCATGCAATCTGCATAGGATTCCTTGGGAACATCTGAAATAAAATTATAAAGATTGCTAAGCCCCTGCAGTTTGGCCACCTAGACCAATACATCTGATTGGGTTGTTTATGACATTGGTAGAATTCCATACTAGAGATCACTGTATTCGTCCACTGGCAGTTTTACCCAGAAAGCAAAGAACACATCTTGTCAAAAGAAAGGGCAGATGGATAGCACAATGGCATCAATTTACACAAACCCAATACACCTGAGGGGAAAAGCATGAAAGAAAAAGTGCAATACAATATAGGGACTGTAACACCGAAAGCCTGAAAGTATTGATGTAAATGACGCTAGTACTTGTCCTATTCTTCTGTGGTCTCAGAGTAGGAAACATAAGGAGAAGGACCCAATGGCACTGCAACGTCGCGCAATGAAGTAAACAATTTAGTTAAGAGGTCAATCTGCTGTTTATGCAGCTCATGCTGATGCTGCTGAGGTAGGGGCGGCAGAAAGACACTCTCAGTGGAGTGGGGAGGATGTCATGAAGGAAGGATCTCATTTCAGGACAGGATTTAAGGAAGTCATATCCTTGCTGGAGAGCCACATTGAGAGTCCGCTCCAGTCCCGGAAAGTATCCGGCGACAAGAGGGACACTTCTGGGATTCTTCTGTTGAAGGTTCTGAATTTAGGGCCGGCCGCGGTGGTCGAGGGGACTGAGGCGCTCCAGTCACGGTCTGTACGGCCACTACGGTCGGGGGTTCGAATCCCCCCTCGAATCCCCCCGTAGTTAAGTCCCATAAGTTCTACAAACATTTGATTTGATCTGAATTTAGGGGGATGAGGAAGTGGCTCTGGCAATTTGCTTCTCTACCAGATTAGGAAGATAGCTGCGGGATGTGAAAGATGTCATTAGGTTATTGGTGTACTGGTTCAGAGCTTCGGGACTGGAGCAGACTCGTTTCCCACAAAGACCTAGGCTGTAGGGAAGGGAACGTTTGATGTGGAATGGATGGCAGCTGTCATAATGCAGGTATGGTTGTTTATTGGTAGGTTTGATGTGGACAGATGTGTGAAGTTGGCCATTGGACAGATGGAGGTTGACATCGAAGAAAGTGGCATGGGATTTGGAATAGGACCAGATGAATTTGATGGGACCAAAGGCGTTGAGGTTGAAGAGGAAATTCTGGAGTTCTTCTTCACTGTGAGTACAGATCATGAAGATGTTATCAATGAATCTGTACCAAAATTTGAGTTGACAGGCTTGGGTAACCAAGAAGGCTTCCTCTAAGTGTCCCATGAATAAGTTTCCATACGAGGGTGCCATCCTGGTTCCCATGGCTGTTCCCTTTACTTGTTGGTATGTCTGGCCCTCAAAAGTGAAGAAGTTGTCGGTTAAAATGAAGCTGGCTAGGGTATATATATATATATATATATATATAATAGGGGGGAAAATTCCTACCAGGAAAAATATATGTAAAAAAATAGATGAAGTCTACTTACGAGGCAAAGGAACACAGGCAGTGATAGTAACAAATAAACACATACACACAAACGCTAGCTTTCGCAGCCTAGCTGCTTCGTCTGGCAGAAGGGAAAAAGAGGGAAAAGGAAATGATGAGGGTTTTAAGGGAGTGGGTAAAGAGTCATTCCAATCCCAGGACAGGAAAGACTTACCTTGGGGGACAAAAAGGAGGGTAAACAAATACACACACACCCACACATTTACACAGACGCAAGTACACCTAGGCATACTGTAGAAATACTGTATGTAGACATACTGTATGTAGACATACTGTATTTGTTACTATCACTGCCTGTGCTCTTTCGCCTGGTAAGTAGACTTCATAGAAGAAATTCCTAACAGGAAAATATATATATATTTAAAAAAATAGATGAAGATTACTTACCAGGCAAAGGAGCACAGGAAGTGATAGGTAGCACAAATTAATAAATTCACACACACACACACACACACACACACACACACACACACACACACACACACACACACACACACAAACACTAGCTTTTCCCAGCCTCGCCTAAGTGTACTTGCGTCTGTGTAAATGTGTGGGTGTGTGTGTATGTGTTTACCCTCGTTTTTTCCCCCCAAGATAAGTCTTTCCTGTCCCGGGATTGGAATTACTCCTTACCCACTCCCTTAAAACCCTCATCATTTCCTTTTCCCTCTCCTTCCCTTCTGCCTGACGAAGCAGCTAGGCTGCGAAAGCTTGCATTTGTGTGTGTGTGTGTGTGTGTGTGTGTGTGTGTGTGTGTTTATTTGTTTATTTGTTGCTATCACTGCCTGTGCTCCTTCGCCTGGTAAGTGTTCTTCACCTATTTTTTACGTATATTTTTCCTGTTAGGAAATGGAAACTTTCCTGGTGAGATAAATTTATATAAAAAATAAAAAACGGATGACTTACCCAAAGCACAGTCCTGTCAACAAACACAAATAAAATCACACATCCAAGCTTTCAACACCGCTGGTAGCTTCTTCAAAGAAAGAGGAAGGAAGGAGGGGAGAAAGGGAAGGATACGGGTTTTAAGGAAGTGGAAAAGGAGTCATTCCAATCCCAGGAGTGGAAGGACTTACCTTAAGGGGAGAAAAGGAAAGGTAAACAAGCGCACACACACTCACATACATACACACGCTAACACAACAAGATCAACAAGGTAGACAAATGTCTATTTTGTTGTGTTAGCATGTGTATGTGTATGAGTGTGTGTGTGCACTTGTTTACCTTTCCTTTTTCCCCCTTAAGGTAAGTCCTTTCACTCCTGGGATTGGCATGACTCCTTTTCCACTCCCTTAAAAACCGTATCCTTTCCTTTCTCCCCTCCTTCCTTCCTCTTTTTCTGAAGAAGCTACCAGTGGTGGCGAAAGCTTGTATGTGTGTTTGTGTGTGATTTTATTTGTGTCTGTCGATGGGTCTGTGCTTTGGGTAAGTCATCCATTTTCTATATTTTCAGTTTTGTTCTGTCACAAAAATAGTCTTAGTATAATTGTAATAATTTTATGTATATTTTCTGTGTGGAAGATTCATTTATGTTCAACAGATATGGATTTTAAGATGTTATGTTGCAACTTCCTTGTTCAGAAATGTTCTAGAAAATTATGCAATGTATAGATAGGTGTTATTTGGTGTCACATTCAGTTTGTTATAAGTCATAAGTCGAGTTTACAGAATGTCTTGAGGAGTCTTGATACAGTCTTTGTACAGTCATTCATTGCTTTGTGAAGTCTCAGTATGTCAGTTTTGGTATGCGTGTCTTCCAAAAAGTAAATAAATCAGTTTATTCAAGGAAATGTGACATATTTGTCATTCAAATGACCCTCAAGAACCTACCGTATCTTAAAAATGTGGAGTAATATAGGCTGGTGAGACATCTACTACTGAACCAAAAAGGTGATGTAATAAAATATTTAAGAAACATTGTTAAAAGCTGATGAAAGTCATGGGATTTATTGTCGAACCAGCTGTCCATCAGGATGAATGGTCACTGCCAAACTGCGGCAAAAAGCAAGATGGACCACCTGGGGGCACAGCATGCAGCTGAACAGCACTGTGGATTTCAAGGCCTGAGCCATCTGCCATATGCCATATGGATCCTCCCCTCCACCACCAGCTCTTCTGAAGTGTGCACATGGGAGTTGTCTCTTCAACATATTCTATGGTCCTGCAACCATCCTGGCTTCAACCTAATATAACTTCCCATTCCTGCACCCTATGCCTAACATCTCTTCCCACTCTTTCCTTCCACACTCATTATCCTGTAACCAATTTCTTCCTTCCAGCTGTGTCACCACTTACAATACCCCCTTAATTAATTGCTTTTTATTTTTCCAAACTTTTTCCTATTTTTATTTTTTCTGTATTATTTTTATCACTTCAAATCCCCCCACTTCTTTTCCACACTCCACTGCGCCTCCCTTTTATCCTTTCCTGCCCCTTTCCGTCACTGTATCCATTGCCTCAATTCAAATTCCTGCCTATCAGAGCCTTTACAATCCATCAAGCAATGCAGAAGTTTCCATCCCCACCTTTACCCATCATTCTTACCCCCTCCACTCCCCACCTCACTCACAGTCTAGATGCTTGTGACCTTGGAATGGGCAGACATGGTGGTGTGTAGTTTTCTGAATGATGGTATGAATGATGTGTTCCTTTTTCTGGCAATATTTTGGAAGGGATAGGTTGCTACTTACCACACAGATGCCTGATGAGCGACAGAAAGGCACACATAACAGAAAAACAAAAAACAAAAATAAAGCTTTTGGCAGTTAAGCCTTCGTCTGCCATAGGGAACATGCATACACATACACACAGACACACACACACACACACACACACACACACACACACACACACACATTCACACAAACCCAACCACTATCTGCTGTCTTGACCATGCTATGTGTTGTGTTGCAGTCTGGCCACCAAAGCCGGAGACGGCAGTTGGGTTTGTGTAAGTGTGAGTGTGTATGCATGTTCTCTGTGGCAGATGAAGGCATAACAGCTGAAATCTTTTGTTTTCCTGTTATGTGTGCCTTTTTGCGGCTCATCAGGCATCTCTGTGGTGAGTAGCAATCTATCCTTTCCATAATTTTGTTGAATCCTTCAAGGTATTTCTTTTTCTGCTGTGGGCCATGGCCTAAAATTTAAGTTGTGTGAATGTGATTATCTATTTTTGTGCCTGTCAACAGCAGCTCAGTGAGCTTCTTTATGGTAAGTTGTTTTCTAATGAACTAGCATCTAACTCATACTACGCAATAGCTGATGAGAGGTGCTGCATGCAATGTCATGCTCTTAGTGAATGCACTTTTGTCAGTCATTGTAACACCAAATTGCACCACACTGTCTGTCCCATATTTAATTTTTGTGGTTACAAAACACTGCGTTGTTTGTCTGTTAGCAACGACTACTCCTCACAAACACCACTTCTCTGAGCCATTAATTGCAGGCCTTCAGTTACTATGTTGTATGTAATGAGAGCTAATAACTGAAATGTATTATTGTCAGCTGTGAATCTTGACAAACTGGATTCCCCAATGATTTCAATGTTCTAATTGCATTTCTGCATTCAAAGTCTGTTAATTCCCACTATGTGGCCATAATCACACCAGAAAAGCTTTCTGTTTTATGAGGCATTACAATTTCATAATACAATGAGTACAGACAATGGACAAACCTAATTAGGCACCCAGGGTGGATACACAATTTAGTATTCATAATAGTGTTTCCTGTTTACATTTACTTCCAGTGATGATTGGTAGTGTAAATACCATGATTCAGAATTATGTGATTACTGTAAGTACAGAGTTCAGTAATATTATGCAGATTAACTGTTTTATTTCTTTGTGTACCTGCATAAGATTTAAATAAAGGCTACTGTGTAGTTCCCTTTTTTGAAATTTGGACCTGAATTCCATGGCTGTCTCTATTCTGTTTTAAAGTCTGTTCCACTAACAAGGAGCCCTTCTGGTCTTAAAAATTCAGTTTGGAATGAGACTTCACATGTTAGCAGTACACATTAATGGTGTCCACTCATAAAACTTTTAGAGCACATTATCCAAAAAAATTACGAGAAAAAGGGCTCTAATGTTTAAGGGCAATTCATTTTTCTCTTATATACTAATCAATCCTGGATGCCCAATTGTGGTTGGTTACTGTGTTAGCAATGAAATAAGTTCAGCCCTTTTTGACCAGCACATCCAACCAATTGTTTGAAACTTAGCCTCTCACATTCAAGATATCAACTACTTCCTTCAGCAACTCTCTACCATCCCCATCATTTTACCTCCTTGATTGTTATTTGTCTCTATTGATGTCACTTCAGTATATGCCAAAATCCTGTTTGCCCATTTTCTTGCTGCTCTGGAACACTATCTTTCTCATCATCCTTCAGACTCAAAGCCCAAAACCTCATTCCTTATATTCCTTACCAACTACATCCTAACAAACAATTACTTTTCCTTTGAAGAAAAACTATACAATCAAATCTGCAACACCCCCATTGGCACCCATATGGCACACACCAATACCAACCTATTTATGGGACATCTAGAGGAAACATTCCTAGCCTCTCAAAACCCCAAACCCCTGTTCTGGTTCAGGTTCATTGATAATATTTTAGTGATTATGACTCAGGGCCAGGACATCCTACCCTTATTCCTTCACAACCTCAACTCCATCTCCCCCATCAGTTTCACTTGGTCCATCTCAGTCTGGCTTGTCACCTTCCTGAATGTTACCCTTCACATCACTCAAGGTTCCAGCCATGCCTCTGTCAACATCAAACATACCAACAGTACTTTCAATTTGACAGCTGCCATCCATTCCACATAAACAGAACCTACCATATGGCCTTGCTGCCCTGGATGGCAAATTTTCAGTGATAAGTCCCTTACCCAATATGCCAAAGCCTCACAAAGGCCTCCACTGATAGACATTACCCTCCTGACCTAGTCTGCAAACAGATTTGTGTGTTATATTCCCATGCAGCCCAATCCTCCCACCAACCTTATTAACCAGTCACAAAGGATTGTCTTTCTTGTTACCCAATACCATCTTGAACTGGAACAATTAAATCACATCTTACCAAAGATCCTTCTGACCCCTCCTAAAGTGATGTCTCCTTCACCCACTCAACCTCCACAACATCCCAGTCCATCCCTAATCCCAATCCCAATCCTGATCCCATAGAGATCATATGCCTATGGAAGAACCCAATGCAAACCCTTCCCAATCCACCCACCCGGCTCTTGCTATGCCATTCCTGTCATAGGCTTAACCTACCTCATCAGTAGTCAGGCCACTTGTGAAAGCAGCTATGTGATTTACCAACTCTGCTGCAACCATTTCACAGCATTTTATATTGGTATGGCAACAAACCAGCTGTCCTTTGGTATGAATGGCCATTGTCCAACTGTTGCACAGCATGTGGCTGAATGCAACACTCTTGATTTCAATAGCTGCTTTACTACCCAAGCCATCTAGATCCTCCCCTACACCACCAGCTGTTCTAAACTGAAGAGATGGGACTTGTCCCTACAAACATTCTACTTTTTTTTTTTTTTTTTTTTTTTTTTTCAGTTGAACAAGGTAGATGAAGTCCCATCGCCAACTGGCGACTTACACTTCCTGGGATTCCAGAGGTATGTTGGTTAATGATAACTTCATTGTGCAATAAAATTTGGGGGTAGGCTTCTAAGGGCCAGTATGTTGGTCCGTAAGGTACCCCACTTGATTTTAGTATGCAGTTCCATTGTAGAGCAATTCACATGAAGGTTACAATGTAAATTACGTTACCACATCTTCTTACTAACACATTTTGTTCAGGTAACTAACGATCGTGGCACCTTGTACCTATGCCACGGGTGTGGAGCTGTCATTCCTAAGGTTTGGATGTTATGGACTGTTGCCCTAAGATGATCTATTTTATTGTGTATCTTTGTCGTTCTCTTCTTAATTGCCTCCATGAGAAACATTCTACGGTTCCGCAACCATCATGAGTTGAAATTACAACAACTTGCCATCCCTACACCCTATGGCTAAATTATCCCCCACTTCCACACACATCATCCTGTATTCTTCCAATTCGTGTCTTCCTTACAATTGTTTCTCGCCCCTTACAATATCCCCTTAATTAATAACTACATTTTTATTTTTTCCTTATTATTTGTATCGTTTCAAATCTTCCCACTCCCTACCCACATTGTCCTCCTCCTCCACCCCATTCTCACTCACAGTCAAGATGCTTGTGGTGATGAAGCGGCCGGAGATGGTGGTTGTGTGTGTATAGTTAAGTGATTGTATGAATGTATATTTCTTTTTCGATGTTGGCCACAGAAGAAAATTAAATTAACGTAAATGTGATTGTCTATTTTACATTCCTGTGAGTGTCTCAGTGGGCCTCTTTATTGTGAGTTGTTATGTATGCCCCATTATTGATATTAATCAATGAGTTGCAGACAGTAATATGATGAAATAGCTAAGGTAACAGCATGCCTGACCTTTCATGCAGACAATCTGAGTTCGACCCTACCTCCATAAAACATATTATTTTAATTATTTATTTTAAAACCTATAACAATTTTTAAATAAAATTAAAGATGTAAGAAGTAATCAATCACAACATAAGGACCTTTATTTTATTTACGAAATGATGGATGCAGCTATTTAAAATTTTATTACAATATTTTCTTTTTAAGAAGTCCAACAACTCCAAATTCATTTTACAATTAATGTAGGTAATTTAAAGTGTTAAATACTATTTACAATTCAATTTTATTGCAAATATTGTAAGCTGTGGAAAGATTTTAAATATCTGTTGTGATTTTGAAGAATTGGATTATTTATGGAAAAGCAAAGTAGAACTGTTTCTGTACTGTATGTTTACAAACATGCAGAGGGCCAGTAATTGTCAAATAAATAATAAAAGTTCAAAAAATGAGTTCAGCAATCACTGATTATGCATCAACTATATATGTGCTGCACTTAAAACTTAATTGCCCATTTCCTCAGAATTTTTCAGATAGTTCACTTTAAGACTTCTGTATTGGATACACTTAAGTTATACTAATATCCTGTAAAGTCCCATCCTGAACTGAATTTCTAAGCTTGAAGGTCTCCTTGTAAGATAATGGTGTTGCAACTTAACATTTATAAACACTGTGATTATGTGATTTGCCTTGTTCCTTCATGGAGTGTCAGCAGCCAACAATACCACAAATTACTTCATACTAACAAGGAAATGGTCAGACTTGTCATGCCAAAAATGTATTGATTTTTTTTAGAGCTGTTAGTTAACATTTAATGAAGTCTGTATGCAGATTGTTAGCTGCTGACATGACCTGGAAGTACCCTCAAAAAATCATGAAAATGCCGTTTTTCTTGCTTGGTGCTTGCGGTTACGGTTGGCCACCTCTGGAAATGGTAAGTTGCGAGCTGTTGTTATGCTGAGCGTTGTGTGCATGGTCGGGAGGTGCGGCCCTCTTATCAAGGCATTCACTAAATAGGGATATTGTTGCACAGTTTTTGTAGAAAGGGGAAACGACTATTAGTTTCTGTAGCATGCATTTCCTTTTCATTTCTGGTACACATTTTGAAACACAGCGCCCTGAAACTGGCTAGAGATGTGAAAGATTATCTGTACATCTACATCTATACTCCGCAAGCCACTTTACGGTGAACATTCAATCTTCCCTCACAGGTGATGGCAAACCCTGTAAATGTTTTGCTGTTTGCCATGGAGATATACCACAGACGCCAAATGAAGCAATCAACAGAAAAACGTGTGAAGGCTATGTGATATGTGACATGGTAGTTTTAGATGAGCATATAAATAGCACAGACATCTACATCTGCATAGATACTCTGCAAATCACATTCAAATGCCTGGCAGAGGGTTCATTAACCACTTTCATAACTTTTCTCTACCGTTCCATACTCTAATAGCACACGGGAAGAAAGAACACCTAAATCATTCCATTTTCGATCTGATTTCTCTTATTTTATTGGGATGGTCATGTCTCCTTAAGTAGGTGGGTGCTAGCAAAATATTTTCACATTCAGAACTAAAAGTCAGTGATTGAAACTTCGCAAACAGATCACGCCGCAATGAATAAGTCTTTCTTTTAATGATTTCCACCCCAATTCGTGCAACATTTCCGTGACGCCCCCCCCCCCCCCCCACACCTCCCGTAATGTGATAAAACAAAATGAGCTGCCCTTCTCTGAACCTTCTCAATGTCTTCCGACAGTCCCACCTGGTGAGGGTCCCACAAGGGGCAACAGTACTCCAGGAGAGGACGCACAAGTGTGATGTAGGCAGTCTCTTTGGTGAAGCTGGTGCATCTTTGAAGCGTTCTGCCGATGAAACGTAACCTTTGGTTCGCCTTCCCCACAATATTTTCTATGTGTTCTCTCCAGTCAAAGTTGTTTGTAATTGCAACTCCTAGGTATTTGGTAGAATCTACAACCTTACGGTTTGACTGATCTATTGCATAATTGAAGTTCAGCGGATTTCTTTTAGTGGTCATGTGTATTACTTCACACTTTTCTTTATTTAGTGTCAATTGTCAATTTTCGCACCATGCAGAAATTTTGTCTAAATCACTTTGCAGTTGCTTTTGATCCTCTGTTGACTTCACTAACCGATAAACGACAGCATCATCTGCAAACAGTCTAAGGGAGCTATTCAGATTGTCTCCTAAATCGTTTATAAACACGAGGAAGAGTAGGGACCTATAACGCTTCCCTGTGGAATGCCAGATATCACTTCTGTTTTACTCGATGATTTACCGTCAATTACAACGAACTGTGTTCTTTCTGATAGGAAATCGTGAATCCAATCGCACAATTGGGGAGATATTCCATAAGCACGCAATTTCATAAGAAGCCGCTTGTGGGGTACAGTGTCAAAAGCCTTCCTGAAATCCAAAAATATGGAATCGATTTGAGATCCCTTGTCGACGGCACTTAACACTTCATGTGAATAAAGGGCAAACTCTGTTTCGCAAGAGTGATACTTTCTGAATTCGTGTTGACTACTGGTTAATAGGTTGTTCTCTTCAAGGTAGTTCATAATATTTGAACGAAGTATATTTTCCAAATTCCTACTGCAAATCGACGTCAATGAGATAGGTCTGTGGCTAGAAATGACTGAAACACTCGATATTGCAGACTGTGAATCTACAGACGGCGAAGAAATGGAAGAAAGTTGCACACATGAAGATTCTTTGAGTGATAGTACCACGTACCATCATCAATTATCTCCAAAAGCAACACCAGCAACTACAATTACATGTATCAGATTCCACCTGGCATAATGAACGTAATTCAACCGTTAGACAGAGAATTATTCCGCCAGTGGAAGGCATTTTACAGAAAACTAACAGAGAAAATTATTGTTTGCAAATCACTGCAGTTTCCTGTCTATCACTGTGACAATATTCTCACGTTGCAATCAGTCGCACATTATCAGTTTTCCTCCCCACAGTTTCAAAATGTGATTAAATATGTGTGGCATGCCTCGAAATATACTGATATTAGGCCTGATTCCTTCCTAACACAGGCTGAGTTTTGTATATGGACGTCTAACAACGTCTGTGATTCACAGGGCTGACGTATGTCATATTTGCTTGTATGTTCTTGATGCACAAAAAAACCTATGTTTTGAACATATTCCACATTTTTGTGGTAATTACAAGAAATTATACAACCGAATTACAAGAATTATACAACCATATATATATTTGTGTCTATATCATAGCTATTTGGAAAGAATGTTGTACATAACATATCAGCTACATTTGTCAATTAATTTATTATTATCGTAGTTATTATTTATTGTGCAATCACTTTTACTGGGCGAATCAGCTCTCTCACTGCTGTGGCAGGAGAGCGGCGCGTAGCTAACACCACCCTGTTCCTAGATGGCATTGTTATAACGCAGCGAGAGAGGTCAAGGTTGTACAACATGCAGTTATAAGCATGGAAACCATGTGACAATAATGTCATACTTCATAAAAGTTTTTACAGACTTCCAGGTCATGTCAGCAGCTAACAGACTGCATACAGACTTCCTTCAATGTTAACTCAGTGGTAAAAATAGCAACACAGGTTTCAACATGACAAGTCTGACCATTCCCTTGTAAGTCTAGTCCAACAGAACTGACAGTTCAAGTGTACACACACACATACACACACACACACACACACACGAGCTCTGGTATCCGGTAGCTTGATCTCAACAATGAAGTGATAAAAATCTTCTGATCTCGAAAGAAGCTTAACTGTAACATAAATTGCAAATGTAATTAAACTTGAAGAAGAACAGAATGAAGATGGCTAAATTCTTTAAAACATCTTATAATATTATACTACTGTATTATAAATCATACCTCTGACATGCTTTTTTCCATATATCAGAAAATCTCTTCGCAGGGGTTCATCCCAGGATTCCTGGTCATCATCAAGATCTTCCCTGGGAAGAAAAAAAAATTGTAATAGAAAACAACATTTTCATTGATCATCAATGCAGAGGTATCACCAAGAATTTTACAAAGTATTAAGCGTGAAATTGCAGTATACATTCCCATAAAATTGTAATTTGTATTTATTTTATTGAAACACCAAAAAATGGAAACAAGATACATGTAATCAATTCCAAATAATTAATGTATTTATCAACAGCCATAAAGTTTGTTGTTTTATTGAACTACCAGTTTCCATATTACATCTTCAGGTGATGTTATAATATATCCATGCAAACTCTTGAAATGACCTTTTATATTGGTTTATTCAATAATTCACAGATCCTGAATAAATGTGTGTTAATTCACATATGAGACATCAGCTGTCAAAATAAGTAACAGTAAACAGCAAACATCTTGCTCCATTTTGTTGTTCAGCACTTTCTCTATGTTGTTCAATGTTCAAATGTTTGTGAAGCTTATGGGACTTAACTGCGGGGTCATCAGTCCCTAAACTACTTATGAACTATCTTATACTAAAGACAGTATAAACATCCATGCCCGAAGGGGGGGGGGGGGATTCAAACCCCCGACGGGGAACGGCCACGCACATCGCAGCATAGCGCCTCAATGCACTCGGCCGATTCACTGCAGCTCTCTATGTTGATAAACACTTTCAAGATATCTTGAGTTTTCTTAAGTCTTGCTTCCATAATCAAGTTCAGTATCAGAATTCACCCTCTGTTCCCTTTACCTTTCCTCACGTTGGGCTCCCAAAATTCTTAATGAACAACACAAAAAACAATGGATGAGCAGAACACTTCAGTTTTTGACACACTACAATGAAGAAGAGAAGGTGGTGGTTTTCTTTCTCAGATAGTCATGGAAGATGAAACTTAGGTATCATATAACACCCCTGAAACAAATCAGCTATCAGTGGAATGGAGGCACACTTCATTCCTAATGAAGGTTAAGCCTAATCAAGTCTTGACACCTTGAAACGTCATGTGACTATTTTTGGGACAAAAAAGGCATTTTGCTGATTGATTTATTCCAAATATCAATCAGTGCACATGGTTAATGCAAGACCATTAAGAAATTGCACCAAACAATACAGAACAAGTACCGAGGATTACTGTCAAAAGGTGTATTTATTTGCATGATAATGCCCGACCTCACATGGCAAATGTGACCAAACAAATCTTACAGAAATTTCACTGGGACATGTTTGATCATCCTCCGTACAGCCTGGACTTCACTAATAATGAATTTTATCTCTTCTTACACCTAAAATCTGCCCTTGGTGATCAAAACTTCAACGATGATGATGAACTGAAAGAACATGTTACCACATAGTTGAATACACAGATGGCAACCTTCTATGAAGAAGACATTCAAAAACTTGTGCCACACTATACATCTACATACATACTCCGCAATTCACCGTAAGGTGCGTGGCGGAGGGTACACTGTACCACTACTAGGCATTTCCTTTCCTATTTCACTCCCAAATTGAATGAGGAAAAAAAGAATGCCTATATGCCTCCGTACAAGCCCTAATTTCTCTTATCTTGTCTTTGTGATCTTTACGCGAAATGTAAGTAGGCGGCAGCAAGATCGTACTACACTCAGCTTCAAATTCCGGCCCTCTAAATTTACTTAACAGAAATTCACGAAAAGAATGTCGTCTTTCTTCCAGCGATCCCCAATTGAGTTGCCGGAGCATTTCCGTGACCTCGCGCATTGGTCGAACCTACTGGTAACAAATCTAGCTGCTCGCCTCTGAACCGCCTCTATGTCTTCCTTCAAACCGATCTGCTGCGGGTCCCAAATACTTGAGCAATACTCAAGACGTGGTCGTACAAGCGTTTTATACGCGGTCTCCTTTAAAGGTGAAGTACATCTTCCCAAAATTCTCCCAATAAACCAAAGTCGGCTGTCTGCCTTACTCACAACTGTCCTTACATGCTCGTTCCATTTCATATCGCTCTGCAATGTTACGCCTAGATATTTGAACGACGCGACCGCATCAAGAAGCTCACTACTGATGCTGTATTTGAACATTATAGGATTGTTTTTTCTACTCATGCGCATCACCTTACATTTTTCTACATTGAGAGCTAGCTGCCATTCTTCGCACCAACTAGAAATTTTGTCTAAGTCAACCTGTATGCTATTACAGTCAGTTACAGACGACACCCTCCCATACACCACAGCATCATCAGCAAACAGCCGCAAATTACAACTTACTCTGTCCATCAGATCATTTATATAGATAGAAAATAATAGCGGTCCTATCACACTCCCCTGGGGCACGCCTGACGATACACTCGTCTCTGATGAACACTCGCCGTCGAGAACAACGTACTGCGTTCTATTACTATAACAAGTGCCTACAAAATTTTGGAAGCTATGTAGAAAAGTAGTTTAACTAGGGTGACCAGACGTCCCATTTTTTATGGGACTGTTCTTTTTTTTCGTTCTGTGTCCCATTGTCCCGCAAAATATTTAACGGGATGCCAAATGTCCCGTTTTTTTCGCAGTCAGCAGAACCTTATCTTTTGTGTGTTTTTTTATTTATTCTCACGTCAATTTAGATTCGTAACATGGTTTATTTAACTTTCTACTGGGTCTTACTTAGTGTTACATGCAAAGTTAGAATAAAGAAGTATTATTTTGGTCACGGACTGAGGTGATGTGTGAACAAATTTTTCATTATTGCACTCTGTGCCAGTAAATTATGCGTGAGGTAGGTGATTCATATCCATTAATTGCTACTGCACTAATTGCAGACAGAACTAACAAGTTTTCATTGAAGAACTTTGTAGGGCTATCAACGCTCCACTGTATTTGTAGTTACTAATGACTATCCACTGTTAGATCACATAAATTTGCAGATCTAACTGACATAATGTCTTTGGACTGTTAAGGACAACAATGAGAAGTAGGCGGCTGTTTGAACACTGTGTTCGTCCAGTTTGCTTTATTGTGCTCCATTGTCTGTTGTTGCTGTGTGTGACAAAACCTGGTACTCTTAGAATGGGGAAAAGAAAGTGTTCTTTCTTGAAAACCAAGAAAGACGAGTTCCCATTCTTGAAGGAAATCACGAATACGAAGGTAGAATGTACATTGTGTTGTTCAGTTATTCCATTGAACATGGAGGATGTGCCAATATAATGCAGCATATAAAGAAAAAGAAGCACTTGTTGGCAGTTTCTGCGAGAACGTCTAGCAGCATAACTTCCTTTGTAAGTACGAATAAACTACAAACAGAAGAAGATAAACATATCACAGTGGAAGAAGGGCTGTTTGCATTCCTTACGGCAAAACACAATCATTCTTCCCATTCAATGGACTGCATGGCTCTTCTCATCAGAGGCCTATTTCAGAAGAAATTCACGCGTTCTAGGACGAAGTGTGAGTCGATTTTAGAGAACGTTTTATCGCCGTACGCAATGCATGAAGTTCAGTCAGAACTTAAAGATGCTAAGTATGTGTCTGTGATGGTTGATGCATCAAATCACAAAAGCTTAAAGCTAGTGCCAATTCTAGCTAGTTATTTCATTCCTACAAAGGGTGTTTAGTGCAAAGTAATTTTGTGCAGATAACTGTAATACCAACTTTGGTGGGTGCAAGTGGGCAGGAGCAAACAATGTTTATTCCAAACTGAACAGTGTTCTCAAGATGAACATTGTAGTACACAATGGAGTTCAGACAAGTGCCGACATTCTTCCCATTGACATTGAAACGATAGTGAATAAAATTTTTCAGTATTTTCACATTTACACTGTGTGTACGGAGGAACTGAAATCATTTTGTGATTTTGTTGATACTGAGTACAAACAAGTTCTAGGTAGTATTAAAACTAGATGGTTGTCATTGTTGCCAGGACTTAAAAGAGTTATTGATATGTATGACTCTCTGAAATCATATTTTCTGTCTCAGGATAGGTGTCCTACATTGCTGAAACAGTTTTTTGAGAATCCACAGTCACTCCTTTTGCTTCATTTCATACAAAGCCAATTGAAATTTTTTTTTTCCAATTCAATTCAAAAGTTGGAAAGAACCAATATTTCAGCTACAGAAACAGCCGAGGAGCTGGAGCTGCTTAAAGAAAAAATCATTAACAGGAAATTGAGTAAATTTCAAACATCAGTTATTTCTTCAATTTTAATTAACTTGGAAAAGGAAGGTATTTTCACTCAGTCAAAATATGAGACAATTACCAATTTATTTTATGACACTTATTTAGAAAAGTGGACATCTCCATTTCAACCTCTGAAATCATATCATTGGAGATCACTGAAAGATCCTATTTGTTGGACTGAGGTTTTAAATTGTCTGAAAATTGTTGAAACAGTAGATTCAGGTGCAACATTTCAGATGGATGAAGACATATTGTTTGATGAGATAGGATTCATGAACAACATTGTATGCAAGAAACATGAGGAATGGGAAAAGCTAATTTGGAAACCGATATGAGATGGTGTGATGTATTCCATACACTTAAAAGTACAGATACTTCATGTAAAAATATAGAGACACTTGTGAGTTTTGCTCTTGCTGTACCAGGCACAAATGCTGTTGTGGAAAGGGTATTTTCCATTGTAAATTCTCTTTGGACTGATGAGAAAAACCGTTTTACCACTGAAACTATTGAAGCAATTGTAATAGTTAAGACTCATTACGAAGACCTTACCTGCAAGTTCTACAACTTCCTATTAACCAATTTAAAGCTTTTGAAAGATATTAGTTCTTCTGATAAGTACAAACTTAGTGCCGGTAGTAGTGTTCATGATACAGGAGCTCAACAGTCTACAGATTAGTGTTCACTTGTTAGAAATATTTCTATCAGTTACTCGATATTCTGAATTATAATCAGTTCCTGGAAAAACAATTATCACATTATTGCCATTACAAGCATGTTTTGAAGTGTTTTGCTAAAATATATGCCTTTTTATGAGTATAAACTTTAGTTTTTATTTATTTTAGTAAAGTGATGCAGTCATATGTGCACAATTTCTTATTTTTGTTTAGATCCTATTTTGTCCCGTTTTTTTATATCAAATTTTTGCAAATGTCCCGTTTTTCCACGTGGAAAATCTGGTCACCCTAAGTTTAACAGTTGTAGATTTTTGTACACATTTGTTTTATATAAACAAATGGAACTTACTTTGTGGACATACCTCGTATCTAGTTTCCTAGTAAAGTGGCAATGTGATTATAATTTGCACAACAAACATGGTAGGAAAAGACTAGCCGATAGCATAAGCCATATTCTCGAACAGACATTTAATGACAACGAAAACAAAAATACAACTGCTATTGCAATGGAAGCTCCTTTGCAGGGAAACTAATATCGTGGACCGATTCCTATGGAATTAGGTCCAAAAAAAACTGATAAAGCGTGGGATCGTAAATTAGCTATAGGCCTAAAAACAAGCTTAGGTGTGAACTTTGCAGTCAGTTTAATAGAAAATGTAAATACTTTAATGGGTAGAAATAGCTTCATAATGCACCTAAATGTAGGCGGCGTGTCAGGGGGAATGATAAAAAAGCTATACGACTTGGAAATATTCTTAGAGAAGATAAAATCTGTAAAAGTCATATGTTTGAATGAACACTGGCTTAAAGGGGACACTGTCACTCTATTAAATTCAATTTCAGGATACAAGTTAGCAGCAAGTTTTTGTAGAAAAAATGGGTATGGAGGATCAGGTATATTAGTTGAACAGACACAAAACTTCGAAGTCAGAATGACTTTCAATTGTTTGAATGAGGAACAGGTATTTGAAAGCTGTTGCATTGAGCTGTTGGATCACGGCTTACTAATCATAAGCATTTATCATGTCCCGGAATATTGGGCTACCAGTGCATTTCTAGAGAAATTTGAAACTTTACTAAGTTGGTTACAGGTAGGGAAACCATATAAAAAGATTGCAATTTGCTCTGATTTTAATATAGATATAAGGGATGATAACAGATTTGTCACTTCATTGAAGGATTTGTTGGCTACAAAAGGCTTAATACTAAATTTTAATGAGTACACGAGGGTAACAGCTACTTCTGCAACAACCATTGATAATATAGTGAGCAGCAAAAATTATGGTTACACAGAAAAACTTGTGTTAGATTTAGGAATATCTGATCATTCAGCACTGTTTATCTCATTGCCATACTTAGACAAACCTTATAAGTCTACAGTAAAATGGGTCAGAAATTTCAGCCAGCCAAATGTAAACACTTTTGTCTCGAAATTAAATGAAACTCACTGGACCTTCAACAGTCAGAGTTCAGTAAACAGTAACTACAACACATTCATATCTGACATCAAAAACATTTTCAATGAATGCTTTCCCCTTGTAATAACACGTGACAAATACAATAACAGAAACACATGGTTTACGGAAGGTATCCGGATCTCTAGTATTAGAAAGAGGGAATTACATAAGGAAGCTAAAACCAATCATGATGCTGAATTTATCAGCTACAAAAACAAATATAAAAAAATATTTGATCAGGTAGTGAAACAGGCAAAACAAATGGCAAACAGTAAATATATCGCTAATGCCTCAAATAAATCAAAAGCAGTATGGCAGGTTGTTAAGAAGGAAACTGGTACAGAAAAAACAAAAAAATTTAAATACAAACTAGAAATCGACGGGAAAATTGTTACTGATACTAGACACATCTGTGAAGAATTTAATAAGTACTTCATAACTGCGAACGAAATGAATAACTTAGCCCCACCACAAACAAGGCCTAATGCGGTACTGCAAGAACAAATAGGGTTTAAATTAAGTCAAGTATCATGCCAGGAAGTAGCCAATACCATAAAATCTCTAAAAAATCTTAATTCTGTGGGCTGGGATGAAATTCCAACAAGAATCATAAAGGCAGGATGTGACAGCATTGCAGCTCAACTCTGTAGAATAATAAACCAATCATTTGATGAGTGCTGCTTTCCGGACAGACTAAAATATGCAGAAGTTCGTCCAATTTACAAAAAGGGAAAACAAGATGAAATAGGTAACTTTTGCCCAGTGTCTATACTGCCAGTTTTTTCCAAAATAGTTGAATGAATAGTATGTAATCAATTAGAAAAGTATAATAAAGAAGGTAATATTATTCTTAATAACCAATATGGGTTTAGGAAGGGACGAAACACATTACAAGCGGTTAATGACCTAATCTCTAAAATAAGTAAATGTATCGACACCAAACAATGTGTATCAGGTATTTTTTGTGACCTGACAAAGGCGTTTGATACAGCAGACCATAAGCTACTGCTCCAAAAATTGGGTACTTATGGCTTCCATGAAAACTCTATAAGATGGTTTTCTTCTTACCTCAAAAACAGACAACAAAGGGTGGTGATAAATCAAATGGGTGAGAAAACTTGCTCTAGCTGGAAACAAATACAAGCAGGCATACCCCAGAGCTCGATACCAGGACCACTCCTGTTCTTATATTACATAAATGACATGCCTTGCAAAGTAAATACGGACACAATATTTTATGCAGATGATTCAACAGCGTGGTCTGCTGCAAAAGCATTGAAGAATTAGTATTGACCACGAAACAAACTCTACAAGAACTTGAAGAATGGATAAAAAATAATGCCATGAAATTAAATCTGGAAAAAACCCAAATCATAAACTTCAGGACCAAACAAGCTTCTGAATGTGTATCACAAATAGAGTACTCAGGTAAAGAACTGACCACAGTCGAGTCTGTAAAATTCCTTGGGATAATTTTAAATAAAAACTTATCATGGACTGATCATGTAGACAGTTTACTGAAGAGACTAAAAAGCTTAGTTTATGCAATGAGGGTACTACACAAAATTACGGACTTAAAGGAGAAGAAAGTTGTTTATCATGCTTATTTCGTAACAGTTATAAAATATGGAATAATTTTCTGGGGTGTTGAAAAGACAAACCTGCTTAGAGTTTTCAAACTGCAAAAGAAAATAATCAGAGCAGTGACAGGAACAAATAGTAGGCAATCATGCAAACCATTATTTGAAAGTCTGGACTTAATGACAGTGCCTTCAATCTTTATATACGAAGTACTCCTCTTTGAACAGAAAAACTCACATCTGTTCGAAGATAATGCATTCATACATGACTATAACACAAGACATAAATCACAATACATGTTACCTTGCCATAGGCTCAAATTATTTGAAAATACTCCATATTACATGGCTCTGAAGATAAAAAATAAAATGAGGAAAAAATTTGGGGAATCCACACTGGGGACCATTGCTAAATACCTTAAAATCAGGTGTTATTACAGTCTAGAAGAATTTTTAAATGATTAAAATCAAATGATGATATACCGGTAGTCTAGAAAAAATGTATATTCATGTTTATATATACCGGTAGCTCTAAACTTACTGCCAAAATGGCATATGTATATCTGTTCTCCATATGGGTGAATGAAGTTTTATTGTTCATTTGTAATGAAATTTGGTATGCTTCCTATAATTCTTAATGTATACACTATATATTTACTATAATCTATAAATCAATGTAACATTTTAGGTTAAAGACATGACGAGTCACCAATGTTCTCAATCAAACGATTGTATAAAAACATGTAATGTGACAATAAAGTTATCTTATCTTATCTTATCACTAGATTACCATGCCTGATGTCAAAGTGATTAAGCAGTTCATTTGTATTTGGGAAAAAGCACTACAAATCCCTGCAGAGCCACATTAATTTAAATTTTAGATTAAAAAAAATAAATAAATAATAACACCAGTTGAATGTTAAAATGCTTGATTTTAAAAGGATCATGGCTGATGTCCTGTCTCATCCACCTCCAATTCTCTTTATATACCTTATTTTAACCCTCTAGATACTGTGTGGTGGTGTAGAGTGCCACAACTGCAGGTTTTTTGAAAGTACGTATTAGTCATGAGTCCCCTAAATTGATACGAAAGTAACAAGAAATATGTTTTCTAGGCAATTCAACATCCTTAAATTTGTCTGATATTACACGAGTAGGAATTATTTGCAAACATGTAGGATAAGACAATTTTGGAAACATGGCACCCAGTCCCACACACAGTCTCTAATGAGACTTCTGCACATGGTATTTAGAGAGATAATAACAGTGTTGGTGATAGGGATTTTAAACCCTCTTCCTGCCTCTTTGAATATATTTTTTCATAGTTTATTGTCATCAACAGCTTTTATTTGAATAAATGCTATACTTGTAACATTATGCTATTACATACAAAGATAAATGTATTGTTAATGTGTTTAGTTATTTGACAAGTGGCTAACATTATTTTATGTGTGCAATGCAGGTATCATTCTTCTGACTTCTTTATTCTGACAAGAGAGTCTTGTTAGAGCAGCTTCATACTTTTTACCTGAATTTCTAATAAGTGTTTTTAAAATATTTTACACATCAAAAATTGATAAAATTCTCTTGGGCTTCCAGCCATGACTAGTGGTTTGAAGTCCATGAGCTTTTGGCCATGAGCACCTTGGCCATTGTCAAGAGGTAACTGTCAAATAATTGCTGCTATCATCCTTATATAGCTGTGCGGCTTCCTGTGATGTCACTTGTGCTCTCGGCATCTCCATATGTGGTAATGTCTTGGTTTTGTGCCTGCTGTACCCACTTCAACTGTCTGATAGCCAGATCCCAGGCTGCCATCTTTATTGAGAGTTTTCTGACGTAATTTAATTTTGATTGCCCTTTTATTACTCTATCCCAAAAAGTATTAGTCTTTGTAAGGAAAGATGTCTCGTTGAGTGCAATGTGATGTTCATTTTCCAATGCCCCACAATTGTTGATATCTGGGGATAATGGAAACAGAAACATCTTTCATGTTCAACACAGCACTGTTCAATAGCCTGATATAAAATTGTCCTCTCCCACACGTTATCTTGTATACACCTGGAGTTCTAAGGCCTACATAATCTTTCACAGGTCTCATCAGCTGTTATTATTTTGTAGGAGACCTGAAGATGAAATTGATCTTGTGTGTTTTAAGGAGCTAGCTAATCTTTCCTGTTATTGAACCACAAAATGGCAAAAATGCAAGATTCTTTGTTCCTTGTCAATGGTCTTCTGCTGGCATGGCTTCGGCTGGGTAGCTTGTGAAATCTGGTGGTTGTTGTAGCCATTTTTGCTAAATACTTTTTGTAAGTGGCTCATTTCCCTCTGTAAATGATTAATGTATGTGACTACTTCTGCTCGGTGCACCAAGGTCCTTAAAACATATCTTTTCTGTGATGGGTGGTGGTGGCTCATGGCATGCATATCCAGTCTGTGTGGATGGATTTCTGGTAAACACTATGGCTCAGGCACCCATTTGCTTTATGCCTGACAAATGCATAAAGGAATGGCGAGACACCATCTGTCTCTGTCTCCATTGTGAATTTGATTATGTTGTTGATGTGCTCCAAAAATTCTCCCAGGTCTCATGTCCATAAGGTCAAACAACTAATGTATCATCAACATAATGAGAAAAACAGCTACGGTTTGCAGGAGCTGTGTGCAGCCTCTTGTCCTCAAAGTACTTCATAAATAGGTTGGCTATAACTGTAGCTAATATGGTTCTCATCACAACCCCATCTGTCTCGTTATAATACTGTCCACCATACAAAAAATAGGAATATGTCAGAGTATGCTTGAATAAATTCACAAAAGTGTTATTACGTAACTGGATGAGGAGGTCTATAGAGTCTTTGATGGGAATGTGTGTGAATAATGATACCACATCAAAGCTGACCATCATATCATCTTCTCAAAGATGCAAGCATTTGATCCTGCTGTATTCTTGATATGATGCAAACATGACCTACATGTTGAGTAAGGAGGGTGGCTAGATGTTTAGCAAGTTTGTAAGTCAATGAGCCAATGGTACAATCAGTCGAAGAGGTTTGTACATTTTATGAACATTTGGGAATCCATATAAGGTTGATGATTGAGGTTCCTGTGGAAGGAGGTTATAAAATATATAATAATGGAAAGTCCAGGTTGGAATTAATAATATAGTGAGGACAGTTTACAACTCACTGCAAAGACGTGGCGATGAGCTGCGACAGGCACATACAAAAGACACACACATACAACACACAACAGTGTTGTATGTGTGTGTCTTTTGTATGTGCCAGTCGCAGCTCTTCGCCACGTCTTTGTGGTGAGTTGTAAACTGTCCTCACTATATTGTTATAAATGTTCTTCTAGTGAAGACCACTTAAAATCTACTCTGGATTTGACACCTGGTGAAGAAGGTGTTACTGCTATTGATCAGAAAGAGTTGCTGAGTGGGCGTATTACATTTGTAGGTGCCATATTTAATTTTAGTGTAAAAAACTACTGAATTTTTTTGGAGGTTCTGGATGGCTAACATTTGCTTTTGTCAGGATTGGTGATTCCAAAAAAGAAAGCCTGAAGTCTTTGGAAAACATTATTGCATATGGTACATGGAGTATTGGAGAGGTACCTAATAGAGATTATTGTATTTGTATATTCATGCAGACAAACCATCGTGTTTAAGTACTTGGAACAAAAGAAAGGTAGCTACTTAATAATATTTATCACTGTGTTCATCAGATCAAGAATACAGCTGATTTCATCAGTATGATCAAATGTTTGCATCTTGTAGAAGATGCTATGATGGTCAGCTTTGATGTGGTATCATTATTCATACACATTCTCATCAAAGATGCTACTGATCTGCTCGCCCAGTTATGCAATAATACTGTTGTCGATTTAATCAAGCATACTCTGATGTCATCATATTTTTTTATATGGTGGAGAATATTATAACCAGACACATGGTGTCACAGTGGGAAGCACATTAGCTCCATTCATAGCAATCTACTTCTGGAGTACTTTGTGGACATCACCCTGGACATGACTCCTACAAAGCCTAGCTGTTTTTATCATTATGTTGATGATACATTAGTTGCCTGGCCTCATGGACATGAAAAACTTGGTTAATTCTTGGACCACATCAACAACAAAATGAAATTCACAATGGAGGTAGCGACAGATGGTGTATTGCCATCCCTTGATGTACTTGTCAGGCATTAAGCAAATGGGTGCCTAAACCACAGTGTTTACTGGAAACCCACCCACATAGACCAGGATCTGCATGCCATGAGCTACCATCATCCATTGCAGAAATGATCCTTTTTAAGGACATTGGTGCACTGAGCAGAAATAGTCTAAGACACTGATCATGAGCCTCTTACAAACAGTATTTAGCAAAAATGGCTACAACCACCACCAGATTGCACATACTATCCACCCTAAGCCATGCAAGCAGAAGACCACTGAGGAGGAGACAAAGAAGCTTGCATTTTTACTTTTTTGTGGTTTGGTAACCAGTGAGATTAGGCAGTTCCTTAAGAGACATAACATGAGTTCACTCTGCAGGCCTCCTACAAAGTTATGACAGCTGATGAGACCTGTTAAAGATGATGTAGACCTTAGAATGCCAGGTATAAACAAGATACCATGTGGCAGTGTTTAGTTTTACATTGGGCACACAATGAATACTATTGAACAGCACTGTGTTGAACATGAAAGATGTTTCTGTTAACGTTATTCTAAGACATCAGTAATTGCAGAACATGCTTTGGAAAACTAAGATTACATTGTGTTGGATGAGACATCAGTCATTATAAGAACAAATACTTTCTGGTATAGCATAATAATGAGGTAATTGGAATTAATGTGGAAAAAACTCTCAATAAAAATGGCAGCTTGCAGCTAAGCACATCCTATGACCTGGCCAAAAGAATGAGTTGCTTTTTAGTTATAACTATTCAGTACATTGTGTCATACAGTCATTTTCACAATTTATTCTCCTTGTGGAAAGACTGTTTAATCTTAATTGACTTGTCACTGAAGAAAATTAATATTGATACCTTATTCAATTTTCAAAGTTCTGCAATGATTCTACACCTACATCAGGTAACTGATTTTCTACCACATACACTGAATAGATTGAATAATGTATCTAAATATAGATAATTTACCTCATAGGAGCAGCTGGATCACACATGAATGATGTATCAAAGAAATTGAGATCAGCCAGTCGGAAAGGTAGTTTCCATACAGTAGGCTGAGGTTTTCCAAGTTCAATAGTTGCTCTACTGCCTGGATCTATATGATTCATTTTCACAGCCATTGCTGTGTTGGCAATTGTACTCATTGCATTTTGATTATACAGGTGAACCTTAAAGGAAAAGAAAAAGCTATTTTTGAAGGGTAATTTTATAGATTACAAGGTAAGAAGAAAATTATTAATTATCTGTAAATAGTAATGATAAACTGAAATGTGTAATTTCATTCATAATTGACAGTTTCTAAAGTTAAGTCTGTTCTATGTGGTTAATACAGTGAACATTATCAGAATTTGCTTTTCCATATTAAAAATATATATAAAAATAAGCAAACACATGTCAGTAGATTTGTGCACCAAGAGTTACCTAAAAACTTATTTATATGTATAGATAATTCATGAATTTCAGGAATGAAGAACCTTCGTGTTTTTTGCCTGTTACTGATATTTTTAGTGGCAAGATAGCCTATCAGTTCTGGGAATCTCAAGACTTTTAAGAATTATTTAATTGTACTTGTAAGTTTAATTTTTTGTGTAATTTTGCATTTGTTATTGTACATTTTTATAATTTTAAATCCCTCTCCACATGCACACACACACACACACATACACACATACACACACACCTCTACAGCACCTTTTTCCTTCTCCTGCCCCTTACCTTTACCTCATTCTATTCTGCTTATCAGAGACTTAAAATCCATCATGTAACATGGAATGTTCCATCCCCCACCCCTTTTACTGGCATTTTCCCCCTTTCCCCTCCTCACTCACTGACAAGATGCTTGTTGCATGGGAGCAGCCAGAGATGGTGGTCATGTGTGCATAGTCTTGCTAGGTGGTTGTGTGAATGTATGTGTTTCTTTTCCTGATGAAGGTCATGGCTGAAAACCTAAGTTGTGCAAATTTAATGGTCAATTTTAATTTGCATTTCAATGGCTCAGCAATTGTCTTTACAGTGAGTTGCTATTATTGACATTCCAATCTAAATTTTCTATTGTTACAAAATAATTTTAAATTATCTAAACAGATGTTCCTCATGCATGACTCTAGAAATTACTGAGTACCAGATCAAAATCCCTACTATAGTTCCTGAGATGTTTTTACAGATTATGAATGCAAAGTTTGTAGTGACTAAAACTATTTTTGTCCTATAATTAAAAATTAATGATATCCAGATTTTTGTGAAACCTTTCTTCTTACCAAATCTTATGATTCTATATCAGTGGAAGATTCCTATATGATATGAATGCATTAACTCAGAAGTTAAACTTTGTGACATAAGTTCAATGATAAGAACTATACATGTTACTGAGAGAAATTGATCTAAACAGTTGTACATTGAGGTGATTCTTGTGAGATTACTGCCCTTTAGAAATATTGGTAATTAATAGCATTTGTAATTAAACAGTATGAAGTTTACTGCAGACATTGACCATGCCAATGCACCAAATGTTACACAATTTTAATCTTAATAATTATGGTAGCAATGTATGTACGCAGTTGGGTGACAACATTTATAGTTAGGCCATAGGTAGAAATTCTCCACATTGAGATTTGCTGTGTGCTTGTAGCTGACGGGAGGCCAGCGAGCAGGCCGACGTTGGTGGCTTGTTCCAGCTTAGGATTTTCCAGGTTCGTTTCCGGTGAGGGGAGAGAGTGACAATGGTGAGTGCCAGGTGCAGTGCAGTGCACGGCGTGAAATTAAATATTCTAATACTACTTGCATTTGAAGTAATACGATGCAGTTAGGAACCTTTAAGGCACAATTATAATAAATAGTACAAAGGATGTTTATACCACTATAAAAAACTAAGAAGAAATTTGTTTAATGTGTAGTGTAATTATTTTGATTTTAAGTAAAGTTTTAGAAATGTATTGGCTGAGCGCTGTACGTTGGAAGTCGGTTAGAACAGCTCACATGGGGAAGTTGATGACGTAGGGAAAAAACCCGGCAGTTGGGCTTTTGGTGCGCGCCGGCGCAAGGGCAGGAAGTGACAAGTCGTGAGCAAGTGGTGTAGCTGGCCAGGCAGCGTCGCTCTACAACAGTCGGCATGTGGATCTCCAGGTGGAGACTATAGATTTTTGTGTGGCAATTGCCAAGTGTGGTTGCTCGTCGTAGACTGCACCAAGTTGTATCGAGTGCTACTGGGTGTTGTGAATATTTAGCCGGTGGAACAAGGTGTGCATCGCACTAAATTAAAGTGATTGTGTTTTGTTAATGTAACACGTATCGCCGCATAGGCATGAACATAAACGGTGTTTGAGACAGGCACATGGTGTGAAAACAATTTGCGACAAATATTCATTTTGTCTGGGGGCTCACGAGCTATAACTTTAGTTGATAAATGTGTCAACGTACAGACGTATCAGCCACAGGGTTTTAATATGGTGTAATAAACAAAATAAAGTGAACTTTCACGTGTTTTCAAAAATAGTAGTTAGTACACCCTTTTCTCTCATGACGTTGACTTTATTCTGAATTTTTTTGTTAATCATATGCAGGGAAGGAAAGCTGCAAATGTGTGATATCATACCCTAGAAAACGAGTCAAACAGTAATGATCACAGTTCCAGTGTTTTTGCATGTTTAGGAATTTGGTTCGTAGTTGGTGGTTGTGAGTTTTAAAAATGAAACTCTCACCTCGAGCTTCACCCTCACATTTGGAGGCTCATTACGGGATAAGTTCACTTTGGACTTGCTCGGACAGAGAGATTAGGGTGTGCATAGGACAGTGAACAGTTACGAACAGTTGCAAACAAGTGCGAGGACGCGACGGACAATTTCAAGTGTGTGTGGCAGCTGGCAGCAGAGAGCGGGATAAATTCACACTGGTCTTGCTCGGACAGTGAGGTAGTGTGTGCTTAGGACAGTGATAGTGGACAAAACAGCATAATTGTGGATGATACGTGAATGTGTCACGCGTTTAACGACGGTTGGTGATTGGCAGAGTTCGGGCGCGGGCGTCCGTAACCGGCAATCGACGGCGCATCGGCCCGGCAGCAGTGAGTGGCGGCGCGGGGGATCCACGCACTCAAATTTCCTCTTCTGCAACGGACGGCAGTGATCGGGGGACTTCACAAGTCACCAACAGAGCGTCGGGGCCCAGCAGCTTCGATTCTACAAAGGATAAGGGATGCAGTGAGGACATATTCCAGCCATAGCTTCTACAACAGACGGCAGCGAGTGTTGGGGACGTCACAGCTCGTTGCAGCAACTTCTGGATTAAAAGATAAGTAAAGCAGCTGGCGCTATAAATTCTTGTGTGTTAATCAAGCTTTCTTGTGGCACAGAAAATGGAGCAGGTTTTTAAAAAGTCACCAAGCGACGTAGATTCAAAGAGTAGCATACCAGAAAGTCCAGAGAGGGTAAATACTGGGGGAATGTTGTTGACACCGGAGATGATCGCAGCCATGTTAGCGAGTTTTAGCTCAAATTTAGAATAAAAAATAGAAAATTCAAACTCAAATTTAGAATCAAAAATAGAAAATTCAAACTCACATTTATAATCAAAAATAGAAAATTCAAACTCACATTTAGAATCAAATTTAAGATCAGATATAGGAACTGTAAAATCAGAAATAGAAACTGTAAAATCAGAATTGAAAGCAGACTTTAAGGCAGACATTGGGGCAATACAAAATACAATGCTTGGATTAAAGGCAGAAATAATCACAGACATTGACAAAAAGATAGGAAGTCTAACAGAATAGTTTGAAAATAGGGAAAAGGAGATACATGCCCGAATTGGTGCTATTGAGACTGAGGTAGGAGGCAAGTTAGATGCTGTGAAACAAATATGTGATCACAGGAATGAGGGCACTATGCAAGCATTGTCTGAGGTTGACAAGAGGATGGTGGCAGGTATTGAGGAAACAAAAATTTTGTTGTCAGGAAAATTAGAGAATACAGAATGTAACTTTAGGAAAAGGATAGAACAAGTACTGACAGTAAACAATACTGAGATTCAGAAGGTGAACACTAGAATAAATAATCTAGAATTGTGTACTGCATCAGGAAACACTAATTGGTCCATGGTGCAGACACCTAATGGCAAAAAGTTTTCAGGAGTGGGTAATTATCATCCAGTAGATTTTTTGGCTGCATGCAAGGACCAATTTGTGCCTGGTATGTCAGACCAGTGTAAAGTGAAGTTAGCAAAGAGAATGCTTGACTGTTCTGCTCAAACTTTGGCAAATCAGTGTGCTGATAAATTTGTTACTTTTGAGGCGTTTGAAAAATTGTTTTTAAATAGGTATTGGGGGGAGGCCAAGCAAGCTAAGATACAAAATGAATTCTTGAACGGGCCAAACTATGTCAAAGGGAAACAGAGCATGAAGGAATTTTGTCAGGAGGAACTTGAGAAACTAGTGCATTTAGATACACTTTTGAGTCTTTTAGCAGTAATTTCCACTTTGTGTAGGAGGTTACCTGCAGATTTGCATTGACAGTTAATTCACCATCCCACAGATTCAGCTGAGAATTTCATTGAATTTGTAGAAAAGATAGACCAGGGTTTAGTTATGGAACGACAGCTCAGGGGAACAGAGCATGTGAACCACAATGAAAACAGAGGCAGTAGAAATGTGGGTCACAACCAGGGAAACCACAACAGAGAGAGGAATTTAAATGAAAATTGGAGAGATAACAATAACAGAGGAGACAACTGGGATAATAGAAGCCAGAGGGAAACATGAGAAAATGATAGGAGAAATCAAAGGCAGGAAGGTGGAAATAGGAATGGGGATAACAGTAGGAAAGAAAATCAGAGACAGAATCAGGGAAACTAAGATTTGTTCCAAATGAGGTCTGTTTTGGGACAAGGAGCTATTCTAATAACAGGACCAGAAGATGGGATAACAGGGGATCAAATGACCATAATTACAGTAGGAATAGAGATGGGGAGAGAAGGGAGGAAAAACTATGTTACATAGACAGAGATGATGATAGGAAAGAGGAAGTAGGAGTTCACAAGGGCAAGGATAAAGAAAAGAGGGAAGAAAACATAAATAGAGTAAACAAGGAAAGGAAGAAAAGAGAGGAAAGTATGTGTCAGATGGATGCTGTTATAGGTAGTGAGGAAATTTTTGGGGATTGGTTCATACAACATGACAAAAGAAAGGCAAACAGGAGGAGAAAGGATAGGAATGAGGACAGTAAAGTGGAATATGATGTGCGAAATTTATTTGATAATAACATTAAAGAGGATAAAAACAGTGTTGGGTTAGCCTTAGTTTTGGATAGGTCAGAGGCACAAGTGTTGACTGACTGTGGAAGTATGAATGTAAATATTGATGGTACTGGAGCCAGCATAGATGGTGTTGAGTGTGTGAATGAGAATGAATGGAGTTCTGAATTTAAAAAAATTAAATGTGATCCAGTAAAAACATTAAATGGCACTGGGTCTAGTATGAATAATGAGAGAAGTGTGAATGTTTCTGAAGTAGGTGAAATTGTCAATACTGATGTACACCCACCTGTAACTGATGATGTGTGGGACAGGACAGAGGTATTATTGAGAAGATAAAGTGGATTAGGAAGTGGGCACCAGATGATTGGCTATTACACAAATATGAGTATTTGGACTGACTTGGGAAGCAATATAATAGGGATCAAACTTACTATAGCCTCGTAAAAGACTTAGTGAATGGGGAGAATGAATACAATGAATTAAGGGGATTAGGCATGTGTGCTGTAGACCAAAATGAAGTAGATGAGGGATTTGGTGTATTACAGGAGGGGATAGATAATGATAAGGAGAGTGTACAAACTTTTGTAGTATACAACAATGAAAATTGTAAGGAAATTGATTGTGATGGGGTAGGAGCAGGGTGGATTGATAAAGAAGAAAGTGAATACAGTCCAGTTGATTGGGTCCAATTCCTTAGACATTTAAAAACAGTAGAGCCAGTGCCATGGGAAAAAGAAAATTATGCTTTTGCAAGAAACATAGGGGTGTTAAATGCAGGGAACTCAGAATTTGAAGTAATCATTGAGGAGGAGCTGTTTATTCAAGATTTATTGGTGATGAAAGGTCTATGTTTAAATCTAGTGTTAGGAAGTGATTTTCTGTGCAAATATGAAGCTCAGTTGGAATATAAGGATAAAGTGCTAGAATTAAATCTGGAGGGATGCATGAAGAGGGTGAAATTCAAAAATTTTGTAGTGATAAAGATTTAATGGCATGTTTACACAAGTAACTGCCATAAACCAGTGTAAATCATGAAGTATGAGATTCAATGCATTGTAGATAGTAGGTTAAGAATTTGAGTATATTTATTCTGTGGTCTGTGTTAGTATTTATGTATGTGTTTAGATTTAAGCATTGGGGTCTGTGGCTTAGATAAATTGTGATGAAGATGTCAGCTGACGGTGTTGCATATGTGGGTGTGACTGACCATTTGGGTCAGAAGTGAGGAATGTATGTTTGTTGTTGCTGTTTTTGGATTGAGAAATGTTTCAATGAGAGAAAGTGTTTGCTCTTTAATGTCTGTCTCTTTTGAGTGTTTGGTAGGTAACTTGTCTTATAAGGAATGCTCTGTATTGTTATATTAAACTGATTCTGATAACACACTTTGGTTTCTTTAATGGTGCTCAACTGTTGACTGAACAATTTCTGCAACAACAGTTGACGAGAACTATTTTTCTGTCTAGCCTGAGTATCGATAGGGTTTGGTGATATTTTATTTAAAAAATGTAGATGTTTTGTGATAAACTAATTTTGAAATTAGACTTGAACCTTAGATATTTTATTGTGGGAGTACTTGTCGAAAGCACATGAGGCTGATGACAGGGATCCAAATTTAATCTCACACCAGCAAAAATAAATTCATTTGGTGTGAGGGGGTAGGATTTGTATTTATGCTTGTAGGTGTCATTTTGATAGAAGAGAAAATTCTCTATGATAACATTCTTTTAGTTATTTGAGTATTAAGATATATTTTAACACAGGCAGGTTGTTGATATTTTATTTGATGGAGTAATACTCCAAGTAGGCCACATATTCTCTTGTCTATTTCATCTGAAGCTGTGGCTGATGAGAGTGCAGGCATGGTGGTTTGGGTTGATCTGATAATGACTAACACAAGCCACTTTGAGTTCTTAATTCTGTTGATTTGCATGTTACTGTACATGTCTCAATGCTTAGTTTCAATTGCACCAAGTCTGGATGGCAGAGGGGTGGGATACAAATCCAACTGAATCCTGGTGTCCAGGCAAACTTTTGTCTGTGTTGACTCATGGGTGCCTTCTGCTCTTCCTGTTCCATGTAGGGTGCATATGACGTGTGTGAACAAGAACGCTTGATCCAGTGCCATGAATCTAAGCTGCAACAGCATGTTAGTTGAAATGACGGAGACGTAGGACCATACACCATGGGCAAGAGTTGCTGCAACGATGACTCTGGGGTTCTCAGTGTCAAAGTGGTAAGAGATTTCCTTTAAGCAAGTGCAGTGTACACCGTCAAAAGTTTTTATAGTGATAATTTTAGTTTTTCCATGTACAACAAGGTCCTCTAAAGACTAGAGGTTAATACTATTATAAATTTGGTGCCAATTCTGTATATAAACAACAGGCACACTTAAATTTCATGGATGTAATTAGTTGTAAGGAATTATTTTCTAAAAATGATGCAAAGACTTTAAGAATAATTGTGTTAATTTATTGAGAAATTTTCTCACTGCATTGTTTTTTTTTCCCATTAGTTGAGGTCATAATTGGTATAGTGTTTGAATCAATTCAATAATTTTGTAATTTTAAATTTTGCTTATATGAAAGTATTAATTTTTGGTGCTACTTGTGCCATCCTGTACATGGTTTTGATGCCACAAGTGGGGGTATTGTGAGATTACCGCCCATTAGAAATATTGGTAATTAATAGCATTTGTAAATAAACAGTATGAAGAAGTTTACTGCAGACATTGACCATGCCAATGCACCAAATGTTACACAATTTTAATCTTAATAATTATGGTAGCAATGTATGTATGCAGTTGGGTGACAACATTTATAGTTAGGCCATAGGTAGAAATTCTCCACATTGAGATTTGCTGTGTGCTTGTAGCTGACGGGAGGCAGGCGAGCAGGCCGGTGTTGGTGGCTTGTTCCAGCTTAGGATTTTCCAGGTTCGTTTCCAGTGAGGGGAGAGAGGGACAATGGCGAGTGCCAGGTGCAGTGCAGTGCACAGCGTGAAATAAAATATTCTAATACTACTTGCATTTGAAGTAATACGATGCAGTTAGGAACCTTTAAGGCCCTCATTACAAAATAGCCTGTTGATAAATAAACAATACATTAGCTGATATAGTCACATCTGGCATAATATGTTTAATTGACAATGAAAAGTAATAAATTACCAATGAATACAAGACAGTTACACAATCAGCATCGCAATGTTTGTTTATAAAAAATAATATATTAACTATTTCTCATTTTATTTTCAATTAATCTTGTGTATTTTATCTTGAAGTATTCAGTTAAATCACTTATCTGTAATATAAGAAATTTCACAATTACAATAAAAAGTACAAAGGATGTTTATACCAATATAAAAACTAAGAAGAAATTTGTTTAATGTGTAGTGTAATTATTTTGATTTTAAGTAAAGTTTTAGAAATGTACTGGCTGAGCACTGTACATTGGAAATCGGTTAGAACAGCTCACATGGGGAAGTTGATGACGTAGGAAAAAAACCCGGCAGTTGGGCTTTTGGTGTGCGCGCGCGCGAGGACAGGAAGTGACGAGTCGGGAGCAAGTGGTGTAGCTGGCCGGGCGGCATCGCTCTACGACAGTCGGCATGTGGATCTCCAGGTGGAGACTATAGATTTTTGTGTGGCAATTGCCAAGTGTGCTTGCTCGTCGTAGACTGCACCAAGTTGTATCGAGTGCTACTGTGTGTTGTGAATATTTAGCCGGTGGAACAAGGTGTGCATCGCACTAAATTAAAGTGATTGTGTTTTGTTAATGTAACACGTGTTGTCACATAGGCATGAACATAAACGGTGTTTGAGACAGGCACATGGTGTGAAAACAATTTGCGACAATATTAGTTGATAAATGTGTCGACATACAGACGTATCAGCCACAAGGTTTTAATATGGTGTAATAAATAACATAAAGTGAACTTTCACGTGTTTTCAAAAATAGTACACCCTTTTTTCTCATGAACTTGACTTTATTATAAATTTTTTTGTTAATCATATGCATGAAAGGAAAGCTGCAAACGTGTGATATCATACCCTAGAAAATGACTCAAACAGTAGCGATCACAGTTCCAGTGTTTTTGCATGTTTAGGAATTTGGTTCGCAGTTGGTGGTTGTGAGTTTTAAAAATTAAACTCTCACCCCGATCTTCACCTTCGCATTGTATACAGTTCTCTTTTTACTTGTTGAGGTTCTGAATCCTAAAAACATAGACCACACTTGCTATTTTGATGACCTGAAAGTATAGAGTACGGTAGTCCATTGGGTCACTGCTTTGCCACTACTTTACATTTTTGCTCTTATGAAAACTTAGTGAATTTTAATCACTGAGAACCAAAGAATGAGATATCAGGGCTTATTTTCTCCCCTCCCATGTGATAGCTTCCTTGTCACCATAGATGCTAAATCCCTGTACACCAACATCCCCCGCACCCATGGTCTATTAGCTCTGGAACACTATATTTCCGAATGCCCACCTGAAAGCCTCCCAAAAAACTCACTCCTTGTCACACTTGCTAATTTCATCCTCAAGCTGAAGCATCCGAGAGCTGAAAGCAGACTGCTTCATTGTAATTCTCCTAGCGGACAAGGGTTCCACAACTGTGGTACTTGATCGAGGGGAGCATGTGGCAGAAGAACTGCGTCAACTCTCGGACACCGTGTAATGTTTCTTCTATGTTGCGCGCTCCCTACAGTTTCATTGCTAACATTACAGACAAAAACCTGAGAAACCTCAAATGAAACTTTACCACCGGACATGTCAAGTATCACATTTTCGCGTTCAGTTTAACATACTATTAACACATCTTTAAGAAATAGTATGTTGATTTAAACATAACTTTGGATGTCCTTTTATGTAAATTTCAATTTTTGATACTTTCATAAATAATAGCTGCAAACACTAAAAATGCATTACACTTAGTTACGGAATATGCAGAGCGTATAAAGATACTAATTTGTATAAAAACAACAATATTACATGTTATAACTATTGCAAAACATGATTACGTATGTACCTTTTGTTTAAATAAATTAGTGCATACCATGTTTTATATATCACTGGTTCCTAAATTAAATACTGATCATTTTTCACATTCTAAAATTAATAATCCATTTGCTACTAAGGAACTAGCTTCGAAATAGACTTTATACAAATCCGTATTTATAAAAAATTAGACCACAAATTGAAATACATTAAAATTATGTTACTCAATAATAATACACCTACATAATATTGACAAAACAGGTAAGTGTGAACTTTAAAAAGACAAAATAATGGAAATAAATTGAGCAAATTTAACACTAGTCAAAACATGACTTAATTTACGTGTACTATTAAATACAAACTTTATACAACACAAACATACATTGAGCCTAAATGTAATATTTTAATTTTACGTATTTTGGCATACTTAAAGTAAAAGATTATTCCAGAATGAAACTTCACTCTGCAGCGGAGTGTGCACTGATATGAAACTTCCTGGCAGATTAAAATTGTGTGCCGGAACCGGGACTCGAACCTGGGACCTTTGCCTTTCGCGGGCAAGCGCACTAGCAACTGTGCTATCCCGACACGACTCACGATGCCGCCTCACAACTTTACTTCCGCCAGTACCTCGTCTACTACTTTCCAAACTTCACAGAAGTTGTGCGCTTGCCTGCGAAAGGCAAAGGTCCCAGGTTCGAGTTCCGGTTCCGGCACATAAAAGATTATTGTTTAATTGAGAATTACAAAAAATTGTCATTAGTCTTATTACGCAGTTACGCGGAAAAAGGTTTGAGAGAAGCACTGTTTTGTCACTCTGTTCCTCGTTACAAACCTGTAAACATCTCTGGTATCTTACTGCAAGATTTTTTGGTCATTATGCAACTATATGTGTCTGGTTTAATCTTCATTTAAATGGAAATAAAATTGTTTCCATATCAACTGACATCATAACAAAACTTTCACTCTGCAGCAGAGTGTGTGCTGATATGAAACTTCCTGGCAGATTAAAATTGGGTGCCGGAACCGGGACTCGAACCTGGGACCTTTGCCTTTCGCGGGCAAGCGCACTACCGACTGTGTTATCCCGACACGACTCACGATGCTGCCTCACACCTTTACTTCCGCCAATACCTCGCCTCCTACTTTCCAAACTTCACAGAAGCTCTCCTGCGAACCGTGCAAGACTAGCACTCCTGGAAGAAAGAATATGGTGGAGACATGGCTTAGCCACAGCCTAAGGGATGTTTCCAGAATGAAACTTTCACTCTGCAGCAGAGTGTGCGCTGACATGAAACTTCCTGGCAGATTAAAATTGTGTGCCAGAACCGGGACTCGAACCTGGGACATCATGTTTATGATTTACAAAACTATCCTGAAATATCAATCTTTTAGTGAACGCCGAAGACAGCTCAGATCGCAGTGGACTTCAGCCAGCATATAAGATTAGTTCGTTTTTTTATCATCTTCACCTACAGTGGAATGACTTTGGCATAGAGACTGTGAACTAATAAAACTTTCCATGATTTACGAAAAAATAAGGAGCCAGCTGTAGTCATTCCGTAAAGGGAAGTGGTGCCATGACAAAAGGATATATAATGCATTCACTAGTGTAAAATGTATTTCAGAATAAGAGGAAAATAATTTATATGATGGAGGTGCAGTGAAACAACAGAAAAAAAAGTGCAGTAAAGTATCAGAGTCTATCTACACCTACGATGTCAAAATTAAATGGAAGATGGCAGTAATTTGAACTACACGATTCCTATATCGCCACATCCTTGTGACCAGCTAAGTACTTTTCCAGTCACTTTAGTGACATTTGTAGTGACTGTTTGGGTGATAGAGGTTTTATATGGAATAATAAGAAGATATTTTAAAATGGATACAGTAAGAAAGGAGGGAGATGATAGTACTCAAGTTTCTGACTCTGATAGTGGAGTAGAAGGTTCTGACGTTGCAAGTTCTACACCGATTGCAAGAATGCAGCAGGTCCAAGTTTCTAGTGATTTACAACAGACTGGACAACAGTTTAGTAATATGGAAGTGAGCACGGAAATAAAAAAGAAATTGACTATTCTAGAAATATTACTACAAATGAAAACCGAACTATCTGACATGACTTCTCAAACAAACTCAATTAAATTTGAGATTTGTAAAACAAATGACGCAATATCAAACCTAGAACACAGAATGTCCCAAACAGTGACCAAATTAAAACAATGTATTGGTGATTTGGACACAAAGTTTAGTGCTAAATGCGAAAGTGTAGAAAGAGAAGTTACAAAAACTATTTCTCACATTACACAAACTAATGACCGAGTGAATAAAATTGAGGATAATGTACTAATTGTAAATTCTCAGATCCACACCACCAAATCAGAGTTAACTGGAAAGATTTGTGATGTTGAAGAGAAGTGCAATAACAATCTTAACAGTTTTATAAAAGAGCATACAGATAAATTGAGTGTGTTACATGATAAAGTTGAAAATGTCAGCAAAAGTAATTCTGAATTAAAGTTAGAAATCCAAAGTACAGTCTTAGAGTTACAGCAGAGGGTAACTCAGATTCAAGAAGCATTACATACAGAAACTTTGAGTATTCCAAGATGTACTAGTTAATTAGTTTACCAGTAGTAAGATTACCTGGTTGGCCTAAAAAGAAATTTTGTCCTGTTTATTTTATGCCGCAGGTCAATGATTGTTTTTCATCAAATTTGAATGACAATTTAGAAATTATGTTGCTTAAGAAAAGTCTTCTTTGGCAAGAAGGTAGCTAGGAGAAGGTATTCAGATAGCTTTACATTGCAAGTTGCAAATAGGTTTGACCAACTGTCAGAGTTGAGTGGAGATGAACCTCCTGTAGCTGTAGGTGTAGGAAGTATGCAGCAGACCTCAGCTTTTGGTAAGCTGAAATCTGTAGAGAGGTCTCTTAGGAAGAAGAAGGTTCTGCTGCTAGGTAGTTCTCATGGCAAAGGTGTTGGCCAACAGTTGCAGGAAGTACTTGGGAGTGAGTACCAGGTCACCAGCATAGTGAAGCCTAGTGCAGGGTTAGCTCAGGTCACTTGTAACATAGGGGACTTATGTAGGAATTTTTCAAAAGAGGATCAGGTAGTTATAGTGGGTGGGGCCGGGAATAGTCTTGATAGGGACGGGGAATATGATATAGGTGGTGATCTGGAAAGGATAGCAACTGAAACTGGTGGCACGAATGTGCATTTCGTGCAGCTGTTTCAGCGTCATGATAGGCCTTGTCTTAATACGGCTGTCAGCCGTGTTAACATGGGGCTTGAGAAGGCGCTGATGGCGGAGGGCATGGATCACATTGCAGTGGTGCCAGTTGAGACTATCCAAAGGTCGGATTTTACTAGGCACGGTCTGCACCTCAATAGGTATGGGAAGGGGAGGTTGGCAAAGCTCATAGGTGACAGTGTAGTAGGGGGTGGGGGTTTCACTCATGGAAAAATTCCTGTAGTAGTTGGTGTTAGGGCTGCACCTTTTTTAGACTGAAGACAGCTGATAGATATTCCTGCTTAAAGGAAGTCCCTCTAAGAAATGAACCACCTTTGACAAAGTCTAAGAATATAAGTAATAAGGGAATTACTGTTTTTCATCAAAATATACAGGGTATCAGAGATAAAGTTAATGAAATGCTTATTGATACTGATTCTGACATTATTGGAATTTCAGAGCACTTTTTAAGTGGTGTGACAATTAAGAGACTTCCTTTGCCAGGATACAGGTTAGCTGCCTTCTACTCTAGGAGTTCCTTGCAGTGTGGGGGAGTGGCCATGTATGTAAAAAACGATTTTTCATCGGAGTCAATCAATTTTTCTAAACACTGCACAGAACAGATATTTGAATGTTGCGCAGGAGTTGTTAATGTTAATGGAACTAAACTAGTAATAGTTGTTATTTATAGATCCCCTGACTCAGATTTTAAAATGTTTCTGCCCAAGCTGGAATTGGTTCTGGGTTCACTGTATAGGAAGTATAAAAATTTAATTGTGTGTGGAGATTTCAACATTAATTGTGTAGGTGATAGCTCAAGGAAAAGTCAGCTGTTAGATCTATTTAATTCTTATAACATGATGCAAACAGTATTTTTTTCCAACAAGAGTGCAAGGAAATAGCAGTTCTACCATTGACAATATTTTTGTTCATTCTTCATTATTAGAGGGGCACTCTGTCAGCAGAATAGTAAATGGCTTATCAAACCACGATGCCCAACTTTTAATTCTAAAAAGTATTTGTTCTCAAACAAATGTTAAACATAAATATCAACTACTCAGAAAAGTTAATCCAGTTGCAATTGAGACCTTTTTAAGCCTAATTAAGAAACAAGAATGGCAGGATGTTTATAGTGCTGATAATGCAGATGATAAATATAATGCTTTTCTGAACACATTTATTATGCTGTTTGAAAGTTGCTTTCCGCTAGAACGCTCAAAACAGGGTACTTTCAGTAACAGACAGCCAGGGTGGCTGACAAAGGGGATAAGAGTATCATGTAGAACTAAGCGGGAGTTGTATCAAAATGTTAGAAGCAGTCAGAATGAAGATGCAGTAGCTCATTACAAACAGTACTGTAAGGTTCTGAAAAATGTCATTAAGAATGCAAAAAGTATGTGGTACGCAAAAAGAATAGCAAACTCTCGGGATAAAATTAAAACTATCTGGTCAGTCGTGAAGGAAGTGTCTGGTCAGGAGCAGCAGGTAGAAGATATAACGTCAGTGCATAGTAGGAATGTTTCTGTTACTGACAAGTTAGATATATGTGCAATATTCAATAATCACTTTCTCAATATAGTAGAGGAACTAAACAAAGCTCTAGTTTCTACAGGTAATCATATAACGTTTTTAGAATATGCGTTTCCGAGGCTGTTACCTGAAATGATCCTTCATGATACTTCCATAGGTGAGATTGAGTCAAAAATTAAATCACTAAAGACTAAGGACTCTTGTGGATATGATGGGGTATCTAGCAGAATTCTAAAGTACTGTTCTCCATATGTTAGCCCAGTACTAAGCCATATTTGTAATTTTTCCTTTCAGAATGGTCAGTTTCCTAACAGATTAAAGTACTCAGTAGTGAAACCGCTTTATAAAAAAGGATAAAGGGATAATGTAGACAACTATAGACCTATTTCTATGCCATCAGTTTTTTCCAAAGTTATTGAAAAGGCTGTATATTCAAGATTAATTGATCATTTCAGTTCACATAATTTCCTGTCAAACGTACAGTTTGGTTTTAGAAGTGGTTTAACGAATGAAAACGCTATATTTTCTTTTCTCTGTGAGGCACTTGATGGGTTAAATAAGAGGCTACGGACATTAGGCATCTTCTTTGATTTAACAAAAGCGTTTGATTGTGTTGATCACAAAATATTGTTGCAGAAGTTGGAACATTATGGAATACGGGGAGTAGCCCACAACTGGTTCACCTCTTACTTTAATAATAGACAACAGAAGGTAATTCTCCGCAGTGTAGAAAATGGCTATGACGTGCAATCCCAATGGGGCACAATTAAGTATGGGGTGCCCCAGGGGTCTGTTCTGGGACCATTGCTGTTTCTTATTTATATAAATGATATGCCTTCGAGTATAACAGGTGATTGTAAAATATTTTTCTTTGCTGATGATACCAGCTTGGTAGTGAAGGATGTTGCTCGTAATATTGACACAGTATCAAATAATGCAGTTCAAGAGATAAGTTCATGGCTAATAGAAAACAAGTTGATGTTAAATCACAGTAAAACTCAGTTTTTACAATTTCTAACACATAATTTGACGAAATCTGACATTATGATTACACATAATGGGCATGTGATAAGTGAGACTGAACAGTTCAAATTTCTAGGTGTTCATATAGACAGTAAGCTGTCATGGAAAGCCCATGTTCAGGATCTTGTTACAAAACTAAATTCTGCTATATTTACCATTAGAACAATATCTGAGATAAGTGATTTTTCAACACGAAAAGTAGTCTATTTCGTTTACTTTCACTCACTTATGACGTACGGCATTGTTTTTTGGGGTAACTCGCCTGATGCAAAAAGGATATTTCTGGCTCAAAAATGGGCAGTTCGAGCAATATCTGGTGTAAGTTCGCGAACGTCATGTCAACCCCTTTTCAGTAGTCAGGGAATTTTGACTCTGGCGTCACAATACGTTTTTTCTTTAATGTCGTTTGTTGTTAATAATATCAGCTTATTCCCACGAGTTAGTAGCTTTCACTCGGTGAATACTAGACAGATGTCTAATCTACATTTGCACCGCACCACCTTAACACTTGTGCAGAAAGGGGTGCAGTATTCTGGGGCATCCATTTTCAATAAGCTGCCACAAGAACTAAAGAATCTTAGCACTAATCCACATGCTTTCAAATCTAAATTGAAGAGTTACCTCGTGGCTCACTCCTTTTATTCTGTCGAGGAACTCCTAGAGACGTTAAACAATTAAGCTAATTTATTTTTTTCTTTGTTGATTCTTTTCACTTTGTCTTAAGATTGTCGTGTGCAAAGGACTACTTAAAATTTTTCTATTATCATTCTTGTGTAACAATGTATTGACTTGTTCCATGACCATGGAGTCTTACTCCTCAAGTGGGTCCTATGGAACAGAAAAAACAAATAAAAAAATAAAGTATGTTCTTGGGCAAACCAGACCCAGTTGTTAGCATTTAATTTTGGACCTAATTGTAATGTACCATTACCTATTCTACTTGATGCTATCCAAAATGAGTTGCATCAGATTATGTACCTTAGGAGCGTAAGTAATCTTTAGTTATGAAACTGCTGACACTAGTTCTGGTCCCCAGCTGTGTGGTGTGTTCTTCCATAATCATTTTCACAGAACAGAAATAATTCTAGTTTATAAGTTTCCATTCAGTGTAAATACCAATGATTATTTAACAAACTTTTTAATTGCCATTGATAAATGAAAACAGCTGAGACATACCTTTTGATATATACATTTTTACTCTTTGCTTTTTCAAACTTCAAAATGTGGATCCTAAACTTTATTACCAGTAAGAATTTTTTTAAATATGAATATATAATGTGTAGGTGGATGTTTACCATCAGTTCAGAAGCACTTTATACCAAATACTAGTACTGTACCTAATCTGAGATACTAGTCACCTTAGTTGGGGGTTTTCAATATGATATTTCCTACTCATGACAATGTATAGGCCAATGGACTTTATTCTCAAAAAAGCAAATATACTGAAATACAGTTTCAACCCATAATGCATTCCTGTTTACAGTTACAATGAATAACAAGTTTTATGAAGGATTATTGAATTTAAATACTATGTGAATTTAAGTACAGAAAATGAAAACAGGTAGATGATGGGGGTTTATTAAATGTGTTTTGTCTGGAATCTGGAGTCTATGTCATGATGATTATGAACCACTAGCTAATGTGGAAGTCTTTGTGGAATCAAAAGATATGACAGATTGGAAAAATGGTAAGTGATGTTCACGAGAAATATGTGTTAGGTTAAGAATTATCAGTGAAAATACAGGACAAATAGTTATTAAGTTATTGTAATGGAAGTAAAAAAATGCTTCACATGTTGAAAAAGAATTAATATTTCATAAAGAAAATGAATAATGATAAAATGATGATGCTAAGAAGTTGATGTAGTATTTAAGAATAGTGTATTCTCTGAACAGATGCTTTACTGGAAGTCTAAGATGTTAAAAATTGCTTGAGACTGCTAAGGAACTGTGATAACGTGTGGCACATGTGTTTGAATGGCGTGCTGCCCATTACCAGGACTGGCCGCTGTGTGGCGCTGGCTGGACTACCACTCTGCGCCTGCCGGCCGTGCGGCATTTTGAGAGAGGCACGGGGTCAGCCGTGAACTTTGCCTCAGTTGTATGCTTACTGCGCTCACGAATGTGTTTGTGTCTCTGGACATTGCTAATAGCTAGGATGAGAGTGGGTGTGCATAGACGTGGAATTTGATGGGATGGTTCCGGATACTGGCAACACTTGTAGCTGGCGTAATGTGCATAGGTGTGTTATTAGTCATAACACAATTGGCGACGAAGGTGGTGTTTGAATTGGTATGTGCTCCGTCGTGGACGATGGTGGAAAACAAAGGACTGGGTCCAGTGGACTTTCAGCTACCCCTATGGGGCCAAATCCTGCAGCAATTGTTACTGTGGTTGAGTCCGTTCAGTGGTTAACTACGATTGTGTCAGGTCAGGTGGACCGCTTTCACTCCCTGGTGTTTTGGTTGCCGTTGGCTCCTCGACCAGCGATTGATTCCAGTTCTGTATCTCCCACTACAGTCTTTCCACCTCCCTTCTCTGGCTTTGATGATTCTTTAGAAGATTGGGACTCTTATGAAAACAGGCTATGTCAACATTTCCTTGCGTTCGGGGTATCCAACCCGGTGATGTGTAAGGCTTTATTTCTTTTGTGGGTTTCCCTTCACACCTATCAACTTTTGCAACTAGCCCCTGTGCAGGAACCGGCCCAATTTGTCCTTTGATAAGATGTGTCATTTGTTGTTGGCCCATTACCGCTCGGGTATGCATGTTATTGCGGTTGCGGGTTGAATTTTACCGGTCGTGTAAGAAACACACTCAGTCTTATCGGGCATGGGCCACAGAGCTGCAGTGTTTTAGCCGTCGGTGTATGTTCATTACTCCGACCCACAAGGAGTCATATGCAGACGATATGGTTCGGGACACAAATCTCCGGCTTGCTCCAGATAGGGAAGTCTGCCAACGCACCCTACAGCTGGAAAATCCTACCTTGATGGATGTTTTAAACATTGTGCAGTCTTTTGAAGTCTCACAGGCTGCAGGGGACCTAATTGATACTTGGGGTGATGTTGCTGCAGTTTTGCAGTCGGGCTTGGCACCTTTGGATTGCACGGATGTCGCTTTTGTGCGGGAGCGCCCCACTCACCGCACGCGTGGGCAAAAACAGGCCACAGCTTCGCAGCAGCCGCGGGCTGTGCCGTACACTCCCGCTCGCATGCAGAGACCTTTTCCATCTTGTCTCCTTTGTTTTGTACAGCATGACAGGGCAGATTACCACAAGTATTGGGTTACATGTCACTCGTGCAAGAAAAAAGGCCACATGGCTTCTGTTTGTCATTCCTGGCCGACTGAGCAAGATGACGAGATGGATGTTAATCTTGTCCAGAATGATCACTCTCTGTCTCCCAAACTTTTTGTTTAAGTTCAGATTTTTGACAGGGCGGTTACCTTACTTGTCGATACGGGAGCTTCTATTTCTCTTCTCAATTATATCACATATGTATGGTTTGGCTTGCCTCCTCTGGCTGCTGTCAACCGTTCTTTGCGTGGCTGCCGCCGCCAGCACATCCCTATCCTGGGTCAATTTATGGCTTCCACGGTGTATAAATCTGTCATCAAGCCAGTCACGTTTCTTTTGTTGATGACACTGTGGCTGCAAACATTTTCGACCTGGGTGCTTTTAATGTTTTTGGGTTTTCTATCGATGTCCTGTCAGATTTGGTTCCTTTCCAAGAGTCGGATGCTCTTTGTTGGGTAATTTTCTTCCTTGTTTTCAGGTGGACTGGGTTGTGCCATGGGCTCTACCGCCCACATTACTATGAAACCGATGGCACGACCCAAGTTTTTTCACAAGCGCCAGGTGCCGGTGGCCCTGCACGACCAACTTAAGGCTGAATTGGATTGCCTACAGGACTTGCATGTCTTAACTACTATTTCTTCCAGTGAATGGGCTATGCCACTGGTTCTTGTAAAGAAGCCTGGGGGGTCTTTACTTATCTGTGGGGATTTTAAAGTCACCATCAATGCACAGTCTGTGATTGACTCGTACCCCATGCCTCGTATGGATGAACTCTTTGCTTTACTTTCTTGTTTATTTTTTTTTCTCACATAGATTTAGTGGAAGCCTGTCATTAGCTTCCTTTGGATGACGACACCAAACGTCTATTGGTTGTCAACACTCCCTTTGGGTTATACCAATATCAGTGACATCCTTTTGGGGTCAATAGTACCCCGGCTATTTTTCAGCGCTACTTAGAGCAGCTCCTCTGTCCGGTTCCGGGCTGTGTTAACTACTTACATGATATTGTTGTGACCAGGGCCTCACCCTACGAACATTTACAAAACCTTCGGGCACTTTTCTCTGTCCTACAAGCAGCCATTCTCCGCTGCAACCTGGCCATGTCTCGTTTTTTCCAACCTTCTATTCCTTATTTGGGGTTTGAAGTAACTACATTGGGTGTCCACCCTTTGCTGGTTCGTGTGGCCATGGTACAGTCCATGCCGCGTCCAGCATCTGTTAAAGATGTACAGGTTTTCTTGGGCAACAATGCCTATTACCACTGTTTTTTATCGGGGCTGCCTTGGTATCCGCATTCCTTACATCGCCTGCTTCACAAGGATGTTCCCTTTGTCTGGTCGTCTGAGTGTGAATGAGCATTTTGCGCGTGAAAGCTCTTACTTGTTGCCGCTCTTTGTTTGATAGCATATGTTCCTGGGCAACATTTAGTTCTGGCTACGGATGCATCTCAACATGGCCTTGGGGCGGTTTTGGCCCGTAAACCTCCCGATGGGTCGGAACACCCTATCGCTTACACATCTAAGACGTTGACAGCTACCCAGCAATGATACTCTCAAATTGAAAAAGTGACGTTAGCCATTGTGTATGCTTTGAAGAAATTTCATGTTTATTTGTATGGGGTCAAATTTCATCTTATTACTGCTCATAAGCCCTTGGTGTCTCTATTTCATCCTACATCAGCACTTCCTGACAAGGCAGCTCATAGGTTGCAACGTTGGGCTTTCTTTCTTTCCCGTTATAATTATGAAATTCATTTCCGTCTCACAGCACAGCATGCTAATGCAAACACATTATCGCGCCTTCCGATGGGTCCTGATCCTGACTTTGATCGAGAAGAGCTTTTATGCTTTATGCTTTTATGCTCAGGCTATTGTTGATGGTTTTCCTATTATGGCTCCAGTATTGGCCAAGGTGGTGTCGTGCGATGCTGTGCTGTGGCGCGCTCTTCACTAAATTCATGTGGGCTGGCCGGACACCCCTCTGTGTAAGGCTTCAGATCCCCTCTGTAACTATTATTCCTTCCGTTTTCATCTGTCTGAATGGGACAGGGTTCTCCGTTTGGTTACAGATGGACAGGCTTCGCGGGTGCTGATTCCGGTGGATCTCTGTTCCAAAGTGCTTCAGATGCTTCATGAAGGACACTGGGGAGTTTTCCGCATGAAAACATTGGCTCACCGACATATGTTTTGGCCCAGTATCGATGGTGACATTACGAGGCTGGTGGCTAAGTACTTGTTGTGCGCTTTGCAGCAGGAGGCACCTCAGGTGTGTCTCTCTTGTTGGCTGCAGTCCCGACAACTGTGGGAACGTGTGCATATCAATTATGCGGGACCCTTCCTGACTCTTATTGGGTTTTTCTTGTGGATGCTTATTCCCACTTTACATACATTTTTCATTGCCATACCATGCCACTGCTGTAAGTATTCAATCACTGTCTAACGTTTTTGCTTTGGAGGGGTTTCCGCACACACTTGTTTCCGATAATGGCACCCATTTCACTTCTTCTGTTTTTCAAGATTTCTGTGCTCGTCTGGGCATTCACCATATTATGGCCCCTCCATTTCATCCCCAGTCTATGGCGAAATTGAAAGGTTTGCGAGTACTTTTAAAGCTTAAATGTGCAAGTATGTGACCTCTTGCTCTGTGGATGATGTCATTATCCGTTTCTTGATGTCGTATCGATTCACCCCGGTGGGGAAATACAGCCCGGCGGAATTGCTTCATGGCCAGCAACCTTGCACTCTTTTTCATTTGTTGTTGCCTCAGTCACCGAGTGTGCCCACACGACCATCAGGCTACTATGTTCTGGGGTCACTCGTGTGGGCGGGCAGGTTTGGCCGGCATCCTCGTTGAGTGCCAGGTAAGGTGGGTGCCTTCCCCGCCACTGGCACCAGTCCCTGTAGTTTCATCCCTGGGCGCCGGGTCACCACCACCGTCAGCTTCTTTCACTGAGCCTTCTGCACTAGATGGTGGGAAGAGGGCCACCACTTCTAAAGCTATGGACATCCAGACACTGGAAATGTATGTGAATCAACTTGTGAGTTGTGAAACCGCTCCTTTTTTTATCTCCTGTTCTAGGGGCGGACGATGCTCCCTCATCCCCAGTAATTGCAAGCAACATATACAGAGGTACCAGCCACTCCTTGCAAAGACGATCAGGACATTATCAACCCTATGGGGTAGTAACAGCCTGATGCTGGCAGCCGAAGATGGACGAGGCATCGCCCATGGTCGAAGCCTGGGTGCGTTTGGCAACTCCTGGACATTACACCGTGAAGGGGGAGGAATGTGGTGACACTTGTAGCTGGCTTAATGTGCAGAGGTGTGTTATTAGTCATAACAGCAATCTTAAAATGATAGTGTTAAATGTACTGAGAAATGTTAGCTCCAAACCCTGATGTAAAATGTTAAGTCATCTACTGATGTTAGTTAAAGAAGTAAGTGAAAGTAAATATGAAAGTATACATGCTGTCTATGTCAACTTAAGTTGTGATACTAGTAACATGAATAATTTTGAAGAAGTTTTAAAAGATCTAGTAAATGAACCTGAGATCTATGTGTGTAGTCCATTTGTTAAGATCTGAGTTGAAGTTTATCCACATATATACATTGAGCCACTTGAAGTCATTGAAACCCTTAGCTGTATGCTTTATAGTTTTGTTTATTATGATCCAGAAAGTTGATCGGTCTCAGATAGAATGATGCATTTAAAACCTTCATACAAAAAACCTTAAGTAATGCCTTGTAAATTTTATCTTACTCTTAAACCAATAAGGAAGATATTTGTTGATAATTTTGATACTATTTATAAATATGGCATACAACTAGAGCATATACCAAATCTGCATGTACAGATTTACACACCATAATTAATTTAGTGAACTCATATGCATAATCAAAGGATATGTTGAAGTGTTTATTATTTGTTAATGGCTTGAAATGTCATTGTATATAAGAAAATGCTTACCTCAGTTATGTACTGTGATTTTTCTATTGATCACATCTGCAGTGCATTACAATTCAAATTCTTTAGCTCTTTTCAATCATTCAGGAGTATTTTTGTGTTGTTGGGTGATTTTGTGTTGTACTTTGATGTGTCAAGAGGGACATGCTTTTAAATAGTACAAAAGTGGCTATAAGCATGGGAGGACACATAGGCCACACACGTTTTGACTGATGTAAAATACAATTTCTATCTTTGAGCTTACTGCTTAAAAGGAAAATATCAAATACTGATTTAAGATGACCATATTACAGTATATTGTAAATTTATTTACCCAAAGCACAGGCCCATCGACAGACACAAATAAAATCACACACATACAAGCTTTTGCCACCGCTGGTAGCTTCTTCAGGGAAAGAGGAAGGAAGGAGGGTAGAAAGGGAAGGATACAGGTTTTAAGGAAGTGGAAAAGGAGTCATTCCAATCCCAGGAGTGAAAGGACTTGACTTAAGGGGATGAAAGGAAAGGCAAACAAGTGCACACACACCCTCACACATACACACACTAACACAACAAGGTAGACATTTGTAGACAGCAAAGAGGTTGGACAGAGATACCACTTGAGGCAGAGGCTCTGTCCAGAGAACTGAGGCAAAGAAGTTAAGATGGTGAATTTAGCGGAGGTTGAGACCAGGTGGGCAACAAGAAGAGAGAATATGTGGAAAGGCAAGTTCCCATCTCTGGAGTTCTGAATGGTTGGTGTCATTGGGAAGTATCCAGATAACATGGATGGTGTAACACTGCACCAAGATGTGCTGGCCATGCACCAAGGCATGATTAGCCACAGAGTGATCTTCATTACCAACAAACAATGTCTGCCTGTGATCGTTCATGCGAATGGACAGTTTGTTGCTGGTCATTCCCACATAGAACGCTTCACAGTGCAGGCATGTCAGTTAGTAAATCACGTGGATGTTCTTGCAAGTGGCTCTGCCCTTGATCGTGTACACCTTCCGGGTTACAGGACTGGAGTAAGTGGTGGTGGAAGGGTGCAGGTTTTGCAAAGGGGGTGGTTACATGGGTAAGAGCCAGTGGGTAGGGAAGGTGGTTTGGGGATTTCATAGGGATGGACTAGGAGGTTACAAAGGTTAGGTGGGTGGCGGAAAGAGTCTCTCGGTGGAATGGAAAGGTATGTCATAAAGGATGGATCTCATGATCTCATGATAAGATGATGTTTAATTCTGATATGGTACAGTATCTGAAACTGATCAGGTAGACCATATGTCAATTTTGAATTTTGTGTAGTATATAATAATGAGATTTTACACTCTTAACTTATACATGTACAGACTTTCAGAATACTTAAGATTGCTTTTACATTTGTGTCTGCTTCTACTATATGTTTGTCACTCATTTTCAACCACTACTGGACATTGTTGTTTTGTTATTTGAGTAATTTGGGGGTAGTAACTGTTCACTATTCAACAAACACAGAGTACTCTGGGCTGTGTTAGGTTGATTGTAGCAGTTCAAATATGACCTGTGTGTTGATATTTTAACTTCTGCGGCATTAAGAAGTCAAGTTGCCAGTTGCATCTTGTAACTCTTGGTAAGGTGGTTACCATTATTACATACATTCTGTTTAGAAGATCATATCTATGTAACTTAATAGTGTATCGTAATACCTTATGAACACTATAATTGTTTACACAAAAAAAAAAAAATAAATAAATAAATAAGTAAATGCAACCAGTCTCTTTCTGCTTATGTAGCTGTTTACAAGCCAGTTACCTGCCTTGGTCATGGATGTAAGTTAATGGCTGAGTGTTATTCCACCCTCTCTTAATTACTGCCTTGAGAGTAAATGTATTTTGGCAGTTTTAAATATTTTTTATTTTTTTCCCAATTTGAGAAAAATCTGACACACTTTGATGGATCAGTTGAAAACTGACACATACTGCTTACATTTTCATGCTTGATTTGAGCTATGATATTACTTAACCACTGCCACTGCTAACTATTCACAGGGGGTTGGGGTTTTTGAATTTTCATTAATGCTAATGTTTTTTTAATAAGTAAGAAATTGTGTGATATTATGTTCCAATTTGTTTCTATACTACTGCTCACTCTAAACTCTCAAACTGTATATTATGAGAAATATTCAATGCACACAGTACTTGGAAAAGTTTCAAAACCATGATTACATTTTCAATATAAAATTTTGAAGTCATTACAGTATACTCCACATCCTTTCTAGAGGAATTAGGAGCCTAGTTCTCACATAATGGCATTTACATACACGTATACATAGAAGGAAAAAATATTCTGAGATAAATACGGTTTTCTACCATGCATAAATGTTTACAATATATATATATCAATGCTCAATTAAAAAAAAAAAAAAAGAAAAAAAAAAAAAAAAAAAAAAAAAAAAAACAGTTGTAAAAGCTTGCTATTTCATTATTCAAATTAAAGTAAATGAGAGATATTTCTCATTAACTTTCATCAACATTTAACGGTTAATTTAAACCCATAGTTTGATTTTGCTTAAAGTACCTTATTGATAAATTTGATTACTCTTTCCAGTAGCCTGATAAAAGTATGCTTATTTATGTATGTAGTTAGGGAAAAATAGTAAGTGGTTCAGAGAAAGATAAAACCTTGTTGTAGGAGTGATTATGAACACCTGTTACTACAGTCAGCTGAAGCTGATAGCCACTAAATCATCAACAGCAGTTTGGAGATCACAGAACTGTCGATGCGTCAAGCAGCATCAACAACCACTGGCGTTAGCAAGACTACAATAAACATAAAAAAAATTGTATTATAGTCTAAAGTAAGTCATACTCACTATGAACACTTACACAACATATTGAAACAGTTAGCACACAGTGAACCCTAGATTTACATTTAAGGTACACTATGTAGGTGGTGTGTAATTGTTTCTGCTATGTTGCACGCTCCCTACAGTTTCAGTGCCAACATTACAGACAAAAACCTGAGAAACCTCAAATGAAACTTTACCACCGGACATGTAAAATATCACATTTTCGCGTATGTTGATTTAAACATAACTTTGGATGACCTTTTATGTAATTTTCAATTTTTGATACTTTCATAAATAATAGCTGCAAACACTAAAAATGCATTACACTTAGTTACGGAATATGCGGAGCATATAAAGATACTAATTTGTATAAAAACAAAAAGATTACATGTTATAACTATTGCACAATATGATTACATATGTACTTTTTGTTTAAATAAATTAGTGCATACCATCTTTTATATATCACTGGTTCCTAAATTAAATACTGATCCTTTTTCACATTCTAAAATTAATAATCCATTTGGTACTAAGGAACCAGCTTCAAAATAGACAAAACTATGATGACTTTTTTTACAAATCCATATTTATAAAAAATTAGACCACAAATTGAAATATATTAAAAGAATGTGCCTCAATAATAATACATCTACATACTACTGCCAAAACAGTTAAGTGTGAACTTTAAAATCACAAAATAATGGAAACAAATTGAGCAAATTTAACAATAGTCAAAACATGACTTTTAATTTGCGTAAACTATTAAATACAAACTTTATACAACACAAACATACATTGAGATAAATAGTTAAAGCCTAAATGTAATATTTTAATTTTATGTATTTTGGCATAAATAAAGTAAAAGAACATTGTTTAATTGATAGTTACAAAAAATTGTCATTAGTCTTATTACGCGGTTACGTGGAAAAAGGTTTCAGATAAGCCTTGTTTTGTCACTCTGTTCCTGGTTACAAACCTGTAAACATCTCTGGTATCCTACTCCAAGATTTTTTGGTCATTGTGCAACTATATTTGTCTGGTTTAATGTTCATTTAAATGGAAATAAAATCATTTCCATATCAACTGGCATCATGTTTATACTATATGAAACTATCCTGAAACATCACTCTTTTGGCAATGCTGAAGACAGCTCACAATGCAGTGGACTTCTTTTAGTCAGGGTGTGCCAAAAATTCCTTTTCTCACCAATTCTGTTAAGTACCTCTTCATTACTGATAGATCTGAAGCACTGAATTAAAATTTGTGGTGTGGCCGGGAATCGAACCCGGACCTCCATGCTTACTAGGCAGATGTCTTAACCATTTTTTTTTTTTTTTTTTAGGCAGACGTCTTAACCTTTTTTTTTTTTTTTTTTTTTTTTTTTTTTTTTTTTTTTTTTTAAATTCCTCTTCTGCTTCTGGAACGATAAAGGCAAGAGCAATTTTTTTTTTTTTTGTATTGCCTATTATGATTTAATGTTCAATTATAGGAAAAAAATTGAAAGGAAAATATAATGTTGTTTAATGTCTTCTCTAAATTAAGATTGCCTTCTTCGGTGTGAAACATAATTTCATATCTTCTGAAATGCTATATAAATTGTATCTTTCGGTGTCTTTGCCAACTTCCGATGTCAAAGTTCGTCTTCTCGGGTGTAACTGTTGTAATTTCCACACGTATCCGTGTACTTGATCTGGTTCTTCTTTTTGCTCTCGTTTTGTTTATCTTTTCTAACTTTGAAATGCGTCAGCTAGCTAGACTCCGTTTCTGTTAATGATACAACGTAACATAAATTCTTGGTGATGGTAGAATTTATGCATTTGAAAATTAGATCTCTGTAGACTTAAAAAAAAAGGGGGAACTGAAATAATGTAAAAAAAAAAAAAAAAAAAAAAAAAAAAAAAAAAAAAAAAAATGTCTCTCTTCTAGAGCCAAACTTGTGAAATAAAACCTTTTTTTTCTGTTTCGAAAAGTTTATTTTCGTCAAAATAGTCGTTCCTTAGTTGATCGTTATTCGTTATTCTTACATTTTCCTAGAAATTGTATTTGTAATAATTTAACCTGTTGATATGCCCATTGGGTCACATCATCAAGGATGTCGTTTTATTTATGTTTCACACGATGGTTCTTTTGAGAAAGTTTGCGTATTTTTTCCGATAGTCCTCTACTTGCAGTAGTTTGTCGTGCTGCATTCTAATGTATATCCAGAAATCTCCTTCACTCTTTTCCGTAGTTGTCAGTATGTAATATATTGCATGTCCCTTTAGCCAATTCACGGCGTTTTGTTTCGTATTGGGGTAAAGTTCTTCGTCCGGATGTAAAAGGCTCGCAGGTGTTATGGTGGTTGGCGACGTTCTCTGCATAATTGCAAGTTTTTTCCTGAGTAACTGCCAAATGTTGTCAATGTTTCTGCAGACAAATTGATGTTCGTCTGTGTCATTCAGGTTGCAGAGTGTGCACAAGGGAGAATTTGCGAGATGTATATTATGAAGTCGTTGGTTTGTTGGGACTTTTCGATTAACAGCGTAATACCAGAGTGCCCTCACGTTTGTCGGTAAGTGGGGATTATGGATGTTTCTCCAGATCATTTTCCAGTTGAAGTCTTTATACTTTCGTTCAATGATGTTCTTGTTATGAAATTTCATTAAATTTCTGTAGACTTCTTTGACTCTATACATGTCTTTCTCTGCCATTCTCATGCTTATATAGCTGTATTCGATTAAAAAATGTTTAAAGTGATACAGGGCGGTGGGAATGTGGCGGACATCGATTGGGACAGCACAGTTAGGTGGCGCTATTTCATTTAAAAGAAATGCCGCTATGGTGTTCGGCGTTTTTGTCCACTGCTTGTACGTTTTGCTAACAAACAGGGCTTGCGCTTTATTGTAGACATCTGTTAGATTGAGTCCACCGTTGTCGGTCGATAGTGTCAAGGTCTCGTATTTGACTTTGAAGATATGGCCACGGCTGACGAAGTGGCCAAAGGCTGCCAAGATCCTATCAGCCACAGTCCGCAGAACTGGTAAAACTTGTGCCACATAATTTATTTTGGATGTGAGATATATATTCACCACTTCCACCCTTTGTATTTCGTCGAGTGTTCTGAGTACATTCTGATATATACTGGCACGTATACTATTAAGTAGTCTTCTGTAATTCCGTGCAATCGTTTGCTGGATATTGGGCGTATATTCAATACCGAGGCATTTCAATGTAGCAGTCTCCTTTATTTCCCCTTGAATGGGAACTTCTAAACCTCGTCCAATGTTCATTATTGCGGATTTCTGTCGGTTCAGTTTGGCGCCAGACGCGAGTTCATACATTTTTATTACCTCTAATAATTTGCAGATCTCATTATTGTCCTTGACCAAGACCGTGACGTCGTCAGCATATGATTGACAGACAATCTTTTGCCCACGTAGTAATATGCCTTGTAAATTTGTACTCAGTCGAAAAAGCAAGGGTTCTATGGCTACTGCAAAAAGCGACATGGACAGAGGACAACCCTGTCTCATTGAACTTTTTACAGTTATTGGTCTGTTGAGTTGACCATTTACCATTATTATAGAGGCTGAATTGTTGAGGAGGTTCTTCAGGATCCTTATGTAGCTTTGCGGAAAGTTCATAGTACTCATAACGTGAAATAGGTAATCATGGTTGACTCTATCAAATGCTTTTTCGAAGTCTAATGATACCAAAGCACACTTTAGATTACAAGCTGCTGATAATGAAATTATGTCCCTGTAGTCACATAGTGTGTGGTGAATAGATCTGTCTTTGCGTACGCTCGATTGATAAGAACCGGTGACGGAGTTCAGTACTGATTTCAGTCTTTCGTTCAGAATGTGCGCAAAGATTTTGTAATCACTATTGACTAGGGTGATAGGTCTTAGGTTTTCTACTGATTTTCCTGTAGTTTTTTTCGGGATCAGTACAACTACCCCTTCTCGGAAATCAACTGGGATGTTGGTGTTGGGGTTCATAAGTTCCTTATATACACATGTGAGCTTGGGTATCATCTGTCGTTTGAATGTGTGGTATAACTCTGCCGGAAATCCATCAGGACCAGGGGATTTGTTTTTCGGGCTCCGCATTATCGCATCTTCAACTTCCTCTTCTGATATTTCGACTAACAGGCTGTCTGCTTCGTCCTGGACAAGTTGTCATGTCATTCCGGTTGTAAGGTCAGTTCGAGCCGTTATATCCGTGGGTGTATTGCTTAGTAAAGTGGTGAAGTGATTGTGAATTTCCGCCTTGATCTCATTTTGCTGAGTTAGTAGTCTCCCATCTGACGTTCGTAATTCGGTTATTATTTTTCTGTGTTGTCGTTTTCTTTCATTTATTAAATGATAAATAGATGTTTGTTCATTCTGTACTTCATTTTGAAGTCGTGATCTTATTTTATAACCATCAAGCTGTTTGCGTTTTAATGACAGGAGTTTGGCTTGAATTCTTTTGATTTCTGCATGGTTGTCAATAACTGACGCATCAGATGCGTATAAATCCCTGAGGACTTTGAAATAAAATTCAGCTGTCCGCTTGTGCCAGGTTGTTTTCTCACAAGAGTAATTTGTCATTGCTCTTCTGATCATAGGTTTAGCGCATTTTGTCCACCATGCAACTGCTGAGGAATATGAATGGAATCTTTTCTCGCATTCTTGCCATACATCATTAAATGTCGCTTGACATGCAGGATCCTTTAAGATGTCTACGTTCATTTTCCAGAGACCACGTCCCCTGTAGGTTTCTTGTTTTCTTAAATTCAAGGTGCATATGTAAGATATGTGATCTGAAAAGATGGTAGGCCATAGTTCTGTTTGTAGAATGTGCGTCTTCAAGGTATCGGAAACGTAGATTCTGTCAATGCGGCTGGCCGAGTGGCTAGTAATGTGAGTGAAACCTGGCCGTTCCCCATTCTTTTGCTCCCACGTGTCGATCAAATTGAATTCTCTAACTATTGCGTTCAGTTCTGCACAATAATTAAAATTTGGTGTCTGGTCTTTAGCAGATAAAACACAATTATAGTCGCCTCCAAAAATGATGTGTTCATATTTTCCACGGAAGAGGGGCACTATGTCATTTTTAAAGAAGTCGGCTCGTTTTCGCCTGTTGCCGGAGCCAGATGGTGCATAGACGTTGATCAGTCTTACGTTGTGGATGGTGCCTGCAATACCTCTGGCGTTTGCCAATTTTTCAACGTCTTTCGCGATTATTCCTTCTTTCGTGAGTATCGCCGTTCCAAAGTCTTGGTCAGTTCCGGGATTCTCGATTACGTTATATCCAGCTATTATTTCCAATTTAATGTCTGTCACCTCTTGCAGCAAGGCGATGTCGAGGTCAGCGGCGTAGAGCATGTCTTGTAGGGCCTTGATTTTGAGGTGGCTTCGAATTTTGTTGATATTTATCGTACCGACCCTATAGGCTTGCACAGATATTTTGGCTGCCTATGCTTGTTTACTTTCACCGCTCATTTTCGTCAATACCTCTTGCTCCTCAGAGCAGTGGACGCTGCGGGGATTTTTCTTTAGATTTATCGTCTCTCCCTGGTGAAGATGAGTCATTTTCCGCATTTTTTATTTCTTTCATTTCTTCGTCTTCAGGAAATTCTATATTATCATCTGCCCAGGAAGATCCATCAGTTTGTTGTGCCGTCTGCTTCCCCGGACAGTGCTGGGGCATCGTTCTGTTTTTTGATTCTTTACTTGTGGTGCTGTCTTTTTCATCACCCTGTTGGCGATGAATGTCTATATTTCTTGAGTCTTCCTTTTTTGTAGTCTGCTGGTTTCGTTGTGACGTTACTGATTTTTTTCCACTTAACTTTTTGCCAATTTCTTGCGCTTTTTCGCGGAGCGTCTGTGCCTTGTGTTCTGCGCCAGGTGGTGCTAAACGCCATTTTTTGTGTGTTTTAGGGGAAGAACCAGATTTCAAACTCTCTTCATTCTCTGAATGTGAGCTTGGGTCTTGTATGGCAATGTCCTCCTCATCTTTACGCACGTGTTGTTCGGTGTCTTTTTCAGGATTCGCTTCCACTTCTTTTTCAATAACCGTTCTCGTCACGTTGGAGGGAGGGATGGTCGGTGCTTCTGCATTACTGATTTCCATTGGCAGACATTGGTTGTCTTCGAGGGGCTCATATTGTCTGTCCTCAGCGTCGCTGAATGTCTTGGTTGTTGTGCCGCGGGAAGCTAAGGCATACGTAACTGGCAGTGCCGTCATCACCATAGGCGCGTTCGGCTCCTTGGTTGGCAGCTGCGTCACTCTCCGTTGAATGCACTCAGTTCGTACATGGCCGGTCTGACCGCAACCGGAACATGTACGTGGCTGACCGTCGTAAATTACAATGGCTCTATACCCACACACGTACAGGTAAGACGGTATGTGCTTTCGGAGTTCTATTTTGACCTGTCTGACGCCGTTGAGAACAGGGAAAGTTTGAAATGTCGTCCACTTTTCTGCTACATTGCTGATAATTCGTCCGTAGGGTTTAAGAGCTGAATTGATCGCTTCCGGGGGTATTTCAAATGGAAGTTCAAAGATTCGGACAGTTCGGATAGCAAAACCTGCATGGTCAACTTTGACGTCTCCAACATTCCCATCACAATCATTGAATTTTAGGGATCCTCCGCATTGTTCTATGACTTTAGCGCAACAAGCAGTACTGATCATTTTCACGTAAACTGTGCAACTAACGATCGACAGATGGATACCAATAATTTCGCTAAGGCTGAGTTTTACAACGTCTCTTAAGAAGGCTTCCACTTCTAGTGCTTTGGGTCTCGCATATCGGTCATCAAATGTGAACTTCACAGTGTCTTTGCGAAGGGGCTCAGTCATATTTATGCTCTATCCATTTCTAAACTACAGATAGTATTTACGCCGCAAGAGCGTCCAACTCACCACACACGTTGCGCGCGCGACCGGCCGCAGCGAGGATGTAAACAACACTTCCTCACAGCTCGCCTGCCGAAAGCAGACTGAACCATTAGACTACCACACCACTAACACTTAAGGCACCTCGGAATAGTCTATGTACGATTTCCCTCCACAACACTAATTCAGCTTCTTTTTTCCAAAGATAATTGCCACTACTGCCAAGGCTCTCCATGCAGCGGAATAGCACCTCAGCAATGGACATGTTGGAACAATCCTGTTATGGTGATATAAATATCAATTAATAGAAATATAGAATCCCTGAGACGGATTTACGTCTCAAATATGTCAAAGACATTACTGATAGATCTGAAGCATTGAATTAAAATTTGTGGTGCGGCCGGGAATCGAACCCGGACCTCCATGCTTACTAGGCAGATGTCTTAACCATTAGACTACCACACCACTAACACTTAAGGCGCCTCGGAATAGTCTATGTACGATTTCCCTCCACAACACAAACTCTAATTCAGCTTCTTTGTTCCAAAGATAATTGCCACTACTGCCAAGGCTCTCCATGCAGCGGAATAGCACCTCAACAATGGACATGTTGGAACAATCCTGTTATGGTGATATAAATATCAATTAATAGAAATATAGAATCCCTGAGACAGATTTACGTCTCAAATATGTCAAAGACATTATTGATAAATCTGAAGCATTGAATTAAAATTTATGGTGCTGAATTAAAGTTTGTGTTGTGGAGGGAAAACGTACACAGACTATTCCGAGGCACCTTAAGCGTTAGTGGTGTGGTAGTCTAACGGTTAAGATGTCTGCCTAGTAAGCATGGAGGTCCGGGTTCGATTCCCGGCCGCACCACAAATTTTAATTCAATGCTTCAGATCTATCATTAATGTCTTTGACATATTTGAGACGTAAATCCGTCTCAGGGATTCTATATTTCTACCTCTTCATTAGTTATGCGATCTACCCACCTAATCTTCAGCATTCTTCTGTAGCACCACATTTCAAAAGCCTCTAGTCTTTTCCTGTCCGCGCTGCTTATCGTCCATGTTTCACTCCCGTACAAGGCAACACTCCACACAAATGCCCTCAGAAAAGACTTCCTTACACTTAAATTAATATTCGATATTAGAAAATTTCTCTTTTTCAAAAATGCTTTTCTTCCCATTGCCATTCTGCATGTTATATCCTCTGTACTGCGACCATCACATGTTATTTTACTACCCAAGTAACAAAACTCATCTACCACCTTCATTGTTTCGTTACCTAATCTAATTCCTTCAGCATCACCTGATTTTGTAAGACCGCATTCCATTATTTTTGTTTTGCTCTTGTTAATGTTCATTTTATACGTTCTCTTCAACACACTGTCCATTCCATTCAACTGCTCTTCCAGGTCCTTTGCTGTCTCTGACAGAATTACAAAGTCATCAGTAAAACGCAATGTTTTTATTTCTTCCCCCTGAACTTTAATCCCTATTCCAAATTTTTCCTTGCTTTCCTTCACTGCCTGCTCGATGTACAAATTGAATAACATCGGAGAAAGGCTACAACCCTGTCTTACTCCCTTCCCAACTGATGCTTCCCTTTCATACCCTTCAAGTCTAATAACTGCGCTTTGGCTTTTGTACAAGTTGTAAATAACTCACCTTTCCCTGTATTTTACCCCTGCTGACTTCAGAACTTGAAAGAGTGTATTCCAGTCAATATTGTCAAAAGCTTTCTCCAAATCTACAAAAGCTAAAAATGTAGGTTTGCCTTTCCTTAATCTACCTTCTAAGATAAGACGTAAAGTGAGTATTGCCTCCCGGGTTCCTACGTTCCTCCTGAATCCAAACTGATCTTCCCGGAGGTCAGCTTCTACCAACTTTTCCATTCTCCTGTAGATAATTCGTGTTAAAATTTTGCAACTATGACTTATCAAACTGATGGTTCTGTAATTTTCACACCTGTCTGCACCTGATTTCTTTGGAATGGGGATTATTACATTTTTCTTAAAGTCTGAGGGTATTTCGCCTGTCTCATACATCCTACACACCAGTTCAAATAGTTTTGTCATGGCTGGCTCTCCCAGAGTCTTTAGTAGCTCTGAGGGTATGTCATCTACTCCTGGGGCCTTGTTCCAACCTAGGTCTTTCAGGGCTCTGTCAAATTCATCTCTCAGTATAGTATCTCCTATTTCATCTTGATCTACTTCTTCCTCCCTTCCTACAACTTCGTCTCTGAGTTCATTTTCTTTGTAGAGCTGCTCTACGTACTCTTTCCACCTTTCAGCTTTTCCTTCTTTGCTGAGAACTGGTTTTCCATCAGAGTCCTTGATATTCATAGAGCTGTTTTTCTTATCTCCAAATGTTTCTTTTATTTTCCTGTAGGCTGTATCTATTTTTCCCCTATTTATACATTCTTTTACAGATCTGCATTTGGCTTCTAGCCACTCCTGCTTAGCCATTTTGCACTTCCTGTCAATCTTATTTCTTAGTCGTCAGTATTCCATTTTGCCTGTTACATTTACTGCATTTTTATATTTTCTCCTTTCATCAATTAAATTTAATATTTCCTGTGATATCCAAGGATTTTTTGTAGGTCTTGCCTTTCTACCTATTTTGTCCTCTGTTGCCTTCACTATTTCATCTCTCAATGCTACCCATCCCTCTTCTACTGTTTTATTTCCTCCTGTTTCTGTCAATTGATGCCTAAACCTCCCTCTGAATTTCTCCAGAACTTCCCTTTCCTTCAATTTATCTAAGTCCCATCTCCTTATTTTCCTACCTTTCTGCAGTTTTTTCAGTTTCAGCCTACAGTTCATGACTAACAAGTTATGGTCAGAGTCTATATCTGCCCCTGGGTATGTTTTACAGTTTATCACCTGGTTCTGGAATCTATGTTTTACCATTATAAAATCTATCTGATACCTTCCGGTGTCTCCTGGTCTCTTCCACGTATACAATCTTCTTTTGTGATTCTTAAACCACGTGTTTGTTACGGTTAAATCATGCTCCGTGCAAAATTCTACCAGGCGAATTCCTCTTTCATTCCTTCTGCCCAGTCCATATTTACCTACATATAAGATAAGTTCTTTTTTATCATCTTAAACTAAATTGGAATGACTTTGGCATAGAGGCTGTGAACTAATAATTCTTTCCTAGATTTAGGACTAAATTAGGGACCAGCTGTAGTCATTCCATAAAGGGATGACAACGTTAGAACCTTTACCTACATACCTGTTCCTCATGACTCCATTCCCTCAGTCCAGGCTGAACTACAGAAAATCCTTAAAACTCGAGGTCCCTCACAAGGTCTCACCGCTGCCTCCACAGAACTTCTCTCTCCACCTGAACATCACACCCCAATGTTCTACCTACTCCCTAAAATCCATACAGAGAATCATCCCGGCCATCCCATTGTAGCAGGCTTCAAAGCTCCAACAGAATGTGTCTCAGCTCTGGTAGACCTACACCTCCAACCTATAATCTGAAGGCTCCCATCCTATATCAAAGACACAAACCACTTTCTGGAATATCTCAAATCCATCCCTATGCCCCTCCCATGTGATAGCTTCCTTGTCACCATAGATGCTACATCCCTGTACACCACCATCCCCCACACGCATGGTCTATCAGATCTGGAACACTATATTTCACAACACCCACCTGAAAGCCTCCAAAAACCTCATTCCTTGTCGCACTTGCTAATTTCATCCTCAACAATAAATATTTCAGCTTTGAGGGCCAGACCTACAAACAAATCAGGGGGAAAGCTATGGGTACCAGGATGGCCCCTTCCTATACCAACCTCTTCATGGGCCGCATGGAAGAGGCATTCCTTAAGACGCAGAAATTGCACCCCTGGTGTGGTATAGATTCATAGATGATATCTTTGTGGTCTGGACGCATGGTGAAGAAAACCTTCTGAACTTCCTTCATGACCTTAACTCCTTCTCTAACCTAAAATTCACTGGGTCCTTCTCTAAAAATCAAGCCACGTTCCTTGATGCTGACCTTCACCTTGCCGAGTCCCACATCCACACCTCAGTCCATATTAAACCCACAAACAAGCAACAGTATCTCCACTTTGACAGCTGCCATCCCTTCCATATTAAACGATCCCTTCCCTACAGCCTGGGCATCCATGGGAAACATATCTGCTCCCGTAACGAATCCCTCACGACCTACAACAACAATCTATCCCATGCTTTCCTCTCGCGCAACTATCCTACAGACCTCGCCCAAAAGCAGATCTCCCAAATTGTCTATTCCTCTCCTTCCAAAAACAATGTTCCTAACTTCAGACCACCCAGAAGCACCCCGTTAGTGAGCCAGTACCATCCTGGCCTGGAATGCTTCAACAAATTCCTCCAACAGGGCTGTGACGATCTCAAGTCATGCCCTGAGATGAGATCATCACTCCAAACTGTTCTTCCCACACCACCCAGAGTAGCCTTCCACTGTCCTCCCAATATCCGCAACATCCTCATCCAACCTTACAACATCCCAAAACCACCTTCCCTACCTAATAGTTCCTATCACTTCCTCACAGGACTTACCTTAGGGGACAAAAAGGAAGGTAAACAAATACACACACACTCACACATATCCACATGCAAACATACCTAGGCAGACATTTGTAGAAACCAAAGAAGTTCTTTGGATTCTACAAATGTTTGCCTAGGTGTGTTTGCATGTGGATATGTGTGAGTGTGTGTGTATTTGTTTACCTTCCTTTTTGTCCCCTAAGGCAAGTCCTTCCACTCCTGGGATTGGAATGGCTCCTTTTCCACTTCCTTAAAACCCATATCCTTCCATTTCTCCTCTTCGTCCTTCCTCTATTTCCTGAAGAAGCTGACAATGGTGGCGAAAGCTTGAATGTTTGTGTGTTTTTATGTGTGTTTTATGTTTCTATCGACGAGCCTGTACTGTAGGTAAGTCAAAAATCTTTGAAAAATTATATATAAAAAAATAGACGAACATTACTCACCAGGTGAAGGAGCACAGGTGTGACAACAGCACAAATAAATAGAACACACACACACACACACACACACACACACACACACACACACACACACACACAAATGCAAGCTTTCGCAACCCAGTTGCTTCTTCAGGCAGAAGGGAAGGAGATGGAAAAGTAAATGATGAGGGTTTTAAGGAAGGGGGTAAGGAGCCATTCCAATCCTGGGAGAGGAAAGACTTACCTTGGGGGAAGAAAAGGAACGTAAACAAATGCACACACACCCATACATTTACACAGACGCAAACACACCTTGGCAGACATACTATAGAAATATAAAACCCTCTCCCTCTCCTTCCCTTCTGCCTGAAGAAGCAACTGGGTTGCAAAAGCTTGTGTTTGTGTGTGTGTATTCATTTATTTATTTGTGAATCTGTCACACCTGTGCTCCTTCGCTCCTTCACCTGGTGAGTAATCTTCGTCTATATATATATATATGAAAAATTCCTAACAGGAAAAATATATATACAAAATAGATGAAGTTTACTTATCAGGCGAATGAGCATAGGTAGTGATAGTAACAAATAAAACACACACACACACACACACAAACGCAAGCTTTTGCAATCCAGTTGCTTCTTTAGGCAGAAGGGAAGGTAAGGGAATGCGTGACCTCAATCTGCTCAATCTGGCTAGGGAAAAAGCATGCTTGCGGAGGGAATGCAGATAAAACTTGATGGGGTGGATGTAGGGTGACATGTATAGTATGGAAAAAAGAGAAATCTGTACTGAATGGTAATGAAATAAAAAATAATGAAATTATATATGGGAGAGATATAAAGATGATCATACAGCAAAAGGAATTATTCAGATAGGAAAAACCTCCAGAAACCATCCATGTAACGATTGATGCTACTTCCTTATATGAAATATCCCGCTCGCCCAGGGCCTCACTGCGATGGAGCAGTTCCTTTCACGCCGACCACCTGCGACCCTACCTAAAACCTCTGCCTCAAGTGGTATCTCTGTCCAACTTCTTTGCTTTTTACAAATGTCTGTCTAGGTGTGTTTGCGTTTCGATATGTCTGAGTGTGTGTGTATTTGTTTACCTTCCTTTTTTTCCCCTAAGGTAAGTCCTTCCACTCCTGGGATTGGAATGACTCCTTTTCCACTTCCTTAAACCCATATCCTTCCCTTTTTCCTCCCCTTTTTTCCTCTTTTTCCTGAAGAAGCTGCCAGTGGTGGCGAAAGCTTGTATGTGTGTTTGTGTGTGATTTTATTTATTTTATTTGTTTCTATCGACGAGCCGGTCCTGTTGGTAAGTCATCTCTTTTCTATTTTTATTTTTGTTTATCCCACCGGGAAAGTTTCCCTCTATAATTTTCGTTTCATCAATATATAAAAATAAAAATAGAAAACAGATGACTTACCAAAAGGACCGGTTCGACGATAGAAACAAATAAAATAAATAAAATCACACACAAACACACATACAAGCTTTCGCAGCCTAGCTGCTTCATCCGGCAGAAGGGAAGGAGAGGGAAAAGGAAATGATGAGGGTTTTAAGGAAGGGGGTAAGGAGCCATTCCAATCCCGGGACAGGAAAGACTTACCTTGGGGGAAAAAATGAAGGGTAAACAAATGCACACACACCCACACATTTACACAGACACAAGTACACTTAGGCAGACATACTGTAGAACTGTAGAAAGCAAAGAAGTTAGAAGTTAGACAGAGATGCCACTTGAGGCAGAGGCTCTGTCCAGAGAACCAAGGCAAAGATGTTAAGATGGTGGGTGGGAATTCGAATTTAGCGGAGGTTGAGACCAGGTGGGCAACGGGAAGAGAGAATATGCTGAAGGGCTAGTTCCCATCTCCGGAGTTCTGAAGGATTGGTGTCGGTGGGAAGTATCCAGATAACCTGAACGGTGTAGCACTGTGCCAAGATGTGCTGGCCGTGCACCAAGGCTGCGAAAGCCAGCATTTGTGTGTGTGTGTGTGTGTGTGTGTGTCTGTGTGTTTATTTGTTGCTATCACTGCCTGTGCCCCTTCGCCTGGTAAGTGTACTTCATCTATTTTTTACGTATATTTTTCCTGTTAGGAATTTTTCCTCTATAATATATATATATATATATACGAATATTAAGACGAAAAATTCCTAGCAGAAAAAATTAAATATAAAAAATAGACGAAGATTACTCACCAGGTAAAGGAGCACAGGTGTAACAGCATCACAAATAAATAAATGAATACACACACACACATACACAAGCTTTCGCAACCCAGTTGCTTCTTCAGGCAGAAGGGAAGGAGAGGGAAAAGGAAATGATGAGGGTTTTAAGGAAGGGATAAGGAGCCATTCCAATCCCGGGAGAGGAAGGACTTCCTTTAGGGGAAAAAATGGAGGGTAAACAAATGCACACACACCCACACATTCACACAGATACAAGTACCAATGATGTGTATATATATGAAATCTACTTACCAGGCGAAGGAGGACAGGCAGTGATAGTAACAAATAAACACACACACACACACAAATGCTAGCTTTCACAGCCTTGCTGCTTCGTCAGGCAGAAGGGAAGGAGAGGGAAAAGGGAATGGTGAGGGGTTTAAGGGATTGGATAAATAGTCATTCCAATCCCGGGACAGGAAAGACTTACCTTGGGGGAAAAAAAGGAGGGTAAACAAATACACACACACCCACACATTTACACAGATGCAAGAACACCTAGGCAGACATACTGTAGAATGCAAAGCTTTCACACATTCTTTGTTGTAAATACCAGCGTGCATTGAAGACGTGGTCCTGCAGTGTCTGGATAACATTGACTGCGGTGGCAAAGATTAAAAGTGTTCCCGTAACCAAAAATCTAAGGGATTGGAGTGCATGGATCAGGAGCGCCAAGATGCGAGGCCTCTCCAACTAGTCCAGTGGTCCTCAAATCTCAGCGTTACTTGCTCACACACATTGCAAAGGAAATGAGCTAATGGGAAATGAGCTGATGCACCATCACACATAAAGTATATCTGTAGTCTTTTTTGACATGACAAATCCTCCAACAAGGCAGGTAAGGCATTAACAAGAAAACGATGAAAGTGAGCCCTATTTAATGTATGTGGTAGATGTATGGCCTTATTAAACTATCACCAAGGATGTCTGTCCATATGTTCCTGGAGAATCGATGTTGATGCCCTCTTTTTGCAACTTTATGAGGATTTTCAGCTGCCCAGACATGCTGATTATGAAAGTTTGCAACACCATCCCATATGTAAGCCAGCTCATCGATAAAGAAAATCAGGGTTGTAGCTTTTCCCCAATGTTGTTCAATCTGTATATTGAGTAAGTTGTGAAGGATTGCAAGGAAAAATTCCAGTGGTTTAGCAGTAGATTATCAGTTGTAAGTGTAACTGACTTCTCTCTAGAAGCTACATATTTTGACTTTTCTGTGCGCTTCCCCTTCAGTTCATTAAATTTATCATGTGCTTGCATTTTTATTTGATTCCTATTTGCATTAACTGTCTGATTAGTGTATCATTCTGCCTTGTGAATCGCGTTGCGACAGTCGTCCGTCTTTGTTCTTGAAACAGTTACCGTTTGTTTACTAGTGTCAGTCACCTAGTGGACGTCATCCAGTGCACACCACTCCAGTGGTTTAGCATAAATTATCAGTTGTAAGTATAACCGGCTTCTCTCTAGAAGCTACATATTTTGACTTTTCTGTGCGCTTTCCCTTCACTTCATTAAATTTATTGTGTGCTCGCATTTTTATTTGATTCCTGTTCACGTTAACTATCTGATTAGTGTATTATTCTGCCATGTGAATCACGTCACGACAGTCATCTGTCTTTGTTTTGAAACAGGGTTACCGCTAAACAAACAGTTTAGTCTTCTTTTGAGCGCATCGCGACTGTAGTTTTTGTTTTCTCTGCACCGATCGGCCTGCGGCAGCAACATTCCCTGATACTGCGAGCAGTAAGGCAGCCATCCCACCTGTGGTTGCGTGGGAGGTTGCTCCAGTGCGTAGCAGGAGGTGCAAGACATTCCGGGGGACCGATCGTGAGGCCTCCCCGGTTCGTCTTGAGAACAGGTTTAAGGCACTATCTGCTCAGGACGACGTTCCTGAGTCGGATGGTGTCTCTCACCCTGTCACCACCCAGCCTGCAAGATCCGGGCTTTCACAGAGGGTGGGTTTACTTGTCATTTGGAGCTCCAATGTTAGGCAGGTTATGGAGACCCTTAGAGAGATGGCTGCCAAGGAGGGGAAGAAGGCCAACGTGCACTCTGTGTGCAAACTGGGTGGAGTCATTCCAGATGTGGAACGGGTCCTCCGGATGCCATGAAGGGTACAGGGTGCAGCCAACTGCAGGTGGTGGATCACGTCGGTACCAATGATGTGTGTTGTTTCAGATTTGAAGAGATCCTCTCAGGTTTTGAGTGGCTATCTGAAGTGGTAAAGACTGCCAGTCTTGCTTGCAAGATGAAAGCAGAGCTCACCATCTGCAGCATAGTTGACAGGACCGACTGTGGACCTCTGGTACAGCGAGCCGAGTGGAGGGTCTGAATCAGAGGCTCAGATGGTTCTGCGACCGTGTAGGCTGCAGATTCCTTGACTTGCGGCATCGGTTGGTGGGTTTCGGGTTCAGCTGAATAGGTCAGGAGTCCACTACACACAGGAAGTGGCTACACGGATAGCAGGGGCTGTGTGGTGTGGACTGGGCGGTTTTTTTAGGATAGAGGGCTTTGGGGAAAAGCAAAATGGGCAATCTCAAAGGGTGCAGGTGGATCACAGAAGAAATGCAAATCTAGGAACTATCGGTATAACAGTTGTAAATTGTCATAGCTGTGTCGGGAAAGTACCAGAACTCCAAGCGTTAATAGAAATCAGCGAATTACACATCATTGTAGGCAGTGAAAGGTAGTTCAAGCTGGAAATAAGTTCAGCAGAAGTTTTTGCAAAAGATCTAACTGTTTTCAGAAAGGATAGATTAAACAAAATAGGTGGAGGCGTGTTTTTCGCTGTCAATAGTAGTCTTTCGTGTAACGAAGTTGAAGTTGATAGTTCCTGTGAGTTATTATGGGTAGAGGTTGTACCTGAAAATCGTAAGAAGTTAATAATTGGTTCCTTTTACTGGCCTCCCGACTCTGATGATACAATAGCAGAAAGGTTCAAAGAAAACATCAGTCAAATTACAAAAATGTACCCGACTCACGATAATAGTAGGCGGAGATTTTAATTTACCCTCAATCTGTTGGCAAAATTATATTTTCAAATCAGGAGGTACACATAAAACATCATGTGAAATTGTACTCAGCGCATTCTCTGAGAAATACTTTGAACAATTAGTTCATGAGCCAACTAGAATTGTAAATGGATGTGAAAACACTCTTAGCAACAAACAATCCTGAGCTCATAACGAGCATTAAAACGGATACAGGTATTAGTGAACACAGAGCTGTTGTAGCGAGATTGAATATCGAAAGTCCCAAAGTGACCAAAAATAAACGAAATGTATATTTGTTCCAGAAAGCAGATAGAAATAAAATACATTGCTTCTTGAAATATAGCTTCCACTCGTTTCTAACACTAAATGTAGGTGTAGACCAGATGTGGCTTAAATTCAAAGAAGTGGTACTGACAGCAATTGACAGTTTTATACTAAATAAATTAATAAAAGAAGGAAGTGATTCTCCTTGGTACACAAAACAGGTCAGGACACTGTTGCAAAAGCAATAGAAAAGGCATACTAAATTTAAACAAACACATAACCCCGAGGAATGGCGATCCTACACAGAAGCTCGAAATTTAGCAAGGACTTCAATGCGAGATGCCTACAATACTTATCACAACGAAACTCTTTCTTGAAATTTGACTGAAAACCCTAAGAGATTTTGGTCATATGTTAAATATACTAGGGGCAAAACACAAACAATACCCTCACTACATGATAATAATGGTGATCCTGCCGATACAGCGCTACTAAAGCAGAGTTACTAAACATAGCTTTTAGAAACTCATTCACCAAAGAAGACGAAACCAATATCCCAGATTTCGAAATATGAACAGAGGCCATAATGAGTAACGTATAAGTAGATATCATCGGAGTAGTGAAGCAACTAAAATCACTTAACAAGAACAAGTCTTCTGGTCTGGATTGTATACCCATTATATTTCTATCTGATTATGCTGAAGTGATAGCTCCTTACTTAACAGCCATATACAACTGCTCTCTCAATGAAGGATCTGTACCAAAAGATTGGAAAGTTGCACAGGTCACACCCATTTTCAAGAAAGGCAGTAGTAGTAACCCATTAAACTATAGGCCTATTTCATTGACTTAAATTTGCAGCAGGGTTTTGGAACATATCCTGTATTCAAATATTATGAATTATCTCGAACAGAATGATCTATTGGCCCAAGGTCAACATGGATTTAGAAAATATTGTTCATGCGAAACACAACTTGCTCTTTACTCACACGAAGTGATGTGTGCTATCAACGAGGGTTTCGCAAATTGATTCTGTATTCCTTGATTTCCAGAAGGCTTTTGACATCGTACCTCATAAACGGCTTTTAATCCAATTGCATGGTTACGGTATATCGTACAAAGTTTGTGACTGGATAGGGGATTTCCTGTCAGAGAGGACACAGTTCATAGTAATCAATGGTAAGGCATTGACTGAAACAGAGGTGATATCGGGCATTCCACAGGGTAGTATTATTGGTCCTCTGCTGTTCCTTATTTACATAAATGATTTAGGGGAAAATCTAAGTAAGCTCTCTTAGGTTGTTTGCAGATGACACCGACATTTACCGACTAGCAAAACCATCTGAAGATCAAAACCAACTGCAGAACGATTTGAATAAGATATCAGTATGGTGTAAAAATTGGCAGGTGACTCTAAATAATGAGAAATGTGAAGTCGTCCACATGAGCACAAAAAGAAATCCATTAAATTTTGTTTACATGATAAATCAATCAAATGTGAAGGCCGTAAACTCCACAAAATACCTAGGAATTATAATTACTTCGGACTTAAATTGGAAATAACACGTAGATAATGTCGTGGGAAAGGCGAACCAGAGGCTGCGTTTTATTGACAGAACCCTTAAAAGAACTACTAAAGAAACTGCATACACTATGCTTGTCCATCCTTTTTTGGTGTATTGCTGCCCAGTGTGGGAATCTTATCATGTGGGTTTGATGGAGAACTTCGGAAGAGTCCAAAGAAGGGCAGCTTGTTTCGTATTGTCACGATACAGGGCAGACAGCGTTACGGAAATAATCCAAGATCTGGAATGGGAATCATTACAACAATGGCACTTTTCGCTGCGGCATGGGCTACTTACGAAACTGCAATCACCAACATTCTCCTCTGAATGCGAAAATATATTGTTGACTCCCACTTACATATGTAGAAACGATCATCAGAATAAAATACGAGAAATCAGAGCCCGAACGGAGAGATTCAGGTGTTCATTCTTCCCGGGCGCTATTCGAGAATAGAATGGGAGGTAAAATAGTATAACGGTGGTTCGATTAACCTTCGGCCAGGCACTTAAATGTGATTTGCAGAGTATCCCATGTAGATGAAATTTTCAGGGACAAGAAATAAAAACTTTGTGGTTTGCCAATGACATAGTAATTCTGTAAGAGATAGCAGAGGAGCTGGAAGAGCAAATGAATGGAATGGACAGTGTCTTAAAAGGAGGGCATGGGTAGCAAAATAACTTCTGATAGCTGAATTAAAGAAGATATAAAATGGAGAATGGCTATGGGGAAAAAAGCTTTTCTGAAGAACCAAAATTTGTTGACATTCAGAGTATTAGTTTAAATGTTAGTAAGTCCTTTTTGAAAGCATTTGTATAGAGTGTAGCACTGTAGGGGAGTTAAATGTAGTTGATTAGGAGTGAGACAAAATGATGAAGCTTTCAAAATGTGGTGCTATAGACAAATGATGAAGATTAGATGGGTAGATCACATAAATAATGAGTAGGTGCTCAACAGAATTGGAAAGAAAAGGAATTACTAGCATATCCTGACTAAGAGAAGGGATAGGTTAGTGAGACACAGTCTGAGATATCAAGAAATTGTTGACTCAGCATTAGAAGGAAGTGTGTGGGATAAACATTGTAGAGGAAGACCAATGGACAAATACAGTAAGCATATTCAAAAGGATGTAGGTTTCTGTTCTTATTTTCAGATGAAGAGCCTTGCATGTTACAGGGTAGTATGGAGCGTAGCATCAAACCAGTCTGCAGACTGAAGACAAACAAAAACAGTATATTGACAGTATGGCTCAGTGGAAAGGAGGTAGACTGTCTGCCTATGAATCTAAGGATCATGGGTTCTAAACCTGCTTAGCAACATGACCATGTTTAGTCAAGCACAATGGTGTTCAAACAATCTTTGGATTATTGACTGCTTTACGTTTTAGTATATTAACTCAGGGGAGTTGACTAATGACAAAGGAATTTGCAAGGAATTGAGGATTGTGAATATTTTATTGCTCTTAAAGTTTTTTCAGAATTCAGAAAATGAATTAAATAGGTGACATATCACCACAGAATATAACTGGATATGTGGAAGATGGTCAAAGCAGGCAATTCATATAGTGTGGAAAATTATTCTGACAGAAAGGAAACTTAGATTATGGCAGATTCTGTTTAGTGTTTACTGTATTTTCTTATATCTGCATATCATTTGATGTGAAATGTCTAAAAACTCTGTTTCTAGAGAAGATGTAATTCTGTTTCGGTTTGTTGTCATACTGGAGGGTCTGAAGGCATTTGTCCAGAGTGAAACATGGACAATAAATAGTACAAGCAAGAATAGGATTGAAGCTTTTGAAATGATGTGCTACATATAAATGCAGAAAACCACAGGCATTAACCAAGTAACTAATGAGGAGGTATTAAATGGCCTTGGGGAGAAAATAAATTCCTGGCATATGTTGAATTAACACAAGAGATCAGTGGGTTGGACACATTCTAAGACATCAAAGAATCATCAATTTCATATCAGAGGGGAGTGTAGGAGGTACAAATTACAGAGGGAGATGAATGAATTAAGCACATTCCAAAATGTGTGGTTTGCTGATATGAAGATGCCTGCACAGGATAGAGTAGGTGGGAAGCTGCATCAAATCATACTCTGGGCTGAAGACCACCACCACAACAACAATGGTTTTTATAATATGCCAGAGTAAAGTTTGTAGCCTTTTAATATCTTACAACACTGAAATTTTTGTTCAAAATTTAACAGATAATCTTAAATTAAATTTATGAAACGATTTTTAGATGGTGAAGCACTATATTAAGTAAATCATAGTTGGCCACAGTTTTTGTAATAAACTGATATCAGAGTCATAATAAAAGATAATTTCTAAATGAGCCAAGTTGCAGAGGGTGCAAAGAGGGCATGAAATAATTTTGTAAGATTCAATTAAAGAAACTCATTTATTGAACCCAACATTTTTATGAACAGACACAAATTGGTTCTTTACAGAGAAGACTACCTGAGAATGTGCAATGAGGACTGGTGTTTGGATCAACTGAACAGATGTAGGTGACTTGGACAGAATATTTAAAAGAAAAAAGCAGCTAGTGTTTTGATTCAAATCAGTTCAATAAGAGGATTACAATGGAAGCTGAGGAAACAATAATTGTATCATAGAAATATGGAAGGTAACCACCATGCAGTTCAGATAACAGAAGGAGACACTATAACAAGGAATCCAAATAATTTAATAGAAACCGGAATCAACCACTGTACATCTCGAAATTTCAACCATGGTTCAAAAATTAGTGAACAGTTAATTTTAAGTTCATAATGTGAAAACTGAGGATAGTAAATTCAATACATGACCCAATAACAGTTACATAAGTACTGAAAATGACTGATGCAACTGTCACACAAAATCAAAGAGAAGGAGACCTCTGAATTGATTAGTATCAGGACAGGTGCATCAGTCTTCAAAACTACTCTCTGCCAGGAAGACTGGACTCAAAGTACACAGACTTAGGCTGCAGTTGATTAGTAACTGTGGTTTACAAAGAATTTTCATCTGTGCTGGCCTGACCATCAAAGATGTTCATCTATAAGGCCCTAGGTAGTATTCCTTCAAACATGTATATGTTCAGAAATCCAGTGTAACGAATGACAAATCTAATTTTAACTTTAAAGAAACTTTGTACTAGATGCAGAGTGAGTCCTAATTAATCATAAGGTTATCATAAACCATTCAATGACACTAGATGCAATTTTATTGATGTAACTGATCTAAATTGTGATAGGTGTAGCTTTTCTACCTAAAGAACCATATGAAAGTTTTTACTGGACTGATACTTCAACCCAGATTTTCAGCTAATTGTGAGTAATTGCCTTTCCATGAAGATATTTGAGCTACCTAGACAACACAAACTTCCATATGTCACACACCTACCTATTTTATCTCATAGATTATTTAAATCTGTGTGACATTTGGAAGTTTGGGTTAGTCCCGGGAGTATGCTTGGACAGTATAATGGTAAGGTAACTGCTAGCAATAAGTGGCAAACGCAGGTTGAGGGCTCAGTCCAGTGTAAATTTTCCTATGCTGGTTAAGGAAAACAGCTATACCTATTACAGTTTAATTGAATTTCAGCAATAAAATGTAATTATGTATGCTGTAGTTTGTCATGAATCATCAAATGAACTAGATGTTTTCAGTATGAAGAGGAATGTCAAAACTATAATAATAATCCAACTAAATGCAGCCCATGCCAGAGAAAATGACATAATGTAAAAAAGAACTCCCCGGTTTTACATCCTGTGATACTGGACTTGTGCACACAGAATGAAACACATAGTCAAAGATCACCCACAATTAGAGATATCGGGTATTTTCTGAATGTAACCAGAGATTGCCCTTGACAAAAAAATCATGTAATATTGAAGAAACTTGATAGAGCTTGCTTATCTGACTGTAGTTGCATTATATAGATCTGTGATGAAGTTTCCACTTTTTGTTTCAGTTTGTATCCCTGTAAAATAATTTTATGTGCCTACTAGCTAAAAGAATAATTTTTTAAAAGAAATTATAATGCACCTACCTGTTGAGAGAAATATACTAGGTCTTGATGTCTTGCTGCCCGATAGAGAAGTAGTACCTGGAACATTGATTTTGCCTTCCATTTTCTGCAGTACTGCCTTATGAAGAGTGCTGTCTCCTCTTGTAGTTTATCTTCATTAACAAAAGATAACAATCAGTTAAAGCTAAAGGAGAGTATCAGTAATTTACTTATTGTTGTAAAGTTGCTATGTACTGGATTTCAGCCCTTCAGGTTAAAATGTTTCTAATTTATAAAAGGTTTTGTAAACATATGACATCATGGCTGTTAACTGTCAAAATACGAAATCAAAATAGAATTTGACAGTCTATATACAGATGGCTAATGTCATATGTATGACAGGCCATCTAGACAATACAGTCGCTTGAAAATGGCAATGTAAGTCAAAATGGGACTGTCGTGTTGAAATAAATATTAGTATATAGCAGGGTTTTGGTTAATCTTATTATTATTATTCTTTATAAAAGATTTGATAGCACTTAAATTTATACTCAGTGTTAACAAATTCCAATTTTGCAAAAATGCTTTCCTTGCTATAGCCAGTCTGCTTATTGTATACTCTCTGCTTCAGTTGTTGTTGTGGTCTTCAGTCCGGAGACTGGTTTGTTGCAGCTCTCCACAATACCCTATCCTGAGCAAGGCTCTTCATCTCCACATAAGAATGGCAACTTACATCTGTCTGAATCTGCTTACTGTATCCATCTCTTGGTCTTCCTCTGCGATTTTTACCCCACACACTTCCCTCCAATGCTAAATTCACAATTCCTTGATGTCTAAGAATGTGTCCTACCAATCTATCCCTTCTTTTAGTCATGGTATGCCAGAAATTTCTTTTCTCCCCAATTCTGTTCAGTACCTCCTCATTAGTTACGCGATCCACCCACCTAATCTTCAGCATTCTTCTGTAGCACCATATTTCAAAAGCCTCAATCCTCTTCCTGTCCGCACTGTTTATCGTCCATGTCTCACTCCCATACAAGGCAACACTCCATACAAATGCCTTCAGAAAGGACTTCCTTAGGCTTAAATCAATATTCGATGTTACAAATTTCTCTTTTTCAAGAACGCTTTTCTACCCATTGCCATTCTGCATTTTATATCCTCTGTACTGCGACCATTATTTCTTATTTTACTGCCCAATTAACAAAACTCATCTACCTCCTTTATTGCTTCATTTCCCAATCTAATTCTTTCAGCGTCACCTGATTTTCTTGGACTGCACTCCATTACCCTAGTTTTGCTCTTGTTAATGTTCATCTTATATGCTCCTTTCAGCACGCAGTCCATTCCGTTCAATTGCTCTTCCAGGTCCTTTGCTGTATCTGACAGAATTACTATGTCGTCGGCAAAACACAATGTTTTTAATTCTTCCCCCTGAACTTTAATTCCTTCACCAAATTTCTCCATGCTTTTGTTTATGGCTTGCTCAATGTACAAATTGAATAACATTGGCGAAAGACTACAACCCTGTCTTACTCCCTTTCCAACCACTGCATCCCTTTCATGCCCTTCAACTCTGATAACCGCAGTCTGGTTTTTGTACAAGTTGTAAATAACTTTACGCTCCCTATATTTTACTCCTGCTTGCTTCAGAACTTGAAAGAGTTTATTCCAATCAACATTGTCAAAAGCCTTCTCCAGATCTACAAAAGCTAGAAATGTAGGTTTGCCTTTTCTTAATCTATCTTCTAGGCTAAGCCGTAAAGGGAGTATTGCCTCCCGTGTTCCTACATTCCTCCTGAACCCAAACTGATCTTCCCTGAGGTCGGCTTCTACCAGCTTTTCCATCCTTCTGTATATAATTCGTGTTAATATTTTGCAACCATGACTTATTAAACTGATGGTTCTGTAGTTTTCACACCTGTCTGCACCTGCTTTCTTTGGAATGGGGATTATTACATTTTTCTTAAAGTCTGAGGGTACTTCGCCTGTCTCATACATCTTACACACCAGGTGAAACAGGTTTGTCATGGCTGGTTCTCCCAGAGACTTCAGTAGCTCTGAGGGAATATCGTCTACTCCAGGGGCCTTGTTTCGACTTAGGTCTTTCAGGGGTCTGTCAAATTCTTCTCTCGGTACAGTATCACCTATTTCATCTTCATCTACATCTTCTTTCCTTCCTACAATATTGTCTTGAAGTTCATTTCCTTTGTAGAGCCCCTGCATATACTCTTTCCACCTTTCAGCTTTCCCTTCTTTGCTGAGAACTGGTTTTCCATCAGTGTCCTTGATATTCATAGAGCTGTTTTTCTTATCTCCATATGTTTCTTTTATTTTCCTGTAGGCTGTATCTATTTTTCCCCTATTTATACATTCTTCTACATCCTTCCATTTGCCTTCTAGCCACTCCCGCTTAGCCATTTTGCACTTCCTGTCAATCTCATTTCTTAGTCGTCTGTACTCCATTTTGCCTGTTTCATTCACTGCATTTTTATATTTTCTCCTTTCATCGATTACATTTAGTGTCTCCTGTGATATCCAAGGATTTTTTGTAGGTCTTGCCTTCCTACCTATTTTGTCCTCTGCTACCTTCACTATTTCATCTCTCAATTTTAGCCATTCTTCCTCTACTGTTTTATTTTCTCCTGTTTCTGTCAATTGTTGCCTAAAGCTCCCTCTGAAATTCTTAAGAACCTCAGGTTCAATTTATCCAGGTCCCATCTCCTTATTTTCCTACCTTTTTGTAGTTTCTTCAGTTTCAGTCTACAGTTCATAACCAACAAGTTATGGTCAGAGTCTATATCTGCCCCTGGGTACGTCTTACACTGTAAAACCTGGTTCCGAAATCTATGTCTTACCATTATAAAATCTATCTGGTATCTCCTGGTGTCTCCTGGTCTCTTCCACGTATACAACCTTCTTTTGTGATTCTTGAACCAGGTGTTTGTTATAACTAAATTATGTTCCGTGCAAAATTCTACCAGGCGGCTTAAGTTTTCCTCTCCCTTAATTGTCTGAATAATTTCCTTTAGCTCCTCATACATTTCTTCGATTTCCTCATCATCGGCAGAGCTAGTTGGCATATAAACCTGTACTACTGTTGTCGGTGTTGGCTTCGTATCTATCTTGACAATGATAATGTGATCACTGTGCTGATCATAGTAGTTTACCCGCATTCCTATTTTCTTATTCATTATCAATCCTACTCCTGTGATACCCCCCATTGATTTTGTACTTATAATCCTGTACTCACCTGACCAGAAATCCTGTTCATTCTGCCACCGAACTTCACTAATCCCCACTATATCTAACTTCAACCTATCCATTTCCCTTTTTAAATTTTCTAATTTTCCTACTCGATTAAGGGATCTAACATTCCACGCTCCGACCCGTAGAATACCAGTATTGTCTTTCCTGATGATCACATCCTCCTGAGTAGTCCCCGCCCGGAGATCCGAATGGGGGACTATTTTACCTCCGGAATATTTTACCCAAGAGGATGCCAACATCATATGTTTATACAGTACAGCTGCATGTCCTCGGGAAAGGTAACGGCTGTAGTTTCCCCTTGCTTTCAGCCGTTCGCAGTAGCTGTGTGGCAAAGCCACATTAGCTGATGTTACAAGGCCAGCTCAGTCAATCATCCAGACTGTTGCCCCTGTAACTACTGAAAAGGCTGCTGCCCCTCTTCAGGAACCACACGTTTGTCTGGCCTCTCCACAGATACCCCTCCGCTGTGGTTGCACCTACGGCACGGCTATCTGTATCGTTGAGGCACACAAGCCACCCCACCTCGGCAATGTCTGTGGTTCATGGGAGTGGCTGCTTCAGTAATTATCTGTTATCTTGCTGCCCAAATAGCAACTCTCATATAACCTTAATACAGTGAACAGCTTTTATGTAAGACCAGTATATCTTTGGCTTTTGTAAGTGAGCCTTCAATATTTTGTTACACTGGTAGTTGAAGGCTTTATGAATTGTTCTCTTGACAGTTAAATGCCTGTCATGCAGCATCTCCCTATCTTTTGTGTTACATGTAATATGTATTAGTTTCTATTTCTTTAGAAGTTTCTTCGTAGTAACTGTACAGCATGAAAGTTCTCTCCCTTAATGACTAGTTTTATTATGTTCATATGTGTGTTCAAGTGCATGGTCAACTATTTGTAGATCTGAGAAACATTTCTGCTACAAATTCCTATCAAGAGTTAAAAGCTTCAAATTTCTGTTTGAGATACAACAATATTACCTCTTTATTTAGTTTGATGAAATTTCTATTGTATTCTGTTACCCAATATTTCTTTACCATTGTTTTACTTTTGTTGAAGCTTATCTTACATTCTATTTTCAATTCAAATGTCCTTCTAAGACCTTTCTGAACTCTGACAGAACTGCAGTCTCTCTGGTGAATTTCAAAGTTTTTATTTCTTCTTCCTGTTCATCAATTCCTTCTCCAAATCTATTTGCTCAATGTTCAGACTGAAAGTGTGGCAGCTCCACTATTAACAATTATAACAACGAAGAAAACTCTTTGATCAGTGGTGATAATGCCAATAGATGTGTGTGCATGGACTTTTCTTTGTGATGTGGTACTTTCTTGAGTATCAATTGAAGCCACCCACATCTATGACATTATTTTTGTGAAATATTTGTTCAACTTGGATCTCAACCCAAATGTCACCATTTTGCTTAGTCCAAGAGGCTATATGACTTGTAGTTATTGAATGCATCCTGCAGTAATACAGTGTTTTCAATGTCAACTTCAAGTTTTCTTGAGCCATGTGGAGGAATAAACCAACTTCATCAGCGATATCAGTACAGATATTCCCTGTTGGTGACATATTCAATGTGGCTAAGAGAGTGTTGCTTCAATGGCTAGCCAAGACACTAGAGCAATAACTATATCAATTATTTTACAGTGTATGATTAAATAGCAGGATACCTTCTCAGCTGTGTAGGTGCTTCCTCACATTAACTGGCTTGAGCCCAGTGGCAGGCAACACACTACTTCAGGTTACTGTCACAGTTACAGATGGCCGTGATTTCATGTGAAAATGAAATGAAATTTTGGGTGATAGCTTTGATACTGCACAGACTGTATATCGCTTTCCTGGAAGACAATGACAGATAGCATAAGAGTAGAGGATTACACCACAGCAAGCAACTGAAGGCAGTTGAGCCAACCTAACAGCTCACAGACATTACTGAGGATGACACCATCAGCAACTGTCACAAGAGTAGTGAGCTCCACAAAGTCAAAACAAACAAGCTCCTTGCCATCAGCAACAATCCTAATGCTGGAGAATTGGTGTGGCTTCACCATTGATTGATCCATACAAGCTTTAGTCCCAAAGCATGTAACTACTCACTACTCTGCAAACTTGCAACTCGATTCACAGTAGGAGCTCTAGATTGCAGCATTCTACCTTGTCGCCTACAATCATGACACCTGGATAGTTGTAATCCTCTGGTGTCTCTTTTGTTTGGTCTCTAGCAAGGGACCTGGCTTTTACCATTCTGAAGGAACATCTCCAGTTGGCTCCTTGTTTAGCAACCTTTGATCCAAAAAACCTTTGATTTTGATTAACGACGCCTCCCAATATGTAGTAGGGGCAGTACTACCTCATGAGAATAAGGACAGCTCAGATTGAACCTGGCTTTCACTTCACTCAGCTCAGGTTCAGTATTCTCAGACTGGAAAGGAGGCTCTAGCTATTGTGTATGCCATCACCAAATTTTATATTTTCCTCTATTACACAAATTTCAGCTGATTATGAACCACAAGTCTTTGATAATTTGTTAAACCCTGTGGCCTGGGTTCCCAACAAGGTGGCGTGGCATACCAGTTGCATTGCTGGGCCTTATTTCTTTGTAAATACCACTGTGACGTCCATTTTCAAACCATGGGAGAGCAATGCAAATTCCATTGCCTTATACAGTCTCCCGGTGGGTTTGGATTCCAATTTCAGTATGGAGGAAGTTGTGCATTTTTAATTTGATGTAGACATTTGCCAGGCAGTGGACTGCTTTCCTATCATGAGTACCTGGGTTGCCAAATCCACAGCAGCAAACCCAGTCCTCTGGGAGATGGTCCTCTGTGTCCAACAGGGTTTGTTGGACTGTCCTCTGATCCCCTTCGCAACTACTTTGTGTTGCAATATCGCCTGTTTGTCTTCGATGGGGTCCTTTTCATGGTCACAGATGAAGCAACTCCACATATCATAATTCCAGGGAGTTTTGGTGGGAGATCGTACGCTTGCTACATGAAGGGGTTATCGACACCCAAAGCCTTTGCCTACAGACACATGTACTGGCTGGTCCCCAACAGGAAATTGGAGCATTTGATAGCAGCATGTGCCTAGTGATGAAGTCAACAAGCATCTCCCAAATCATCATTCACTTCCTAGCAGCACAGCCCTGGGAACATATCCACATGGTCTTTGCAGGTGCTAATTTTGATTCTGATCATAACTGTGCAATGGCAACAATCAGAAGTTTCATTTTGATAAGCTCAAGGTACTAAGATGCTCAGTGGTTTTCTGACCTATTCAAGAAAGATCTAGGACACTTTCTTGACAGTGTGAGTAATGAGAAAATATGGGAAAAGTCTGGGAAGAGTAGACTGGACCACACACACTGGATGGTTTGATGATAAATGTACCAAATAAGAACAATTAAAGATGAAGCCTGCAAGAGAAAGCAACATGTAAATCACAGCTTAGGATCTGTAGAAGATTATATAACAGAAAGAAGAGAAGAAAAGAGATAACATAAAAACAAAAAAAGAGAACATGAAACGGAACAACTAAAGGGAATGACTAGGGTGAGTTAAAAAAGAGACAAAATGACCCCATTCAAGAACAAATTTATGTAAGAAAGCAGAGGGATCAATTTTGACTATTGAAGAAACAATATGTGAAATATGTACTCAAAACTTTAATGAACTGCTGAATGAAGGTTTACCTGAAAACCAAGGCACTACACTCTCTGTAAATAAAAAGAACTCAGAAACAGAAGTATGAGTAACAGATGATGAGGAGATGAAGGCAGTTAGCAAGAAGATGGAGAATAATAAAGCCCAAGATATGCACCTAATATGAGTAGAAGTCATCAAAAGCATAATAAAGAACTTTGTTAAACATTTTCATGTTTGAAATTAATATTGGCTTCCTACTGATAACTGAGCAAGTTTGAAAGGGATTAAATTGTAGCCTTCCATGTAGTGGGATGGGCCTAGTGGAGAACTGTCTCACAAGTTGGATGTACTGCATTAGTTGTGCAATGACACTGGTTGCAATGATCATATGAACATTCTTACACACATAGACAGTGTTCTGAATGTCCACAAAACACAGATGTCTACCTAGATTGACATAGTTTAAGTGCAGCAGTGGCAGATTTTACAGCTACCACATCACCAATATGATGGTTTGTGAGCCCAGAAGTTTCAACACAAACTGTTGCTAACTACTTACTAGAACTGACACTATGGGCACACACATCTTTAGCCCATCTTCCATTCATGCCACAGCATAGATGTGTATGGTTCAATTGGTGTCATCAGTGGATCACTTGAAAGATGGAACAGCAAGCTGCCTGATTATGCCTGCAAGCAAGTCATGGTCACTTCCTTGTTATACATTTGCCTGGTGAGTGCTGTTTCATAGAGTCCATTCATGCAAGATATATGGTTTCCACCCCATGCATTATGGTCTGGTGTGCAATAAGTTACAACTCTCATTTACCTTTGGAGTTTGTAGAGGGAATACTGACCAGCACTAGCCACATGTACGATGTTATAAGATGCATTGTTTTGCCATTCTTGAACAGGATGGTGATATGTTGTTCCAACAGGCTAATGCTTATCCACGCACTGTGTGAAAAACTCATTGTGGAGTGCAAGATGTGCAGCAACTTCCCTGGCTGGGACAATTTTTTTTACTTGTCTCCAAACGAACATGTGTGCGATATGATGACAACTGACATGGGTGACTTGTCAACCAACAAATCTTGTAAAACTATGTGTTAGGACCTCGCTAGTTACATTTCAGGCAGTACAGACAAGCAGTCTTGCGAGCTACTTTTGGACACATTCTCCAAAAACTGTCTTGAGCAGTTAAACCGGCAACCCACGCGCAATGGAAATATTCTAGACCTTATAGCCACAAACAGGCCTGACCTTATTAACGATGTCTGTGTAGATACAGGAATTAGTAATCATGATATCGTCATAGCGTCGATGGTGACCAAAGTTCATAAACCAGTCAAGAAAGCTAGGAGCGTGTTTTTGTTGGGAAAAGCCAACAAGCAAATGTTACGATCGCACTTAGAAAATGAATGGGCATCGTTTAATTCTGGGACTATGGATGTAGAGGAATTGTGGACTAAATTTAAGTGCATTGTTAATGAAGGGTTAGAGAAATATGTGCCAGTAAAGATGATTAAGGATGGAAAAGATCCATCGTGGTATAATAATAATGTTAGAAAGCTGCTGAGAAAGCAAAGGCTGTTGCACTCTCGATTCAAAAAAGAACACGCAAATGATGACAGGCAAAAGTTAGTAGAGATTCATGCGTCTATAAAAAGATCGATGCGTGAAGCATACAATAATTATCACAGCCATACCTTAGCAAAAGATCTTTCCGAGAACCCAAAAAAATTCTGGTCCTATGTAAAATCGATAAGCGGGTCAAAGCCCACTGTCCAGTCACTAGTTGATCATTCCGGGGCAGTAATAGAAGAAAGCAAACGGAAAGCTGAAGTTCTAAATTTAACCTTTAAGAAATCTTTCACGCAGGAGGACCGCACAAATATACCATCATTTGATCAACGCACTAATTCTGAAATGGGGGACATAGCAATAGGTATTTCCGGTGTAGAGAAGCAGCTGAGAGAGCTAAATACGAAAAAGTCTGCTGGTCCGGATGGAATACCACTTCGGTTTTACAAAGACTATTCTGCGGCATTGGCCCCCTACTTAGCTTGCATTTATAGTGAATCTTTAATTCAGCGCAAAGTTCCTAGTGATTGGAAAAAAGCGCAGGTGACTCCCGTGTATAAGAAAGGAAAGAGAACTGACCCATACAATTACAGGCCAATATCATTGACATTGGTTTCATGTAGAATTTTGGAGCATATTCTCAGTTCGAATATAGTAAATTTCCTTGAAACGGAAAAGCTTCTTTCCATGAATCAGCACGGGTTTAGGAAACATCGTTCATGTGAAACTCAGCTTGCCCTTTTCTCACATGACATCTTGCGAGCCATGGACGAAGGGCAACAGGCGTATTGTGTTTTTCTCGACTTCAAAAAGGCGTTCGACACGGTGCCACACTGCAGACTGCTAACGAAGATACGAGCTTATGGAATAGGTTCACAGATTTGTGACTGGCTGGAAGACTTCCTAAGTAATAGAACGCAGTACGTTGTTCTCGACGGCGAGTGTTCATCAGAGACGAGTGTATCGTCAGGCGTGCCCCAGGGGAGTGTGATAGGACCGCTATTATTTTCTATCTATATAAATGATCTGATGGACAGAGTAAGTTGTAATTTGCGGCTGTTTGCTGATGATGCTGTGGTGTATGGGAGGGTGTCGTCTGTAACTGACTGTAATAGCATACAGGTTGACTTAGACAAAATTTCTAGTTGGTACGAAGAATGGCAGCTAGCTCTCAATGTAGAAAAATGTAAGGTGATGCGCATGAGTAGAAAAAACAATCCTATAATGTTCGAATACAGCATCAGTAGTGAGCTTCTTGATGCGGTCGCGTCGTTCAAATATCTAGGCGTAACATTGCAGAGCGATATGAAATGGAACGAGCATGTAAGGACAGTTGTGAGTAAGGCAGACAGCCGACTTTGGTTTATTGGGAGAATTTTGGGAAGATGTACTTCACCTGTAAAGGAGACCGTGTATAAAACGCTTGTATGACCACGTCTTGAGTATTGCTCAAGTATTTAGGACCCGCAGCAGATCGGTTTGAAGGAAGACACGGTTCAGAGGCGAGCAGCTAGATTTGTTCCCAGTAGGTTCGACCAATGCGCGAGTGTCATGGAAATGCTTCGGCAACTCAATTGGGGATCGCTGGAAGAAAGACGACGTTCTTTTCGTGAATTTCTGTTAAGTAAATTTAGAGGGCCGGAATTTGAAGCTGAGTGTAGTACGATCTTGCTGCCGCCTACTTACATTTCGCGTAAAGTTCACAAAGACAAGATAAGAGAAATTAGGGCTCATACGGAGGCATATAGGCATTCTTTTTTTCCTCATTCAATTTGGGAGTGGAATAGGAAAGGAAATGCCTAGTACTGGTACTGTGTACCCTCCCCCACGCATCTTACGGTGAATTGCGGAGTATGTATGTAGATGTGGACAAGTCAAGCAGATATTGAATAATGTATCCCAAGGCAGTATTCACCATCTGTATGATTGAATGGATGCCAGAATTAGCACCTGTGTTCCCATCTGAGGAGACTACAATATGAGTGTTTCAGTATGGGTCAACACCTAATACCCCAATAACATGAACTTAATGTTTTGAACAGTAGCATAATTGCCACTACTTTTCAACAGCATATATACAATGAGGGCATATTCCAATGACCAATCACAATTCTATTTTTAATTTTGATGTTGCCATATTTCACAGAAATGAATTCTCATAATAATTGATGTGCAGTATCTTTCACAATTTCCTGTTGGTGGCAGACAGTGTTGAAATCCACAGAGGCTAAATAAATACAAATATTTTACAGCTATTGGCACAAGGATGATTTTTTTCTAAACACGTGACTGTAGACCACCACTTCACAATATAATAAATAAACACTTTATTAGTTACAGATAAAACTGAAAATGCACAACACTATTTTGTCATTTGGAGATATTTTTGAATTGAATGTTAGGATAATGTCATCTAATTATTGGACAGATATTACGTCTCAAGATTTAATAATTTTCTCAGTTGAATGTTGATATGGATAGAAATAGGTATGAATTAGTTCAGTAAACCTTGAAGAAATACCAAGGAATTATTAGTTTTTGAAGTATTTTAAACAAGTAACAAAAGGTGTTTTGATGTCCAGCATACACATCTGAAATCAAAAGCATATAAATTTCATTGTTCTGCATGACTTAATTTTCTATTATTGATTAGGCAGCACTCTGTGTTAAATGACCTGTTTTTTGCAACCTGAAGAATAGTTTCATGTTTCATGACATAACTAAAAAAATTACTTTTTTTTTACATTTTCTTTGTAGAATTTATGCTGTTGTGTCCTCAAAATGCGCTATGATTTTTAATATTTTCAACTGTTTTCACTGCAGGTACTCAGAAGTACCACCAGGCTCCATGGACAGAATCACAACATCCATAGGAAAATGCTCCAATTTTTAAAACTTGTAGTTATTCTAGATAAAAATTACACACATCTACATTAGAAAATTAATTAACCAAAAATATGATATATGTGGTTTTTTCTGTAAATTTCACATTAAATTTTGCTTCTAGAGTAACTTTTTGATAGTATGTGATTTTTACACACATATCACATATTTAGCGATATCTCATGAAATTATATATATTAAAAAAAAAAAAAAAAAAAAAAAAAAAAAAAAAAACAAGCAGTTCTTTTTGTTATTGCAACACACATACACTTTACATGCACAACACCGTGAATGTGGTTGCGACTCAATTTTATTTTTTCCACACATTTCTCATCTTCCTCTTTCATGACTGAACTCTACCAAATAGTTTCCTTTGGTTCCTGATATGTATATCTTTAGGAACAGAAAAATTATATTTCTTTCTCTTTGGGGGAGTTATTTCATCTTTATTACAGTTTATCTTTTTGAGATTTGGCACTCGCTGCTAATTCATTAGCCCTAGTGCCACAGCAAGTCTGAATTCCAGCATTAGCAGTGCCGCATGTGAATCACTGAAAATGAAATAAACATTGACAAAATCAATTTCAATTGCGCCATCCCCCCCCCCCCCCCCCTAAAAAAAAAGAGATGGTGCCATCATTTCTCTGATTGCCTGTCAAGACCATAAGTTCATCGTAATCTGTTAGCATCTTCCTCTACACCCATGTTTTTATTGTAATTGCATACGATAACTGGACATGGTATAGTGATACTAGTCCCATCTTTCTGCTTTCTCGACACTACACTCTGTTCAGTGGTATGGAAGTTTGACAAAAAATACAGTACTTTATCATCCCTCCTTGTCAGTATCTTCCGAAATATCAGAGTGAATGTCCTCATACAAAATTGCTTCATCTCTGCATCAGCCAGAGGTTGAAAATAGCCATCAGTTTCCTGATTTACATCCATCTGTGTGATAGAAAGTGGACTTAATAACTTGAGACATGTAATGTGTTGTAGCTACAAAATGTGTTTGCACAACCTGATGGTACTAATAAGTCCACCACTTTATAATTTTCACTTTTTCTCACTTGCTTGTGATGTAAAGCTTCAAACTTTTATCAAAAAATAAAGAGGGTATGTACTACCATTGGAAAACCCAATGGAAGTTTCAATAAATTACGCACAAAGCCATGCAACAGTGTGGAAACACAATCTTCCGTTTTCACAGCAGTGCACGAAAAACAATTACAAGATCTGGCTGCCAGAGAAGTCTATGTATCCCACAGTAACACTTCTGAAACCGTAGAGCAGAGGTCCCGACAGACTCTCAAATCATCAAACTGAACTATAAGACAGTAATGAGAGTCAAAACTTACTGGTACTTTTAAGTACTGTCAGGCAACAAAGCGTTAAGACAATTTTTTCACTATTTCAATATAATATTGACAAATATTATAGAAGGAAAGTTTCCTGGTGGGAAAAATATGTATTAAAATAGAGATCAATTAACTTACCCAAAGTACAGGCTTGTTGACAGACACAAAACATAAATAAAAACACACACAAACACAGAATCAAACTTTCGCAACCAATGACCACTTCATCAGGAAAAGAGGAAGGTAGGAGGGGGAAAAGGGAAGGATGCGGGTTTCAAGGAAGTGAATGAGTCATTCCAATCCCGGGAGTGGAAGGACTTACCCTAGGGAAAAAAAGGAAAGGTAAACAAGCACACCCACACACACACACACTCACACACAACACACACACATATACAAATGTCTGCCTGGTGTGTTTGCGTTTGTATGTGTGTGGGGGTGTGTGTGCTTGTTTACCTTTACTTTTTTTTCCCTAGGGTAAGTCCTTCCACTCCCGGGATTGGAATAACTCCTCATCTACTCCCTTAACAACCCGCATCTGCCCCTTTTTCACCTCCTTCCTTCCTCTTTTACTGATGAAGTGGCAAACGATTGCAAAAGCTTAATTCTGTGTTTGTGTGTGTTTTTGTGTCTGTCAATGAGCCTGTGCTTTGGGTAAGTTAAACAATCTCTATTTTTTATCCATAATATTGACTAAGTTTGAAATGGCAATAAAGCTGAGGAAATAGACTTAACGAAGGAAAGCAAATTCACCTACAAGATGAAGTGAAGCTGAATTATTTGATGAGCTTAATTTTTATTTCTGAGTAAAAGTATAAAGTATTTGTCTTCTGAAAATAAAACAGTACATGTAAAATGTAGATGGAAGGACTCATTAACAATACAATACTAATTTGTGCCAATTATGAAGAAATGTTAGGTGTTAAAAAACATGAAACTGAAGAATTTTACTGTCTGAGCAATTATGGTTTTCAATTTGTATTATGCCTTTATCCATTTGGTAACCCAAGAAAACTGCATACAAGATGTAGGCCAAGGGAATGCAGATTAACTTATTATAAAATAGTGATGATATGTGTAGTGCTTGTTCTCTCAGACCAGTCCAAAATAATTTAAAGTCAGCTTCCATCAGGTGTTGAATAACCAAAGGTGACATACAAAAATGTGTGCCTGGGCTTGGATTCAAACCCAGATCTTCTGATTACTAGGCAGTTGCGCTAACCACTTACACTACACAAACACTATGGTCACATAATGTTGCAAAATTTTGCACATTACCTGAATAATGCTCTGATAATACATTTGCCAACTGCTAACAGCTTTGTTGAATCCCACTTGGGGTTTGATCAGGATGTGCTTCTGTACTTGATAGGGAGCCTATTTTAATGTGTATATAAATCAGAAAAATGTATGTATGGTAGGGTTGAGAATAACAATTGCTACCAGTCACAATTAAAGATTGTATTATTTATTTATAACGTGGCCGTTTCAGGCTTGGGCCCATCACTAGGTGCTTACACATTCAGATCAGTTTGCAGTTTTATGGTGGAGTTAACTGTTTGAAAATAAATTATGTTCTATTAATTACAGTGAAAACAATTCCAGGTGGTGAGATGACATCTAAAAACCACTGAACCACTGTTTTACTTACATGTAAATATAGCATCGAATGTTGCACTTTCTACACACTTTTTCACACACACACACACATACACACACACACACACACACACACACACACACAAACCTGAAACCAATCATGTTGTAAATAAATACAATCTTTAATTGTGACTGGTATCAGTTTTTATTCTCAACCCTGTAGTAGGAGCAAGCATGGAGTTCAACTCCATCCTTTGTGGATAAAATTCATGGTATGTATAGCGTCTGTTCTCTTGGATGTGTCAGTACTGTTGTGTGAAAACCAGAATGACGGTGTGGCATAAATAGTTAACACAACTATCGAATAAGGAGGAGATCTCACTTTGACTTCCAGCCCAGGCACACATTTTATGTGCCACCATTGACCTTTCAATGTCTGATTCAAATTATTTCACTGAAAGCTTCTCTGGCAGTCTTAATATGTATGTGTGTATCAGTTAATAGTTTTATTCAGTAATGTCTTTTGATGTGGGGGAGCAATGTACAGCATTATATTAAAAAATATTAAAGAAAAAAATAAATGTAGTGGATCTATTCAGCTAATAAGGATGACAATTCACAATCTATTGACTATTTAAAAAATAAATAAATAAAATAAAATAAAATAAATTTAAAAAAAAAAATCCAAGCTTTTTCTTGAATCATAAAAAACTATACATAGTTTTCAGCAAAAAAAGAAACAATCTTTGTACACACACTCCAAATGACTTGGGCAATACAATGTCAATATAAATAGGAAACGGGTGACTTACTCATCAGGAAAAGAGGAAGAAAGGACAGGAGAAATGGAAGGATATGGGTTTTAAGGAAGTGGAAAAGGAGTCGTTCCAATCCCAGGAGTGTCTGTCTAGGTGTGTTTGCATTTTGATATGTGTGAGTGTGTGTTTGTTTACCTTCCTTTTTATACCCTAAGGTAAGTCCTTCCACTACTGGAATTGGAACTACTCCTTTTCCACTTCCTTAAAACCCATATTCTTCCTTTTCTCCTCTCCTTTCTTCCTCTTTTCCTGACGAAGCGACCAAAGGTTGCGAAAGCTTGTATGTGTGTTTGTGTGTGATTTTATTTGTGTCTGTCGACCAGCCTGCCCTGTGGGTAGGTCAGATAAATATATACAACCTGTCCATTCACATGAACGGTCACAGGCAGAGAGTGTTTGTTGGTAATGAAGATCACCCTGTGGCTAAACATGCCTCGGTGCACAGCCAGCACATCTTGGCGCAATGTTACTCCGTCCGGGTTATCTGGATACTTCCCACCGACACCAACCTTTCAGAACTCCGGAGATGGTAACTTGCCCTTCAGCTTATTCTCTACTCCCGTTGCCCACCTGGTCTCAACCTCCGCTAAATTCGAATTCCCACCCACCATCTTAACATCATTGCCTCGGTTCTCTGGACAGAGCCTCTGCCTCAAGTGGTATCTCTGTCCAACTTCTTTGCTTTTTACAAATGTCTGTCTAGGTGTGTTTGCGTTTGGATATGTGTGAGTGTGTGTGTATTTGTTTACCTTTCTTTTTTTACCCTAAGGTAAGTCCTTCCACTCCTGGGATTGGTACGGCTCCTTTTCCACTTCCTTAAAACCCATATCTTTCCTTTTCTCCTCTCCTTTCTTCCTCTTTTCCTGACGAAGCGACCAACGGTTGCAAAAGCTTGTATGTGTGTTTGTGTGTGATTATTTGTGCCTATGGATGAGCTGGTCCTTTTGGTAAGTCATCCGTTACTTTTCTCTGTGCCCATAATGTCAGTTAGGCTTTTTATTGACAACTGGTTTTCAGATTAACATCTGTGTGTGAAAATGAACCAGGCACACATTTATACTTGACTTCAAATGACAGCATAATGCTGTACAGTGAGAATTAGGATATTTATTGATAAAATTGCATTTTATTTAAGAAACGTGTAATGTTAAGCAACAAAGGTGTAATTTTTCAGGTAAACTTTTATTTCCGTACCTGGCTTGCTTTTCTCCTTATGGCCCATCTGTTTTCTCACTTGGTATCCACGGAATTCTATTAAAAATATGACATATTAGTTATATGTAAGTGATTCAAAAAATAATTTATGTAGCTTATATATGTAGAAGTATAATCTCTCAACACATTAAACCAAAACTCACAAGTGGGAAAATGTGCAGGTATAGTCATCCTTTTACCAGAAGTAGATCATCTGAATGGCTTCACATAGTGACAGAAGTACAAGTAAAAACTACTGAGACCAGAAGATATTGGATAACATGAAGCTTTTTCATAAATAAACATTATGATAAATAAACATCATCATAAACACTTCCCATCTTAAAGCACATTGTGAGATAATTTATACCTGCAAGTGTGCTGCAGGCAGTACATATTTCTCATGCTGCACCATACTTGTTTGTGCACCACTGTTAATAATCCAAGGTTTTTAAATAAATATAAAGATACATAGAGTCACCTGAAGATGAGTTCTCAGGGCTCAAAATCCATCGTACACAAATAATCCATGATTTTAGTTACTGAAAGCGAGTTCAATTTATTTTACAGAAGTAACATGGTTACACAAGAATTACTGACAAAAATGGACAAAATTCAGTTATAACAGAACATAGTTGAGCACGTAGCATTCAGCTATTAACAACAATAATTTGCAACTTACGTTTTTGTATCACAACAGCTGCTTCCTCTTGTGACATTGCAGATTCCTTCTTTTCAGTTTCAGTTTTGCTCTTCCCACCATTTTTGACATCCTTCTTACTCCCCTTTTGTTTCTTATTTTTCTTCTTCCCAGGATCAACATTATCTTCTGTAAAGAGAAACTTATGTCAGTGTCATTACTGTTATTTTGAGTGACATCCTTTTGATTCTGCTTTGTGTAAAAAAACCTTTTCAGACTGAAGCTTTTTACGATCATTATTTCCGTAAAGCAGTAATATTTAAAATTCCTCTTATAAGCAATGCCATATTAAAGATTGAATGTCCATGACATGCACAGGTGCTGACTCCATGTGGCCTGAGCCCCCTCAAAAATCATTTGGGGGGGGGGGGGGTGTTTGGAGCCCCCGTCCCCCACTAAACAAAATTATGTTATAGTATGCTTTGTAAAATTACAAAATTATGTTGGTATTTTATATTTTCCTTCCTTGAAGATAATTACCTTTTAAAATATATTCAATAATGAGTTATAACAAATAATTATTATAGTAGTAAGGATGTTAAGTGAAAATGAGTGGTGTGAATCATGACAGTTTACGGTACTGCGGGCACACTTAGAATTTGTCCCGGTGTGTGAACCTTTGGGTAAAGTCTGGCACTGGTGCGCCAGTGCTGCAGCTGTAGTGACATAAAAAAAGGCTGGAGCAGAAGCATCTGGAAACCTCCACCTCATGTTGCCTTGACACTTTGAGACATTATGAAAATGCAGCTATATAAAGCCCACCCTGGTGTCACAGTCATTCAGTGCATGCTGCAGTCGTGTTTAGTGTTCCTATGTTAGGTTCTAGTGAGCTATTTTACATGATTATATTTTATTCCTTTACTTTAGTCTCTTGGCATATTGTGAATTTAGTTTGCAATGGATAAATTTGTTACCAAAAAAGTGTGCTTGGAAGTTGATGATACTGCAAGTCAATCTCTGACAATTATTGTATCGTCAATTGCTTCATCGTCTTCAGGCAAGAACCATTCACAGCCAACACCTGGACAATCTGGTAAGGGTAGATCATTTCAGAAGTCTTGGTTGATCAAATACACATGGCTAGAATATGAAACATCTACCAAAAAAGATTTTTGCAAAACCTGCAAAGATGCAGATGTTAAAAATCTATTACAATTTTCTTCAAAAAAATAAGATGCATTTACTTCTGTAGGATTTTCTAACTGGAAAAAGGCTTTTGAAAATTTTCATCTCCATGAAAATATGTTTACATGTACAAAAGATGTTCTGGAACTAAATTCTATCTCTTAACTGAAGTGTGGCCTTCCAATTGAATAAACAGTTGATGTTGTTGTTCTTTTAAAGGGGACTAAATGGCTGGGTTATCAGTCTCCTGTTCCCAGCAAAGAGATCACATCATGTGATTTATAGTTGAAGACTAAGCACTCCACAGCCCGTACACAAGAAGCACAGGAAGACAGTGTGTGCAAAAATGACATCATAAAAAGAAAAAAGGAAAACAACAAAAGTAGTGGAGTAAATAGTCAACTGTGCTAAAATATAACAGCAGAGGATTGTGGCTGACTGATCACTAGGATAATAATGAATGAGCCAGCCATTCTGTACACACTAAAACTGCCAGTTGGAAATAGAACTGACAAGACAAAAGGAACAACAGATTAAAACAGTTTGAGTGGTGGGTGCCTGAAAGATCAGGCTTAGGTACCTCCATGAATAAAACCTAAAACACGGTATACCATAGAGGTGTTGTCAGCTAAAATTGAAGGAAGTGCAGAAGGCATGTTAAATATTTCTGCAATGCAGCTAAGAGTGGACAGTCCAGTAAGATGTGGACCACAGTCAACAGAGTGTCACTACAGCAGTCTGGTGAATCCTCTCGACATAAGAGGTGGCTGTGCGTGAGCCACGTGTGGCCTATATGCAGGCGACAGAGGACAACTGAGTCCCTTTGAGAAGGCCTGAGAGAAGTTTTCCAAGCTGCTGTCAAAGGTTTGATTGCAAGGAGCTTATTGGGCGTGCTCAATGTTGACCATTCTGAATTCCAGGCCATGGAGATCTTTCGGTGCCAACCCAATCGGATATCCCTTTCCAGGGTACCGGTATCCAGACACAGGGAGGCAATGGCTAGCTTTTCAGCTCATTCGTTCCCTGGAATGCCAATCTAGCCTGGGGTCCAGATGAAAGCCACAGAGCAGCCAGACTCGCCAATACTGAACACAGAGTGTCGGATGGATCGCAACAAATGGTGTTTGGGAAAACACTGGTAAAGAGCTTGCAAGCCACTCAGAGAGTCACTGTATATAACATACGACTTCATGGGGCATGTACGGAGGTGGTCTAGAGCATGAATTATGGCGATCAGCTCTGCCATAAAGATGGTACAGCCAGGAAGCAGGGAGCATTGTTCAATCTGGTTGCCATGAACAAAGGCGGTCCCACCTGTCTTCTACCTGGGAGCCATCAGTGTATACTGGTGATGAAGTGTATGTGGTGAAATAAACACCTTTTGGTTGCAGGACAATTGCAGGTGGAGCTGCAGGCGAGGTATGAAACAAGGAGGGATATGAGGTTGGCAGGAGAATGTTGGAGGGAGAGGTAGGGACTCGAGTGAGGAAAAGTGAGTAAGTACCCGGACCACGATTGGAAGACCTGACCTGGGTTGACATTGTGGAGGGGAAACGATGGTATTTGGAAACAAAAGCCTGTGATTTGGATGGTGAGGCATAGCATGAATGTGCGCGACATATGAACCAACAATTGTTGTCGGCAAAACCTCAGGGGAGGGATGCCAGCTTCAGCAAGAAGGCTTGGCACAGGGCTGGTGTGGAAAACCCCCGTTGCGAGATGAACACCACAATGAAAAATGGGATCCAAGATCTGCAATGCTGATTGTAATGCAGAGTCATATCCAGGCATGATAAGATTAGGGCCTTAAAGAGGAGCATGAGAATTTGACAGCTAGCTCCCCAGGCAGTGTGGCTGAGACAGCACAGTATATTTAGATGCCGCCAGCACTTTTTCTTCAACGAACAAAGGTGTGGCCCCCAAATTAGTTGGTTGTCAAACAGCAGGCCGAGAAACCCATGTGTTTCTTCAACATGAAGCCGTTCATCAGCTAGGTAGAGTTCTGGGTCAGAGTGAACGACCCAACAAAGACAAAAGTCCATCATCTGGTTTTTGGATGCTGATAACGTGAAGCCATACACTGAGGCCCACGACTGTGCCTTTCGAATAGCTCCTTGCAGATGCCTTCAGCAACACCAATGCTAGCAGAACCATAATATAAACCATAATATAAACAAAAGTCATCGGTAAACAAGGAGGAACAGACAGATGACCCTACTGCCACTGCAAGACTATTTATGGCAACTAAAAATAGAGGTACACTGAGAACGGAGCCCTGGGGCATACCATTCTCTTGGATATGACTACAGGTGAAAGAGGCACCGACTCTAACCCGAAAAGTACGGAGTGAGAGGAAGTTCTTTATGAATGTCAGTAGGGGACCAAGTAAGTCCCAGTCATACACCGCAGCCAGTATATGGTGGTGCCAGGTGGTATTGTATACCTTGCGAAGATCAAAGAAGACCGCAACCAAGTGCTCCTGCCTGCTGAAAGCAGTGTGGATAGCCAACTCCAACTATTGCAGAGCAGCCATGGCAGAAGCCCCCTTGTTGGTGGCAAGCGAGGAGTCCCTGGTCTTTAAGAATCCACATGAGCTGCCGACTCACCATATGTTCGAAGATCATGCACAGAACGTTGGTCAGGCTTATTGGGCAGTAGCTCTCAGCCACCTGCGGATTGGCACCAGGTTTCATCACTGGGATAATGATGCTATCCCGCCATTGGGATGGGTAAACACCTGCCACCCAGAGATGATTGTACAGGGTGAGAAATTGTTGTTGAGAATCCACAGGGAGGTGATGAACAAACTGGCTGTGAACACTGTCTGGTCCTGGGGAGGTGTCAGGACATGCAGATAGGGCACTCTCAAACTCCCATTCACTGAACAGCACATTGCATTTTTCCTGGCAGCACATGTGAAAGGAAAGCTGTCGCTGTTCAATACAATCTTTGAGGGCGCAGAAGTCTACACTGTGAGATGTAGATGCCAAGCTATGAGCATAATGGTCTGCCATGTACTACACGATAGCAGCTGGGTCTGTGGACAGAGTACCCTAAATGTGAAGACTGGGGATTCCTCTCAGTAGAAATGCCCAAAAAGGTGCCTAACCTGCTTCCACGCCTGAGTTGGAGAGGGTCCTGAGCCGATAGTGGCTACATACCTCTCCCAGCTATCCCGCTTGCTTTGTTGTATCAGTCAACGAGCTTGGGCCCGGAGTCGTTTAAAACAAATTAGGTGCTCCAAAGAAGGATGGCAGCAATGGTGTTGGAGCACCTGACAATGCTCCCTGATGGCCTCAGCAATTTACAGTGTCCACCAGGGCACTGACTTACAATGGAGCAAACCAGAGGATTTTGGGACTGTGGCTTCAGCAGCAGAAACAATGGCCCTAGTGACATGATCAACAGCCAAATCAACGTCATCTGGGAGCGGAGATGCTATTTTAGCAGCCGAGGTGTAAGCTGGGCAGTTTGCCTGATGGAGTGACCATTGGGGCAGGCAGCCTGCAGGTGGTGACTGTGGGAGCGACAGGATGATAGGGAAATGGTCACTTCCACAAATGTTATCCCGGACGATCTAAGTAAGGTATGGAAGTATGCTTGGACTTCAAAGAGACAGATCTATGGCTGAGTAGGTACCATGGGCCATGCTGAAGTGTGTAGCAGCTCTGTTGTTAAGAAGGCAAATATATAGCTGAGCCAGAAGATACTTCATGCCTCTACCGTGGGCCGTAATCTACCTTCCACCCCGCAGTGGGTTGTGTGCATTAAAGTCTCCCAGCAGGAGGTGTGGCGGGGGAAGTTGAGCAACCAAGGCAGCTAGTTCCACAGAAGACACTGCCTTGTCTGGAGGAAGGTACTTAAATATTTTTAGGGTGCAAGACCCAATCAAAACACACAATTTACATACTTTTTGGCTGAAAGTATTAGGCATACTATATTAACTTTAACTGTATTAAAGCATTAAATTTGAGATAGTGTTTTTATTTAATGAACCTTATTCAAAGTAAGCTTAAATTAGCTATTTCACTTATTACTCAAACTCCTATTACTGTGCAACAGCAATATTTCATGTTTTATTCTTTTAATGATAGTTTAGGATTTATTCAAATATAATTTCAATCTTTTCAGAGCTCTATATTGACTGATCTGTAATGGTCTATAAGCATAATTATTACTGTAAATTAAATTAGCTTTCTACAAAAATAGCTTGTGCGTTCGTTTTGTTTCTTTTTTTCAAAGCCAAAAAATGTTTAAGGCTTCTCGAGTTTCTGTTTAAGGCTTCTCGAGTTTCCCGGAGTTCTGAGTTATCGAGAATCCAGTTTTCAGAGTTCTGATGTTGATCATATGACTCTAAAATGCTTAAAACTCACTACTTTTCATCTAACATTTCCCAGGGCAAGACCCCCAGTATGGGCCCCACCAATAGTTTTTATATGTCGGCTCCCCTGATGACATATGAGTATTTCATAATATTTATCAGTGCCAAAAACTGTAGATACTGGAAAACAGGTTTTTAATTTCCTGGGAAATTACAATAAAAAATAAAAATACTGACCTATCTGCAAACATTTTATCTGACTCTGCCAACCATATAACTGAGGACATGTAGATTAAGATGGAATGCTGGGAAAGTATAATGCAGATGGGGTAAAGTCTTTAGATTTTAATGCGATTATAGAGGCAATGGCCATGGAAACCACTAAGTTAAGAAGGGCATTGCTAAACTCCAAATGCACTTCTAATACCATTGTAAAAAACAGAATGCAAGCTATGAAACTGCGCTCAAATTTGTCATATTGATAAACCTTCCAGTGGTGATGAGTTTATTAAAGAATGCATTGTCGGGGGAGTGGAACTCATGATGCCATTGAAGGTAAAGGGAGATTTCTGAAATCAGTCTTTAACAATGAACAACAACTCAAAGCACAGCTTGTCATGGTAGCAAATACATACAGGCAGTTAATTAACAATGCCAATAAGTTCACAGTATTCTTAATTGCTTTGGATGAGTTAACTGACATTTAATACAAGGCACAAATTTTGAGGAGTTGACACAAATCAACATGTGACTGGAGCACTGTTAAATTTTGTGTAAATGAAAGACACATTGAGAGGGATTAACTTGAAGAGGCAATTGTTGTTATCAGCCTGAATTGGAATATATTGCCTCAGTTATCGGCACGAGCTGTGTAATGAGTACAAAATGGGCTCCTAACATGGTTGCGTAAAAAACTAAACTGATCAACTGGGAATTATACAGAATTCAATGTTTTGGTCATTAGAACACAATGAGAGAGATGGAGCACATCTAGAAATTGATAGTCTGAATAATAAATTATTGAAAGGCTCATGGGTTATTACATCATCAATCTCAGCAGTTTTTAATGGAACTGGAGGAAGAACTGTAGATGTGATTTATTACTCTGAGGTACGACAATTTAGTTGAGGAGTGTGCCTGGATTGATTTTCTGATTTAAGAACTGCTACTGATCAATTTATGAAGGAAAAAAGTGAGAACCGACACTAGATGTAGAATGGACTGCAGACCTTTTATTTTTAGTAAACTTTATTGCACACTTGAACATCCTGCATAAGATGTTCCAAGGGGAGAAGCAGTTCATATTTGATTTCATGGATAAGTTAAGGCAATTGAAATAAGGAAGGTAGAACTTTTGAAAAAGAGCACTCCCCTTTTCCCCAACCTTTCTGGTGTTGAAAAAAATGAGCTTATGAAAAATCCACAGTTTTGTTGGAATTATTTTAAGCATGCTGCCATTGACAAAACCTCTTTGAGTGAGGGGTTTTCAAATGTAGTGCTTGCTGCCTGCTTTTCATACTCAGGCATAATGAATGATGATGTTGTCACATGAGGTCTCTTACCCTCATATTATGACTATTTTTAATTGTCTGTAACAAAATAGCACTTCCTGCTAAGGGTCTAGAGGTCACAGTGCAGGCTTGGTATGATTGATGAGGCTGTTTCTTGCATTGGTAAAATTCAACTCTGGCTGCCATGATGTGCATGTAACAGCAATAATAGGGAGACAGCAATGAATATACAGGCTCAAAATACAATAATGATGGCTACTGCAAAAGGACTAATTAGCATAACGTGTAACACAAAGTGTATGGAATTCATGACAGGACAGAAACAGGAGGAAAAGATACCTACATTTATTTTATTTATTTATTTTTTTATTTATTTTTATTTTTTGGATGCAACACTGGTAACTGCTGTTGTGTGACTGCAATTAGATCTTTCTGTTGCTGCACCACTGTATGAACCAGATCTTCAGTGTCAAGAAGTAATATGAAAGGTAACTGCACAATAAAACACACATGGAAATAAATCCTTACTTATATTCAATATTGCTCTAACCTGAGTAATAAAAGGCACACATTAACTAACACAAGTAGTCTTATTACACTCCACAGGACATTAGTTAGACTAGGTGTACTCCAATGGTGTGGCTCATAATAACTGTAAAATACAGAATACTTTTAAACATTGCACTGAAGCCTAACTGGTCAGTTAGGACTCAAAATATTATCAGTCACCAGTAGGGTGCCTGGCAGCCGATGTGCGCATGCATCCTTGAGTGGCGGCCTATAAAAGTTGCCGAAATTCCTAGAGGCAAGAGCTATTTCCTGTGGTGCACTATATGACTGCGCACTTCATTAAGTCACCTATATAGTAATCTGATCTAATCTATATTTCTATGTGGGCAAGTACAGAATGTAGTTTTACTTTACAACCACTGCAACCTGAGAAAAAGGGCAGCTAACCTGTGGTATAAAAATATCTTGAACTAAGAAGAGAGATTTTTATTTAATGAAAAATACTGGCTATAGTTAAGAAAAGCAAGGAAAAAGTGTGGTCTCTGAAGCATGCCATTAGAAATGAAATAAATTATCATAAATACACATGCAAAAATGTATGTAGCACTTCTGTACCGACATTGTCATTACTACATAATAAAACTGGTATATAGTACAAACTGTCAGCACACTAACAGGTGGAGGAAGTTAATCAGTTGTCATGAATCACCCCACCATATAATTATGATTTACTTAATATTATCTTTAAAAAATATCATTCCATACACAAGTAGTCTCAGATTGAAAACATAGAAATACTTTCTGAGGAAATCCTTTGTTGAGTTTCTGAACAGTTGTAACATATTAAAATTTTTCTTTTAATTGGGAATTACACTGCAAATCTACCAGTTTCATTTACAAATGAACAGGAGAGAATTTCTAAAAATAAAATAAAATAGGAAATGAAATAATAATCACACAGAAATGAGGATGGCAGTAAGCTTAAAATATTTAAAGAACTATTACTGTATTTCTTCCAGTACAACTGTGGATTTTTCATAATCTCCATTTTCTTCAACACCAGAAAGTTTAGGGAAATGGGTAGTGCTCTTTTTCAGATATTCTTCCTTCCACATTTCAATTGCCTTAACTTGTCCATTAAATCAAATATGAACTGCTTCTCCCCTTGGAATATTTTATGTAGGATGTTCAAGTGTGCAGTAAAGTTTACTAAAAATAAAAGGTCTGCAGTCCATTCTACATCTAATGTTAGTTCTCACTTTTCTCCTTCATAAATTGAACAGTAGCAGTTATTAATTCTGAAAATCAATCCAGGCACACTCCTCAACTTAACTGTCATACATCAGAGTAATAAATCACATCTACAGTTCTTCCTCCAGTTCCATTAAAAACTGCTGAGATTGATAATGTAATAACCCATGTGCCTTTAGATAATTTACTTTTCAGACTACCATTTTCAAGATATGCTCCACTGTGTCCTAATGACCAAATCATTGAATTGTGTATAAATTATCAGTTGATCATTTTAGTTTTTTATGCAACCATGCTAGGAGCCCATTCTGTACCCATCACACTGCTGCTGCTGGTAACTAAGACAACATATTCCAATTCAGGCTGATAACTACAATTGCCTCTTCAAGTTAATCCCTCTCAATGTGTCTTTCATTTACACAAAATTTAACAGTGCTCCAGTCACATGACGGTTCGTGTCAACTCCTCAAAATTTGTGCCTTGTATTAAATGTCAGTTAACTCATCCAAAGCAATTAAGAATACTGTGAATTTACTAGCATTGTTAATTAACTGCCTGCACGTATTTGCTACCATGACAGCTATGCTTTGAGTTGTTGTTCATTGTTAAAGACTGAGTTCAGAAATCTTCTTTACCTTCAATGGCATCCCTCGACAATGCATTCTTTAATAAACTCACCACCACTGGAAGGTTTATTGATATGACAATTTTGAGCACCACTTCATAGCTTGCTTTTCATGGTAGGTCAGTATTGTTGGTTCTGGCTAATAACAAAAAAACAATAGAATGGAATTTAAAAATATTGCATTTCTACAGGCAGAAATGCACAAAAACAAACAACACAAACACAATAATTTTAATGTGTTAAGTTCATATTGGTTCACTTTCATGCTACACCTTTTCAGGTTCACCAACTTATTTTTCTTTTTCATTGCCAACTAAATCTTTTAATTGTGGTATAATGCCATTATACAGCATGCTTGAGAATAATGTGACTGTAAACAGACAATCTTTTTGTATCAGAAAGATCTGTAATTCACAATCACATTTACTTACTTATGGCATTATGTTGCTAGATGTCCTCTTGTTGTATATAATAAAACAACTCCCTATTACACATCCTTCAATACTGAGCAGTGGTACTTTGAAAGTACTCCAGCATATGCTGCAAGAAACAGAGCCACACTACAATGGTACATGAAATGTTGGACCATATGGAATGATTCTGAATAGCACTCAGTGAAACCAGACAGAGTGAGCCTCATTCAGTCTACATATTTCTGCATGTGTGACATATGTGCCATTTTGCCCACTGTGGCTGGCACTGCTGTAGGAAGATATGAAGTGACTCAGGTGAAATTTGTAGTTCACATGATATATAGAAGCTATATTTGTAAACAAAGGCTTCTGTGTCCAATGTCACTATCAATAAAATTCTTCGAGATGTTTGGACAAGTTGATAGTATGTAAAATTCTGACATTTCAGCCACTGTTGCAAGTGGTCTTTGTCAAGGTGTTTGGCTGACTGCTGAATGCAAGGGATTGCTGCCCACTTCTCATTCACCAATTTCCACCAATAGAAATAAACAATAAAAACCTCTATTCCCTCCAATTACAGGCTACAATATAAACACCAATGTAGAACACGTCTCATGCCACCAATATCCAATCATATTTCGATAACAGCTTCTCTCACTATTACATAAGTACCAGCAATCCATTGCATTCAGCAGTCAGCCTCTCAGGGTCTCAGCATTAACTTGTTGAATACAAGCTTGGTGAATGAAGTACCTCTATTCCCTCCAATTACAGGCTACAATATAAACACCAATGTAGAACACGCCTCATGCCACCAATATCCAATCATATTTCGATAACAGCTTCTCTCACTATTACATAAGTACCAGCAATCCCTTGCATTCAGCAGTCAGCCTCTTAGGGTCTCAGCATTAACTTGTTGAGTACAAGCTTGGTGAACCCAGGAGCCTGAGCTGGGGATTGCTGGGCACCACCAGTCCTCCAAAAAAAAAAAAAAAAAAAAAAAAAACACCCTCAATCCTAAGTTGTGCTACGTGCTGATGGGATGCATGGCTGTTGAGGTGGAATAGTCTCTAGTGAGCAACCTTTGGAAATACTGCCGCACCTGAGTTTTGGCTTACCTAGGCATACGGCGCTATGTCTCCATGACATCTAGTTTCCTAGCTGCTCATGGGACAAAGATGGACCTTTCGAGACATTTTCCACCTCCTAGTGGGATGGGTGTACCACTTGGGGGGTACCGACACCCAATCCAAAAAGAATTCTCGGATGACCAGTCCCTCAGACTTGTTCAGTAGTAAAAAGAGTTTTGTCCATAGTTACAGAACATGGGCTGCTAGCCAGAATGTGTTTATCACCATTAAAAAGAAAGAAGGTTCTTTTGAGAAGATTTCACCCTTTTACATCAATAACGGTTTACAAGGTCTTGTGGGCAATTTGAAATCTGTTAAAAGATTGTGGAAAGGTACCCTGTTGGTCGAAACATCAACCTCCCAACAGGGGGAAAATCTGCAGAAAGCAAAGTGTCTGGACGAATTTGAAATCAAATCAGAACTACACAATACCCTGAACTACAGTAAGGGTATAGTTTTCTGTAGGGATCTAGTGGATATTCTGTTTGAAGAACTCAAGGCAGAATGGACAACAAAAGGCATAGTGGATGTCCAAAGTATTAAGCAAAGGGTGGAAGGAGAACTTGTGTCATCTGAGTCCTTCATCCTCACTTTCAATAATCCTAGACTCCCCAAGCACGTGAAGGCAGGGTTTTTGTGATTGAAGATCCGTCCCTAATCCCATGTGCTGTTTCAAATGCCAGTGCAAAGGACACACCACACTTGGTTGCGAGGAAGAGGTCACTTGTGGAAAATGTGGAAAGGCGCACATGAGGGCACTGACTGCACAGCACTTGACAAATGTGTCAATCATTCTGGGGAATTTCCTGTTTGGAGTTGGGACTGTAAGGTGTACCTTGAAGAGTAGAAAATGCAGGAGATTAAGATGACCCAGGTGCATTTCCTACATGGATGCCAAAAAGATATTTAAGGCCATGCAGCCCCTTGTATTTCCCACCTCTTTTGCTGCTGATTTGCGGAAACCCATCACCACAGTAGACGCCTCGACACAAACTGAGGCTATCAGTGTCAGCACAAATACTTACACATGTCAGTGCACATGTAATGCAACTGAAGCTTCCATGCCTTTTGACCAACCAAGAACAGCTAAAAAAGGTACAGGTACTGCAGTTGCAGAACCTGTGGTCCCTCTCACTGCAGATGATGTGATAGTCGAGAAATCTCAGGAATTCTTTGAGAAGGCATCCCAAAAGCATAGTGCCTTTCAAAAGCAGAGTGATCCACCAAAACAGAGTGCTCCCCAAGTCCCCCTTTCCTCCTCCTCTTCTAAAAAGAAGTAGTCAATGTCCGATTGAAACTCTTTCAGGGGCATCATTTGAGGTTCTTATGGCAGTGATGACTGATGAGAATGACATTATTATGGACCACAATGCTTCATTACCAGAACCAAGCAATCCATCTGCTAACTAGCACTCCAAAAGTCCCTCACCATCATGTCTTAAGGATAGAGGAAAAGTAGACCCACACAGCTAGCATGGCTCCCACACTGCAGTGGAATTTGGCTGGATTAAAGACTTGTTTGGAGGAACTGCAGCTTCTGGTGAAGGATACGCTTTTCTGTGTCTCCCTTCAAGTGACACACTTTAAACAGACTGACACACCTGTACTGAGAGGCTATCAACTCCACAGGAAAGACTTCCTTACTGGTGATAGGGCATAAGGTGCTTTGGCAGTGTTCATTAAGGACAGTTTTTACTCCTCACCTGTGCCATTAACCACTATGCTACAAGCAGTTGCTGTTCATATAATTGCCCATCATAATATCAGTCTGCTCCCTTTACTTACCGCCTGGTGAGCATATTGACAGTAATCTCCTAATACAACTTATTGCAGAACCCCCTCATCCCTTTCTTATTTTAGAAGATTTTAATGTGCACAATGCACTATGGGGCTCTAACAACAGTTGCCCAAGCGGACGGATGGTTGAGACTGTGAAAAATTCCTCTGATGTTGTATTGCTGAACACAGGCCAGCCTACACATTTTAACACTGTTATAGGTTCATCAGCCATAGACCTCTCTCTCTGCTTGCCTGCTCTTGCACATGCTGCCCAGTGGAGTGTGGACAATGATCTTCATGGTAGCAACCACTGTCCCATCTGGATAGATTTACCCTTTGAACTAGATCACAGTGGGAAGCCACCAAGATGGTAGCTCAGCAAAGATAACTGGACACTTTTTCAGCAGTTTTTCAACTGGACACATTTTCAAGCAATGTCAAGGTGTCCAAGACTGGGTAGATCACATCACAACAGTGATTCACAATGCTGCTGATGCATCCATCCCAAAATTGAAGTCAATGCTTCAGAGACCAGCTGTCCCTTGGTGGAATGATGCTTGTCATTCAGTGATAAGGGACAGAAGAGCAGCATTGCAGCAATTCCATCAGTGCCCTACCGATGGGAATTTGGCCAATTTTTGAGTGGCAAGGGCAAGGAGAATTATTAGAGAGAGTACACAGAGGTCTTGGCAGAAGTTCCTGAAATCCATCAATAGTTCCACACCTTCAGGTAAAGTATGGGAAACCATTAGAAGGATCTTGGGGCAGAACTCCTGATCACCAATAGCAGCTGTACGAGGGTAGAGACATTGCCAAAGTTATGGCAGAATCCTGTGCAGCTATTACATCCAATTCTCGCCAGGATCCAGTCTTCTGTCAATACTGGGCGATACAGGAGAGGTTGGCTTTGACCTCCGTTCATCCAATGTTGAGTAATACAACCAACCTTTCTCAATGTGGGAGCTGGAGTCCACATTGTCAGTAGCTCACAATTCTGCACCTGGCTATGATGAGATACCATACAGTATACTGAAACAGTTGGCTCTCCAGTCAAAGGAGGTCCTCCTACAGCTTTTTAATGAAATCTGGATGATGGGAAACTTTCCAAGTTCTTGGAAAGAATCCATTTTAAATCCGATTTTAAAACCAGGGAAAGATTGCAGTGATCCAGGTAGTCATTAGACCATTAAACTAATGAGCTGCATTGGAAAGACGTTAGATCATATGGACAACCGGCACTTAGTATGGGTCCTTGAAAGGAGATCCTTACTTAGCTGCTCTCAATATGGGTTTGGGCAATAACACTCTCCACAGGATTACCTTACCCTACTTGAAAGTGTGATCCAACAAGCTTTCTTATGGAAGCAACACCTGATCAGTGTTTTCTTGGACCTTGAAAAGGCGTACAACAGTACCTGGAGACACCTTGTTTTATAGCAGCTTTACGAATGGATTTTTGTGTATGTTTGCTCACTTTTATTTGACCTTCCCTCTCTCAATGGTATTTTAGATACAAGATTGGGAGTGCCTTGTCTGACCATTTTAAAGAAGAAAATGGTGTCCTGCAAGGGAGTGTTTTATGTGTGACGGCATTCGCCATAGCCATCAACAGCATTAAAAACCACCATACAATCACCCATACAGTGCTTCTGGTTTGTGGACGACTTCTCCATCTTATGTGCATCCTCCTCCATTGCAACAGCTGGTCGTCAGTTGCATTTGACGACCAGGCAGTTGAAGGAATGGTATAACATCAATGGTTTTAAGTATCCATTGGAGAAAACTGTCTGTGTCGATTTTAACCCTCTGTCAGGCACACCTCAAGATGAAACAAAATCAGGCGCACCCGGCCTGAGAGGTCACCCACGTATTTTGTGGACTAGCTCCGCCATGTTAAATCAGATTCAAAGTGCATGTTGGGTAGTCTTGAAGAGGATCTTAAGGAAGGAATTACAGCAAACTTAAAGCATAATAATGGATTTATTGAACACAATACACCTTAAACTAAAGTAATCAAAATTACCAATTTCACACAAAGAGCATTAAAAATTGGTCGAACAGACACCCATAAAAGTAATTAGGACATTAGGCAGTCTATTCTGACATGGAATCATCTTTTCTCCCCACATTTGCAGCCAAACACCGATGCTATAGCTCCCAAATCAACAGCTGAAACACAGGTATGGCGGGGAACGTATATGTCACTCAAGCAGATTGGTTGATGACAAGCTGAACATTTGTGATTCTTCATCCTCCTAACTCTTGTTTCAGCCACGCATGGTCGACATTGTAGCCATTTGGGAGGTAATGAGGGAGAACTTCCCTGTTCCTTGTGGGGTAAAAATTTTTTCAGTCGAGTTTGCAGCCGAATCGACACTCCACATATACTCATAGCTTACACAGGCTAAATTGTCCAGTTAGAAGTTGATGACACAAGGTTTTGCAATTGGTGGCATCATTTGTAGCAATATCTTTTACACTGGATGTTGTGTAATAATGATGTGACTCTTCACACTATGAATAGTAGAAGGTATCTACTTAGACTACTTCGTCATCTTATTGTTTCCAAAATAAAAACTCCTTACATATTTTCTTCTCTTCTTCATATTCCCAAGCTGTTCCCTAAACTTCCTGTTCAGTTGCTGAGTCCTCCTTGCCTTTTCCTACCTCATCCTGAGAGTGGGTGTCACTCTCATCGACTAAATCTTCGAGCACGGCTGGATCTTCAGCAGTTTCGTCCTCAAGGAGGCGCATTATTTCCACAAGAACATTGGCTTAGAGGCATAATATATTTTTCTGGACATTTCAGCAGAAAATATGGATGTGATAACGTAGGAAAAGACAGGAAAACTGAAATTAGAACTCGATCAGGCGCACTCAGTCTGAAGGGCCAGGGTCGTCAAAGTCTTTTTTTCCAAAGGTAACGGTGAAAATCACAGAGGACAGACTTAGTTTGATAGAAACGAAGTAATAAAATAAAAATATCTTGAAAAATCTCACCTTAAAAACTATAACGTAATCGGGCGCAGACGGCCTGTGAGGCCCAAGGAGTTCCCTGTGATCCGCGTGGAAATCGATGGCAGCCTGCGGATCGGCACTGTGTGAAGTTCCTAAAGTTACATGAGTAAACGGAGAGGCGGGCCACTGGGCCACCACTGTTAAGCATGGGAATCAAAAAAGTGTTTTGCTGGCCTGTGAGGCCGACTGCGCCCAACGGAGGGTTAATTACTCCCATTCCCATTTTAATATACCTGTTTAAAACTAGAGAACACTGTTCTCACCTTCAAAAACAAAGTAAAATATCTTGGCTTCGCCTTCAATTAAATACTAACATGGCTCCCACATCTGAAAGAATTGAAAGTAAGGTGACTCAAGGCTTTAAATCCTCTTAAATGTGTTAGTCATAGGTCCTGGGAAGCCAACAGGGCACAGCTGCTCCAATTTTATAAGGCGTTTGTGCGACTCTGCCTCAAATATGGATACTAGGTTTATGGATCAGCATGGCCATCCTATCTGAAAATGCTGGTTGCAGTTCACCATGAAGGTATCAGGCTGTCAACGGGTGCGTATCACATGAGTCCAGGAGTTAGCCTGTGTTCAGAGGCTGGTGAGCCTCCACTTTCTATTTGCCGTCTCCTTCTCATGGTACATCAAGCATATCAGTTTATGGCTGTTCCTAATCCACTAGTGTCCCACACTGTTACACAGCACCATTTGGAACGTTTTTTCCGTAACCATCCACATGCAACCAGGCCATTTGAGGTCAAAGCAATAGACAACCTTGAGTTACTGTAAGTGCAGGGCATTGAGGTGCAACACCAGTGGTGGAGTAAGAAAACCCCTGGCTACTTAATAGACCCAGAATGCTTTTAGATCTGACTCCTTTTAGGAAGACTTGTACCTCTGACCATTTTTATAAAACCAGATTCTTGCAATTTTAAACCACTGTCCAGATTTTATTATGATTTATACAAGCACAGTAACTGTATTTGTTGCTCTGCTGTGTACCCTGATGTTGTCCTTTGGATTGGGCTCCCAGAACAGTTTTCTTTTATTATACAGAACTGTTCACTGTCCTGAATTAAACGACATTGTGGTACAAAATTTCCAAAGTGCTCTTCTTGCTGTCAATCAGATGTGCCCTTCTGATCACATTGTGCAAGAAATTCAGGATGCTCTTCTGGCACTGAAAATACAAGGGAAAGAAATAGTTTTTTGCTAGATTCCAGGGCACATAGGGATACTCAAAAATGAGCTGGCTGATAGGGCTGCCAACGAGGCATGCTCCCTTCCACCTTCTGTACAGTGTTCTGTCCCCCTGAAAGCTGTCACGACATATGTGACAAGGAAAATCATGTTTTGGTGGGAGACTCAGTGACTGGAGTGGTCAATAACAAATTATGATCCATAAAATCTACCATGCATCCATGGCAGACCTCCTTCCACCCTCGGCGAGCTCATGAGGTGGCCCTTGATCGCCTTCAAATAGGGCATAGTCCACAAACACATGGTTTCCTCTTACGTCGTGAGGAACCACCAGTATGTGATAGATGTGGAACACAAATGTCAATTAGGCATATTTTAATGATCTGAGGACAAACTAAGGGGCTATCACAGGATCTGCACTGTATTTTAACTGATGATGAGGCATCTGTAGAATGTGTTTTAAGATTTTGTGGTGTGACTGGACTTCTTCCCAAAATATTGGGTGTGAAATTTTAATATGTGGCACAGTGGCTTGTCACTCCTTATTTTTTAGTAGTCACCTAGCCCATCTGTCAACCATTTAACCACATCTGTAACCACATTTTACCCTGTCCTATTATATCTCATTTTAGAATAACCATCATTGTTATGGCACTAGATTATAAATTCCTGTACTCTCATTTTGAAGTTTACTTGACAATCGATTGCCTGTTTCGAGTAGGGGTGCTGATGACCTAGATGTTAACACCCAAATACCCACTCATCATCATCATCATCATCATCATCATTCAATAGTCAGCCAAGCCTTGACAAAGGCCACTTGACTGAAATGTCAGAATTTTACATAGTTATTGACAATATGACCAAATACCCAGAATAATTTAATTGACAGAAGCTATATTAGTTACCAACAGGTTTTATGAACATGCAAAAATTATGCAGATGTTTTGTGTACTCAAATAGGAACATCGCTGAAAGAATTTAGAGAACTGGTATTTATAGAATGATTCTTAAACCACCAACATATGTAAGGAATATGAATAACAACAATGAAAGGTCCAGTAAGGAATGTTAATAATAATATGTAGATAGGGAACAACTCACCATAAAGACAGACACAAACACACACACAATTCTAATTTTTTTGCTGTGGCCTTCCTCAGACTGAGAACAGCCATCTCTGGCCACCCAACACAGTCTGACTCACAGCAAGCAGAAGGGATGGGAGTGGGGAAGGTGAAGGAGTGGAGGAGGGGGGCAGGAGTAGAAGGGAAGATAAGGTTGGGGATACAACAACCAGAGGCAATGTCAGGTGAAAAATGAGATGAAAATTTAGAATTGTGTGTGTTTCTTTTATTTGTGTCTGTCGGCGGCTCAACGTTCATCTTTACGATGAGTTGTTCCCTATCTACATATTAATGTTCTGTGGACTCTGTTACTTGGTATGGGTCCCAGACATTTGAGTGGTATTCTAATTAGGGTCACACAAGTCATTTATTTTTTTGCAATCTCCTTTGTTGGTTGGTTGCATTTCCTCAGTATTTTACCAAGAGACCAAAGTCTATTACCTGATTTACCTGTGAATGCACCTATTTACGCATTAAAACAAATTCCTACAAAGATGTTACCTCCAGGTGTATCTATAGATGACCAGTTCTAACTGTGGTTCACTGAGTTAGACTTAGGGTGCTGTGTTTGTTCGTTTGGTGAAGAGCACAGTTACAGATAAATACATTATCTTGTATATTAATGACCTTATCCTCAAGGTCATTAAGGGCAACACACGTCTTTAGGGCAAACCCAGAGTACAGTTGATAATTCTCCATACCAAAAAGTCATAAATTTCTCTTGATACCTATGTTAATTTACTTTTGAGAATCAGTGGAGATGTATTCTTCTTCTTTCCTAGCATTTTTCCCATTATTTGTGGTCTGCTCTTCTGCTACATCTCCTCCACAGAGCTCTGTTGTGGTCATCTTCAGGTCTGAGATTTACATCGAACATGTCCTCCGTGATGTTGTCCAACCACCTCTTGAGTGGTCTACCATGGGGTCGGCGTCCTCCTGGATTGAATTGGAGTGCTGGTTTAGCCGCAGAATCACACTCTTTCCTCATGACCTGGCCGTATCAACGAAGACGAGTCTCTCTTGCCTTCTCTATTATTGAGACTACACCAAGCCTTTGGCGGACATAGTTATTTGTTGCATGATCATAACGAGTCAATCCAAGGGACCATCACAGCATTTTTATCTCCACTGTTGGAGAGCCTGATCCTGTTTTCTCGTCATAGGTCGGTATTCTATCCCATAGCGGGCTACTGGACACACTACTGATTTATAAATTTTTGCCTTCAGATGTACAGGCATCCTTTTATCACAGAGAACACCAGTGACCAGTCTCCATTTCATGCTGCACTTACTCTCATCTGAGTGTCCAGGGTGGAATCATTTGAAGTTGTTATCATGGATCCAAGGTATTTAAACTCAGTGGTTTTGTTCAGATCCAGGCTGTAAATGCTGATGGTTCTATTTTCCAAATAGATCATCTTCTGGAAATTCAGATGCATACCTATTATATCTCGGCCTCAGCATCTGCAGCTTCGGCCACCAGCCGAACATAGCTATCAGGCGGTCCCCGGACCGAGTAGGGGCCAGAACAAGTGCACGACTGATAAACAACGACGAATGACGCGTCCACCAGAAGGCAGCCTTGTAGCCGCTAGGGGATGCAGCAGCCAGGGACCTAATTCCTTCCGTGAGTCACATGAGGGAAAATAGGTTCTAAAGGTATTCAGGCACTGGGGCTATATAGGGCCACGTCGAAAGCACCACAGGCAGTTCACAATGGAGTTCTGCCCGGCCGGGCCAGGGACCTAATTCCTTCCATGAGTCACATGAGGGAAAATAGGTTCTAAAGGTATTCAGGCACTGGGGCTATATAGGGCCACATCAAAAGCAACACAGGTAGTTCACAATGGAGTGCTGCCCGGCCGCCACTACGGACCTGCTGACGTGTTGTAGCCTCGACTCTCCGACTGACTGGGGCCGAAGGTCACTTAGACTGGTGACGCTTATAAGTAGATCTTTGTGGAAACCTCAATTTTAATTTGTTTTTGTGATTCTCCCAAAGAAGGGCTGTATTCTGTTCACATGTTAATAATTATTTTATTTTTATTTATTTATTTATTTATTTATTTATTTATTTATTTATTTATTTATTTTTTTCGCGTGTAATTCTGTTGCTCACTGACACAACAATGCCATTCTCAGCTAGCCTATCATTCCAAGCTTGGGGTTGATCTTGAAGTACCTTATGGGTTTTCTGTGTCAGTACCACATCATCAGCATAGAGAAGCATCCAGAGATGAGGGGTCTGTATATTGGCTGTTACTGTGTCCATGCAAAGGATAAATAGTAGTGGAGAGAAGGCTGAACATTGATGAACACCAATGGTGATTTTAAAAGGTGGACTACACTTATTACATCTCGATAGAGAAGCTGGATCCCGTTCACTTCAATTTCTGTTACTCTGTAGTGTCGTAGATCTCACCAGATCATATTATGTGGGACCCTATCGAAGGCTTTCTCTAAGTCCAAAAATGCAAAGTTTGCAGTCTTTCTCTTCTCTCAGTGCTTCTCCAACATCAAACATGCATTGTGGATGGCATCTGTAGTGCCACAGACCTTGAAAAACCCATGCTGAAAAATGTTCAAAGTCAAGAAATACTGTATCTACCTAACTGCATTGATCTAAAAATTAATGTTAGAAAAGTGCACGTTAGGCTTCATATGATGGCTGTTTTCAGAATTTCTGTTACGGACCTAGACTGCTAGCATAATTTACATAAATTCATTCACAGGGGATGCCTTTCACTTCATTTGCTCAGAGGTGCATGAAACCATACTTGTAATAATGTTTAATCATAAAAAGAAACATTTCCTTGCAGTATTTTTTATTCTACCATGGGTGACATTTTGATGGAGAGAAACAAGATTTCATTACTATTGGAGGAATATTATATATAATTCAACAATGTCAGTGTATCATTACATCTTCAATCAACAGTGCCTCTTATAATAGTACAAAACACACATCTCCTGTATTCTTCTGATAGTGCATATGTTAGTCATCAAAGTGCAGATGCAGGAATTCAATGACGTGAATAAAAACAAGTGCTCATGTTCATGTACTTTGTGAGTGTTCAAGTGTTCAAAGTCAAAGGTGTCCCTTATCAGTTTTTTCTTTCCTATGGCAAGATGGCCAAGAATTTGGTATGTGAGAACATTGCTGTGGCTACACACCCACTGCCATATCATGCAGGAGAAGGAGAGAGAGATGAAGAAACTGCTAACATGGCATATTCAGATGACAATTTATTTGCATTGAATATGACTACATTTCACATTTATCAATATTGTACATCACAAACAAAACTAATTTTATAGTTTTGGCATCCTGAAGACATGATAAATTTTTATTATATATAAAGTGCTACAATAGAGAAAAATCAGTTATTTTATACTGTGTGCAGCATGTGTCCAAACTATTTTAAAGTCATTTCCCACATTTTCTGGTGGATCAGTGCCATTGTGAAATGTTTTCTAATTTCATCCAACTATGCATCTTTGTCTTCATGATGCTTAGTTGACGTTCCACTTCCTTTGTAATAGGCCGACACTTTGCATCATAGAGTGTGATGTGAGAGATAACAATATGGTATATCTTGAATTGAAGAAGTTATTTTATCCAACAATTGCTGGTGATGCCTTTTGTAGTATACCATTTCGACCAATATGCCTCTGTCCTTGCATTGTTCTCATCAATGAGTCCATTTTCAGAGGCAGTAGAGCCAATATATTTAAATCTCACTGCTCATGGAAGGTCTTCTCCATCAACTCTGATGGTATCAACATTCTGTGGTTTCATAATCATGTACTCAATCTTCTTCTCTTATTGAAATTGAGGCTTGATTTTGCTGACTGCTTTCCTTTATTGACTAATACACCTTCTGCTTGGTAAAGTGTAATATGCACATACCTGAAGGACCTCACTGAGAAAGGTGGTGCAGTAGTTGATGCTACAAACTTGCATTTGTAATGATAATGGTTCAAATTACAGACTGACTATAAGGTTTTCAATGATATTCCCAAAACTACTGCAGGCAAATAAAATGCCAGGATAGTTGCTTTGAAATGGGCACAGCCTAATTTCTTCTCAGGCTTGTGTGTTGTCTCTAATGACTGCACTGTCAATGGGACATTAAACTTTTTTCCATCTGGAAAGATCTGATTCATGCATGAATGAACATTTTTTGCAACTTAGGTGCAACAATCTGACTGTACAAGAGACAATGAGCATCCTCAACATTTTGTTTCATTATGGATAATCCGGTTATTAAGGTCACAAAATATAAGACATTGGTAATTTCTAAAATAAGAACCAATAACACACCATGTCGACCCAAACACTCGTGTGACATCCATTCACAGCTGGCCACTCTTAGCCTGTCTCTCACTATGTCACCATTATGTTTCATTTCTGACAATGTTAGTTGTCTGGTTGTACCACTTTGTTTGTCTCCATGTCAGTCAGTAATCCTGCTGATTGTGAAGTGCACTCAATTATTTGGTTCTTAATTGAAAAACAACTTTGTCCTGCTGATATTCAGCAGAAGTTTCTTGAAGTTTATGGCACAGGTGTAATGAATGATGGAAAGGTGCATAAATGATGTAGGCTTCATCAGAAATTTCCACGAGGAAAATGATGACATGTTGAAAAAAAACTATAACTAATTGGTTTAACATTAAGGTGTGAGTTCTTTGATGCTGGGATCCAAAATTTGCTGCCACAACTTGACAAATGTTTAAATGCTAATGATGACTATGTTGAAAAGTTTCTCTTACTCTATTATAAATCAATTCATATTTAAAAAAAGTAACCCCTGTATAAAATTTTAGTCATAAGTAAATGGGAAATCTACCTAAAGCTTTTTTGTGGTTTTCCTTGGAATGTGGATATCAGATGTATAGGACAATTAGGCTAGTATGTTAAGAAACCATAGACACCATCCACTAAGAGAAAATTATGATGATCAAAAGAACATGAATAACAAAATAGCCTACAGTCAGTATGACCAGTGAAACACAATTATACATCCATCTCAAGTCCTTGTGACATTCCAGACAGTTTTTGCCTCATCCAACATTGTAAATGACTTTTAAACATCATACACATGCTTTAAAGCCATTTGAGAAATTTGTAAAGTAACAGATTGTAAAATTAGATTTGCACTGGTTACCAATCATTATCGATGTATGGAGCAGACTGCCACCATGGATATGTGAGAGGATGTGAGATGCCCAGAATTTTTGAATTTACTGGAGCATAAAAGAAGAATGATTCAAATTATTTATATAATTTGAGATTTTATATCATCACTCATAAACACTAGAAGTAGACGGTGTTGCTTCACGTTGGTTAGAAGGTCTCCTGAACTCTGATGCTGATTGTGTATATTGCATCAAGAACATGGTTTCTTAAATTATCCATAGATGTCACTCAACTCACACAAATATATAAACAACCATGCATGAGGTGTGCCAATCTGACAGTATGAGTAAGATGGTTGATCATATCTAGTTATAACACCAGGAAGGAAGTACTCTGCTTGTGTGAACTGTAGTACTGCCATGCCTAGAAAGTCATTTCCAAATTTTGATAGTGTTCACATTGTTACTTTGTGTTGGGAGGGGGGGGGGATTTTTATTGTTGTAACTTTACTGACACACAGAAAACAAATTGGTTACATTAAGACTGCCATGAGTTTCAGGCGAGCCCCAGTTCACCTAGGTGGTGCTGTCTAGGTGCTGTAGTGCTGCTAAATTACTTTGCAAGAATTATATGTGGTGGCAGATTTGAATTTCTGATTCACTGTCACAACACTTTTGTCCCTTTTGAGAAATTCACTTTACATTGGGAGGTGTTGTACAGTGTGGAGACATCCTTCGGCTATTGATGTGTTGTGGACAAGCCATGTGGTGCTACTCTTAACAGATGGGCAAAAGTGTCCCAGACAGGGACTTCTGCATGGAACAGACCCATGACTTAATAATAGGTGACGTCTGAGAAGTATCAGTAGCAGGTGACGGAGAAGTTGACATGCTCTCTGCTAGATGCACACGTCCCCGTGACTGAATGACAGGTAATAGCTGCAAAGCCTTTGGTGCCTGAGACTGTGATGCTAACACACTTTCCCACACAGTCGGCTCATGTGAAGGTAACACCACTTCTGCAGAAATAGGTAGCAATTGCTCAGATTTGTGAGCAGTAAAGATGGGACCCAGAGATGGTGTCTATTGGCATCTGAAGCAGCAGGAATGGTCCTGGGTATCAATGATGTTGACAACGGCCTGTGGATGCATCTGTTCAAAACGGCAAACAACCATTCCTTATTCAGTGAGGATGTCCCACAACTGAATCTTGTCAGGAGGTTGAGAAACAGTTCAAGACTGGTGGGAGCAAAGAAGATGTAACGTATGTGGCTAGTGACCATGTAAGAGCTCACCCAGCTGTGATCACTCATGGGTGTAGCGCTATAATAACTTAAGAAGTGGAGTACGGCATCGTCCTTAGAAAACTCAGTGAGGAACGTCTTCATCTGACTCATGAATGTGCAAACAAGACACTCAATCTCCTCATTCAAATGTGGACTGACAGAAGGACCACCTCGTCATGAATAGACAGTCGCAAAAGCAAGGTGTAATAGTAACAGAGGGTCAGATGCCTTGCCTGAGGGTCTGTCAGGCCACCCTCTTTGAATTGAACCTAATCACGTTATGGAGAACTAGATCATAAGCTGTGGCAGAAGCAACATTATCCCTCATAATTGGAAAACCTTCAACTGCATGATGTTCTTTTTCATCCATGTGGAAACTTAGTAACTCATCACAGTCAAAGACAAGGTCAGGACCCATAGGCAGCCACAATAAGGCATCAGCATTTGCATGCTGGGCAGTGGGGTGGTAATGACTCACATAGTGAAAATGAGGCAAGTATAAAGCTCAATGTTTCAACCTGTCAACAGCCTTATCTGGAAGTGATGCTGAAGGATGAATCATGGAGCCCAGAGGCTTATTGTTGGTGATGAGATGGAACTTGGAACCATACAAGAAAACGTGGAATTTCTTTAAGACATACACTATGGCAAGTGACTCTTTCTCAATCTGAGGATAATCCCTTTGAGCATTGTTGAGTATCTTTGAAATAAAAGCAATAGGCTGTTCTAATCAATCGTCATGTCGGTGAGCGAGGACAGCCACAAGACCTTTTGGGATGTGTCCGTGACCAACATCACTTTCCTCTCCGGGCAGAACGAGGCTAGGCACAGTGCCAACTGAAGTTGATCTTTGAGGTGGACAAAGGCATGTTCACATTCATCAATCCAGTGGAAAGGAACGTTCCTACATACCAGCTTATGCAATGGAGGGTCAGATGCCTTGCCTGAGGGTCTGTCAGGCCACCCTCTTTGAATTGAACCTAATCACGTTATGGAGAACTAGATCATAAGCTGTGGCAGAAGCAACATTATCCCTCATAATTGGAAAACCTTCAACTGCATGATGTTCTTTTTCATCCATGTGGAAACTTAGTAACTCATCACAGTCAAAGACAAGGTCAGGACCCATAGGCAGCCACAATAAGGCATCAGCATTTGCATGCTGGGCAGTGGGGTGGTAATGACTCACATAGTGAAAATGAGGCAAGTATAAAGCTCAATGTTTCAACCTGTCAACAGCCTTATCTGGAAGTGATGCTGAAGGATGAATCATGGAGCCCAGTGGCTTATTGTTGGTGATGAGATGGAACTTGGAACCATACAAGAAAACGTGGAATTTCTTTAAGACATACACTATGGCAAGTGACTCTTTCTCAATCTGAGGATAATCCCTTTGAGCATTGTTGAGTATCTTTGAAATAAAAGCAATAGGCTGTTCTAATCAATCGTCATGTCGGTGAGCGAGGACAGCCACAAGACCTTTTGGGATGTGTCCGTGACCAACATCACTTTCCTCCCCGGGCAGAACGAGGCTAGGCACAGTGCCAACTGAAGTTGATCTTTGAGGTGGACAAAGGCATGTTCACATTCATCAATCCAGTGGAAAGGAACGTTCCTACTTACCAGCTTATGCAATGGATGAGCCATGTCGGCCACAGAAGGAAGGAATTTATGATAGTAGACAATTTTGCCAAGAAATACCTGAAGGTCTTTAATGTTAGAGAGCTGCAGGAAGAGATGCAATAGCATCAATGTGCTGACTTTATATCCCGTCAAGTGACAGTTAAAACCCAAGATACACAATAGAAGACTGAAAAAATTGAGATTTGTCAAGATTACAAACTCGGCTGACAGGAGAACTGAAGATTAGATTAGATTAGTATTTCGTTCCGTAGATCCATGTTGAGGAGATCCTTGTGGATGTGGAACATGTCAAGAAACAAAGCGTGTGAAGATTGGCCCAGTGCTCATCTGTGGAAATACCCATGACTACAATATCATGTTGATAGTTTATGCAACCAGGCACGGAAGCCGTCAGCTATTATAAAAATGCAGAAATATAGCCGGCAGGCGGGCAATGCCAAACAGCAACCATTGGTATTGATATAGGCCAAAAAGAGTGTTTAAAATGAGAATTTTTTTGGAATTAGTGTCCAAGGGCAGCTAGTGATATGCCTGCAGTAAATCAATTTTGGAGAAGAATTGTCCACCCGAAAGTTTAGCAAATATCTCATCATGAAGAGGAAGTGGATAAGTATCAACAAGACATTGGTCATTGACAGTCTTTTTGAAATCACCACACAACTGCAATTTGCAATTGGGTTTGCAAACCACGAGGGAGAATGTCCCGTGACTAGAAGTAACAGGAAGGAGAGCCTCCAAAGACACCAACCCATCCGATTCAGTCTTGACTGGGTCATGTAATGCCACCGCAAGAGGGCGGGCATGGAAAATCTTTGGGCTGGTCGCTGGTTGAGCATCATATGTGACTCAAAATTGACAGCACAGCCCAGGACTTAAGATAAAATGGAGGAAATATCTGCACACAATGCATCTAGCCAAGTGTAAGTAATAATATCAGATACAAGATATACATTGTCTGTAATGGGGAATCCAAAAAGTTAGAAGGCATCAGATCCTAACAAGTTCTCCATTTCTGCATGATAAACAACATAAAAGGTGAGAGAATGAACAACCAACTTGTAAGCAGTGGATGCCTCAAACTGGTCAGTAATCTTCAGTTTGTTGTATGTCCGTAAATTTGACAGGAGGCAACAGCAGAGAATCCAATTCCAAGTATGTGTGGGAATTTATGAGAGTGACCGCAGAACCCATGTCGACCTGCATGAAAATATTTTTGTCAAGTACCTGAACATATATGTATAACTTGTTAGTGTGTGAGAGCACATAATTGACAGTCATGATAGAGTCATCATCATCATCATCATTATCATCATCATCATCATCATCAATGACAACAACAGCAGGCATCTTGTTAGATTGACAGACAGAGAAATTGTGACCTCTTATTAAAGGATTGGCACGTAACCCAGTGTTTGATAAAGCAATGTAGACAGGATGGAAGGACCAGACAAACCTGATTTTGATGCTGTGTCTGTTGCTGTTGCTTCTTCTTAATGCGCGGTTGTCCTGCCCGTCGTTATTTATGTGTGTGGATAGCAGCAGCTTCCCCGTCAACATACAAAACAGACATGCTGTCAGCCATGGGATCAGACTGCACAACACTGATGTGCATGTATTCATCAATTTGAGTGCCAGAGGCACTAGAGATTTCATATGATTGAGCAATAGTCGATACTTCAGATAAAGAGGGGTTTGGGAGCTGGAGGGCCTATTTCCTGACTTCCTTATCTGGAGCTAACTATAGTATCCTGAACCATAGAATCAGCTCATGACTCATGATGCACGTCTGTAACAAACTGACATTTTCTACTAAGACTCTGTAATTCTGCAGCTCATGCATGGTATGATTGATGAGGCTGCTTGCGGCACTTGTAAAGAGCCACATGGGTGTTTTTGAGATAATATTTAGAGAGTGTGTCATACATTTCAGTAAAAGACAATGATGCTGGATCCTGCAAGGGGACTAGCTGAGACAATAGTTGATACACCTTTGGAGAAATACACAAAAGAAACAGATTTACAGAGCTGGCCACCGACAACATCAAAAGCCACAAAATGTTGCCACAGACACTTTTCATGGTCTTCTCATTCTTCTGCAGCTTCCTTGTATGGAGGGAATGGAGGCAGAGAACACAGCGCAACCCGATTAGTCAATGACATTGACACAACTGATGTAAGCATCTGTGGCAAGTCACATAACGATGCTACGAGGGCAGTCTGTTGCTCAATGAGTGTGCACCATAGCTGGTCTAAAGTCCCCATATCAAGACACCACTGATGACAACACATGGAGAATTTCACAACTCATCATCTCACTTAAGTGTTATAACTTTAATGACACATAGAAAAAAATCATTACATTGGATGTCTGGAATAAATGTTCACTTCAGACTGCCATGACCCACTGAGTTGCAGGCAAGCCCCAGTTCACCTAGGCAGCACTATCTGGTTGCTGCAGCGCCCCTACATTACTTTGCACCTATTATGCACGGTGGCAGATTTATATTTTTCATGCACTGCCACAACACTCATCAACAGATGTTTCCTGATGTCTTGGAATGAACCAAAGTGAGGTTGTACAGGCATGGAGGTGTCAATGACTTTCCTTGCTCTGTCTGCCCAAAGGCTACAGCAGCAGCTGATGATACTAATCACAGATTTCATCTTGGATGATCCCTGATCCATGCTGAAAAATGAGTTTTGTACAGCCATAGGATGTTTTGTTTTGACTCAAACTGTACATTATAGGCTGCATGACATGCAGCTTCATTCCAAAAATCCATGGTGACGTCAAGCTTTGACATCTACACACCATGCAACATGGTACAGGTACAGCTTGCTGAATGGACTCATCAGAATAAGCATCAAGTGCTATTCATATATGTGTCTCGCACTTGCCTTCAGCCAGACAATTATCAAAGACATTTTTCAAAGCCTGGATGTCCAGAGAGTGCAGCAAGATGGTGTTTCTGTCATGTTTTGGGGTGGCATTATGTGGGGCCACTGTATGCCAACTTTGGTCACAGAAGACAAAAAACAACTATACGCTACAGAGATGATGCCCTCCAATTTATAAGGGGAGGAAGGAGCCTTGGAGTTTAACTTCCCATCGACAGCGTTCCAATTTATAGTGCAACCATATAGGCAGCATTTTAGCGAGAGATTCATTTTAGTGCACAACAATTCTCACACTCATCATGTACATCTCGAGAATGCATTCTTTCATGATAACAAAATACCAAGGTTGAAAGGCCATCATATTCTCTGACATGAACCCTATCAAACATGCCTGGGACACATTGAAAATGGCTTTTTTGGATGAGTTGATCCACTAACCAACCTGAGAGTTCTATACCAAATCACCTTTGACAAGTGGGACAATCTAGACAAACAGTCCCTTTAATATCTAGTAGACAGTATTTATGATGAATATAAACATACATCAATGAAAGAGAATGTGTTAAAAATGTTATGGATATTGGTGTATGCTGCAATCTGTAACACAGATTCAGAATGTCTAGATTATTGTTGTACGACTTGTCTATTTCTGTTTTCATGAGCAAAAAAGAAAACTTAAATGTTGTTTGTGTATATCTCTTTTCCATTTTTATATAAAGTATCACAAACCCCTAGAATCATGGTGATGAAAAACTCTTTTATGTTTGTATGTAATAATAAACATAGTGTTTCAATAAACATCAACAAAATAACATGGCAAGGATCAGTAATCATATAGCAGAGGCCATCCAGGGCTGTTAAATGGTGTTGCAGTTACTTAGTCACATACTACAAATATTCATTCAACAGAGGAAATGCTCAAAGTTTTGCCATGTGCATTGAGACACACCTGACATTGACACTGATTTAAGTTGTACACTGTCTCAAAGACAGGAGACAGATTGGGTGATTGTGGTGGCTACTGTGGCTGGCTCACTGTGACCAATCCTGTGGCTGGTAAAGGTTACCTCCAGGTATGCCCTCACTTATCTGCTGAAAAGCAAAGGGGCTTCACCATGCTGCAATCAAATTTTGCAGTGAATAAGCATGGGAACATCATTCAGCAAGTTGAGCAGAATGACTGACAGTAATTATACCAGATTTGTGCAACCATTTATTTACTGTAGGAGAATATACGACCCAGATAAATGGTTTCCAATGATGTCATTGACTGTAATGTTATCTCATGGTGTTAGTCATCCACATTTCTTATGTGATTAATGAACATTATTTTATATCCAGTGTGCCATGTCAGTTGGTAAACATTTTTTTAAAATAACTCTGTGTAGTGAATTATCTAAGGATGGGGAATGTTTCATTTACAATGAACATGGCATCATGCGTTAGTCACGCAATTAAAAATACACAGTATAGAAATTTAGCAAATTTTATCTTGAAATTGATGAATTTGATAGAGTAGAAGCAAGCTACAAAATTACTGCTATGCTCTGTCTTCCTGAGTGTACTGGAATGTATACAATGTCTATACACAGTAGAAGAATGCTGGTTTTCGTGGACACACCAGCCCTCCTAATGCTACCACCATTGCAGAATTATACCGTGCACCACATAAGGTAGCAACAGTGAGAGTCACCAGCCTATCAGAATAGGTGGGTCCCATTCCTTCATGACTGTCACAGCACAGGCACCTCCTATCATACTGTGATAAAGGACACCACTGTTAAGCACTTTCTTGAGTTTGTGGCTGCATCAGTCTACAATCAATACTACAATGGACCACAATGTATTGCTACTCACAATCTGCTGAGAAACATCGACTAGATGAATTTTTCTATTGTATGAAGAACTGTCTTTGTAATGTCTTCCACTCAAGGATAAGTAATAGTTCCACATTCCTTTTTTCAATTTCTTACAAATACTTTTGATTTCTGGCCAGCCTTCCTGGTCTATTTACTGTTTCCTGTGTCCTTAGTATTGGAGACAGTCCAGTTAATTCAACATACCATCTGCCAGTAACAAGAGTTACGGCAACAGACAATAGTCTTTTGGGCACCAGGGAATGTGGAAATTCAAGGTGAAAAGTGGCAGATGTAGCATCTGAGGATACCTGCAAGTTGCCTACCTTTGCCACAAAGTTCCTCTCTATTCAGTGATCTCACTCTAGAAGTGCAAAATCATATGTTATTTGGAGGAGAAGAGGGTGGAAGTGAGAGCAATGAATCTATTTCACTTGATTCTAAATTAGGTACTGGCATTTGGATGCATGGATGTGTTCCTTCCACTGAGAGGAACCTTGAGTAAGATAGTCTCATACAAATTTCTAAATGACACAATTTGAAATAGTACTAGTACACCCAGTGTTAAATTTTACATAACAGCAAACCAACTATTCAAAGTATTTGAAGTGATCTATGAATGGTGTCTGTGATCTTTTCTACATGTGTGTAAAGTTCATGTTGGAATTATTATTTCTTTGGTGTTGCATGTTTTGCCTTTATATCTGCAATTACAGTTTTAACACAGATATAAGCTTTTGAAAACCAATGGTAGTTGATGACTGTTCCAATTGATCATATAATATTAAAAAAGAGGATGGGGTGAGGGGAGTGCTTAGGATGAGACTGCTTTCGCAAGAATCATGAGCAGACTATCCAATGTTTCTACAACACCCTGGGGATAAATAATGGTACATTATTATAAGTGAAGGTATTCTAGCAGAAGAACTGAACATGAGGCTTGAAACAAAGTTTTGGCATAACTGCTTCCAGGCAATCTGAAACAGTATCAGGAAGTAAGCTTCAGAAAAATTAAATTTCTGCTTCAATATATTCCAAACTTTATTTCAAGTTATGTCACTGGTGGCCAAAAATAGGGTTTAACGCTATAATCTTGAAACTGATCGTTGTTGCACCATCTCTACTGATGATGCTGTTGGTGGAACATTAAATCCTATTCTTCCTTCTTCATTGTTGTGCTAGGATCCTTCTAAATTTTACAATGCTAAAATCCCTATATACATCAGAATACCAGAGTGCTTTTTGTTACTCTGACTATAGACAGGCAAACAAGAACTGACTAACTACCATGTCATATTTATGCAACAGTGTCATTTGGAAGAAATATGGAAGGACATAGGATCAGCACACCACTTGCTTTACAAGCCTTTGAGTTACTGCTTCTCATTCAAATAATTTCTCAATTGGATTCTTGCAGCTGATGGATACCACTGCATTGCTGCCATTAAGTTAAAATCACTAGCAATATTGGAAATTGATCCCAGATCCTCATGGTAGTCACCTACGCTAAGAAATCAGCTATGGAGGTAGACATGAAAACAGTTAATGTTTGTATGCATAAATAATTTTCATCATTCAGAGAAAGTAAAAGATTATTACTGGGCATTTCATGCAGGTAAACTGAATGATCTGTTATATAAATAATAAGCAACCTTCAAATATGCAATAAATAAAATTTTGTGCAAATGAAATTCTTGTTTCCTTGCAAGAAAGTGATTTGATTAACTCATCAATATATAATTATGCAGTCAAGTTTTCAGGAGCTAGAATAAACTTACATATGGACCACTTCTGTGGTTCATGCTGGGCCACCATTGCCTAATACCTACTACATCAGCTGTGTACTTTTGTATATGTAGTATGGGGAAGCATGTCCTATACTGATAATTGATATCCTTGTGCTAATCAATTGTTGACTTCAAACCTATATTGAATATTTTAAATATGTGGGAATTTCAGATCAGTTCTTTACTTTAGAAGACAGAATGTTCAATACTACCAGTAGCACTTATAAAAGTAAAAATAATAATGCAATCCTAGATCTATTTGTTGCTGGGTTCTTCCTTGGAGAAGACTGGCTGTGGAAGGAAGGTCAGATCACCCAGTTTTAGAATGAGAAGGATCCATCTGTAGTGATGTCAGGGTTAGACAATGCCTTTCTACTCCACTTTGTGTTTTAATTGCAAAATGTTTAAAAGTGACCTTTATTCTTATAAGAGACAATATTGATCAATGTTAGTAGAATAATTCTTACAATGGAAAATCCAGGTTGGGATACCAACAGTAGAATATGGATGGATCATACTGCCCTGTGCAGACAATGCTACGAAGAAAGGAGAGAAGTTTTAATGTTCACCTGACATGGGGAATAAATTATTATTAAATTGTATCTTTAAGCAACATTCACTTCCTCTCTATTCAAAAAATCAACTGCACTGAGTCTCTAAGGAGACTTTCTCCCAATCACTCCAATAAATGTAACTTAGCAGATCTCAGCTCACATTGTCATAAATGCTATGATTGTACTATGCATCCCACACCTTTGTCAAAAGCTGGTTATAGAACCTGGGTGATGCAATAATAGGACTCAGTGGTGTATACCTTTTTCCAATGAAATTCATAGGTCATTTTGCACTTCCTTCCTCCAGTAATTGTCATGTGAAACACAACTACCTCTTTATTCACACAAAGTGATGGGTGCTATCAACAAGGGTCACAAATTGATTCCATATTTCTTGATTTACAGAAGACTTTTGACACCGTACCTCACAAACGGCTTTTAATCAAATTGCGTGGTTATGGTATTATTGCCCCAAATTAGATAGGGGATTTCCTGTCAGAGAGGACACAGTTAATAGTAATTGATGGTAAGGCATCGACTAAAACAGAGGTGATATCGTGCGTTCCACAGGGTAGTGTTATTGGTCCTCTGCTGTTCCTTATTTACATAAAGGATTTAGGGGAAAATCTAACTAGCTCTCTTAGGTTGTTTGCAGATGACGCCATCATTTACCATCTATTAAAATCATCTGAAGATCAAAACCAACTGCAGAATGATCTCAATAAGATATCACTATGGTGTAAAAATTGGCAATTGACTCTAAATAATGAGAAGTGTGAAATCGTCCACATGAGTACGAAAAGAAATCCATTAAACTTTGTTTACAAGATAAATCAATCAAATGTGAAGGCCATAAACTCCACAAAATACCTAGGAATTACTATTACTTCAGACTTAAACTGGAAAGAACACATAGATAATGTCATGGGAAAGGCGAACCAGAGACTGTGTTTTATTGGCAGAACCCTGTAAAGATGTAACAGAACTACAAAAGAAACTACATGCACTATGCTTGTCCGTCCTTTTTTGGAGTATTGCTGCCCAATGTGGGATTCTTATCAGATGGGTTTGACGGAGGACATCAAAAGAGTTCAAAGAAGGGCAGCTCATTTTGTATGGTCACAATACAGGAGACACAGCATTACGGAAATGATACAGGATCTTATCGTCGCGGCGCGGGCTACTTACGAAACTCCAATCACCAACATTCTCCTCCGAATGCAAAAATATATTGTTGACTCCCACTTACATAGGTAGAAATGATCATCAGAATAAAATACGAGAAATCAGAGCTCGAACAGAGAGATTCAGGTGCTCTTTCTTCCCACGCGCTATTCGAGAATGGAATGGGAGATAAACAGTATAACGGTGGTTCGATGAACCCTCTGCAAGGTACTTAAATGTAATTTTCAGAGTATCCCATGTAGATGTAGATGTACTGTCTACCATCCCTACTCCTTTACCTCTAGGTAGGATCTCTACTCATCACTGTGAATGCTATCTCACTAAACACCAACATCCCTTCTTATCTTTGGTGTTAGTTATCTCAAAGTTTCTGAGATTACAAACCCATCATCACATCCCTTGTATGCCTTGCAAACTATATCCTAGCAAGTAACTACTTCCCCTTTAAAGAGAAGACACAGATAAATCTGCAGTTCATTTGTGGGCACCTACATGTCATCCTCCAATGCCGTCCTGTTTGAGGACCATGTAGAGGAAATATTTCTAGCCTCCTACAATGCCAACCCCTGGTGTATTTGAGATTAATTAATGATATGTTAATACTCTGGACTCAAGGCCAAGGTACTCTACCCTCAACACCTTCTCTCCCAATCTGTCTTACCTCACCCTCCTTAACCCAGTGTTCCACCTTCCGTCTTGTCAATATCCTCCTCTTTGATGGCAGCATCCACACAATGGACCTGTCAAATACAGCAACCACCATCAGTTCCTGCATTTAACAGCTGACATGGTTTCCACACCTTATAGTCTGGCGACTTCTGAACAGTATACCTGCAGTGACACAAACTCCACTGCCGAGATACTGAGATTCTCACAAAGGCCTTCACACTCCCCTGCCCCAGATCTATTCCACAAAGAGATTTCCCATGCCATATCCTCTCACATCTCCAAGAACCATCCACAAAGGAGCACCTCATTGCTCTCACTGCCCAACATCACAATACACAGCACAATGGAAGAGAACAGCACACTTCACGTTAACTCTGACAGAATTCATATTAACTACCTGAATTTTCTCTCTGACTCTTCTTAAACCGCAGTCACCATTATGTTTCTGTGTGTATCTGGAATGCATTTTGCTCTAGAAGGGTTGTGAGACTGAGAAATGCTCATTTGTTGCTACAATTTTAACTTCTGAAATAACACTTGGTGACAGATGTATAATCTTTTTTTTTCCTACACAAGATTTGAGCTGTACTTTAATCACATAGTAGAAACTATGCATTATTAATCTTCACTGCAAGAAGCTTTCTTGGTTGCATTTGAAAATCAAGTTGTTTCACACTATTTTTGGCTCTACATTTTTGCTGTTACTCATTTTCTGGCAGTCACTGCTTCTCCATCAGTGCCACAGAATACAGAGCCACAACAGCTGTGCATTCAAGAGGGTTGCATCTCACAGCATTGATTAAAAAGTCATCAGCTGTATGTAACCAAACTCACATTTTTACAACATGACATCCTGAAAGTCAAGTAGAACACAATATATCTGGAATTATGAACATTATTTGTCCAGTTGCATAACTCTGTTGTTATATAAAGCACAATGGTATGAGGTATCATGTGAAATTAGTGACTGGGTTCAGGTTTAATTGGTATGTTACTGTCCTTACAGACAATATGAATAGTAACCTCAACCTCTTTGGAGTTGATACATTTATCTGTAATGAAGTACTGTCTGCACAAAGATGTTTAAATATTTATCCAGATTTTGGTAAGATTTCAAAGTGCTGTAAATTTTGGTAACTTGCTTTAATAGAGTCATATAGGCTCAGTCTTAGATGGAACACATGGCAGACTTTGCTTTTTTGGTAAAATACTAGGCAAATTAAACCACACTAAAAAGCAATGGAAATTGCTAGATTGAGTCTGTTGTGTTGTATGTTATAGCAGTAATTGGTGATGAGTTTCTAAGTTTCCACATGTCTTACGCTCGTTTGTGTTGTTCATATGACCTTATGGATACTGAGGCTGTCATTCAAGTTCTTCTTGAGCAGTAGAGAGCTTTTACATCTGCTATCAGAATGCATTCCACCACACTGTCTACTAGGCCATCTGTGCCATAAATGTTTCCACCCACATTTCCTTAGTATGATGACTCAGCTGAAGACTGGGACACTTATGAGAAGCAGCTTTGGTAACATTTTCTCATATTTGGGGTCGCAGATACTAATGTATGTAAGACTTAGTTTTTGTCATGGCTTTTTCTTCGTGTCTATCAATTGCTCAGCCAGTTGACCCTTCTGAAGGACCTGGAACCCCTTCTTTTGGCAAGATGTGTCAGTTGTTGCCTACTTACTCTCACACACATGTCGTCATGATGTGTGTTGAATTTTACTCCTGTCAATACTTCAAGGTCTAAGTCAGCAGTGTGTTTGTTACCGATGCTCACAAGGAGTCTGCCGAACGAGTAAATAAATAAAACAAGGATTTTTATGTTTATTCAATGGTTCATGATGCTGTCATTCAGGTGGCTCCTGACAAGGCAGTTTATCAACGTGCTCTTCAATGCAAAAAGCCTTCATTGGCAGAGGTCTTGAACATTGCTCAGTTCTTTGAGATTTCGCTTGGAGCTGGTGATCAAATTGAGACCTTGAGTGATGTGTCAGCAGTTGTTCCTGCTTCTCCAGGTCCTTGTTTTGTTGATTTACAGGGCATGGAGGATGAAGGAACAGTAAACACTTCCCCTCCAGCCTCACACAGGACAGTGACCAGCTGTGTCACAACAACAGTCATGGCAGGCAACATGACAGTTGCACACAATACTTCCAAAAAGTCCCTTATGTTTCGCCCAGCACGATTGAGCGGCATGTCCTAAATGCCAGGCCATGTGCATTAAATGCAGGAAGACAAGTCATATTGTGGCTGTGTGCTGTTCTTCTTAGTTTTCCATTGACTCAGACTCTGCTAAGGACATACTGCCTCTTGCATGACTAAATTGTTTCTAGAGCTTAAAATATTGGGACAAATCATCCACTTACAAGTGGATACCAGCACTGCTGTGACACTCTTGAATTCTCAAATGTATGTAGATCTGGGGTCTCCTGCACTCTCTTCAGTTGATCGACACTTGGTCAATTGTAACAAGCAAAGCATTCCAGTTCTATGAAAGTTCATGGTGTTGGTGACATATGTGGTATATCCCTTGACACTTTTGTTGGTAGATGACGCTCATACTGCCAATTTATTTGGCATGGATGCCTTTTGTGCTTTTGGGTTTTCTAGGCTATGACTGACCCCATTCACCTAGTTTTTAACATTTTCCTTACCAGCAAATTAAGGCATTATCTTCTGAATTTTCATCCATCTTTTCAGAATGATTAGATGGTGCTACCAATTTTACAGTGCATATTACTCTAAAGCCTATGGCTCATCCTTGATTTTTCCCTGGTCCCACCATCTCTACAGCAGAAAGTCTTGGGCTTGCTTCACAAGGGTCACTGGATGCTGTCCATACCAAGCAGTTCTCCCGACAACATTGTATGTGGTTGGAAATGGACAAGGACAATGAGCTAATGGTTCCTCATTGCAAAGAGGGACACATTTTCAGCTTTACCCATTTGCAGTTAATGTCACACATTCTGTGAGTATGAATAGAGAGTATCTGTAGGATCAAAAGTGGCATCTGTTCTTTTGGACGTGTATATATATATATATATATATATTAAGACGAAAAATTCCTAGCAGGAAAAATAAAATATAAAAAAAAAAAATATAAAAAATAGACGAAGATTACTCACCAGGCGAAGGAGCACAGGTGTGACAGCATCACAAATAAATAAATGAATACACACACACACACACAATCGCAAGCTTTCGCAACCCAGTTGCGTCTTCAGGCAGTAGGGAAGGAGAGGGAAAAGGAAATGATGAGGGTTTTAAGGAAGGGGGTAAGGAGCCATTCCAATCCCGGGAGAGGAAAGACTTACCTTGGGGGAAAAAATGGAGGGTAAACAAATGCACACATGCCCACACATTCACACAGACACAAGTACATCTAGGCAGACATACTGTAGCAAGTTATAGAAGTTAAGAAGTTAGACAGAGATACCACTTGAGGCAGAGGCTCTGTCCAGAGAACTGATGCAAAGATGTTAAGAAGGTGGGTGGGAATTCAAATTTAGCGGAGGTTGAGACCAGGTGGGCAACGGGAAGAGAGAATATGTTGAAGGGCTAGTTCCCATCTCCGGAGTTCTGAAGGATTGGTGTCAGTGGGAAGTATCCAGATAACCCGGACGGTGTAGCACTGTGCCAAGATGTGCTGGCCGTGCACCAATGCGTGTTTAGCCACAGGGTGATCCTCGTTACCAACAAACACTGTCTGCCTGTGTCCATTCATGCGAATGGACAGTTTGTTGCTGGTCATTCCCACATAGAACGCTTCACAGTGCAGGCATGTCAGTTGGTAGATCACGTGGGTACTATCGCAAGTGGCTCTGCCTTTGATCGTGTACACCTTCCGGGTTACGGGACTGGAGTAAGTGGTGGTGGAAGGGTGCATAGGGCAGGTTTTACAACGGGGGCGGTTACAAGGGTAGGAGCCAGAAGGTAGGGAAGGTGGTTTGGGGATTTCATAGGGGTGGACTAGGAGGTTACGGAGGTTAGGTGGGCGGCGGAAAGACACTCTCGGTGGAGTAGGAAGGATGTCATGAAGGACGGATCTCATTTCGGGGCAGGATTTAAGGAAGTCGTATCCTTGCTGGAGAGCCACATTTAGAGTCCGCTCCAGTCCCGGAAAGTATCCGGTGACAAGAGGGGCACTTCTGGGATTCTTCTGTTGAAGGTTCTGAATTTGGGGGGATGAGGTAGTAGCTCTGGCAATTTGTTTCTCTACCAGATTAGGAGGATAGCCGCGGGATGTGAAAGCTGTTAATAGGTTGTTGGAGTACTGGTTCAGAGCTTCAGGACTGGAGCAGACTCGTTTGCCACGAAGACCTAAGCTGTAAGGAAGGGAACGTTTGATATGGAATGGATGACAGCTATCATAATGCAGGTACTGTTGTTTATTGGTAGGTTTGATGTGGACGGATGTGTGGAGTTGGCCGTTGGACAGATGGAGGTCGACATCGAGGAATGTGGCATGGGATTTGGAATAGGACCAGGTGAATTTGATGGGACCAAAGGAGTTGAGGTTGAAGAGGAAATTCTGGAGTTCTTCTTCACTGTGTGTCCAGATCATGAAGATATCATCAATGAATCTGTACCACACTTTGGGTTGACAGGCTTGGGTATCCAGGAAGGCTTCCTCTAAGCGTCCCATGAATAAGTTTGCGTACGAGGGGGCCATCCTGGTTCCCATGGCTGTTCCCTTTAGTTGTTGGTATGTCTGGCCCTCAAAAGTGAAGAAGTTGTGGGTTAGGATGAAGCTGGCTAGGGTATTAAGGAAAGAGGTTTTAGGTAGGGAAGTGGGTGGTCGGCGTGAAAGGAAATACTCCATCGCAGCAAGGCCCTGGGTATGTGGGATATTTGTGTATAGGGAAGTGGCATCAATGGTTACAAGGATGGTTTCTGGAGGTAACAGGCTGGGTAAGGATTTCAGGCGATCGAGGAAGTGGTTGGTGTCTTTGATGAAGGATGGGAGACTGCACATGATGGGTTGAAGGTGTTGGTCTATGTAGGCAGAGATTCGTTCTGTAGGGGCTTGGTAACCGGCCACAATGGGGCGGCCGGGATGATTGGGTTTGTGAATCTTGGGAAGTAGGTAGAAGGTGGGAGTGCGGGGTGTCGGCGGGGTCATGAGGTTAATGGAGTTAGGTGAAAGGTTTTGTAGGGGGCCTAAGGTTTTGAGGATTCCTTGAAGCTCTGCCTGGACATCGGGGATGGGATTGCCATGAAAGACTTTATATGTGGTACTGTCTGAGAGCTGACGCAGTCCCTCAGCTACATACTCCCGCCGATCAAGTACCACGGTCGTGGATCCCTTGTCGGCTGGGAGAATGATGATGGAATGGTCAGCCTTCAGATCACGGATAGCTCGGGATTCAGCTGTGGTAATGTTGGGAGTAGGATTAAGGTTTCTCAGGAACGACTGGGAGGCAAGGTGGGAAGTAAGGAATTCCTGGAAGGTTTGAAGAGGGTGGTTTTGAGGAAGAGCAGGTGGGTCTCGCTGTGATGGAGGACGGAACTGTTCTAGGCAGGGTTCAATTGGAATGATGTCTTGGGGAGCTGGGTCATAGGGAGTAGGATTATTCTTCTTCGTGGCAAAGTGGTATCTCCAGCAAAGACTACGAGTATAGGAAAGTAGATCTTTGACGAGAGCTGTGTGGTTGAATTTGGGAGTAGGACTAAAGGTGAGGCCTTTGGATAGGACAGAGGTTTCAGATTGGGAGAGAGGTTTGGAGGAGAGGTTGATTACTGAATTAGGATGTTGTGGTTCCGGATTGTGTAGATTGGAGTTTTGAGGTTTAGGGGGGAGAGGAGTTGGGAGTGGGAGATTGAGTAGATGGGAGAGACTGGGTTTGTGTGCAATAAGGGGAGGTTGAGGTTTATTGGAGAGGTTGTTGAGGGAGAGAGTATTGCCTTTCCGGAGGTGGGTGACCAGGAGATTGGATAGTTTTTTGAGGTGGTGGGTGGCATATTGTTCTTATGTCTGCCTAGGTGTACTTGTGTCTGTGTGAATGTGTGGGCATGTGTGCATTTGTTTACCCTCCATTTTTTCCCCCAAGGTAAGTCTTTCCTCTCCCGGGATTGGAATGGCTCCTTACCCCCTTCCTTAAAACCCTCATCATTTCCTTTTCCCTCTCCTTCCCTACTGCCTGAAGACGCAACTGGGTTGCGAAAGCTTGCGATTGTGTGTGTGTGTGTGTATTCATTTATTTATATATATATATATATATATATATATATATATATATATATATATATATAGAGTTTTTCAATTGGCCCCAACCAGATGACCTCTGGTAACAGCTTCACATCAATTTTGCTGGGCCATTTTGGAGATCTTGGTGTGGTTAATTCTCATGGGCACGTTTTCTAAATTTCCTTATGTGGTCCCTTTCATCTCGATGACATTGGTCAGTACAACCTGAGCCTTGGCTATTATATTTTGTAAGGAAGCATTCCCATCCACCACTGTGTCTGATAATGGACCATAGTTGGCATCAGTAGAATCACATCCTGTTGCAAGGCTAGCACCATCAATCATGTCTGCTCTGCATCTTTCACCCCACACTCCAAAGGTGAAGCAGAATGATTTTTAAGTACTTTTAAGATGCAAAATGATGAAATTAAGGTCCACCTACTTCAAGTAAAATGTTTTGCTCCTCTTCCTCTAATTGTACCACACAATGCCTCAAGGAGAAAATCTGCTGATTTCTCTATAACAGGCCTCATCAGACTACTCTTCATCTTCTTCACTGATGCCCTCCAAATTGCTACGCCTGCTGCTGCACCATCAGCTGTTTTTCCTGCAGTTTTTCCTCCCTCGGTGGAGACACCTGTGGATCTGTACCACCCTCACCTGCCTGAGTTCATGGTAACTTCTGCTGCTGGTCTTCTGCTGTCTTTTTGGATGGCTCACACAATTGCTGTCAGTAGGCAGATCACAGTCTCCCCTCTTCACCATGGCTCCAGAGCACTGATCTCAGCCTTGGCCACACCCACACCACCACAGTGTAGCATTTGGGGGAGGGCACAAGTGTAGCGCTGTCAATGTCACCACCACATCCACACGTTCCCTGGCAACAACTGACAGTGTCTACTGGGAAAATAGTACCTAGGCAATTACACCAGATCATGCCGCCACATGCCTTCCCACACCACCAAGGAATCTGTGTTCCTGCACTCCCTATGCAATATGTTGAGTCCATGTCACTCTTACAAGATCAATTTGTTACTGGGTGGAGAGACCATCATGCTTCTGATCTCCAAGCACTGTTCTAGACAGAGACCGTATTGTGTTTATTTCAAGAAGTGGTGTTACGTTCTTTTTTTTCTGTTAGAAGAGAATTTCTGTTTCTAGTAAACTTGTTCAGTGCTCACACCTTGTTGTTCTGTTGTTTTTCCTCTTCAGACCCAACAAAAATTCTCTTCTTTGTAAATTATCCAAAAACTTAATTCTTAAATAAATGCCAGAGGTTTACATTTCTTATGGCACAATGCCATATTAATCACATTCACTATCACGGTTAAAAGCTACAGTCCAAGTTTCAATAAGGTTCACCTATTTGTTGGCAAATAGTAGATTTGTAAGATGTCATCACATGAAGAAAGAAAATATCATGACAGAGAAGTAATGTTTGATGGCTTACAAATGGTATCATTTCATAATTAAATCACTACCCATGATTTTCCAGTATGTACATTATTTATTTTAATGTACATTGTTACTTTCCATTTCTTTCACCTCTAGCAGTATTGCTCATGTGAAAAATACCAAGTAGCACTATGGTTTGGAACCCACATTAAACTGTAGGTGCCCCTACAACTGGCTGGGTAAGTCAGTTCAAAGGTTGGAGGAAGGCAACGGCATGCCACCTCCAAACAGGACCATGCCTAGTAAAGCAATGTATGTGGTGTTCAAACCAATCTTCAGATTGATGACTGCTTTACCTTTTTTATCACTATGGAAACATGTGTAGTTATGTCATTCACTCAAGGCACCAGCCTTGATGGCTAAACTTAATGTAGAGGTCAAGGAAATGCTTCATATGATCTACAAGTGGAATGTATTTGAAATATGTTTTATTTATTACATGTTTTATCACAGTTGCAAAATTTATTTGTCAAATTTTGTGACTAGTTTTGGACTATAATAAATCCATTTTCAAAGTTCTGACCTGCAAATACTGTTAGAAGCATTAAGTAAGACTGTTCAAATGTTTGTGAAGCGCAAGGAACTTAACTGAGTGGTCATCAGTCAAGTAAGACTGTACTTATATGTGAAAAATATATAAATGCACTATTAATTACAGGCTACCAGTATTTTAACCATCATATAGTAATACACCATCACATACAAATATGCAAACTGACAGTTTCAATTTAAAATCAAGTGTGACCAAAGTGTTGCTGCATATGCATGTCCAACACATACTGCTTGCTCCACCATTGTTTGCAGTCTACATTGAGGCCCCATTAAGAGGACACCACCCACAGCAATTATTGAAAATGCACCTACTCCATTCAAAATTACTGTAAAATGTGTGCAGTGTCACATCATAAAATTACAATTGTGATCTTGATAGAAGCCAGTGTCATAATTTTAAAATGTAATGTAAAATGGTTGTGCAATATTTTAGGTGTGACTCTGAAGCCAGAATGTAGCGCTAGTGCCCATTGTTCTCTGGGTGCTAGTTAATTTCAGCTCATTTTTTGTACAATTACAACCACATCAATTGAGAGTATGACCATTGGATGCTGCCATTAGTGCATAATTGACAATACCACCACTTTCCTGCCTGCTGGCTGTTCAACTGCTATAGTGGCCATTAGAGGGCTGATTCAGTGCTCAGGTGATTCGGTAAGTTGCATTTCTACATCGGGCTACATCTTTGGCTCGGTATGATTAGGCACGTGGAATATACAGACACTTTTCCATTCTTAACAGTGCCAATTTTCTATCTTTTTGATGTTCCGCTTCATTTTTTTCACATGCAGACCCTGCCTTGTGAGTGTCTACTCACAACTGGGTTGCCTACAGTGCCTCCCGGCTAGTTGCATGTACCAGAGACTCACTATTTTAATCCGTTCCTACATGTAACAGTTTTACAGACTCATGAAGTATGTATACTCCCTTTACAGTTAATAATTTAGTAGAGATGTAGGGTAGCCATTATATAACATGACAGACATCACTATTTTATCTCATTGTAATTTGCAGATGCACCTGATGATGAGATATAGGTCTTGAAACTCATGTAGTGCATAGTAATAAAAGAAGTTTAAAATTAAAAACTGTTGTGGGTCCAATTACTAAAGATGTAACATGAAAAAACTTACTTAATGCATATAACATTCTTTGTAGACCAGAGGTTTGAATCTGGTCTTATTATAGTCCAAAACTAGTCACATAATATGACAACTAAATGTGCAACTGTGACAATAAAATATAATAAATAAAACATATTTCTAATCTACTAGTCTTGTCTAGAAGGCTAAAATTTTTGGATTGTATTTATTTACTTATTTTATTTACATAGTTTACACCCACATTGGAGCACTTATATCAATCCATATACACTACAGTCTTTACAATATTAGTTGTAATATTTTCTCAGCTTCCTCTTCTCTTTCCAAAACTTCTTTATTCTTTCTGACCTGGCAGACCTCTCTTCATCCGTAATGGGGTATTGTTTTCATTTGACTTTTTTCAGTTTCAGTCTTGTATCACCACTTCTCAGAATCCTCTGCTCTTCTCTTTCTGCAATTTGGTTCATTGTTATATTCAGCTCTTCTAAGTCATTCTGTACCTCAATCAACCAGTTGTTTTGGGTTTTACTTTTCCAAAAGAACTTGAATAATTGTTTCAGCAGTAAGGTCTCTGGTAGTCTTATTATGTGGGTAAAAAATGCAATTCTCGTTTAGCACATTGGGCCCAAAATTAATTCATTTTCCAGATAGACTATTTCATTAGACAGCAATCTCCATTGTCCGTCTAGTTGATGTCTTTTTGTTGATGATTGTTCTAATGATCCTTCTGTCTAGTTTTTGAAATTTATCTGTTGTTGCTTTGGTATTCAACTTAAACAGAGTTTCACTTGCTTAAGATGCCTCAGGCTTAACTACTGAACCATAATGTTTGACTTTAGCATTAATCAAGAGACATTTCTTCTTATTTGTTGATCACGTGACTTGTTGTGCTTGCCTCAATCTTGTTGTTCTGTGTTCTATTGAGGCTGTCTAATTTATGTTCAAAGTTATAATTTCCTCAAGATACTTGAACTTTTTACAACTTTAATTTGTTTGTTATTGTTTAGCTGAATGAAAGGAGTTGCAATCTCGAAGGTTAGCATAATATGTTATTTGATGGTATTTCCAGCAGGGTAATAAAAGCTTGTTCTCAAGAAATAAGTAGGGTTCATAGCCACATATGTAATAGTTCTCTGAAGCAGGGTGTTTTTCCTCATAGACCTTAATATGCTATTGTTAAACCACTGCACAAAGAAGGGGATACATCTGATGTCCACAACTACCGCCAAATACCACTTCTGACAGCATTATCCAAAATTCTTGAAAAAGTAATGTATTCTAGAGTAGTTTCACACATAGGTAAAAATAAAGTTCCAACAAAATGTCAGTTTGGTTTTCAGAAAGGCTTTTCAATAGAAAATGCTATATGTACTTTCACCAATGAAATATTAAATGCTCTGAATAACGGACATCACCTATTGGGATTTTTTGTGATCTCTCCAAGGCTTTTGATTGTGTAAATCATGGAATTCTTCTAGATAAACTAAACTATTATGGTATGAATGGGACAGTATACAAATGGTTTAAATCATATCTAATAGGAAGAGTGCAGAAAGTTGACATTAAGTAATTCACATAATATGCAAAAATTAGCTGATTTCTGAAACTGGGGAACAATAAAAATGTGGTGTCACAAGGTTTTGTCTTGGGCCCTTTACTGTTCTTAATATATATTAATGACTTGCCATTCTATATTCATGAAGATACAGAGCTCATTCTTTTTGCTGATGATACAAGTATAGTTATCACACCTGGCAGACAAGAAATAAAGAAATTGTAAATGAGGTCTTTCAGCAAATCATTAAGTGGTTCTCAGCAAATCACCCATCATTAAATTTTGATAAACACAGCACTTACAGTCCCATACAGTAAATGGAATGACACTATTAATAAATACAGACTTTGATCAGAACTCTTTAGCAAAGATAGAATATTCAAAATTGTTAGGTGTATGCATTGATGAGGGGTTGAACTGGAAGAAACACATTGGAGATCTGCTGAAACATTTGAGTTCATCTACTTATGCTATTAGGGTAAGTGCAAATTTTGGTGATATACATCTCAGTAAATTAGCTTACTATGCCTATTTTCATTCTCTGCTTTTGTATGGCATCATTTTCTGCGGTAATTCATCACTGAGTAAAAAGTATTCATAGCACAAAAGCGTGTAATCAGAATAATTGGTAGAGCCCACCCAAGATCATCCTGAAGACACTTATTTAAAGAGCTAGGGATCTTCACAGTAGCTTCACAGAATATATATTTGATTAATGATGGAAATTCTTCTCAGAGATGATAAATTATTTTTCAAAAGAGGTAGATTGGCTGGCCAGTATTTACCTTTGTGCTGTACTGCCGATAGTGACACAAATGAAGAGAAAGAAAAAAAAAGGAACGAAAAAGAACAAGCTTTTGGAACTCTGTTCCTTCATCAGGTGGGACAGAAGGGAAGAAAAAAGGATGGGGATGGAAGGGAAAAGTAATTCACGACCTAGGTCATGAGGATGTTTGAGGAGTGTTGAAGTCAGAGATAATGGATTAATATGCATTATCTCTGACTGACACACTCTTCAAACACCATCCTCATGACCTAGGTTGTGAATTACCTTTCCCTTCCATTCCCATAATTTTTTCTTCCCTTCTCTCCCTCCTGATGAAGGAACAGTGTTTTTTTATCCCTTTTTTTCTTTTTCTTCATTTGTGTCACTATTGGGTTTATGTGGTTTTTAATGAGAGTAACACCACCATGAGTTATCCCCTCCACACCCTGTTAATGTTGTCACCTCAGTTCAGGACAGCTTATTTGGGTTATCCATTATTCACAGCTGCCCACCATACGTAGTGGGAATTCTGCTATCTGCCACCTGTGACCCACCCCTGGGTTGAGGCTTGCCCAGGAATAAGTAAGGTAAAGCAGTCGTCAATCCAAAGATTGGTTTGAACACCACATTGCTTTATTAGGCATGGTCCTGTTTGGAGGTGGTATGCCGTTGCCTTCCTCTGACGTTCAAACTGATTTATGCAGACAGCTATAGGGGGGACCTACAGTTTAACGTGGGTTCCGAACCATGCCGCTACTCCATATTTTTCACATCAACAACACTGCCAGAGATGAAAGAAGTGGAAAGTGACAGATAAAGAAACCTAGGACCTGGTGGGTATTGAATCCTCAACCTTTAGATTTGTAGTCTGGCACTCTCCCACTGTGCTACTGAGCCACACTGCCCGGGAATATGGACTGTATATAGCAAAGCCTATTAAAGAAACAGCATGAGAAGAAATAAAATGATTAGTTTTAAAAATCTTACATAGTAGACAACTTTTACTGTTGTCTAATTGCACTAGACTGTTATGAACACCAGTTACTCTTAAATGCAGTAAATATGGGTGATCTGAGTATCTGTAGAAATATCACCTAGTAAAGGCAAGCTTAATAGTTGTACAAATGTAATTCTTTGATGTTGTTGCACACTATTTTGGAAGACAAATAATATATTCTGGCCAGAGTATTAATTTTGTTATCACTCGCAGACATCCCTGATGGATGCTTGGGGTGCCAAGACTAAATGAGCCCCTCTCCCAGTACCAATATTGAGTTGCCAACAATAGCAGTGCTGACTCACCAACAAAAGTAACCATATGAATTCTGTTACAACCAGCTGTGTCAACTTTTTTGCCTAAAATACACTTTTGATGTGAGCTGCCTAAGTGGAGTTTCTTATTTGTAAAATGAACTATATAATAATTGTGTATAACCTTTGAAAAAGTAATTTTAGCATCTAATACTTAATTAAAAATATTAATAAATATCTGGCAAGCTCTTTGTTGCATTTAAGTACCTATTTCCACACTATACATATTGTGCAACTCTGTAAATATCATAGGCATCAGTGGCGGACTAAGGCTGTCGGAGGCCCGGGGCATCGGCAAAACAAAATGAGGCCCCCCTAGCCACTTGGAAATACATGTATAACTATAAAAAAGTAACTTTTATGTTTTGGAGACCTCCCAGTTGATACATAAGGAACAGTCTCCCAAAAATAGCTTTCGGGACTTGGAGGTACCAGAACAATGAGAAGCCAAATGCGATGTGTGCTTTCGAGGTATTTGGAGGCCTGGAGTGGTCCGCCCCCTCTGCCTCCCTTAGTCCGCTACTAATAGGCATCAAAAACATTTCATCTAGCTTAAATGCATCTAACAGAAAACTGGTAATTATTTTACAGTATTTATGTTTCATGCAACATACCTGTAGATTCTATGACTGGATAATAGGTAAGTAGGTACCTACCTTTATATTTTTCATGCATATGGGGCCTCAGTATGTTTGATATTAAATGGATATAAAAATGTTATGGTCCTAAGGGCTTCCAAATCTCACAACCATCTGCCCCCCTCCCCCAAATTAGTTTGCCACTGTTATTTGGCAGACTTTTTTTGCTTATTATGGCATAAAACTCAAATACTGCTATTACTCTGTTGAAACAGATGGTTTCATTTTAATTCTGGTTTAAACAGTTTTATGTAACATACAAACGAATGAAAAATGTTTCACAAATGACAGTTTCTAAACAGGAGAAGGAAACAATACATAATTTCATGTTTCTCAGTGGACTGGCGCAAATCTTTTAATTGGATGCCAATTCAGCAACTTGAATGTCTCTGACAAACCCTGACATACATCTTAACATGGATCCAAACCAATGTTTCTGATGAATATTCTCATCATTAGAAGTATGGGATAGGTTAAAGCAAAACTGAAAAAAATCTGTAGTTCAATTGGGAATAAATACCTATCAGTTTTCAGGTCATTAGGCCCAAAACTAAATCTCGTGAAACATTCACAGTTGGCGTATTTAATAACTTTTTCATATTTTTTTTTTTTAAGTAGCAGAAGAATGAATGGAAAGCAGTGACACAGGTTAATGATACCAAAAATGGATCAGGAATCTATGTTGGAGGTTTTTGAAGCAATGTGTATTAAGAAGACTCAAATGACATCACGAAAATATCACAGAGGTTGGTTCTTAGTCTACTATGTGCAATTTAGCTGTTCTCTTTTTCATTAAGTTGTGTGCAACTAGTTGTAAGATGTTTCTTGCTGTTTCCACCAAAATAGACCATTCAAAATATTGAAGCTAGTAATTCTGTGTCTATATATAGGCTCAAGTATATAGTCTGTGTTCTACACAAAGTTATAGTTCTTTTCTCTCCTCTGTTATGATGAAGACTGCATATTATAACAAGACACTAACTTGTCTCATATATACATTCCTATATATTTTAAGAAGTGACTACCTTTAGGACTACATAAACAGAAGAAATTACATAATTTCTTCAAGAATTGTTATGTTTCTGCAATACAAGTTTTGAGGAATCGCAGGGATAAAAAGCAAGTATTCTTTATCATACTGAAAGCAGTACCATATGCTGATGGTTTTTCATGACCTTTGTAAAATACCTCCAAAACCAGTGGGTGTATAATATTCGAGTTCTCAACAAAATGGCAAAGAATCAATATGATAAACAATGCTTACTTCCGAAGAAACTGCATAAAAAAGTGGCATGCTTCATCACCCAATCATTTATTTTGTCAAAATAAATGCAATTCAATCTGACAGTTGGAATGTATAAACTCTACAACACGAATATTAACATCAACAGATCTTGGAGAACATTTTACAATTTAAAAAATGAAGGCTACTTGAGACAGTGTTGTTTTACAAGTAGACATGGTATTTGAGTGCTATGGAGTATGGCGCACTAATGATGAGATATAACTTAATTAAATATAACAAAATTGAAAATACTGACAGAAGAATATTGTTGATATAAATATTATTTTAAGAAAAGAAATGATGGTGCACAGGTAGAAATATTTCTTCAGATGAGCAGTCAGTAAGGATTATATATTTCACTACTATTATTTACAGTGTGATTATTGGAAAAGTTTTTATATGGTAAATAATTGTACAGTACCAAAAAATTATATGTTTTCTAAGTGCTTATTTCTTGTTTTGCAAAACTTAAGATTAGTCTCTATTGTGAAAATGATTATATAGACAAATCTTTACTAGGATTAATTTATTTTTAAATCCAAAGGTGGAATATATTTAGTCTGAGAAAGCAACTAGTTGCAGAGTTATAGCTGATAGAATTACTGATTTATGCAGCATCCTTGCATAAGTTTAGCAATCCATATTCTCAAAAGATGCTATCTGTAATTTATCTAAGCCTTTTTCTTCAGGGGATAACAAATAACTGATAGAATTTCTACAAATCACACAAAGAATTTCTGTTCCATTGTGTTTATTTGATTATGAAGGAAAACATTTGATGTATCAAAAATGACTTATCCTGGCTGCTTACCCACTTACTTTATTACTATGTGCTATAATTTTGTCATAACTGATACTGAATGTTAGTTATATAATCTAATTATGAATTTTTGTGTCAACAAATTTTATTTTAAAACCCTGTACAACACTACTTTTGTTTAGTGTAAAGGATTGGTCTCTAAAATTTTCCAGAATTTCTATATTCTCTGATAAATCCATATAAAGATCTCATATTTGTTTCTAACATAGCTTTGTACTGCAGTGTGTAGTACCCATTTACTATCAACTGATAGCAAGTTTTAAGGATTGTGTGTCCAACAATCTGACATTAAAAACAGTCAAAAAAACTCTACTTAATCCAGCAGAGCTGCATCCTTATCTGATACTGCCTCATCATCAGATGCAGGGGAATCAGGAAGTGATTCATGTTTGGACTCAGGAAGTGATTCATCTTTGGAATCGAGAAGGGGCTCCTCATTATTATCAGCTATAGGTTCCTCCTTTGCTTCTGCAGCTGTTTCTTCATCTTTTGGTTCATTTTCAGTTTCATCTTTTGACTCTGTAACTGTTGCATCTTTAGAATCTGCTAATGAATCATCCCTTGATAGTGATATTGATTTACCAGAGTCTTGACGGAACTTCTTCAATTTGCCAGCCACATTCCTTTTAGCCAGGAAAGCTCTCATCATGGTTTGCACTTTTATAATCTTCTTTACTTGTATTTCATATGTTCTGGAAAAGGCAATGGCAATGAATTAGTAACTAATCATATTAGAACACACATAGAAAACAAACATTTAAAGAGGGCTGGAATTCCAAAAAAATGGAGGATAACTAACAGAGCTCAATAACTTGCTATAGTGATATTACAATCCAGTTTTTTCATATTAGAACACACATGGAAAACAAACATTTAAAGAAGGCTGGAATTCCAAAAAAATGGAGGATTACTAATAGAGCTCAATAACTTGCTATATTGATATTACAATCCAGTTTTTTTCTGTCCATTTACAGGAGTAAATTTTAATGCAAGTAATCTGAATTTCTCTACCTAATCCCCCATCAATATAAACATGAAGTAACTCATACATTTTGGCAGAGTATTATTTTAGCTCTTGCACTTCTACTATAGATGAAGTTACTTTGACTTCTATCCAAGATGAAGACTCACCTTTTTATCATATGAATCATATTTCTTCATAAGACAAACAGCAAAATATTGACTATGTAGAGGCTGTCCTAAAGACGAAATTTCATGTTCACATGGACAAAGAGTTTCCAGCACTACATTAGGCAGACATTTGGCAGTGGGGCAAGATTTATGCAGGGAAAATAACAAACACCTTTCCAGAGTGTACCTGTGTCAGGTAACCTCCTTAATCTCAGTCTTAAAATAATTAAATAAATAAAGAGAGAAAGTCCCATACTTAGGCCATTGTAAGTGATCATCAGTCATGATTGTGGTTTCCAGTTCAATATTAAATGGAATCTTATCATTGGGAAAAATGAGTTCAGTTTCACGACTCATTGACAAATAGGCACAACCTCAGATAGGACAAGAATAATAGAGAAAATATGTCAAGCCCATTCCAACGTATTATCTCACACTATACAGGCTACTCTTGAAAACCTAATCTTGAATGTGACTAGTTTCAGTTGAACTATCTCCAGACAACTGTTTAATTGAAGTATAAAACTACAATACAATGATGACTGAAAATATGCTTTACAATGGGATGATGTTACTGAGTTAACATCGTATCTTATTCTTTGCACAAGACAGCTGTGAAGAATACACAACTGTGTCACAAAGCAGCAACAGAACTAGGATTCACATATGTTATCTCTCCATTTCTTTCTAATGCTTTACCACTTCACACAATATTCACCTCAACAAAGAATTTTGTGATTTGCTACTAGTACTAAAATTCTATAATAAGTGCAATACAATGGTGTATTTTAAGTTTTGAATTTAGATTTAACACATGAAAGATGAATTCCACTAATTTTTCTGTCCCTTGACAATCTGTCATTAAATATTCTTAGCTTGTTTGTAAAATGAGTCCACATGACAGATTTCATTACATTTGCACAAAGGAGAAGTGCCACATCAGCTATGAAATACATATCTTGCACTTCTCATCCAGTGATGAGTTGGGTCTGGTAAATTAAGATCCCGTCTTGCAAAGTTCTACCAAAATTACCAGTACTATTATGAGAAGCTCATTAATTGCTATTGTGTCTATATTCATCCTGTCCACTGTTACAAACAATCTAATAGCATCCACAGAGTGTAACAATACAACTAAATAAAATTTTGTATTGTTCACAAAGGGCAATCCTGAACATGGTTATGCCTTTGTTCTAACATCTTCACCATCAACAATTTCATAGTTCATGAAAATTGTAGGTCATTTTCTCCCTAATCTTCCTTCCTTTATTTTAATTATCTCCCATTTGAATGCAGAAGTTGCAGTTTTTACCATACAAGTATGATGTTTCAGCTGAATGAAGTGTGGCATGGCCTGTCAGAAAATAAAAGGCTTTGAATGAACATCCAGTAGCACAGTACCAACAAAATTCAAAAATTAATCCTTTTTGTTTTGAACTTTGTACATACAGCAACAAAGGATGATAATTCATTCATGCTTTTAGAAAATGTTTTAAACAAATGTGTGCTTAACAAACAAACTGATGTCTGGTCAGCTTCCTTGAAGGTTGTAGCTAATCTCTCTTCTGGACAAATAGGCTGTTTTTAATTCAATGCTTTTCTCTGAATTATGTGCTTCACTTTGCCTAACACAATGTAAAAACACTTTCAGAACAATCTGACAAATTCTACAAACAGTACTTCAATGACAATGAATATGCCATGTTTTCACCCTTTTCTCATCCATCTTCGTCCTGCTAAATATTTAGGAATTGTAAAAGATTCATTGCATTGTTGATCTGATGATGATGAGATACTTTGATACAGTCCTAGGATGCCTGTCCTGTGTCTCTCTCACTTTGCCACTTCATTGTAAACTGCTCATGTCCTGCCAAATGCTTTGCCACTGCCAGGCATTCACATGCCATTTCTGTGTGAATTGGGCCTCTGTTTCAGGGTCTTAGTACAGGTAGAACCTGAAATCTGTTTGTCATATGAACTGGGGAGGCCTTTCAGCTGGAACCCTGAATAATCTTCCCTCTCAACTAGTCATGAGAGGTCTGTGTCAATGCAGACAGTTACCAGAACAAACTAAGTAGTGAGCTGGTTGGGGTAGTTTCCATTTGAAATCAGATGAAAAATGAGAAAATTACCTAACATTTTTAAAAATAATTAATAATTTCTACAAGTGCCAATTAATATAAAAGAAATCAACTGTTATAAATTTATCCCTTACATGATTACTATTTTTCGAGTTAAAATTTGGTGAATTTTCCAAACACGACACTTTGTGTGCTGTGTAACCCAAGAATATTATACTAATACTGGATTTCAGTGAACTACAGTTCATTTTGAAGCTGAATTCTGAAGTTGATGTAAGTATATAACAATAACATGACAACAATTAATTCATTACTGTAAAACCTTTTGTTCCATTTATTAAAATAAATGCATTTTTCAAAAAGATTAAACTTACATAGGCTTGAACTTATTTTTATTACATGTTGATCTCTGTTTTAAGCATTATGGAGTCCATTGGTGAACACAGCACATATTTACGGGAAAAGGGGGGGGGGGGGGGGGGGGGGAGCAACACTAATGTAAAAATAAGTAATTTTAAGTAGACACCTGATGATTCATTTTGTAAGTTTTGCTGCTCATATGAAGAAGATACTTTTCCCTGAAGCTCCTTTTACTTTACTGGGATCAAGCATTTTCATTACAGTTTCTAGATACATTTTATTTTTTCTACAGCTCTCTCTATTCAGGAACCATAAAACTGTTTACTGATACTGATTTTAAAGAATCAAATGCTGAAAAATATGGAATATATTTTATTCCATTTAAAAAGCATTTTGATGACAAATGATGAGAGGTACAATAAAAATGCTGCATAAATACCACATCAATCTATACAACAGTGCCTTCATTTTGTAATTTATTTGAAAATTTTACTTTGAATAGTTTCCGAGCTATGACTGCCATAATCACATCATTTCATGATTTTACATTACTTTTGCTCATAAAAAACAACTGGAATCACTTGCGTATCACCGCTGCTAGATTGTCAAAGATATTAACTTAATGTCTACTTTCTGGGACAGAAAGATGAAACCCACAAAAATGCTGCCCAGTTTGGAATGGAATGGCCCATATGTGGGACATCCTGGATGTTCCCTGGATCCCATCATCTGGACCATCAAAGTGACCCACACTGGAAACAACTTCAAACTGTGTGACTGAGCTAGCACTGTCTAGTTCTGTGAGTGATGGGTCATCACCTCAGTTTGTATCCAAAAACAGCAATCATAGTTCCTATCTATACTAGAGGTGGTGGATCTACACACAGTTAAATACAAGATCTATACACAGTTAAATACCACAGAACTGATCAGTAACTTTGAACTAAATGTCAGTGACCAAGCAGAAGTAGATTTGTAGATGGTAAGGAATAGATTTAGAAACCAGGTTCTAAACTATAAGACATATCCAGGGGAAGATATAGACTCTGACCATAACTTATTGGTAATGAACTGCAGATTAAAACTTAAGAGATTGCAGAAAGGTAGAAAGGTTAGGAGATGGAACCTGGACAAATTGAAGGAACCAGAGGTGATTGAGAGTTTCAGAGGGAGCATTAGGCAAGAACTGGCTGAAAAGGGGGAAAGTAATACAGTAGAAGAAGAATGGGTAGCTCTGAGAGATAGGGTAGTGAATGCTGCAGAGGACCATATAGACAGAAGGACAAGGCCTAATAGAAATCCCTGGATAACACAGGATGTACTGAACTTAATTGATGAGAGGAGAAAACATAAAAATTCAGCAAGTGAAACAGGAAAAAGGGAGTACAAACATCTGAAAAATGAGATTGACAGGAAGTGCAGACTGGCTAAGCAGGAGTGGCTATAGGACAAATACAGAACCATAGAAGAATGCATAACTAGGGGAAAGATAGATACTGCCTACAGGGGAAAAAAAAACAGATAATTGGAGACAAGAAAAGCAGCTGTATGAATATCAAGAACACCGACGGAAAACCAGTACTAAGCAAAGAGAAAAAGGCTGAACTGTGGAAGCAATATATAGAGGGCCTTTACAAAGGAAATAAACTTGAAAGCAGTATTCTAGAAATGGAAGACGAAATTGAGGAAGATGAGATAGGAGATATGATACTGCGAGAAGAATTTGACAGAGCGCTGAAGGACTTGAGTCGAAACAAGGCCCCTGGAGTAGATGATATTCCGTGTGAACTGCTGGTGTCGTTGGGAGAGCCAGTCATGAAAAAATTGTATCACCTGGTATGCAGCATGTATGAGACGGGGGAAATACCCTCAGACTTCAAGAAGAATATTGTATTTCCAATTCCAAAGAAAGCAAGTTCAGACAAGTGTGAAAATTACAGAACTATCAGTTTAATAACTCATGGCTGCAAATTCTAACATGAGTTATTTACTGATGAATGGAAAAACTTGTGGAATCCAACCTCGGGGAAAATGAAGGAACACGAGAGGCAATACTCACATTACGAGTTACCTTAGAAAATAGGCTAAGGAAAGGGAAACCTACGTTTTTAGCGTATGGCAATTTGGAGAAAGCCTTTGACAATGTCGAATACACTCTTCCAAATTCTGAAGGTATCAGGGGTAAAATATAGGGAGCGAAGAATTATATTCAACCTATACAAAAACCAGACAGTGGTTATTAGAGTCGAAGGGCAAGAAAGGGATGCAGAGGTTGGGAAGTGAGTAAGACAGGGTTGTAGCCTTTCCCCAATGTTGTCCAATCTGTACATTGAGCAGGCAGCAAAGGAATGGAAGGAGAAATTTAGAGAGGGCATTAAAGTGCAGGGAGAAGAAATTAAATCATTGTAGTTTGCCGATGACACAGTAATTCTGTCAGAGACCGCAAAGGATCTGGAAGAGCAATTGAATGGAATGGACAGTTTCTTGAAAGGAAGATATGAATATTAACAAGAGTAAAACGAACGTAATGGAATTTAATGTCAGAAAATCAGACGATGATGAAGGAATTAGATTAGGTAATAAGACAATAAAAGTAGTAGATGAATTTTGTCATTTGGATAGCCATAACTTCTGATGGCCGAAGTAAAGAAGATATAAAATGCAGAATGACTATGGGAAGAAAAGCATTTCTAAAGAAGCGAAACTTGTTAACATCCAATATAAAAAATGTTCAAATGTTTGTAAATCTATCGGACCAAACTGCGTGGTCATCAGTCCGTAGCTTACAAACTACTTAAACGTAGGTAAACTAACCTAAGGACAAACACACACACCCATGCCCTAGAGAGGACTCGAACCTCCACGGCGAGCAACCGTGCACTCCGCAGCGAGGTGCTTTAGACCGCTCGGCTACTCCACCGCGGCCATCCAATATTAATTTAAATATTAGGAAGTCCTTTCTGAAAGCATTTGTCTGGAGTGTAGCATCATATGGAAGTGAAACGTGGACGATAAGGAGTTCAGATAAAAAGATGATAGAAGCTTTTGAAACGTGATGCTACAGACGAATGATGAAAATTAGATGGGTAGATCATGTAACTAATGAGGAGGTGCTTAACCGAATCGGGAAGAAAAGAAGTTTCTGGCATATACTGACTAAGAGAAGGGACACATTCAGAGACATCAAGGAATTGTCAATTTAGCTTTACAAGGAAGCGTGTGGGGTAAAAATCGTAGAGTGAGACCGAGGGATGAGTGTAGTAAGCAGATTCAAAAGGATGTAGGTTGCCGAACGTATTCTCAGATGAAGAGACTTGCACAGGACAGGGTAGCGTGGAGAGCTGCATCAAACCAGTCTGCGGACTGAAGACCAATATATATATATATATGTTTGCGTGTGCATGTGTGTGTGTGTGTGTGGGTGGGTGGGTGCTTGTTTACCTTTCCTTTTATCCCCTTAAGGTAAGTCCTTCCACTCCTGGGATTGGAATGACTCCTTTTCCACTTCCTTAAAACCCGTATCCTTCCCTTTCTCCTCTCCTTTCTTCCTCTTTTTCCTGAAGAAGCGACCACCGGTTGCGAAAGTTTGTATGTGTGTGATTTTATTTTTGTCTGTCGACGAGCCTGTCCTTTGAGCAAGTCATTCGTTTTCTATTTTTTATATAAATATATATAATATAAATATTATAGGGGGAAAATTCCTAGCAAGAAAATATATATAAAAAGTAGATGAAGATTACTTACCAGGCGAAGGAGCACAGGTAGTGATAGTAACACAAATAAATAAAACACACACATACCAAAACGCTAGCTTTCGCAGCCTAGCTGCTTCTTCAGGCAGAAGGGAAGGAGAGGGAAAAGGAAATGATGAGGGTTTTAAGGGATTGGGTGCGGACCCATTCCAATCCCGGGAGAGAAAAGACTTGTCTTGGGGAAAAAAAGGAGGGTAAACAAATACACACACACCCACACATATACACAAGCGCAAACACCGGTGTCCTGGAAACTTTGCCCAAAGTCTTTCATTGGGACAGTGTATTGCAGAGCTCAGCTGTCACCCCCGTTTACATGGGCTCCCAAAACCGGATTTCGTAAACCGATTTCCCAATTCCGCTTTTGGTTGGTCATGTAAACACTCCAAAATCGATTCTGGAAATCCGCTTCTCTAAAGCGGTTTTCCAGTTCCACAATCGATTTTCGTGCCCATGTAAACGCAACCGTTTTTGAAGCGTTCTTGGCTTGTCAGATTGTGTTTTCTTGTTAAGAATTTTCGTCCCATATGGAAAGAGTTATATTTTCCAATGTGAAATAAAAGTATAAATATTAGAGTGAACATCAATCTGCGTATTTAAATAAAGAAAAATAGCGATTGTGCAGACTAAATAAGGAACTGAATCAGCTGTTTTCCAGCCGCCATTTTAAGTGAGCTACGAAATCCGATTCAGGCTATGCCATGTAAACCCGACAGCCAAAAACGGTTTACGAAAATCGGTTTTCGTCTTCCGGAAGACGTGTTCCATGTAAACGTAGTGTGTGTGTAGTGATGGGTGGTGATTTCTAAGGACAGTAAGGTAACTGCAGTTCATAGTTGATCTATGTTAACATCACAGGACTAACCATCGGACTGTATTGTCAGAGGTAGTATTAATAAAATTTTGTTTCTTTATGATTTTATGGCATCTTTTCATCATGCGAAACGTGCGGCCGCACGGGGCAGCACTTTCCGAGGGGCGGCAAATCTGCCGACCCCCTTTTTTTTATTTTTGCAGGACAAACTCAACATTCATGCCAAGAGGGGATTCCAAAGAAAACTTCGGAAGGAGCGGCTTCGGGAACTATGGCAAGGCGCTTCGACTACCAGCCGGTCGACCCTGTTGAGGACTAATTTCTTCCTTGCCACTGTGGCAGCACCGTCGTGTTTACGCCGTAGGAACTAAAGCTCTGTATAGGGAAAGTATGGCCATCCTTTTCCGCGCCGCTTGCCGCCGTCTGCGGCTAGTGATTGGCTGAAATCGAGTCACGTGGTCCTTTCCGCCATCTTGGTCCTATACGTTGCTTGGCTGCCATGAGAAGCCTTGTGAATATTCGCATGTTAGGTTTGAATAATGCCACAGTATTGTACTTTTGGGTGTTCTTAAGAAGCGAAGAAGAGAAGCAAACATTATAGTACTTCCATTAAATATCAGAAATGCAGGAAGGTGAATAGCCTGACTGATGAAAGACGTGAGAGAAAACTAGGAGTCCAGAAGCCAACTTCGATTCTTGCACTGTGATGATTTTAATTCGTAATGTAAATTAATAAAGATTCACTGATGAATGGATCACACAGCAGATACCTATACATTTTTAACTTGAATAAATTTGTGAAAAAATTCCTGCATAATGTCGTGAGGTTAAATTATTCACGTGTCGTTAGTTTTATCTGCAGGTAGTTGCCGAAAACACACATTTTGGACATATTAGTGAGTGAACTATATTCTTGCTTAGATATGAAACTAATATACAGTTCCTGAAGCAATCTTTTCTCATTCATTTTCATGTGTTATGTGTATCGTTACAGGAAACAAGGAATTGAAACAAGACAAATATTAAGATATTCAAATGTAATTGACGTTGTAAAGGCACATTTAATTTCTGTTTTTGGTAAAAGTCATGTAGTGGGTATCCCCTTGCATTTTTCGTAGTTCATTTAAGATATAAGTACATAATACGGAATAAAATACTCATCAAAGACTTATCCATAATCTCAATTGTTTTCTTAATTTACACTATGCTCCGATGACGACATACTCGCGGTGTATTGGAATATTTGGCTACAGTATAGGTGAATGTGAATTTATATGTGAACTCTCTAGATCTGGAGTTACAAACGAAAGTTTTCTTAAAATCGAACGATAAGTATTTCGTAGAGCAGCCAGGTCCGCATTGACAGAACTACGTGAAGTTCCCGCATCTGTCCGTCGGATATAACACCCTGTATCTCGAGAATGAAATGAGTTATCGTTCTGCTCTCAACCTTAAATAAAATTTTGATATCTTACCTACATTTCGTCCGCAGCATTGTATGTGCTAAAATCAACCCTACGCAAAGTCTACGCAATGCGACTTTTCCTCTGCAAACTGTTCAAAATTTTGCTCAGTATTTTATTGAATTTGATGTAGCACGGAAACTATAATTAATAATGAATAGAAAAACAGACCATTATCGAGAGAATATATCACACTATATTACGTGAAAAAATTAAATTTTTTCATTGAATAGTTTTCGCGAAATCGGTTGAGAAGTATTGCTAAGCGCTGGGAACGTTGTAGTGGTCGGTGCGTAAGCAGCAGCGGAATAGGCCCAGTATGGCTGCCGCTGGCAGGATGGCCATACTTTCCCTATACAGAGCTTTAGTAGGAACACAGAGGAGGAACGAGTCTGTCGTACATGCCAGTATTCTTATAGAGCGTTGCCAGTCTGTTACGCTCCTTGCGTTTACTCACAACTAATATTGCAGGAGACGAAATCTAATTTGGAATTTCAAATGCAATGTTTGATACTGCGATTATGTGTTAAGCCTCCAGCAATTTTGCTAAACCCTTCAATGGCAGTTACCGAGTGTTTTATTCTTCCCGCATTATGAATAAAAATGGTTGAACATTACTAGTCAAACATGTCCAACACCTACAATGACTAGATGTATTCCGAATGGGTAAATACGCAGCGAGTAATTACAAGGGATAAAGACATTTATAGTAAGCCTGGCATAAGTTGGGTTTCGACGTATTTTTCAAATTTTTGCTATCCGTTTCTGACTGATAGTCAAACGTTTTGGTTTTTGAGCCATGAAACACCTGTCTGCGCCTGCATGAACAACAATTAAACTCTGACCGGCACTTTTGTTTGACAATACTACTCGCACACTATCACTTTGCCAACATTTATTTACTGTATACGGTTTCCCGTTGAATACATTATCTGTTCATAACAACTGAAAAATATTTATTTACGTTAATTTTGTAAGTTCATGTTGCGCGGGATTAACCGAGCGGTCTAAGGCGCTGCAGTCATGGACTGTCCGGCTGGTCCCGGCGGAGGTTCGAGTCCTCCCTCCGGCATGAGTGTGTGTTTTGTCCTTAGGATAATTTAGGTTGAGTAGTGTGCGTGTGAGCTTAGGGACTGATGACCTTAGCAGTTAAGTCCCACAACATTTCACACACATTTGAACATTTTCGTAAATTCACAAGGCTTGTTAAAATTAGCTGTATTTCTTTAATCAGGTTTAACTCTATTTTTGAGCTGGTTCCCAGCGACCGTTTTGTACAAATCTGTAGAGAATGTCACATATCAGTGGCAGTTTTTGTTTTTATTTTCCAGATCTACATATATTTCGGGTGCAGTGTGGCTATTCTCAACGCTTTATGTCTACATCCATACCATCATGCTCAACCTGGTGGTTGACACATATTAAAAGCTTTTGAGACTGGCCACTCAGCGGCCCAAACCTAGGTAGATCTGAAAAGTAAAAACAAAATTTGCGATTGATTGCTGACATTTCCTATACCTTTGTTTAAATGAAATTCCACAAGCGTTTTGAAAAACAAAAAATCGTGGGGTTGGAGGGGGGCGGCAATTTAGCAGCTCGCACGGGATGGCACTTGGGCTTGCGCCGGCCCTGTCTTCAATAACAACTATCTCTATCGATTTCACTCGCAATCATAATACAGATATAGTTAAAAATCTGCCTAAAGCTAGAAGCAATGAGAAAACCAGATCAGACTTGCTGCAGACTGTCACATGTTACTAACACAGTCTGAAATTTACAGTCACGACACTCCCACAGAATTTTGTTATACACTGCGACAGTAGCGCTCCAAGCGGCTGGCAAGCTACATTTCTGAATACGATATTGGATGAGTGAGAATAGTATCTTTCATATTGATCTTAACATACTTTTTACATTAGGGAACGAATGTAGTGCCATGAAAATTGGTAATAAATTGAAAATAGCTTCACGTTCGACTTTCTTAGGTTTCCTAAGATCACTGACCAGCCGCGAAACATTGCATGACATGACAATTTATTTACAATTATCTTGTAACCTACAGGCTTTTACTGAATAATTTCATTTTCTATTAAAAATTAAAAGTGGCTGGTTAACTCCAGAAGACTTTCCCTTTGGCAGAAAGACGCGCTTTTCTACTTAGGTACGTTAAGGTTTCTTCACTACAATTCCAGCAAAATCGGTGACTGGAACTTAGGAAACGTATTTAGAATGCAATATGTACATTATATAAACAACCGTATCAGCCACCATAGCTGTAGCTAAAGAAAAAAACCACAGTCGTGGCAATCAAACGCCAAAAGCAATCAAAGTGTTTTCCATCAAAGAGGACCTCTATTTCACAATTGCTGCTACAGCTGAACCTCAAACGGCAAGTGTACTAAAAACATTGGCTTTTTAAGCTAAAGTAATAACACTTAGAATATGCGCGTATCAGAAAGTCAAGTGAGGTGTAAAAATGTGCGATCAGTAGTCAACACCGAATCGATGAGCGTCGAAAAACTGCCGGTCATAGTAAGAACAGGCCACAATAGAAATTTATGTTCCTCTTATGTTTATATTCTACTTAATTTCAGCAGAATAAGCTGCAAATATATACACATTCATAAGGATCGTATCTATGACGAAGTTGTTCTTTATACCACTGAATCAGTTAAATTCGGCTGTTTTTACATTAATTTCCGTATTATGTATGTCTCTTGATATTTTACTAATGCTGGTAACGCAAAAATTATATTAATTATTTCATTTATTACAAACAAAAATAATGATAAACATACATCACTCCTTCGCCGGATTGCCCACCGCTAGGAGCGCTAGTGTCGTTGCAACTGTCAGTTGGTAATAACTTTCACTGCAATGAGTGACGCGACCAACGAGCTAGAAATTCTAGCTCGTTGGACGCGACTGTATATATTAGACTGTGGCCCCTCAAAACTAATACATTGCTTTTTATGTAATCAGGTGTTATCACTTATAATGTTGTTGTTGTTTATTTTCTGGCCAATTGATTATAGAAACTGATGTAATGCTTATCTGTATAAGTGCAGCAGCACTGGTTATGATTAGATTTTTTATCTGTTTTCCATACTGGACATTAATGTACAAGATCACCAGATATTTTGGTTTCTCTTCTTCTGTTGCTGCTGTGGTTGATGAAAGATCACCTCATCTGTTGAATAATAAAATAGTAAACACTATTGAGTGCCTATACCGTCTTTAACAATTTTAATTCATTGATGGCATTACTTGATCATGGGTGACATGTACACGTGGCAAAGTGTGAAAACAATAGTAATAGTCAGAATATGGCAACAACGAAAGTTATCATTAATAAGTTCTTTCGCTGTGAAATGTTACTATGAATACTGTGGCAGCTAACTCAGGCACATTTTTAATCGCGGTATTTTGTTGTCACTTTCGAATTTGTACTAAAATTTCGTCCACTAAACTTCGCATCCAAACCTTTTGAAAGTAATTTTACAAGTATGTGGACCTTAAATACGTTTAATAAACACCAGACAAATGTGTACTAGGCAATATGAAAGCAGTTGTAACAACAAATTACGAATTGATGCAAATCCATGATGATCAATATTTGTCATAACAATTACTGTAAACTATACAAGTTTCGCAGCACGTTTAGACCATATACTTGCATTATAATGGTCACAAATATTTTTATAGCGACACTTTTGTTGTTGCAAACTTGTACTAACTGTCATACTTCGAAATGGAACTGTGTTACTGACAGGTTCGTCAAATTCCATAACAGCATTTTTAGAAAATACAGTAAAAGGCCGGTTAATTCGCAGCTTTGATAAAGTCTGGAGACACCGCCGGATCCTGTGCACACCCGTACCCAATAGTCAATCTTGTTTTAAAACATGTAAGGAGGTAGACCTTTATAGTGGGTGTGGCATGTCGGGTGTCAGCCGATACCCCAAATAACATGGCGGACGGCAGTTCAATTTACTTCAAACATGGCGGACCTATCGCCACTCTATGAAATTCTAGCTCGTTGGACGCGACTATATATATTAGACTGTGGCCCCTCAAAACTAATACATTGCTTTTTATGTAATTGAGCTCGTAACAATGATACATCATTTTTTAAACAGATCTACTAGGGATTCCTGTTATCAGCTTCACTAAATATCAATAAATAGTTTTAGTTTATTTATGAAATTAGTAACACTGTACAACACTTAATGTATGACATAGTACATGATTAAATAATAATGCATACCTGGCCAAATACTCTTCATTGTAGTATTTTAAGAAAACTTTGGTTCTGCCAATTTTCCAACCTTCCATTTTCAGTCTCACTAACAGCAGGCGGCTGTTGTCCTTTGTGACTTCAACATTTTCATCAAAATCAAACGCCAGGAATTTGTATCTAAAACAAAAATAGCAATGTAAACAACTTAAAATCATGAATATTTTGTCAACATTTCAGTATAATATGAACATTGAAAATATTATACGTGAATGACAATTACATCTGTACAACAATTGGATAAAGACTGGACAATGACCTTGTTGAATAAGCCATCTTGTCATTAGCTGAAGCAGTTTAGTTAGGGTGACCATATCTTCACATGCAAAAATCAGGATCTACTGGTTAAGTAACATAATAGTACAAAATTTATTCCACCTGTTTAATTTGCTTTTTGTAATTAATTAACGGATAATTTCTCAGACTAGTAACGCAGAATTCTACACAGTTTCGATTAAAATTACATTTTGTAATAAGCAAATTGTTTCTGTCTTAAATCCAGATTTGTCATGGGTACATAAATAGTTCATTACAAAAAATACTCGTTCTGTGAGCGTACTTATAACAGGCCAGCAAAGGATAAACTCTGCGGCGGTGGAGCAGTCGAGCGGTCTAATGCGTTTCGCAGCAGAGCGCGCGGTTGCTCGCCGTGGAGGTTCGAGTCCTCCCTGGGGCATGGGTGTGTGTGTTTGTCCTTAGGTTAGTTTACCTAGGTTTAAGTAGTTTGTTAGCTACGGACTGATGACCACACAGTTTGGTCCGATAGATTTACAAACATTTGAACATTTTTGATAAACTACAATGTTACCACCATTACGATAATAAATATTTACCTCATCAAACTTTGCTAATATTTTAACCAAAAAACAAAAATAAAATGTGTTCTTTGAATTCATAGACACAGGTTCATATAACACAGTCTCACTTTTTATTTGTCATGAAGACTTAATGTCAAGTTACATGTTACGATTTTTTTATTGATTGACATGGATAAGGTACCAGACAATGTAGCCTATTAATGTAATCCATCAGTGTACTTTACTTTTCAGAAGATGGTTTAGAACCGAAACCGGTAAAGTTATAACTATAATAAACAGCTGATAGTTCACAATATGTATTTTTAAAATGTATTACTGCTATTACCCCTGTTTCAGTAAAAATTTGAGAATTGGTTTGTGGTTTGCCTTCCACTCCTTTACTGTAGTATTCAATGGAGGCTGGTGCTTGAGATGACTGGGGGTTCACTTCTTTGAGTGCCGGATCTTGATAGTACCCCCACGCTCGGCATCCTAAGAGACAATATGTTCAAATGTTTGTAGAGCTTATGGGACTTAACTACAGGGTCATCAGTCCCTAAACTTACAAAACTTGTGAATTAGCTAATACTAAGGACGGCACAAAATCCATGCCCGCGGGAGGGGGGGGGGGATTCGAACTCCCGGCCGTAGTGGCCGTGCAGACTGTGACTGACGCGCTGCAGAACACTCGGTCACCGCGACCGGCAGAGACAATTTGGCGCACCTTTGAGAGTGGCGCTGGGGGAAAGTGCCCCGGTTTGCCCCCCTCCCCCTTCTTGGATACATTTTTGTTATAAGATCTACAGAATGTCTTACCTCGGCTTGTTTGCACTTGCTTCAACTCGAGCTGAGGCGTCGGCCTACCAAGCTTTTGTTCCGAGCTTAAAGCTGAGTTTTGTTTCTAAAAGATACCGTATTGAACGGTGTTCATTTTTCTTTGAAAATAAACACCAAGAACATGAACACTAAAACACAGTAAGTAACTGATTACACTGTTAAGTGCCTTTTAAAAAAGGAATCTGTTACGATGAAGAGACGAGCTACCTTCGGGTAAGGTGACGTTAGCAGCATCTCCTACTATCCTTACGCATACGCAAAGGCTCCTCTCTTCCACATCTTTTCAAACAGTTAAATATTTGTTACAACGAAGAGTATAATTGCATAGATGTAATTTACCCTCAAAATCGCGACACATTTGATAAAACGTCCAAAGATATGTGACAAGTAACAATACAAAAGACATTGTTGTTCCCGTATCTGTTAAAAAGAATATTGGTTTTAAAAAAGACTGTAGTCATTTGAGCGATTGGATTCTCGATTTCCTATCAGAAAGGACACAGTTCGTTGTAATTGACGGTAAGTCATCGAGTAAAACAGAAGTGATATATGGCGTTCCACAGGGAAGCGTTATAAGTCCCCTACTCTTCCTCGTGTTTATAAACGATTTAGGAGACAATCTGATTAGCTCCCTTAGACTGTTCGCGGATGATGCAACAGAGGATCAAAAGCAACTGCAAAGCGATTTAGACAAAATTTCTACTTGGTGCGAAAATTGGCAATTGACATTAAATAAAGAGAAGTGTGAAGTAATACACATGACCACTAAAAGAAATCCACTGAACTTCAATTACGCGATAAATCAGTCAAACCTTAAGGTCGTAAATTCTACCAAATACCTAGGAGTTACGAACAGCTTTGACTGGAGAGAATACATAGAAAATATTGTGGGGAAGGCGAATCAAAGGTTACGTTTCATTGGCAGAACGCTTCGAAGATGCACCAGCTCCACCAAAGAGACTGCCTACATCACACTTGTGCGTCCTCTCCTGGAGTACTGTTGCCCCTTGTGGGACCCTTACCAGGTGGGACTGACGGAAGATATTGAGAAGGTTCAGAGAAGGGCAGCTCGTTTTATTTTATAACGTTACGGGGGGGGGGGGGGGAAGCGTCACGGAAATGTTGCACGAATTGGGGTGGAAATCATTAAAGAAAGACGTTATTCATTGCGGCGTGATCTGTTTGCGAAGTTTCAATCACCGACTTTTACTTATGAATGTGAAAATATTTTGCTAGCACCCACCTACTTAGGGAGACATGACCATCCCAATAAAATAAGAGAAATCAGATCGAAAACGGGACGATTTAGGTGTTCTTTCTTCCCGCGCGCTATTAGAAAATGGAACGGTAGAGAAAAGTTATGAAAGTGGATAATGATCCCTCTGCCAGGCACTTAAATGTGATTTGCAGAGTATCTATGTAGATGTAGATTCTCGAACCCACTACCGTAGATAGCGCAACGCGATGAAGCTAACCACACGGCTATTCTTGCTAGGTGGAGAGCAGTGCCTTCATCGTCATTCATGATCGGATCTTCTGTAGTCTTTTACAGTAGGCACGTCTTTAATTTATATTTATAAGATATTTTACCAAATATGACGTGTTTTTGATGAATCTTCAATGCGCCAAAAACAAATTTGAAGGGCGGATGTTGCTGTAATGGAGGATTTGCTGATACGCAAGGCGAGGTGCGCAGTAGCTCCATTGTCTTGCCTAGGGACCGCCAGAGCTCGAGTACCAATGCGTCTCTACCAGTTCCAACGCCAAATGTTAAAAGTGGCAATTTCCCCTCGCCCCTCCGTGCCGTGGGAGTGACCATATACTGCCTCCAGGGCACAGAATAATGATGCTCCCTATTCTGTGTCCAGGGGGTTCAGAAGAGAATTTGAACTGCAGTCTCCGTCATGTAAAACGTTTCTCATGCGATAAAAATACTTTGAATTTGCACATAAAATATCTTTTTTTCTTCACAACGACCTTTTTACCGGGTGTTCAGTGAACCAGTGAACACACAGGACGCGCCGACACTAATAGTAACATACTCCGTACATTTGAAATTTCGTATAAAATTTTATTGTCATTAATTTCCTTCTCAGTACAAAATACAAAATTCTTATAGCATCAAGCCACTCACACACATTATTCTGGTAAACCAAACACAGTATTTCTAGTTCAGAAGATTCCAATTTCTCTTTAACGCCTACAATAACTGAATATAAAGATCGAAATTCGTTATTCAACACACCTTTCACTTTTGGTATGATAACAGCTCAAACATCATTCCACAGTTCACGCTCAAATTACTTGCAACGACTTTTCAGACCACACATAGAGCTAGAAAATCGGTAGTATTCAGTGATCTGTATATAACCTGGATGTAAAACTCTGGTGTCTGAGCATAGAACTGTGCCTGCACATTCATATGTTTTGCACGCGTATTTGCATTGTCCGCCATGTTGTAATTAGTCAAACGAATTTACATCAGATGATACATGATAAATAATTGCTAGATTACCTCTGGATTTGAAATTTATGTCAATATATGAACTAACAGACTCACGTGAGTACGGAATCGAAACATATTTCCTTTTCGTTTTGTTGTAGTACTTCATAGCGACCATGTTGTAATTAGTCGAGAAACAGAATGTGAACATCTTTGGTTGGCACGCTCAGCTAGCTGTAGTTTAATACCCAGGTAATATAGAGATCACTGGTAGTATTGTATAATATGTGACTTTCAGGTTAACCAACAGGTTTTCATCACAGTATTACTGTTGTCAGATAGTTTGCATCTGTGATCGACGCAAACGATGCTTACGTCTGCAGTGAAAGCAGGCGACATGCGTGGCAAACGCTGCTGCACTATCAACGAAACTGCCTTTTATCCGCAAAAGAGAGTCTTGTGTGTATGAGTTTTATTCTTTACTAACTTTACTGATTTCCTTTCAATAATCGAATTTCGCAGGATGATTCGCAGTATAATACTGAAATGTGGGAGATTTTGAAGATTTTCGAACGTTGTGGTGGGCCACAGGATAAGACTTTACAAATAAAGGAGTATCCTGAGAAATACAGGAAATCTGGACACCTGAAACTGTTATATAGGCTTGCCAAACTGGAAACTGAAATCAGTTCAAAGTTCTTTAACTGAACTAGAATTTTCAGCGAAAATAACATAATTTATACTATTATTTTTCTCATTTTCTGCAGTTACCCCAAAATAGCACCCTGTATGATATAATACAGCAAAAGCACGCTTAGTGTGACGTTTCTAACATTCATATCTCTATTATTACCGCTTCCAAGAAAATGCATTGTACTTATCAGCTGAAATTTATTGCCACTAAATCTTCTTTCAAATCGTAGTCACATGTTGGCAATCTCCCTTAAATCCGTGCTCAAATGTTGGTCACCCTAATCACGCGTCTCTTTATTTTCAGCTGGAGTTACGAGGTGCATTCAAGTTCTAAGGCCTCAGATTTTTTTCTTCGGACTGGAAAGAGATAGAAACATGCTCATTGTTTTAAAATGAGGCCTCGTTCATTGTCAATACGTCCCAGAGATGGCAGCACCGTACGGCAGATGGAATTTGACCGCCAGCGGCGAAAATGAGAATTGTTTTAGATACTTAAAATGGCGACGTCTTCCTTACTTGAACAGCGAGCAATCATTCGTTTTCTGAATTTGCGTGGTGTGACACCAATTGAAATTCATTGACAGTTGAAGGACACGTGTGGTGATGGAATTATGGATGTGTCGAAAGTGCGTTCGTGGGTGCGACAGTTTAATGAAGGCAGAACATCGTGTGACAACAAACCGAAACAACCTTGGGTTCACACAAGCCGGTCTGACGACATGATCGAGAAAGTGGAGAGAATTGTTTTGGGGGATCGCCGAATGACTGTTGAACAGATCGCCTCCAGAGTTGGCTTTTCTATGCGTTCTGTGCACACAATCCTGCATGACGACCTGAAAATGCGAAAAGTGTCATCCATGTGGGTGCCACGAATGCTGACAGACGATCACAAGGCTGCCCGTGTGGCATATTGCCAAGCAATGTTGACGCGCAACGACAGCATGAATGGGACTTTCTTTTCGTCGGTTGTGACAATGGATGAGATGTGGATGCCATTTTTCAATCCCGAAACAAAACGCCAGTCAGTTCAATGGAAACACACAGATACCGCCACCAAAAAAAATTTGGATAAACGCCAGTGCTGAAAAAATGATGGTGTCCATGTTCTGGAACAGCGAGTGCGTAATCCTTACCCATTGCATTCCACAGGGCACTACGGTAACAGGTGCATTCTACGAAAATGTTTTGAAGAACAAATTCCTTCCTGCACTGCAATAAAAACGTCCGGGAAGGGCTGTGCGTGTGCTGTTTCACCAAGTCAACGCATCCGCACATCGAGCTAACGTTAATCAAAATGGCGTCCGTGACATGGAAGGAAGAAGTGAATGTTGCCTCTAAAGTATGTCTTTGAGAGCCGAAGAGCCAAAGTACCACTCGATAACAGTTCTACGAATAAAGGCACGTCACTAGATCCTGCATAGTTATTGAAATAAACATGTATGAGCCGCGCTACATTGTGAGTGTAATTACCTGCGGATGAACTCTGCGAAGGTGATCCTGTGCGGGTAGCCGCTCTGGCGCGCGCGCGCCGTGTCCACGACGGAGAGCGCGCGCAGCTGCTGGCGGACGACCTCGGGCTGGAAGCCCCTGGGCGCGCCGGTCAGGTCCGCGCGCAGGCAGCGCACGAAGTGCGTGCCGCCGCTGCCCGCGCCCACCGACAGGTTCTTCAGCAGCTCCAGGCTGACCGCGCGGAACACCGCCGCCGCCGTGCGCATGCGCCGCGTCTGCGAGTACTGCCCGCGCGACTCCGTGTTGAACCTCTGCAAGCGGGAACGACACCGTCGGTCAGACACTCCAGGTTGGGGGATTTTTTTTACGCAATTTTAGGGAAGAATATACACTCCTGGAAAATGGAAAGAGAACACCGCGAATTCGTCAACTCAGCAGAGCGAAATTTTATTGACACATTCTTCAGGATGTATACTGCACACGACAGAGGCGTAACTACGGGGAGGGGGGCATGAGGGGGGTAGAACCCCCCGCCCCCCCGAAACCAAAGGAAAAGAGAGAGAGAGAGAGAGAGAGAGAGAGAGAGAGAGAGAGAGAGAGAGAGAGAGAGAGAGAGAGAAAGAAAGAAAAACAAAGAAATTGTTTAACAGCAATCTGGTAAAGGTAAAGATTGGAAACTCGGGGTCTTTTACCATAAGCTTTCATTGGTTGGGAGTGAAATAATCTTCAACGGAAGTGGTAGATGGTAGTCTGTCTGGAAACTGACTAAAATTTAGCTCGTCAAGCAGATCTATCCCCCTCCCCCCAAAGCCAAGTCCTAGTTACGCCACTGGCACACGATCACGCAGTCAGAAGCGTACGCACGACAGTACAATCACCAGAACGTGCACGATGTCGACGCTAGTATCGTGTATACCCCCTTTTTGCAGAAATGTATGGAGCAATTTTCTCATGAAAACGATCGTAGAGATGCCGACGGAAGTCTTACGGTATGGCTAGCCATGCAATTTCCACTGCGGCCGGCCAACGTGAGCTCGTAACAGCATTGTACACCGTAGACATTGTAGTCCAGTCAATGAATGCATTGTAGAGTGCATGGAATATGCGAGAATTTTTGACTTAAAAAAAAAGTTCAAATGTTTGTATAGTCTATGGGACTTAACTACGGGGTCATCAGTCCCTAAACTTACAAACTACTTATGAACTACTTACGAACTAGGACGGCACAAATATCCATGCCCGAGGGGGGATTCGAACCCCCGACCGTAGTGGCCGTGCAGACCGTGACTGGAGTGCCTTAGTCTCCTCGGCCACCGCGGACGGCTTTTTGACTTAAGAACTTTGTTAGGGATAGTTAGGAGGTGAACATACTAAAAGTTCCCGCCACTGGGGGGGTGAGCTAAAGCGTGAAGGGGGCTTGAAAGATACCATTTTTTGGTTTTCCACTTATATCTCGAAAACGGCCGACTTTAGGAAAAAATTGTTCCAAATAAAAATGCTATAAAGTTGTTTGTATACATATATGTCGAATTCCCAACAGTTTTCGAGATATACGTTATTGAAAATCGACAATTTCTGAAAAAAATCACCTTTACCTTACTAATTTTGTCAAACATTTACTTCTAGTGACTCACTCGGTCGTTTCTCAGAAAATCTGTCCGAAAGAAAGTTGTAGAGCATTACATTTACTTCAATTTGATATGCACATTTGCTACATTATCTTCAGCCAATCAGAAGTTACATCATTTATAAGATGTGCGCTCAGTTTCGATGTCCCTCCAGAAATGAGTGCTTTGAGGCGCTGTAACGTTTTTACCTTATGAAACGTGCAAGCATGGTAAATAACTAACAATGACAAGAAGGTACTTGCGATTGAAACAGAACACTTTTTTTATAAATGTAGCTTTTCTGATAATATTATGAATCATACAATTAAAGTATTTGCAAACACCGAAAGTGATTTAGAATTAAGAAAAAAAATTGCATTCAACGCAACATCTTTGTTTTTCTGAGGCGGAGTAGTTGAGGCTAATTTATTGTCACCTGCAGAGGATATATCGTCAAGGTGAGAGGGTTAACGATGGGGAAGCCCCAAGACGAACATCGCAGGCCTGTCACTGGCTGTCGGGTGGAATGGAGTGTTATCACTCACTTCCTATTTCACTTCACTTCAAAAGTTCCCCAACAGTAGAGAAAGTTTGTGTGTCGGTATTGTGTGCAAGCTGTTCGAGATATTTTTTATTTACTTATGAAAATGTTGACTGTGTAGTGCGCGCAATGGCTACTCGGTGTTTTGTATGTGATGAAACAGAAGATGAACCAGGTGTTTCCACAGCGTCAAAAAGGAATACTATCACTCATCAAAGCTAGAATAGAAAGGGGAGATAGCAATGGCTCATCCTTTGGACATCCTTCTGATTCATACTGAATGTCGAAAAAATTACATCAGGTTACAATGGTTATGTTAGATTTCTGAAGACCAATTGTCTTGGGAGAGGTTGTACAGTGGTTTTTAATGGGTACTCTGACATATCGGAGAGCATAAAAGCAGCTGAACAAAGTCTACGACATCGGCTCAGGAGGTGTGGGAAAATGAATGTCAGTCTAGAAACTAAAATTATAGTGAAGCAAGAGGATTTCCTCTCCAAATTTAACAATAAGAGCTGGTGAACCAGTTGATGATGCAATTACAGAAAATGGGATAAATGGCCTTCAAGCTTCAGGTGACGCTGAAGATCATATTGTGGAGACAGCTATCAACAGGTCACATAATTCCTTGATTGCCATTACTGCAAAGGATGTCGACTTAGCTGTTCTCTTAATAGCAAAATCTCCAACTGATCGTAACATTCTGCTTGTAGAATCAGGAAGAGGAAAGGTTAAGAAGTGTTTATATTCTTCACAATAGCTGCAGGAGGAATTGAAAATGAAGAAAAATGCCCATTTGTTATTCTTACAAGCACTTACAGGCTGTGACACAATATCCGTGGCGTATTGCAAGAGTATAGTGGGGTTTGTCAAAATGCACCAGGAGTCCAAAATCATACAACATGCTGCTGAGATATTTGCCAACAGTTCTTTCTCCAACTCCATTGAGACAGTGGGAATCACGAGTACTCTTTAATGGCATGGAGCTCCAGCCACCACAAAATATCTCATCGAGTTCCGTAACAAATCATTTATAAAAGCAGCTGGGAACATGAAGCCTAATCTCTTGTGTCTCCCTCCAGCTGAAGGAGCTGTTAAGCAGCATGCATCCCGAAATTACCACCAAGTACGCCTTTGGTTAGGAGAGGAACGCCGAATTGAGGTTGGAATGGCCAACTAGTTACGAAACTCTCAGACTTAGATGCTGCCCCTGACGAAATCTTGAAGATGAGTTTTTGTCGATGCACGAAAGAGTGTGACAGTGGCAGATGTGGTTGCAGAAAAGCGTATTTACGCTGCTCTGTTACATGCCTGAACTGCTAGGGCAACTGCAACAACGGAGTCGGAATATTAATTCAGGATGAAGAAGACGACAGTGACATCGAGACTCCACCATTCTCGTTGGACGACGCCTCCACTACTGACGAAGATGAATGAACCTTGATCATGCCTCCTCAGAAAAACAAAGATGTTGCTTTGAATGCACTTATTTTTCATTCTGAATCACTATCAGTGTTTCTAAAAACGTTCTTTGTATGATTCATGCTATTATAATAAAAGCTACAACTATAAAAAGATTCCAATTGTAAGTACCTTCTTGTCATTGTTAAAGTGTTATTTACCTTGCTAGCACGTTTCATAAGGTAAAAATGTTACAGCCTCTCAAAACACTCATTTCTAGAAGGACGTCGAAACTGAGCGCACATCTTATAAATGATGTAACTTCTGATTGGCTGAAGATAATGTAGCAAATGTGCATATCAAATTGAAGTAAATGTAATGCTCTACAACTTTCTTTCGGACAGATTTTCTGAGAAACGACCGAGTGAGTCACTAGAAGTAAATGTTTGACAAAATTAGTAAGGTAAAGGTGATTTTTTTCAGAAATTGTCGATTTTCAATAACGTATATCTCGAAAGCCTTTGGGAATTCGATATATATGTATACAAACAATTTTATAGCAAATTCAATTATCTTTCATTTTTATTTGGAACAATTTTTTCCTAAAGCCGACCGTTGACGAGATATAAGCGGAAAACCAAAAGAATGGTACCTTTCAACCCCCCTCCACGCTTTAGCTCACCCCCCAGGGGCGGGGACTTTTAGTATGTTCACCTCCTTACTATCCCTAACAAAGTACTGAAGTCAAAAATTCTCGCATATTCCATGCACTCTACACCCCTCTTTTGAGCACTCATTGACTGGACTATTGTCAATGTATTGTTGATTTGTGCTTGGTATTGATTGTCTTCCACTTTATTTGCTAAAGTAAGTCTACATACCCCGACGACTTGTTTTATAAAAAGGATGTCCTTGAAAGTTGTATGAAGAATGTTAATTCCGATTGTTATTCAGTTACGACAATAAAAAGGGCAGAAAGCGTTGCTACACCCACTTAATAAGTCCTTTAAAACATTGAAATATTAGTATTTAATATTTCGTAGATACACGTTGCAGTTTTCTATTACTCAAACATTAAAGTGATTCTTAATTTCGTGTTCCATCGATGACGCTTTAATCCGTTACATGTTGTTTCTTATAAAACCTAAAGGCCGTAAGCTGGCGACACTGGGAGAAAGAGGTGGGGCTTGTTCTAACAGCCAATGCGCGACGAGCTGAATGTAAGCTTCAGCTTCAAACATTCTCCGCTCGGGGGCCACGTTTAAGTGCGTGATCTGTAGACCGCGCCAAGATGATGTTTCATACGGATGCTTAATGGGGGAAAGATCTGGGGATAAAGATGGGCAGGGTAGTTGTGTACGCCTAGAAGAGCACGTTGGGTTGAACCGGACCACATGTGTACGTGCAATGTCCTGTTGGAAAAGCACTTTGCCTTGTTGGTGCATGAACGGCGGCAAGAAGGGATGGATGATGGTTTTAATGCACCGTGTACTGTTCAATTTTCCCACAACACCAGAGGAGAACGGCCAGTGTAGGATATGGCTCCCCACACCATGATGCCATGTGTGACCCCGTTTGCATCCGTCGCATACAATCCAGTTTTTCGCACTCTCCTCACGCAGCGACGACTATCATCACTATAGACGACACGTCTCCATTCGTCCCTTCATAAGCGCCTACCACGACACCATTGGAGGCCGGCTGAACGATGTTGGGGCGAGAGCGGAGGACACTAACGGCACACATGATCGTGTATCATTGTGAGGGGAGCGATATTCTACATTCGCCATCCTCCTCTAGGGATCGTCTAGAGAACATTGAACAGTGCACGGTACTTTCTTTCTACCACTCATGCACCAACAAGGTGTTAGCTTGTCCAACAGGACAATGCAGATCCACATGTATCCCGTACCACCGACGTGTTCTTCATGGTGTATGTCAACTACCCTGGCAAGCACGATCCCCAGATCTCTTCCCCATTGAGCATGTTTGGGACCGCATAAAACGTCATGTTGGGCGGTCTGCATGAGTGGCTCGAAATCTGGCCCAACTGAGGCACCAGGTGGTAATTGCATGGCAGACCATTCCACATAACCATGTTCGGAACCTCTACGATCGTTTCCATGAAAGAATTACAGCTTCAATTGCTGCAAAAGGATGGTATACACGGTAGTGACGCCAACATTGAGGAAGCTCTGGTGACAGTACTCACGTGCGTACGGTTCTGCCTGTGCGTTCGTGTGTTGAATACATCAAGAATGTGTCAATAAAATTTCCCTCTGCTGGCCCGACGAATTCATTGTGTTCTTTTTTCATTTTCGAGGAACATGCGCGGGAAAAAAATTTACTGGGAAAATTTGGAAAGGGATTTTGGTAACAGTTTCCTCATCTGTTTTGGCTACTAGCTATGTCCGACTTTATGCGTTGATGCGATGAGGGGGGGGGGGGGGAGGGAGTTGATAAAATGGGTAATTATAAGGAATTGTTTGGAGCCGATAAAGTTAACAGCGTTTAGGCGAGTTCTGCCATTGCAACAATGGAATAAAGATACGAGTAATTAGCTGACGCTCTTGGGGCGAAGTGGCAGCCTTGGAAGATACTGCTTGTCAGTGGAAATTCTCGAGTAAGAGCCAGTCCTTCTCAAACGCTGGTGTAGAAATGGCAATTCCCACAATGACTTTAGCAGAAAAAAGAGCAGTAAAATGCACACAATTACAGTAGAGCACGTACATGATACTCTTTGAAAAATGAGGGAAGAAATATGTTCAAATGTTTGTAAAGACATAGTACGAAACGGCAGTGATCATCAGTCCCTAGACTTACAAACTACTTAAAATAATTTATGCTAAGGACAACATACACACCCATGCCCGACATATAATGTCGTTTAAACACTTTGAAAATAGCTGTCCTTTTTAATCAGGTAAATAATCCGTTTCAGGCAGATAAGCCAGTCATAATTTAAATAAAATCAATATCATCTTAAACAAAAAGGACAGAAATAAGAACGACATTAAATAAAACATGATGTTGGTAATATAAAGCCGAAACGAGCTCATAGTAAATAAATAAAGCATTATAACAGCAGTGTGAAAGGTAAAAACGTCATTTATAAATAAATGAACAGTTAGCTTTCAGGTATTTGGGGAAAATTGCTGAAGTATTATCATTTTGAGGATTGTGTTTGTTTGTTTTGGAGAAGTTTCACAAACTCAGCCGCGGTGGAGTGGCCGAGCGTTCGAAGCTGTTGCACGCAGTCGGAAGTTTGAGTCTTCCATGGAGTATGAGTGAGTGAATATGTTGTCCTTAGGTTAATTTATTTAGTTGTAAGTCTAGAGACGGATGACCATAGCAGTTTGATCCAATAGGTTTACAAACATTTGAACAATTGTTGTTCCTCTTACTGAAATAGGTACAAAGCTGCGAGTAAGAGGAAATAACGGGTAGGGAACCCTACCAACGCAGTGTGCTGTAATTGGACAATTTTTGTAGGATGGGCAGCTTGCTTGGGTAGCCTAATTGGATAAGGCCACCACAGCCCCAAAGCGAGTCCAGTAGAAATTTTCACCTTCGGCACTGAATTTATTTCAAGCCTTGCAACAGTCGAGTTGTTTCAATATTTTCATTGCGAAAAATTTACGGTTGTTGATGTCAACCAATGGTGTCTGTTTTTTCGAACATGTCCGTCAGAACATATCTACAGGGTGTTACAAAAAGGTATGGTCAAACTTTCAGGAAACATTCCTCACACATAAAGAAAGAAAATATGTTATGGGGGCATGTGTCCGGAAACGATTAATTTCCATGTTAGAGCTCATTTTATTACTTCTCTTCAAATCATATTAATCATGGAATGGAAACACACAGCAACAGAACGTACCAGCGTGACTTCAAACACTTTGTTACAGGAAATATTCAAAATGTCCTCCGTTAGGGAGGATACATGCATCCACCCTCCATCCACGTATTGTATCACAGCCGTCCACAATACGAGCACGAAGAGTCTCTACATTTGGTACCGGGGTTGCGTAGACAAGAGCTTTCAAATGTCCCAATAAATGAAAGTCAAGAGGGTTGAGGTCAGGAGAGCGTGGAGGCCATGGAATTGGTCCGCCTCTACCAATCCATCGGTCACCGAATTTGTTGTTGAGAAGCGTACGAACACGTCCACTGAAATGTGCAGGAGCTCCATCGTGGATGAACCACACGTTGTGTCGTACTTGTAAAGGCACATGTTCTAGCAGCACAGGTAGAGTATCCCGTATGAAATCATGATAACGTGCTCCAGTGAGCGTAGGTGGAAGAACATGAGGCCCAATCAAGACATTACCAACAATTCCTACAATCCAGACATCAAATGGGCATCTACCAACTCCGCATTTGTAAACATTGCACTGACTGCAAAACCACGTTCATGATGACCACTAACCAGTTGATGCTACGTACTAATGTACTTGATGCTAGTACTGTAGAGCAATGAGAAGCATGTCAAACAAGCACGGAAGTCTACATTACCTTCCTTCAATTGGGCCAACTGGCGCTGAATCGAGGAAGTACAGTACATACGAGGGTTGTTTGTTAAGTAAGGGCCGTTCGCGCGTATAGTCCCATAGTTTGCGCGGACGCCGCAACAAGCCACCGCGCCACTTACCGGCATCCTTCCCGTTCACACTGATGCCAGTTGCAGCTCTGTAGCTGACGTGTACGCATCTCTGTGCTACTTTATAATGTTTACGATTATTGAATCGCCCGCCGCGTGTGAGATACGATCAGTGATACGTTTGGTGACCGCGAGAAGCCTATCAGCTGCAGAAATTCATCGTCACTTAACAGTAGTTTATGGCTTGAATGCAATGAGTGAAGGTAAAGTGCGTCAATGGGTTAGAGAGTTTAAAAATGGCCGTCAAAACGTCCATGACGAAGAACGCTCAGGCCGGCCCTCGGTGATCACTGATGATTTGGTGGCTGCAGTCAAAACAAATATTCGTGAGGACAGAAGATTCACAATTTTCACTCTTTCTTTGGAATTTCCACAAGTTTCAAGATCGGTTTTGTACAAAATTGTGTCTGAAAACCTAAGCTTTAAGAAACCGTTTTCTCGGTGGGTACCCATACTCCTCACAGAGGACCACAAAGGGAAGAGATTTGCTACTTTATTGGACTTTTTGATTCGTTATGAGGAAGAAGGGGATGACATGTTGAGTCAAATTGTCACTGGAGATGAAACATGGGTATCCCATATCACTCCCGAAAACAAGCGAAAATCAATGGAATGGCGACACCCAACCTCACCCGTCAAGGTCAAAGCCAAACAGACGCTGTCAAAGCGCAAGATAATGGCAACTGTGTTCTGGGACCGATGCGGTGTTTTGGTAGTGGACTTTATGCCACGAGGAACGACAATCAACTCAGATGCCTACTGTGCAACTCTAAAGAAGGCCCTCAGAACAATTCAAAACAAAAGGCGCGGCATGCTGACAAAAGGACTTTTGCTCCTGCACTATAATGCTAGGCCTCACACCTCTCACAAGACTCGGGATTTGATTGATTCTTTTGGATGGGAAGTTTTGGACCATGTACCCTACAGCCCCGACCTTGCTCCTAGCAGATTTTCACCCTTTCCGGTACCTGAAACACCATCTTGGCGGGCAGCGCTTCAATGACGACGATGAAGTGAAAGCGGCCGTGAACTCTTGGCAGTCGGAGCAGGCGGCCGAATTCTTTGTAGAGGGAATTAAAAACTTAGTTGTACAGTATGACAAGTGCTTAAATAAAAAAGTCAGCCATGTAGAACAATAGGTAAAAGTGTGTAGAATCAGAAAATAACAGTTTATTTTTTTTTACGAAAGTATTTGTATCTTTTTTTGAAAATAAAAACGGCCTTTACTTAAGAATCAATCCTCGTACTAACGAAACAATTGGGTATTTTGACAATTGTCAGCACGAATTATTTCAATTTACATTTAAAGAGAAATACTAAAATGAGCTCTAACATGGAAATTAAGCGTTTTCGGACACATGTCCACATAACATATTTTCTTTCTTTGTGTATGAGGAATGTTTCCTGAAAGTTTAGCCGTACCTTTTTGTAACACCCTGTATAGATAAGAGAATATAAGTTTATCATTGTAATGCAAGTTTTTTCCAAGTCAAGGAGAGTAAGAGCTGCACTGACCCGCATGCGCGTGTTCTCCGCGACGAGCGCGCGCCCCCACTTGCTCTTCTTCTGGTCGGTGGAGGGCGTGGTGGCGGCCTCCTGCTCCTCCGGCGTGAAGGTGAGGTTGCCGGGCCGCGACAGCTGGTTGGTGAACAGCTGCCGGATCACCGGGTCCGTCGACTGCCGCAGCGTCTCGATCATCTCGGGCGGCAGGAAGTCGCGGTTCTTCTCGGCCATGTCGGTCGCGTTGTACGTCACCTTGCCCGTGTAGTGCGCCACGCTGAACTCGAACGGGCCCGTCGCGCGCAGGTGCGGGCCCTTCGACGACCCTCGCAGGGTTTCTGTCAACACATCGCTCACGTTACATCTCGGCTCCGTAAGAGACTTTCCTGCCTGGCGGAACTGAACAAAAAATTGCACTGACGTGTTTTACGGCCCACTTTAGATTTGTAGTATTATGTTTTTGCAAAGATTTTGAACCAAAATAATAATCTAAATAAAAAAAATTAAATGCAAACGTAAGCTTCCGCTTGTCAATATCATTAAAATTCTTCTGGGTATGACACCGCGTCGTCATTTTATAAACTGTACCGACGTTTCAGCCACTGTTGCAGGCGGCCTTCATCAGGGTCTGTGTCTGATGAAGGCCGCCTGCAACAGTGGCCGAAAGTCGGTACAGTTTATAAAATGACGACGCGGTGTCATACCCAGAAGAATTTTATTGATAATAAAAAATTAATTAATAAGAGTGTCTGAAACGCTTTTAGGAAAAAAAATTAGGTAGTGGCGGGCTCCGAACCACTGACCTCCATCGTCAGAGTCCAACGCACTACCCACTACACTACAGTTAACGGTTTCTGTGGCGGAGGGGACTGAGGCGCTCCAGTCATGGTCTGCACGGCCACTATGGTCGGGGGTTCGAATCCGCCCTCGGGCATGGATATTTGTGCCGTCCTTAGTATTAGCTAGTTCATAAGTAGTTTGTAGGTTTAGGGACTGATGACTCCGTAGTTAAGTCCCATAGACTACAAACATTTGAACATTTTTTAACGGTTTCTTTTTCGTTTTTATTTTTTATTTTTTGAGGAATGTGAGTTTTGTCTTATTTATTTATTGATATAGTTTATATGACATTTGCCCTTCTCAGCTTCCTTCACCAAGGCAAATAAAGGTAAATAAAGAAAATACGCTAGAGGGGCGTGACGCATAATTTCAAACGTCAACACTGTGTGGAATATATCACACACTTCTCGACCTCTTAAGGGCACACAGTGTACAAAAAAGAACGACAGCCAACTTAAAAGCCATGGGAAATAATAATTGTCAAATGAAAATAAAATAGACTTCTTATATTTCGTATGTCCTGTCGTCAATTTATCGTACTCATGGAATGTTGTTCGCCGATAGTGAAATAACTAGAAACTTTTGGAACATATCTTTGTACTTTGGTGTTTTCAAAAATTTATGATGCCCACTTGACAAGCAGTGCAAAAAGTCACATAGCGATTTACTCTTAAAAATTATGGTATAGTATACGTAGTTGCCAACAATCCATGCGTAACTATTGTTTTTTGCATTAGGGAAGAAAGTCCAGTCCGGATGATTGTAAGGGGTTCCGTTCTTTAATATCATACTACTGATGGCCGTTGTTAACTGATGCTAATATGGCATTTGTAGACACTAGATTATCATTTATCGTGCGAATAAGGACGTGTTTTTGTTCATTCTTCAGTGCACCATTGCTTTGATATGACAACGTGTAAGTTACAATAAGAAAATCCAAATACACAACGCAAGATGACGTATGCCAGAGAGAGTTCTGGGAGAGGAATGTCACGTGACATCTGCGAACGGCTGCTTTTCGTTAATTCAATCGAGGGTGTCAAAACTCTTATTTTTCCAAAATATCTCTCAAACGATACGAAATATAGAAAAAAACCCATAAGGGAACAAAGTTGTAGACAATTTTCTCCTCTACAAATTCGCCTATTCAATTTTCGCGTCAGATGAACTGTTTATTTGCAATTAAAATTACATTACAAACGGCTTTTTTGGTATTACTTACGTATTTCTTGTCCGAAATATTTCAAAAAGCGACGTTCTGGTCTCTGGCAGCCAACAATTATGTCTGAAAAATTTGGTGCCGATCGGCTGAACGGTTCGACCTAAAAAGTGGGAACACGTTACAGACAGACATCGTCAAATCGCCGTTATTTTTGCAACTATTTCTGCAACAATGCAAGATATGAAAAAGTACAATAGAACGAAGTTATACAGAATTTTTCCCTCTACCAATTAAGTTATTAAATTTTCGTGTCAGATGAACGGTTCGTTTGCAATTACAATTAAACGGCTTTTTTAGTATTACTACCGTATTTTTTGTAACGAAAAAATTGAAAAAGGGAGGTTCTGATCTCTGGCGGCCTACAATTATGTCTGTAAAATTTGGTGCTGATCGGTTGAACGGTTCGTCTTAAAAACAGGGAACACGTTACGGACAGACCGACAGACAGCCATCCAAAATCGCCGTTATTTTTCCAAGCCGGCCGCGGTGGCCGAGGTGACTGAGGCGCGTCAGTCACGGTCTGCACGGCCACGACGGTCCGTCTGCCACATCGGCTCCGGGCCGTGTTTACAAGTGCTTCCTCGCTGCGGCCGGCGGCGTTCTTCGCGTCCGCTGTTCTTCTATTTGCTGTATCTACGTACTTGTAAGTAATGGCTGATTGTGAAGATCGCGAAAATAATGTACAATTTGAATTTGACAAGTCGGTTCCGCGGCCGTCAGGTTTCGAAATCCATGGTTGGTTGAAAAACGATCTGAAAATTAATGAAAGTGACGTTCTCGGTTTACAACTGGACGCTTTTCTGAACTCTCTCTTTGTCAAACTTAGTACTCCAGAACTGTGTGACACAATTGTAAATGTAGAAGGTGGTGTCCGGAAATTTAAACACTTTGATGGAACAGTGAGTAATGTGGCAGTGTCTAACGCCGGTTACGGACTTAGGACAGTTAGAGTGTTTAATTTACCGTTCGAAATGAAAGATAAGACAATTGAAAACTGTTTGTCACCGTATGGAACTGTGTTGTCTGTTACTAGGGAAAAATGGTCATCTGCATATATCTATCAAGTGGAAAACGGAATTCGTAGTGTCCGTATGATAGTACGAAAGCACATTCCGTCCTTCCTTGTAGTGAAAGGCCACAGGGCTTTTATTACATATAACGGACAACCGTCGACGTGTTCGCACTGTAATGCCACGGGACACTACAGACAGAACTGCCCACGCCGCAGGCGCCCCGCGCAACTACCGGCGGGGGAGGCGGCAGACGCCGTGACGTACGCCTCGGTCGCGTTAGGAGGGCCCACCTCACCGACGCGTCGCGCTGCCGCGGATGAAACTGTCATGCATGTAGACGCCGCGCTCGCAGCCCCTCAAAAAGAAACGGTCAGTGACGTCACAGCCGACGCTCAGAATGTAGCCGACGGTTCCGTGGTAGTTGCGGAAAAGGTAGCTAATCGGATACCACCTGAAGACGCGACGGGATCAGAACCCACCCCAGCTGAAGTTCCACTGGCGGCAGGTGCGGCGACTATGTGGACATCCCAGATGAGAGACGCCCATCTCGAGGCCCATCCTGACGAGTCGGCGACTACTGTGACAGATTCCGCAACCGTTGAAGATGTGCGTCCTACTGACGTCTCCTCAAATGTAGTCCCGGAGAGTCAGACGACGGGACTCGAACCAGCGCATAATGTTAAGCCTGCCGTGTCGACTCCGGTAGATGTGACATTGTCCACGTTGACAAGATCAGAAGCCGTGCAAGACAGCGTTCCCCCCGAAGTGTCAGCGGTTGGAGTTTCTGCCACCGCCGCTGCAGATCATCCACGCGAACGGGCAGACAGCGCGGGTGGCCGCAAGTCACGTCGCGACAGGGCAGCAGAAAGACGCGCGCGCAGAGAGAAGGGCCGCAGTACCAGCTCCTCGGGATACCCGGAGCGGCGGGACTCCAACCAGAGGGGGTGGAGTCGGTCCCCCGAATCTCGTCAGTATCAGCGCTCGGCGTCGAAGTCGCTGCAGAAATCTGCGTCACTGGCTTCGTCACGGTCGGATCTGGATTCTCGGCAGGAAGCACAAGCGGGCCGTGGTTATCAGCAGCCCATGACGAGTGGACAGGAATACAGGATGGAGGAGGTGGTCCGGCAGATAAAGGAAAAGCTCAGTGCACCCGACACCGACTATCATATGGCAATGGACTTGTCGCGGGACTCGAACCCGGCGCAAGCCGCGGTCAAAAGAAAGGCCGAAGACGACCCGCAGCCGCGCACGCGCGTTTCTCTGCAGGGGGCCGCGGCAGGCCACGACACTGGACAGCAAGTGTCGAAGTCGTGGGCGGAGGAGATGGAAGAGGGCGAGACCTAGTCTCGCGCCGTCGTTGAATTCCCTGACTAAATGGTGGCACACCCACCATCACTTGTTGCCACTATCAACATCAATAGATTTGTGTCAATTGTAAAGTTTGAATGTTTATTACAATTTTTGAATTTTTTGAAGGCAGACGTTGTTTTTCTTCAGGAAGTGGTGACCGAACTTGTTCACAATATACCCGGTTACCAGGTGGTTTTAAATTTCGATCCGGAGAGTCACAGTGGAACTGCTATTTTGATACGTGATGGTCACGAATTCAGTGATGTTGCCACTATCCCAAATGGACACGGAGTAGCGTGTACCATAAATAACATTCGTTTTGTAAATGTTTATGCTCCCTCGGGATCTGACTGCAAACCGCAACGTCGAGTCTTTTACAGTTCGGACATTTGTCACCTTTTTAGAGGCCCATATTTGCCTGTCATAATGGGCGGTGATTTTAATTGTGTACTCGACGACCGAGACCAGGAACCGAACCCATACAAGTGCATAGAGTTAGCAACGCTCGTGACTGAAATGAATCTAATCGACACGTGGCGCCACTTACACCCCCACGATCCGGGGTTTACTTTTTACTACCCGACAGGTAGGAGTCGCCTCGATAGGATTTATATTTCTGGAGAAAAGAAAGACTGTGTACTAGAATCTGCGGTACACCCAGTGGTGTTTTCTGACCATGCCGCATATGTCTGCCGTTTTCATTCACTGATGGCTCAGAAGCCACGTACGAAATGTAGGTGGAAGTTCAATGTACGTCACCTTACCAACACTGGTTTCGACGTTGTGATTAATAGGGCATGGAGTAGTATTTTAACTTATCGCCATTTCTACTCTTCTGCGTTATCGTGGTGGACAGAATATGCAAAACCAGCGCTACGAAAAAGTATTATTGAATTTAGTCAATCTGTTTGCCACTGGGAACGTACCACCTTGCAATTTTACGAGACATGTCTCAACGACGCAATCAATATGCAAACAGACAATCCGTCTTTCCGGATGGCGAACATCAGGCAAATTAAAACCAGACTCTTGGCCTTGAAGAAGGCGTCGTTGCGTGGTAGCGTGGTGCGCAGCCAGACGGCCGGTCAGCTGGCAGACGAGCGGGCCTCGCTGTTCCACCTGCTGCGCGAGCGCCGCCGCGCGGCTAGGCGTGACGTCACAGAGCTGCAGGCGGCCGGCGGCGCGCGGCTGAGGGACAGGGCGAGCATTCTGGCAGAGGCGCGCAGGCACTTTGCGGACTTGTTTAGCGCAAAAGCAACGGACAACGCCGCCATTACAGATCTATTGCGAGGTGTCCCTCACTCTTTAACAGTCACGGACCGCCGTCACCTCATGGAACCGTTCACCGTAGAGGAAGTAAAACAGGTCTTACAACTATGTGCAAAAAACAAATCGCCCGGTGCTGACGGCCTCCCGCCAGAATTTTATCTCCACTTTTGGCACTTGTTCGGTTCAGTTTTAGTTGAATGTTTTAACGAACTTTTAAATGGAGTGGCAATACCGGCGAGTTTTCCGGAAGGAATAATCACCTTGGCTCCGAAAACCCGAGTGAACAATAGAATTGACAGTCTCCGCCCGATCACGCTTTTAAACGGTGATTATAAACTTTTTACAAAATGTGTTGCGTCCCGTTTAAAGCCTGTTATGTCTAAGATCCTCAGTGACTGTCAGTTTTGTGCAGTGCCACAAAGGAATATCTACGACGCGGTCACTACATACCGTGACGTCATCGCATACACCACGATGCAGAAAATTCCCTTTGGAATACTTTCCGTCGACTTTGCCACGGCGTTTGATCGCGTTAGTCACCATTACCTAAGAAAAGTGCTTTCTAAACTTGGATTTGGGAAAAAATTCACGGCCATGCTATTCAATATCTTTAACAGCTCGACATCGCGTGTGACGATCAATGGTTTTTTGTCCGCACCTGTTGCCGTCGATTGCTCCGTCAAGCAGGGGTGTCCTCTCGCTATGGCCCTGTTTGCAATCTCACTGGACCCCTTGTTGCGACGCCTGCACAGTGCTTGCGTCGGACTCAGTGTAGGAGGGAAGAAACAGGTTTGCCGCGCGTATGCGGATGACGTCGGCCTTCTTGTGTCTACGGAAGCTGACTTGGACACCATGCGCAAGGTCCTGACATTATATGAAAATGCATCGGGTGCATGTATCAACAATCGTAAAACTGTGTTTCTTCCTATTTATGGGGCAGCTAACAGATTCCGACGTCCCTGGTTTACCGTGAAACAAGTGCATAAGATCCTAGGTGTTCGTTTCTCGGCAAATCTTTTGAAGACAGCGGCACTCAACTGGCGCCTGACACTGCACGCAATACGCGCTATGGCGCACCTCACTGCCACCCGCACCCTGGCACTGACGCAGCGGGTTTCGATCGTCAACGTGTGTCTGCTCAGCAAGGCCTGGTTCCTCGCACAGGTCTTTCACGTGCCCAAAGAGCTAGGACGAGCCATCACACAAGCAGCCTATTGGTTTCTGTGGAGGGGTGAAATTTTCAAAGTAAGCCATGCTACCTGCACATTGCCCCGAGAGGAAGGAGGCCTCGGCCTGACGCACTTCGCTGTCAAAGCGGCGGCGCTACTGATCCACCGCACGTGCGCCGTTATAGAAAAGGACCCGCTCGGCCCCACGGCCGTTCTGTTCGATGTTCTCCGGCCCGCGTCTGAAATAGCACCGCTCAACCCCACTGCCATTCCTTACCGGCTGCGACATGTGAGAGAGTACTTTGTTCAGAAAAGTTACCTGGACGACGAGGACCTCTACCCGAGGACGCGGACTGTAAAAATCGTCTACCACGGACTGCGAGGACAGCCAGCTGCCAATAAAATGGAGATGCGTTTCCCAGGGTCTAGGTGGAAGAATGTGTGGGCGAATGTCCACGCCCCCTTCCTTGCAGCGGACGTGGTTAGTTGTTGGTATAAAGTCGTGAATCGAGTCGTACCCACCAACGAAACACTGCACCGGATTTGCCTGCGCGCTTCCAGCCTTTGCGTAGACTGCTCACAGGAGGACACGTTGGAACACCGTTTCCTGTGCCCCACGCGTTCGCCCATCTGGAACGTTGCAACCGGGATGCTGGCGTTTATAAATCGCACCGCCGTGGACACCTTCTCGGTGGACATAGCCCTCATCCCTGACTTCAAGCCATACCCTGCCACCAAGTGTGCCGCAACAACCTGGATCGTCGCGCATACTATCTACGCCGTTCTACAATTACAGTTGACACAGGTCTATCAGTTTATGATCTACCTTCAGGAGGAACATAACAACCTACGCCGTACAAAGGACTATTCTACTCTTTTTGCTCGGTTTTTGATCGTGGCAATTGAACATGCATACCATAATCTTTTGTGAGGGGAATTCAATGACAGCCCAAACCCTAATCGGACTACGACTTTTGGCTATGGACATGGTCTCTGGTTGTGATGTAATCCGACGGAACACTATCGTGTGACTATTAAACGGAAAGAAACATGATGCAGTAAAATTATATGTTTGTGGCATGTCACACTTTATGTGCGTGTGCGTCTATGCAGAACTCAGCTTTGTTTTATCCTTACCTTTCGGTTTTGTTGACACGGTTTAAGAGTGTATAGTGCTTCGCAGGTATGCCCACCGACCTTCAGTGTTGAGGATGGTTTTTTTTTTATTTCCATGAAGAGAATTATCTCTTCTTCATGTCTATGATTTCATTCTCCTTTACCATTTGGACTTTTAGTTGAGACCTTTTACCATCGAACTTGAAGTGCATCACTGAAGAATACAAAGCACTGTACAGCGGAACTGTTTAATTTGCTTCTTACAACGGAGTGTTTTACGTTCACCTGCTATTACTATAGCTTGGAAGCTCGCCGACGAAGGCGAAAAATGGAGAGCGCAAGGACGGGGTGTAGGGGAGAAGGGAGCCCCGCAAAGAAGAAAAAAAAAAAACGAAAAAAAAAGTGAAAAAAAAAACCAAAAAAAAAAAAAAGAAAAAAATAAAAAAAAAAATAAAAAAAAAGAAAAAAAACGAAAAAAAGCCAAAAAAAAAAAAAAAAGTTCGTAAGTAGTTCATAAGTAGTTTGTAAGTTTAGGGACTGATGACCCCGTAGTTAAGTCCCATAAGCTTAACAAACATTTTATTTCATTTTTCCAAATATTTCTGAAACGATAGGAGATTAGAAAAAAACGTAAAAAAGCAAAGTTGCAGAGAATTTTCTCCTCTACAAATTCGGTTATTCAATTTTCGTGTCAGATGAATGGTTAAGCCGTTATTTTCATTTCAATTTCGAGCTGTCAAAAGACGATCGCAAAGGCCCACTTTTAGTGTTACCACCGTAACCTAAAGTGGACCAATACCTGCCCATTTCCAGCGTCATAAGAAACTGTGGAAGTTGATATCTGACCTGACATCCTAACGGGACGTTAGAGCCCATCTGTTAGGGCTGGGCAAACGATAGTTATCTGCGAACATGCTCGAGATTTGTCGATGCAGCGCAGAGCACGGTACTGTATCGAACTGTTCGAACACTCATGTGACAAATGACTCGAACGGCGTATGTACAAACCATTAATCTCCACACTACCTGGATGCACAGACATCTATTACTAGACTGGCAAACTTGCCTCACTGACTGAAGCTTGCTTTATATCATGTCAAAAAGTTTTCGAACGATATTCTATGATCTTCTAACAGGATACGACGTTTACTCTATAGTCTTTGGTTTGAACATGATTTTCATTCATAGACATATATTACTAGACTCAAGGAGGTTATAATAAAGGGAGATGGCATTATCTATGCCGAGCACATATGTCAGTTGAAGCCTGTCCACCATCTTGGTCAGTTTTGGAATACTATTTCTTCGTTAAAACTATGCGCTAAGTCGGCCATCTTACTGTTAATGCATTGAACTGACAGTCACTGGAAAGCATGTACCTTCAAACAATATACTTTCTTGAATAAATAGTAATAAATACTCATCATAATATATTTGAAAACTTAATCTTTAATGGCTAATTTGCACTCTTTTAACACATTGTTCATCGCGGCAATACCGTTGTACGTTTTATTCCTGTTTAAGTGACATAAAGCATTAGCTCTACAATACGAAAAATTCTACAAAACTTAGCAATATGGCGGAGCCGGGCTTTACTTTTTCAGCTTAAGGGTGTCTCCCTCTATTCTAACCTCCTTGGCTAGACTAGCAATGCTGTATACAGTATCGATGGTGTTACTGACGACTCGCCTCCATATTTCTATACTATAAACGTGCGAGCAGTCGTATGTGTATTTACAGAAAAAATTCGTAAAAATACGGAGGAACCCACGTAACTACGCTGTCTTTAGAAATTTAACATACTGGTCGATCCATGTGTTGTATATAGCTGTAATTTTTAGTGCAGAAAACGGTAGATATAAGTCCAATTGACACTGTCCGTCATGTCAACGTCACGTCACGTCACGTCAGCGTCACGTCAATTTGTATTCACACTGTCCGTCACGTCAATTCGTTTATCCTAATACCCGATGGTCAAAGTGATGTTATGAGTGGCGATCTGTTATGTAGAAACTCGTAGTTTAACACTGGAATTGCGGAAACAACAACGTTAAAATTTTGTCTATTGTTGACTCCCACTTACATATGTAGAAATGATCATCAGAATAAAATACGAGAAATCAGAGCTCGAACGGAGAGATTCAGGTGTTCTTTCTTCCCGCGCGCTATTCGAGAATGGAATGGGAGATAAATAGTATAATGGTGGTTCAATGAACCCTCTGCTAGGCACTTAAATGTGATTTGCAGAGTATCCCATCTAGATGTAGATACAACGTATATTTATGGTGGACGGAGTGTGGTAAAGTGCTAGGAAGTGAAACAAAATTTCAGAACTTCGACATTATTTTCAAACGAAAATATAAACATACGAGCAAATCAAACCATATTTTAAGAGCATAATTAGAGCCTGATCACTTTATCCATTACGATCTTCCCGCTGACATTGTTAATAGCGCTGGAAACAACTAAATTTTTGTCCTTCATTAGCACTGACATTTTCATTTAAAAAGTTAGTTGATGAAAACTGCGCCATCAAATTAAATTTTACTCAAATAAACAGTTTGCTTGTCTTTTCTGTTACGCGATATTGCAAAACATTAATCATTTTTCGATTTCAGATATCCGACCTAGCTTTTAGGAGGACACTCAATTTGAAATGGAATATTTAAGACGTCATGAAACATTTGAAATTTACCGCTAAAATAAAGTATAATAATAAAATAAAGATTAATAAGACACATTTGCGTCTAATCTGTGTAATCGTCTACTGCAACATGAAACTCGCGTGACGAAAGGAGGTTAACTTGCAATGTTAGCAGACGACCGTTCCGTCAAAACTTTCCTTTCGAGAAAGCTTGACGTGACAATACGTGAGGGTTCGTTGACGTACAGTGTGAACGCCGCCATTAGAAATAAATTGTGGAATGTTCTGATGGAACGTGACGTGACATGACGGAAAGTGTGAATTGCCCTACATAAAGTAATGAGTTCATAATTTGTCATTTCTATTAGTCTGTTACCTATTTAATTCAACTTCGGCTTTTCTATCAGTAGTATGGTCGTTATAAAAGAATCATTTTTTTCGTGGATAACACATATCTTTATTCTTTTTCTTACGAAAACTACAGTCTACTTCGATATATACGGCAATGAGTCCTGTTAATTTGCAGTTTTTGTTCATCTGTTACCAGTCTCGATCAACTGCGGGATTTTCTTTGAATAGTATGACTGTTGTAGATGTGCTATTTGTCGTGGATAACAGGTATCTTTATTCTTCTCAGTGTTTTTCCGATAACTACAAAAATCAAATGTTTGTTAAGCTTATGGGACTTAACTACGGGGTCATCAGTCCCTAAACTTACAAACTACTTATGAACTACTTACGAACTAGGACGGCACAAATATCCATGCCCGAGGGGGGATTCGAACCCCCGACCGTAGTGGCCGTGCTGACCGTGACTGAAGCGCCTCAGTCACCTCACCCACCGCGGCCGGCGATAACTACAATCTGCTCTAACTATATATATAACGGCAAAATTTTACTTACCATCCCAGTGGCCTCGTTTTATTATGTTGGCTACATCAATAAAACGGAAGAAAGTTCTAACCAAGATGGTGATATTCTTAGTAATCTATACAACTTGAGTTCATTAGTGTTTCGTACCAATGATCAATAAATAATGCGGTTGACAGATGTTTGTATGTGTCCTGGTTCACTCAGTAATAGTAATTGCCCTCGTAAAACGAAGATTTCATGACAACACATTTGATTCGTCAAGCGAATGTCTAATGCCAACGTCACACGATTGATAACATAATCAGGTGAGGCCGCCAGGATAGTAAATAAAATTTAAGCGTACGTAACTCGTTCTTCTCATAATACGATTCGACAATGTGGGCCTATCTGTTGAATTCAACTACTGCGGAAGTGTTAGCTCAAATTCAAATCATGTTCAAACCAACTAGTAAAGCTTACAACGTCATATTGTGTCAGAAGATCATATGGAAACTTTTTGACGGGAGGTGAGGCAAGATGGCGGCATCGGGCTTCAATCACAGATATGAGTTTGCCAGTCTAGTAACATATAAAATAAACACTTGAAAAACAGCTCTTCGGTTGCGGTAAAATGTTTACCATGGTATCGGCTTACTTCATCAGAAGTAAAACTGTTTGTTACATATGAATTTATAGTCACAAGATGGTCTTGAGCGATAGGGGTCACGTTAAAAATTAAAAAAAGTTTGCACATTGAATTTTTAAAAATCAAGTGAGTGCAATGTGCAAACTTTTTAATTTTTAACATGAGTCCTATCCCTCAAGACCGTCTTGTGACTATACATTCATATGTAACAGTTTTACTTCTGATGAAGGCTCCCTTAGTGAAGCCGAAACCATGGTAAAGTAAAAATTTTACAAAACTTCCACAACCGAAGAGCTGCTTTTGGAGTGATTATCTTATATTTTGCCGAACGGTTGCTGTCTTTAACAGCCATGTTTAAAATCGCTAGTAATACAGGGTGGCGCAGGGAAACGGGAAATTTCGAAATAACGTCATTTCCATGAATAAATTCATAAAACTAGTAATTTATTAACGAAAGTGAATGTATTCAGTATGCCATTATTCAGTATGTCTTTACAATCAATATGTCCAAAAGTGCCTCTTTATTTTTTAAAGATGACATCGGAAAGATGTGCTCCCATTCGGCATTCACACTCTAACAGCCTGTTATGAAAACTCTGGAATGCGCGGTGTAGCAAATCTTGGGGAATGACATTGATTTCGTTTTCAATGTTCTCCTTCAGTTCATGGATTGTTGCAGGACGTGTACGGTACACCTTGCCTTTAAGATATCCTTCCCCACAGGAAGAAGTCGCACACACTAAGATCAGGGGATCTCGCACGCCATGCAATGTCACCGTTACGTGAAATAATGCGTCTTCCAAACAATTGACGAACTGCTGCCATCGATTGTCGAGCAGTGTGTGACGTGGCTCCGTCCTGTTGAAACCACATGTTTTCGACGTTAAGATTAAGCTCATACAGTCTCGGTGTAATGAATGTTTGAAGCATTTCAACATATCGAGAGGATGTTACTGTCACTGCACTACCATCCTCACGTTCAAAAAAATAAGGGCCGATAACACCATGACATGATACAGCACACCGTATTGTGTCATTGGCGCTATGCAGTGATCGCTGGTGCAACTCACAAGGATTGTCCTTGTGCCCAATAACGAAAATTCTGTTTGTTCACGAATCCGTTCAGGTGGAAATGGGTTTCGTCTGATATCCATAAGTTACCAAGGAAGTTCGCGTCCTCGTTGATTTTAGCCAATATCTGACTACTAAACTCCATACGTGACGCTGGGTCTCGTTCATGTAAGTGTTGCACAATCTGCAACTTATGGGGATGGAAGTCTAATTCGTGCAGTATTCTTTTTAAGCTTCGTCGCTTAATCCCTAGCGAAGATGCATGCTGTCGAACGGAGCGGTGAGGACTTCTCTCGATTGCAGCTCTAGCAGCTGCAATGTTCTCTGGGGTATGTACCGTTGGAATGCCACCTGGAGTTTTCTTTTTCAAGGCAGATCCTGTTTCTTCAAAATTACGCACCCACGTTGTAATCGCATGCGCAGATGGGACACGTCCATGACGTCCAAGCTGGTAATACTGTCGAAATGTTCTCTGCGCGGCAGTCGCACTATCACCATTTTTGTAAAACGCTCTCAGAGCTACTGCACGTTCCGCACCAGTCCAATTCTCCATGATTACTAAATGACAATGCGTTCACATCAATTGTGCAAAGTTACGAACATCTGCCGGCGCTACAGTGCTGCCAACTGTAACGTTCAAAATTTCCCGTTCCCCTGCGCCACCCTGTATATGTCTGTATTTACATTTGAGCTATTACTTACGCAATATTTGAATTTAACACATACATTGTCGAATCGTGTAATGAGAAAAACGTCTTACGTACGATTAAATTTTACTTAACATCCTGGCGGCCTCGAGAGATTATGTTGTCTATCATGTGACCTTGGCATTATCCAGTTGCGTGACAACGCAAATTTTTGTCACGAAATCTTCGTTTCACGTGCACAATTGCTTTTACTGTTGGACGAGGGTACATACAAGAACCTGTCAACAATAGAGCCGAACACCACTATTTATTTACTTCATCGTCTGTACGAAACACTAATCAAGTTACTATTTATGGTTTTCTAAGAATATTAACACCTTCGAAAAGACTTTCTACCGTTTTGTTGATGTTGTCAACATTGTCATGCGAGGCCGCTGGGGAGGTAGGTACAGTTACCGTTACGTACAGTGAACACAGACTGCAGTCATTTGAAAAACACTCAGAAGAATAAAGATATGAATTATTCACGACAAGTAGCACATTTATAACGGTCATACTATTAAAAGAAAAGCCGAAGTTGATCGAAATTGGTATCAGATTATTTTACGACTTTTTTTCTGCAATAACACACACGACTGTTCACGCGTTTATAAGTGTGGAAATACGGCTGCGAGGATTCACTGACATCAGTGATACTGTATCCAGTCCCTACGGTTCCGTAAGAGGCCACTGCGAACAGCGGGCAAATTGATGAGCTCCTCGGCGGCCATTGTGGTGATAAACTTCCACGCGAACTTTAAATGCGCTTAAGACTCTTTTCATTAGAGTGTGTATTCATTCGATTACGTCGCGAAAACTGTCATTTACATATATAACTATAAAACGGCTTCAGACTCTTTGAAAATACAACGTTCGGTTGTGTAAATTTATTACACATACAGTGTAGTTGACCAACAGCGTTTTTCTTCCTAACTGAACCGTATTGTAACTTTTAGTTTTTTAACGTTATAAATGCGGCATATGTACGGAATTTATCGACAGACGATTTTTGGAACTTTCTCAGTATATTTTACGATAGTGATACTTTTCTTCAAACATTAATTTCGGAAGATTTTCACATCACTTTACGTCTTTGCTTGAGTGCCTGCTGTATTCTCCAATATTTAGATATTTTATAGTATCAAAAAATGAAACAGGGCTGCCTGAAACAGCTAATGTTAAAAATCGACTGTGAAAATGAAATATCCCATCAGATACATAACTGCAAAATAGCATCTTACCTTGTGAATACAGCAACCAGCCACTACCAAATTATTTTAGGAACACCACTAATGACTTAACTTTTGCGTGACTAAGTGCATCTAAAATTAGCATTAGGGTACCTAGTACGAATATTAGAATTTTAATGCTGTAAGCCTAATACCATACAGAAGCGTGAACTGCACAAAAGTCAGCAACTGTCGTCATAGGGTTCAACTTCATAATGTGCATCTAGTGTGGCTATTTGTCATTCATATATGAAACTACACACAGTTTGGCAGACCCCTTTCAGTTATACCTATACGTAAAGCAGATGACCTTTAAATTCTGTGTTACTAGTTGCTAATATTAATTTCATGAACAAAAATTCGAACCGCAGTGAGGCAGTTGATCTCGTACCCCCAATACTTATTTAGCCTACACAATCAGAAAATGAAATTTTTTTTCGCTTTCTTTTCACCAGTACTACCTGAAGTAGCTCGGTTTTAGCAGCTACCAGCATTGTAAAAGCCTATTTATTTTATTCGGAACCCTATATTGTCTTGACTAAAAGTCTGTTAATCAAAAGTAACTATCTCTAAACACTTGTATTCCTGAGAAATATAAATGGAAAGACATTATTCATTCTTTTTATTGTATTGTATAAATTGATGTATGCAGTTAAACTCTGAGCAACTCTTCAATATCGTGTTTCATATATACTGCAATAGTCAAACAGTACAGACGTGGCTAGAAACTTAGCATATATACCGTAGTAGCCATATAATACACGATTTATCTCCGAACAAAACTCGTTTTTATCTGACGCTTACCACTATTATGGCGGCCGGCCGGAGGTTCAAATTAACCCGCGACAGCAGAGCCGTTAGGAAGTCTAGCTATTTTTGACAAGGTCTTTGTACTGTATATGGCATTCCCAGTCTAGTAATATCACAGACGTCTAACATATACAGTCGCGACACTCACTGCTGTAAAAGTTGTTACCAACTGACAGCTGCAACCACACTAGCGCTCCTAGCGGTCGGAAAGCCGCCATAGGATTGATGTTTGTTTATAATTATTTGTGTGCGTAATTAACGAAATAGTTGGTATATTTTTTGCGTGACAAAGATTAGTAAAATATTAAGAGATATACATAACACGGACATTAATCTAAAAACAGCCGAATTTAACTGATTCAGATGTGCAATGAACAACTTCGTCATGAAGAAATACTTACGAATATGTGATATTTTGCAGCTTATTCCGCTTAAAGTAAGTAGAATATAAACATAACAGAAACATAAATTTCTATTATGGTGTGTTCTAACTATGACAAGAGTTATTTGACGCGTATCCATCGGCGTGTAGTCTAATGATTCGCACATTTTTAGGCTTCACTCGTCTTTCTGATACGCGCATATTCGTTTGAGTGTCCTTACGTTAGCTTAAGAAGGCAATGTCCTGAAGATTCTTGCCGTTTGTGGATCCGTTGTAGCAACAATTGTGGAATTGGGTTCTTCTTTGTTAAAAACAGTTTGATTGCTTCTTCCGTTTTCTAGCCGGATCTGTGACGTTTTTCCTTCAGCTACAGCTGTAGTGGCTCCTTTAGTACGTTAAATGCATTCTGTATGCGTTTCTAACGTCCCACGCTCTCCGATTTTACTGGGATTGTAGAGAAGAAGCCTTAAGGTTCCTGAGTATAAAAGCGACGACTTTTTGCGAAAGATAGGTCTTCTGGTGTTTCTTAGCCATTTCTTATTTTTAATGATATTATTCAGCAAAAGCCTGTAGGTTACAAGATAATTTTAAATAAACTGTTATGCAATGTACCTTTTCGTACGTCATCAGGGATCACAGGAAACCTAATAAAGACAAAGGTGGAGCTAATTTTAAATTATTACCTATTTTTATGGCACTAAAAACGTTCCCTAGTGTTGAAAAGTCTATAAAACTTAATATAAACGATACTAATCGCACTCATCCAATGCCGTATTGAGAAATGTAGCTTTCCAGCCGCTTGGAGCACTGCAGTCGTGTATAACAAGTCTGCGGGAGTGTCGTGACTGTATATGTTAGACTGTGGGAATATATGTCTGTGCGTGGATGTTGAGCTGCAGTTGTCAGAGCGTGTCAGCCAAAGAGTTTCATGTTTCATTTTACGGGTGATCGATATTAGAAAAGTATCGATGTTAACATATATAGTAACATCGTTAAAAGAAATCGATGTCTTCAAACATAGATGTTTTAGTTGCAAAAATAAACATCCCTATGCCCGGTAAAGATTCAGACCCCTAGTAGCCACGCTCTGTAGTGACTGTACTTGTATGACTTGTCGCAGCAATGTTGAAAGCGCTCGGTGTGGGGCATTCTGGGACGAAGCTGCGTGAGTCAGTTTGTTTATGTGCGTCAGGCAAGACAGTTGTGTTCCAACGAAAAATATGATGACATACTAAATTTTTGCCACACTGTAATATCCATTACAGATGACCGATGTTTCAAATGATTAGTATTTTATTAAATTAAAGCATGGGGTTTGGTAAGTGGATGCGTGAACGTAAATGGGTCAGTTTGTATTGTAAGAAATAATGACGCGTTCTCAACAAAAATGGCAAACCATATGATAAGTCTCTTTAAACATGGAGCTCGGAAGATGGATTGGTGAACATAAGTGGATCAGGTTGAATTGTAAATAGTCACAAAACAAAAATTTATTTTTCACTTTACGTAAATCTATGAATTTAATCGTTTGTCCTACCATGATGTCGCGAAATTATAACAACACTCGCAAAAACAACAAATCAGAGAGTCGCTTTAATTTCGGCGCAGATAACCTCATTCAGTGTTTTCTCGCCTTTCATTGGTCACATCAAAGCACAGACATGTCTGTGCCTCAAAGTGACGCGACATTGGTTACGCGAAATGTGGTGCATTGCCAACCTTTGTGTGGTATGAAATCGCCGCGAACCCTTCCGTTATAGTTTTAACTCCTCGGCATATCAGCTGACATACATTACTAGACAATATCATTGTTGTCACTGTCACTTAAAAGAGCGTGCAAACAACTATTTGTGTCCAGATAAAACAGTCGTAAGAAATTACGATAAATTGATAATAACTTCGAGTGTTAAATTTTACTTACGGCGTCGTGGTAGTGTGCTTATGTTGGTCACAAAATGTTCGCTTCACGAGTGGGCCGGCCGCGGTGGCCGAGGGGACTGCGGCGCGTCAGTCACGGTCTGCACGGCCACTACGGTCGGGGCTTCGAATCCCCCCTCGGGCATGGACATTTTTGCCGTCCTTAGTGTAAGCTAGTTCATAAGTAGTTTGTAAGTTTAGAGGCTGATGACCCCGTAGTTAAGTCCCATAAGCTATGCAAACATTTGAACATTTTTCACGAGTGGCAAAGAGTAGCATTTAGCGGTCGCTGCCAACTCGATCATACTACGCAACCGCTGCCGCGAATAAAATTTTACCTTTTACTGGAGAAAGAAATAAACCGCAATACAGAAAATTTTTTACTAGATCAGCGACTTGAATATTCAACATGGAAGTATTGGTGGTCCGATGTTATTTTCATACCATCGATGTTCGAATGTCTAAGAAAACCTTACATCTTTATTAAAACATCGATGTTTTCTCAGTAAACATCGGTATTTATTTAACATTGATGAAAATCGATCATCCCTATTTCGTTTCTTGCCAAATTCCAATATGGCTGCTAAGAAATGTTAATGGAAAACTTGAAGAAAGTACGTATCGATTCTGCTCCCATACCAGCCCATTAAATCGCATGTTGACATTAAGTTCAAAACAAAATGTATGGAAGTAATTCCTTGATGTGTATAAACTGAAAGAAATTTGTTTGCCAAATTTCATCTTCGCGGGAAATGAAAAACCATGTGCAAAACATATGAATGTGCAGGCACACTGCAGTTCTATGCTCAGAGACATGAGTTTTGCGAGTTATACATTGTTTGTTTTAAGGTCACTTGTGCAAACGATACGCGCGATATTTTAAAAAAACCGGGCTATCGCTTTGCTCAGAATTAATTTCATAAGAACTACAAGTCTATCTAAAAAGAACATCACTATGAAAGAAAACTGTATTTTTTTAACTGTGCATGTGATACCTGTCTGACATCACTACAAGAGATAATCCATAGGTATAGGCTACAAAATATCTGCTACTGATAATAAAACTATAGCATGAAATTACTGAAAGAAAAATATTGTTTCTCAAAACATATTGCATGGCTCTGAATGGTTCATAAATTATGTTTAATGTTATTACAAGAGATAAGTTGCAAATGAACATTTCATTTCATGTTCATATGGTACTGTAACACAAACAAAAGTTACCACCTTTTAATCGACTTGAAAAGGAGGTTAAAAGACATGAAATAAGAAAAGAATTAGAAATGTAATATACAATACAGATAATAAGTCATATTAATTGAACTGTATTTGCGAGAGCGGGATTAAACAATCCTCCAGCTCTACAGCCGTGGTGGAATGGCCGAACGCTCTAAGGCGCTTTGCTGCGGAGCGCTCCGTGCTCGCCTTCGCCGGCAGCAGTGGCCGAGCGGTCTGCGGCGTGCCAGTCATGTCTGCACGGCCAATGTGGTCGGGGGGTCGAATCACCACTCGGGCATGGATAGTTGTGCCGTCCTTAGTATTAGCTAATTCATAAGTAGTTTATATACATATGTGGCGTCTGTTCCGAAAGAACAGACGTCACTTCTGATCCTGCAGTTGTTATTATTTAATATTCACAGTTGATGTCATATATTCTGTGAATATTAAATAATAACAACTGCAGGATCAGAAGTGACATCTGTTCTTTCGGAACAGACGCCACATGTATATATACATAACAAGCCGGTGACGGGCAATGATCCTATCGTTAGTGGGGAGGGGTGGGAAAGTTTGAAGCCCTTACTCTTACGGGAATTAGTTTCATAACTACGAGTTTGAGTACTGTGGGCAGGGCGAAGCTGGGACTTTGTATCTGACGGGAGGCGTGCTTAGGTAGTCCTTGCATGTGGGGTGATCACTGTGTCCCCAGTGGTGTAGGGGTCAGCGCAACTGCCTAGAAAGCAGGAGACCCGTATTCGAATCATGGCAAGGGTACAAATTTTCAGCTTTGCCCAATCGCAGTTGAAGTCATATATTCTGTGAATTATCATAAATAGTTTGTAAGTTTAGGGACTGATGACCCCGTAGGTAAGTCCCATAAGCTCTACAAACATTTGAACATTTTTGGTCACCTTCGGAGGTTCGAGTCCTCCCTCTGGCATGTGTGTGTGTGTGTGTGTGTGTGTGTGTGTGTGTGTGTGTGTGTGTGTGTGTGTGTTGTCCTTAGCGTAAGTTACTTTAAGTGGATTGTAAGCCTAGAGACTGATGGCCAAAGCAGTTAATTCCTTAGATTGATTTACAAACATTTGATTCTCCAGCTTTATAGATATCAACAAACGTCCCTAGATCGCGGCACTAGAATTTTAAATCGCTGTTTCTATCTTTTACTTACACATCAGTTATTGTTTTAACTCGCATTTGCACCCTAAAGGCTACTACAGTCTGCATTTGACATTTATTATTATTAATCTCCTTACATAGTCCATTCATGATGTTACTTCCTTTATAAATAGTTTACTACAAAGCGTCGAAAAGATTTGTGATCTCGTGTACATATTACCGCTATAAGTCGTAGAGATAGTACCTTCGACGTCGCTAGATAGCATAGCGATGAAATGTTTGAAAAGATACCGAGATATCTCGCATTGTGAAGTAAGTTGTTCGAACAGTTTGAGTCGTGTTCAACCCTAGCTGTACTCTCTTCTGTATCACATGAAAATCGCTGGAAGATACTGTTCAGTATCTCTGCTCACAGAGAGCAGTAAACATCGGACTGCCTTGTGTCTGTGTGCGTGATTTCGTCAGGCGAATTTTGCGGCTTGTTGTCACAAAAAACGCTGTTGTGAGTATTCTGATGTTGGTATTTTGTTTTCGTATGGTTTTAGCTAATGAAAACTGATATTATTCCACGAATAGAGCTCTGTTTATTTAGATAGCACTAGCTGAAGAACCGGCGTTGCCCGGGTATTTATTTATTTATTCCTGCCATTTTCCAGGTATATATTCATTTGTATAAGTGATGTATGTCGGTAAAATCTTTTGGGAATACAATTAGTAGAACAGAAAAAACAGATTAAAACTTGATGCATGATGGGGCGGTTTTTCATAAACACCGTTTATGTGCTCATATATCATGAACTAAGTGTGGTACTGTGATACAGTTTAGATGTACACTCTACTATATGCGTGTATACTGTCTGTAAAATTTCCTGCTGCTGTAATTTGTACTGTAGAAATTATAAATTGTAACGTCAAACCGAATGCCGTAGTTTTACTCCATAAACAGCGGAAAAGTAGTAGGCGAGAAACCTTTTTTCTTTCATAATTTTACTATGGTTGCCAGCGAGAAAAAGTTTAATAAAGGTTTGAAATTATGTTTAAAATTGGTTGCAAGTCGCTAAGTATTGTCATTCTCATACAGTGTATTTCGAAAGTCTCGCCACATTATATGGCATTTTTTGCGATTTCTATTGGTTATGACGTAATATCTTTTGAACCATGTGCCTTATGTGATTCTTAACCATGCAGCAATTGTTACCTCACGGTAAGGAATGAGTGTACCAAATTTAGTTGAAATCGGTCCAATGGTTTAGGAGAATATGAGCAACATTATCGCAAACTGCAGCAATTTTTCACGCATCTAATTGTTTGACGTCATATCTCGTGAACTATATATCGTATGTGATTCTGATTCCTAAGGCGCGTTCACACGGGTCAAGTTTAGTTGAACGAGTTTACTTGATCAATAAATGCTGAATGATAAACGTCGTGTGAACCTTCGTTTCAATTGAGTTGATCAACTTTTTAGTAGATCAAGAAAATATTGACCGAGTCAAATTTTTCCGTTCAAGTGACGATTCAACTTTGAGTTGAACCATGTAATTACATGTGTAAAACCATTAGCTGTTTTAAAACTTCATTGCGGATATAGTGCCGGTGTTTTCCGTATTGTTAAAGTATTGCATTTTCAAATATCTCACAGAATGAGTGTCAAGCGGTCAGAAAGCGTGATGATGATTTATTTATTTATTTCTTAGATCTGTACCATAAGCGCGAATGCCTGTGGAATCTTCGTATGGATACTTACGAAAACAATGATGTGCGGGAAAATGCTTTGCGAGGTATCGTGAAAGAAATGGACATTAGCAGTTTAACCACTGACAATGTAAAAAACAAAATAAAAACAAAAAAAGAATATTCACTAGTGTCCAAATAAAAAGAGTGGAATGGGAACAGAGGAATTGTATGTGCCCAAACTGTTCTGGTATAAAATAGCATATATATTTCTGAATTGTTACATATTTTTCTTCCGACATTCTCAAATGGTTTCGATACTCTTCCTTGTCCCCTAATGATAGTTCCATTTAACAAAGCTTCCGACACTCCCAGTCTGTTAATTCTTAATATCCACTGGCGCACCCAAAAACGACTTCGCGCACCGCTAATTTCAGCCATTTCGATCGATTTCAGTAGAAACGTGTGAACGAAAACTGATTAAAGTCGCTTTCAGCTTTTTTTGATCAAGTAAACTCGTTCAACCTCAACTTGACTCGTGTGAACGCGCGACCGTACTCATGGATTGAAGCTTACGTGTAGAAAATTTCATAAAGTTTGGAACAAAACTGTAGATCTGTATGCAAGACGTACAAATATACGAACACTCTGCTTTATATATATCAGATTCGAATGCCTGCTTGGGACATTTTTAAATCCCGACAATCTGTCAAAGGAATTATTGTTTGCTACTTTTGACGAGTGACTGTGGACAGACCAAACTTTTGGCTCCGGCCAATGAGAACTCGCTAGCTGTCTGCCAACAGCCAATGAGATGCTGCGTGTGCTGTCAGCCAATCAGCCAATGAGACGCTGCGTGTTTTTAACCGGAGTTTCAGGGGCTACGCGTATTCAAGTAAAAAAAAAAAAAAAAAAAAAAAAAAAAAAAAAAAAAACCAACACTTGTTTAACCTATACCTAACCTTCTTAAGGCTACGCTACAGATCACTTTCTTTAAATTGAAAGTTAGGTTAGTTATAGTTTAAACAAGAAGATTTCTTTCTTTCTTATTATTTTTAATTACGTGAGGGCACTTAGCGCCCGGCGAGTTCTCATTGGCCGGAGCCAAAAGATTTGGTCTGTCCATAGGTTCATAGTCACTCATCAACTTTTGCAGCTGACTTTGTTGCTAGGCGTCAGTGATAAGTGGTTGTAGCTTTCTTTTCTTTCGTTTATGAATACGCAATATGAATGGTATTCAGGGATAAGCAATGATCTCTGTACTACCTGGATGTTGAACTTCAGTTGTCTGAGCGTGCCAGCCATAGATGTTCATATTTAGTTTCTTGCCAAATTCAAATATGGCTGCTACGAAATGTCACTAGAACACAAAATTAAAATACGTTTCGATTCCACTGTCATACAGCCTAATACACCGTATATTGGCATAAAGTACAAAACATGAGGTAAGCAAGCAATTCTTGTCACTTAATGAATGATGGAAATTCGTTTTCCATATTTAGGCCTAAACATGGCGGACAACGCGAAATCACGAGCAAAACATATAAATGTGCAGGCACGCTGCAGTTCCGTGCTCAGAGACCACTTTTATACATCCAGGTTTTATAGCACAGTCTAACATATACAGTCGCGACACTCACTGCTGTGAAAGTTGTTACCAACTGACAGTTGCTGTGATACTAGCGCTCCTAGTGGTGGGAAAGCCGCCGAAGAAGTGTTGTTTGTTTATAATCGTTTTTGTACGTAATTAACGAAATACTTACTATAATTTTTGCGTTACAAGCATTATTAAAACATCGAGAGACAAACGTAATATGGAAATTAATGTAAAAACAGCCTAATTTAAATGATTCAATGGTATAAAGAACAACTCTTTCATGAACAAATACTTACGAATATGTGTATATTTGCTGCTTATTCCGATGAAAATAAGTCTCATACAAACATAATGGTATAATAAATTTCTATTATGGTCTGTTCTTACTATGACCGCCAGTTTTTGACGTGTATCAATTCGGTATGGAGTCTAATGATTCTCACATTTTTGCATGTCACTCGTCTTTGCATGTTCTTTTAAGTGTAATTACTTTAGCTTTAAAAACCAGTGTTTTGATGATTCTTGTCGTTTCTGGTTCAGATGTAGCAACAATTGTGGAATGGGGTTCTTCTTTGTTGGAAAACATTTTGGTTGCTTTTATCGTTATGTTGCCACGACTGTGACGTTTTTCCTTCAGATATAGCTGTGATGGATAATTTGGTACGTTAAATACCGTATTTATTGCATTCTATATACGTCTCCTATGTACCACCCTCACAGATTTTACTGGAATTGTAATGAAGAATACTAAACGTTCCTGCGTAGAAGTTAACGTCTCTCTGCTAAAGGGCATGTCTCCTGGTGTTTCCAAGGCATTCTTATTTTAATAGAAAATAAAATTATTCATTTAAAGCCTGTATGTTACAGGATAATTGTAAATTAACTGTCCTGTAATATACCGTTTCGTGCCTTGTCAGGGATCTTACGAAAGCTAAGAAAGATAAATGGGGAGCTATTTTTAAATTATTACCTATTCATAAGGCACTAAATACGTTCCCTAATGTAAAAAATATACTGAAGTTAATCTAAACGATACTATTCGCTCTCATCAACTTTCCTATTCAGAAACGCAGCTTGCCGACCGCTTGGAGCGCTGCTATCGCAGCGTATAACAAAAATCTGTGGTAGTGTCGCGACTGTTTATAGAGACAAACTTCCTTGTTTAGGGATCACTGGAGATAGCACAACTGTTTTCTATTTCATAATAATGCGTTCGAGCGGAAATCTTTACGGCAGAGATGATTCAATACTGCAGTTGTTGGAGCTGCTCCGTTGTTTTCCTAGTATTTACTCAAATAAACAGACTTTGAAACCCCATATAAAGGAAAATAAAACAGTGCATTTATTCATTTTGGTAGTCAAATAATCAAATTTAAAGCTCTTCGGTAGAATATTACTTAGCTCGGCCAGGAAAGGCTACAGAGCGAGGTGCCGCAGTGTTAGCAAATTCAAAAATGTTCAAATGTTTGTTAAGCTTATGGGACTTAACTGCGGGGTCATCAGTCCCTAAACTTACAAACTTTCCGTATACTAAAGACAACACAAACCATCATGCCCGAGGGAGGATTCGATCCCCCGACGGGGAACGGCCTCGTGCATCGGAGCATAGCGCCTCAGTGCGCTCGGTGAGTCCGCCGCGTCACAGTGTTAGCACATTGGACACTCCTTCTGGAGGACTGCGGTTCAAATCCGCATCCTACCATCCTCATTTAGTTTTCCCTTGAGTTTCCTAAATCTCTACAGGCAAATGCTGGATGGTTCCTGCAATCGTTTTTCCTCCCTCGTCCCTGATTCAAAGATTCCGAGTGTGTGCTCCGTCTCTAGTGAGAACGGTGTTTTTCTTTCCATTAGCAGTGGCTAAATGCCGTGGATTTTCATGTACATGTTGGGCTTGTAGACTACCGCGTTTTTAGCTCTAGACGAAAACCATGCCCCACATTTGTAACTCAAGTGCCTCTTTTGTTATAACCATCTCGATTTGAGACACAATGGGGTGAGGTGAATACACCAAAAACGATATGAGGTAGTAAACGTACACAAAATAATTCTTAGATTACTATACGTTAACTACAATTTATCCCTAATATATATTTTCTTGTGAAACCAGATGACTCTTTCTTTCACCCCTTGTTATCGTAATTTAATCACAACATATATTATGAAATAATGATCAGTTATGCAGAAGCTATGCCTTCCACGTTATCCAATCAGACGTTGGGGAGGAATAGGGAGAATGGGAGAAACATACTGGGATTCCGGGGTATTTAAGGAGGAATTGTAAATATTTTAGGAGTTGGGAGTATAGACGAATTGCAATGAAATCATCATTTAACATGTATCCAATTTAACTGAATATGGCTTAAGAGTCGGAAACCGGTTAACTGTATAAAAGTAATCTTGTAGAATATACACACCATTTTGTTTCTAATTAATGATGTTCTACGAAGAGCCGACAGAAGAAGTAGTGCTGCAGCTGAATGACCGAGCGCATTGAGGCGCTATGTTCCGAAGCGTGAGGCCGTTCCTCGTCGGAGGTTCGAAACCCCCCTCGGGCATGGATGTTTGTGATGTCTACAGTATAACATAGTTCATAAGTAGTTTATAAGTTTAGGGACTCATGACTCCGCAGTTAAGTTCCATAAGCTTTACAAACATTTAAACATTTGAAGAAGTAGTGGGAATGTCTTCATTTGCGTTTGCTTTAAGTTTGTTTGCGTCACGTACTAACAACTATATCTCTGTACTCACAATTGCACACATGTTGTTGTTGTCTTCAGTCACATGACTGGTTTGATGCAACTCTCTATCCTGTACAAGCCTCTTCATCTCTGAATAAGAACGGCAACCCACATCCATTTGAACCTGCTTACTGTATTCGTATCTCTATCTCCCTCTGCGATTTTTACCCCACACACTTCCCTCCAATGCTAAATCCATGATGTCTTAGGATATTACACCATTTGCTCCCTGCTTTAGTCAAGATATGCCAGAAACTTCGTTACTCACCAATTCTGTTCAGCGCCTCCTCATTAGTTACGTGATCTATCCTTCTAACCTTCAGCATTCGTCTGCAACACCACATTTCAAAATCTTCTATTACCTTTTAGTCTGAACTCCTTATCGTCGATGTTTCACTCCTGACAAAACGCTACACTCCAAGCTAATGCCCTCAGAAAGGAATTCCTAACATTTAAATTAATTTTACATGTCAATAAATTTCGCTTTTTCGGAAATGCTTTTCCTCCCATAGCCATTCTGCATTTTATAACTTATCGTCAGAAGTTCTTTTGGTACTCATATAACAAGACTCATCTACTACATTTATTGTCTTGTTAGCTGACGTACAACCACTGACAATAAAGTTCAGAGAATAGTCCTGTAACATTAATGTTGATGAACAATGAACCAAAGTTATCTTACTGTCTTTCGAAATAGTCAGCTCCCATAATATTAGGCACCGTTGAGCTCTGGGATACATGTCCTGGAAACTTCGCATGAAGTCTTCCTTTGTGATGCTGTTCAAAAGCATCGTCACATTGGTGGATATCAGATATATCGCCAAATCTGTTTCCTTTCGAAGCACGTTTGTATCGAGGGAATAGGAAGAAGTCTGGAGAAATGAGATCTGTCGAGAATGGTGGACGTTGAAGTTGCACCACCCCTTTTTTGACCGGAACTGTATGACGATATTGAATGTGTGTGGACGAGCTTTGTCGTGAACAGGAAACCAGGCACCTTCTGCGTACTGGTGTCGTACCCTACGTAGATGTTGCCTGAAACGTGACAACATTTCAGCGTACCTCCTTACAGCGTTCAAGGTCGTAGAGCAACATAATTTGCTTTAAAATCTGTGAAGAAAAGCCAGCAATACATTTCTTTAACAGTGCATTTCAAAACATAAAAATAGAAACAGTCAATAAATAAACAAATAAATAAAAAACTGGCCCGGAAAAAGTACAAGTTTTTCAAAGTCGTTCTTTGATACTTACAATTAACAAAATCTAAAAACTTATTGAATAGCATGATAGTATAACTCTTCACGAATAAAACAGACCAAAAACCGTTACTCTACGTCGATCCCCTAAGCAACTCTATGCAATTTTCGAGAAGACCTTTTTAAAAAATCGATACATCTCGAAAAATACTTAATATTTTTAATTTTTTCTATCAAGTACTTTTTTGTCTCATTTCGGGCCATACTTAGGGGTCATAACAAGTTTGGAAAAGTGTCTGTTGATGAATTACAAGGAATCTAGTTTCTAAAAGTTTCTGAGGGTTTTTCTATATATCTCGAAACGTAACAAAGCAATCTTCATGTACAAAAAAAGCAGTCTTTAACTTTGTAATTAGATATTTTCCCGTCAGAGTTATAGTTTTTTATTTAATTTAAAAAAACCTTTTTTCTGCAACTTAGCGAATTTTTAGGCAAATTTCGCCATCTCGGCTCGGCTCGAGTTTCATTATATAGAAACTCTATTTGAAATTTAATTTCCTATATGCTCATATTTTTTGTTTTCAGGTAATAATTTTCGCACCCACTTCTCCCTAAAGCTTGGACTACCTAGACGCCTGGAAAATCGTGGCGTAGATAGATGAGTCCCGGTTACAGTTGGTAACTGCTGGCATGGACCCAAGTTGTCAAGGCATCGAGCAAGGTGGTGACTCCAGAATAGTGTGGGCTTTTTATTTATTTTTTCTTTATACATGGAGTGGACTAGGTCCTCTGGTCTACCTGAACTACAAAAAGTTATGTTCAGCCACTTGGGCACCATTTGCAGCTATTCATGGACTTCATGAACGTTCTCAGACAACGATGGAATATTTTTGGATGATAATGTACCATTCACCGGCGCGTTTCTTTTTAAGGACATTCTTGATCATTTAAATGAATAATTTGGCCATTCAGATCACCAAACGTAAGTCCCGTCGAACATTTATGGGACATAAGCGAGAGGTCTATCCTCGCATAAAATCCTGCACCGGCTGGATGTCCCGAGATCGAATATTGACGCGCGGTTCATCTTATAACCTTTCGAGAGAATATCCATTTCGCCGTTACGTCCACTAGATCTTTTCTAAGAAAAATATTTATCTTGGCTCCAGTCAGGGGCAGCTACAGAGGCAACGTGGTTAAATTGCTCTTCCGGGACCGTATGATGTTGTCTCACACAAAACGCCCGACTAGGACTGATACCTACAAAAAGACTTAAGCCATTCTCATTAAAGAAAGTGCACCTCTAAGCGATATCTGTATCTGGAGGCATTGTAGTGAAGAATGTTCTGGACTGGGGGAAATATGTTTCTCCTGCTTTAATGTACCTCTTCTGCGTAATATTTATATCGCCATTGCTGGAGTCCGTATTACGAATCTCCACGTAAATTGCAGGTAGACAATTGAAACTAAAAGCTGAAACAAAATATTGTATAACTTTTCTTGGTATTTAGTGTCTGGGAGATTTACGAGCACACCAGTCAATTTTCGGGTATTCTTATTACTTCAGTAAACAAATTCCAGAACACTATTAAACACTGCACTACAGCGGTTCTCTAAGGCATTTGTTAGCCAAGACCACATTGATGGGAATGACACATTGTACAGGGCCGCACTTTGCAAATACTGTCTTTTGTCCCTTTAATTACTTCTCCAAATTTCTCCTTGCATTGATGTCTACCTGCTGCACTTGGTCTGCAAGAGGAGATCCGGTACGGTACAAGGAGGTAGCCCACGACTTTCGCCACATTATTGCATCAGGTAAGTCTACAAAATCATAGAAGACTTTAATATGAACCGTGTAAAAGCATGCATGTTCGTATCACCTGCAATGAAGTCAGAGCCTAGCGGGTTCCTGCTGGCATCGTCCAGTATGTAGAACAACCCAGAGGGCTTTGCCATCAGAGCGTCGACCGTCGGCTTGTTGTCGTAGAACTGCAGCGACGCCAGCTGGATGTCTTCATCGGCTGCTTCTTGCTGAAAAGTAGAAACAAAATCTTGTTGAATAATTTAACCTATAAACTTTTGCAACGAATTCAATAAGTCATTTTACATAACGAGACCGATTTCGCTCTAATGCCAGGTCCATGTGTAGAAGGATAAGAGTGGAGAAGTTTCAAGAGAAGAAAATTAGGCACAAATACATAACAATGATCTTGGAAAGGTACCAGTTAGTTGAATGTAATGATTTACTGTCACTGGAAGAGGAATGGTCAAGGTACAGGGACACACTACTGGAAGCAGCTAGAGAATGTCTTGGAACTGTAGTGTGTAAAGGCAGGAAGAAGCAGACAGCTTGGTGGAATGACACAGTCAAGGCAGCCTGTAAAAAGAAAAAGAAGGCATTTCAAAAATGACTCCATACTAGAAATCAGGCAGACAGAGAAAGTTATGTTGAAGAAAGAAACAAAGCCAAAGGGATAATTGCTGACTACAAGCAAAAAAATCATGAGAAGACTTTGGAAATAAGCTAGAAACTCTGGGTCAAGCGCGGGAAAACCATTTTGGAGCGTAATTAGCAATCTTCGAAAGGGAGGGAAGAAGGAATTAACAAGTGTTTTGGACAGGTCACGAAAGCTGCTAGTCAATCCTGTGGATGCCTTGAGCAGACGGAGAGAATATTTTAAGGAATTGCTCAATGTAGGAGAAACGTTCAATGACGTGTCAGATTTTCAGGTAGAATGGGATAGGAACGACGATGGAAACATGATCTCATTTGAGGAAGTGGAGAAAATGGTCAGTAGATTACAGTGCAATAAAACGGCTGGGGTGGATGAAATTAAGCCGGAACTCGTCAAATACAATTGAATATCAGGTCTCAAATGGTTACACAGGATAATTGAGAAGGCGTGGGAATCGGGACAAGTTCCGTCTGACTGGACGAAAGCGGTAATCACGCCAATTTTCAAACATGGAAACAGAAAGGATTGTATTAACTATCGAGGTACCTCTTTAATTAGCGTTGTAGGCAAAATATTCTCAGGTATTGTTGAAAGGAGAGTGCGAGTATTAATTGAGGACAAGTTAGATGGAAATCAGTGTGGGTTTAGGCCTCTTAGAGGCTGCCAGGACCAGATCTTTAGATTACGGCAGGTAATGGAAAAGTGCTATGAGTGGAACAGGGAATTGTATCTATGTTTCATAGATCTAGAAAAGGCTTATGGCCGTGTTCCTAGGAGGAAGCTACTGTCAGTTCTACAAGATTGTGGTATAGGAAGCAAACTTCTGCAGGCAATGAAAGGGCTTTACATAGACTGTCAGGCAGCAGTTAGAATAGGTGGCAAATTAAGCTCATGGTTCAGGGTAGTTTCAGGAGTAAGACCACCACTGTTGTTCGTACTATTCATGGATCATGTGTTGAAAACAGTAGACTGGCAGGACGGGATTAAAATAGGTCAAAACAAAATAAGCAGTCTCGCATATGCGGATGACTTAGTTGTAATGGCAGATTCGACTGAAAGGTAACAAACTAATATTTCAAAGCTCGGTCAGAGGTGCAAGGATTATGGTATGAAGATCAGCATCTCCAAAACGAAAGTAATGTCTGTGGGAAAGAGATTTAAACAGATTGAGTGCCAAATAGGAAGAACAAAGTTAGAACAGGTAGACAGTTTCAAGTACATGGGATGTATTTTCTCACAGGATGGCAACATAGTGAAAGAACTGGAATCGAGGTGCAGCAAAGCTAATGCAGTGAGTGCTCAGCTAAGATCTACTCTCTTCTGTAAGAAGGAAGTCAGTACAAAGACTAAGTTAGCAGTGCACCGCTCTATCTTTCGACCAACTTTGTTGTATGGGAGTGAAAGTTGGGTGGATACAGGTTACCTTATTCATAAGGTAGAGGTTACAGATATGAAAATAGCAAGAATGATTGCATTGGGAAGAATGGCAGGAGGGTGTCCACAATGAGGAAATCAAAGAAAACTGGGAATGAACACTATAGATGAAGCAGTAAGAGCGAACAGACTGAGATGGTGGGGTCATGTTACACGCATGGGAGAAGCAAGGTTACCTAAGAGACTCATGAGCTCGGCAGCGGAGGGTAAGAGGAGTCGAGGTAGACCAAGAAGAAAGTACTTAGATTCGGTGCAGAATGATTTTGAAGTAAAAGGCATAACATCAGACGAGGCATCAATGTTAGCATTGAATAGGCGATCATGGAGGAATTTTATTAGAGGTACTATGCTCCAGACTACACGCCGAAAGGCATAATAAATCTATAATGATGATGATGATGATGGTGGTGGTCATGTTTTTGATAAGATGGAGGATAAACATAAAGTCAAAATCGCACTTAATCAAGATATAAAATTCACATTATACTGTATGGATTTTCTTACAAGCAGTCCACAGTATAATATGTGAATTTTACGTCTTGATTAAGTGCAATGTTGCACTTTCTGTTTATCCTCCATCTTTTTTAAAAACATGAGCACATTAAAAATATATAAGCGACCAGAAGATGATGGCACAGCACATCGAAACCGGTCGTCAACTAATCAATAAATCAAACTGCAATCTTTTCTTTTTTTCCTTTTGGAACCAATCTATCATTGCAGATCGCTTACTCCCTGCGTTGATAGGTAATGTTATAAAAATGTTATAAAACTATAAGAAACAATCGAAATTTAGAAACATGGCTTAAGTAAGTAACCATTTCAAAAATTTGAAAGCAATTTTACAGAAATGTGCGAAATTTATTAATTCGGCCATTAAAAGGTTGAAAGTCGATAAAGGATCTCACCATTTCCCACGCGAAGACCCTCTGGTTGTAATGGTACTGCATCTGTTCGTTGAGCGTGTTGACGAATAACTGCTCCAAGCTATTTGTCTTGAAGCATTCAAACCCAAACAAGTCGAGGATGTTGACGCAGTAGTGGTCGCCGCTGCAATAAATCAATCAGTATTTGTCTTAGGTCCCGTTTGTGGTACGACGGTCTAGTCTAGCGAGGACTAATATAGGAGCGTGAAGAATTAAAAACATTAATATTCATGTGTTATGGAACACCAGTAAGAAAAGATCTATTTTATGTTTATTCTTTTCATTAGTATATCAACAGTACAATAAATAAATAAATAAATAAATAAATACAATTTACTGATCGGGCAGACTATTATGACAACGCACCTACTATCGATATAAACTCGTTCAGACGAGAGCAGCGTCGCCTAACGAGGAATGACTGCTGGTCAGAAGGAGAAGGCGTGCAATGTGACATAGTCTGACCGAGGGAACAATGTGACGACCCGGAGGCTCGGCACAAGCTTTTCGGAAACTGCACGACTTGGATCCGAGGAATGCTATAGTGAGTGTCTAGAAGTTCGAAACCAAGGTGAAAACACGTCCAAAAGTCAAGGGCTGTACCGCGACCTCTCACTGCAGACGTCGGACTTAGTAGACTGGGAAGAATGGTAAAACAGGACTGGTGGAGAATTATGGCTGAACTAAAATCAGGCTTCAGTGCTGGGCAGAGCACATACAGCACCGAAATTCGTAACGACAAGCCTAACTAATGTGTGTGTCAACGTTAACACCACGACATCGGCAATTTCGACTGCAAATGGCATGTGACCATCGTCACTGGACGTCGGTCCTGTGGAAGGACATTGCATGGTCTGAGGAACCCCAGTACCTTCTTCGTCATGCCGATGGGAGGGTACGAATCTTTCGTCTTCCTTGGGGAACGGCTCCTTGACTCCTCTACTGTGGGACGGAGACAAGCTAGCGAAGACTCAATTCTGCTCTGGGGAAAATTCACGTGCGGTTCTATCGGTCCAGTAGAGCTCGTGCAAGGTACCATGACGGTAAAAAATATCGTGCACTGCTTACTGAGCACGTAGACCCCTTAATGACGATCATGGTTCCCAACGGCAGTGACATTTTTCAGCAAGACAATGCCTCATGTCACAAGCTTTGGACTGTGATGGGGTAGTTCGAGGAACACGGTGGGAAGTTGTAACATGTGCGCACCCCGAACTCGCCAGATCTGAACCCGATCGAACACAGCTAGGATGTGACAACATGGCTTCAGAACTCGCCGTATCGCTCCCCGTAATTTACAACAATTAGGTGTCGTGTGTGCAAATGTGGTGCCATTTCCCCTCAGCGACTTATCAATGCCTCATTGCTTCCTTGCCAATACGCGTCACCACCATTAGGGTAACTCGGGGTGAGTTGGACCACTAGGTGAGATGGACCAGTGACGTATTTCGTGAATGCTCCGCTAAGGAGCAGCACCGATCACTTATAAGTTCAGCTCTTAGTTGAACGAATGTCGTGCAAAAGTGTTGTTGTTATTATCGTCTTAGTTCAGGAGAAAAAATGACATTTCCTGTTTAGGTAAGTCGACAAGTTTTATCATATAGTTACGTTCGTTTAGTATTATGGCACAGTATGCACACTATTCCTGCAGTTTTATTACCAAAAGCTTGACGAATGTGTTGCCAAGTACCTAACCTAAAATGGCCACCGAGATCTAAAACTTTATACTGAAATCGGGGTGGTCAATCTCTGCCAGACAATCGGCATAGATGGACCAGTTCTGTTTGTGAGTGATGGACCATGCATTTTAATTAGGGGGAGATGGACCACAAATATATCTTAAGTGACCATGGAAATTAAATTATTTTTTTTTAAATTGATCGAATAACATGTTTTTGCATAGTTGGTATTTTTCTCTTTCAGAAAAATGCCAACTAAGTACAAAAGGATCGGATCTTGTGAGCGAGGCAAATGGACCAAAAAGGGATTGATGAAGACTACCCATGCTGTGCGGAATAATATCATGGGTGTCAATGCTGCAGCTAAAGGTTTTGGTATACCTAAAACTACACTGAAAAGAAGACGGCAATCAAAAAATTATTCTGAGGGTAGTATGGGGCCTCAGCCTCTACTGGGTATTGAGAAAGGACGAAAAAGTCATCGCTCACATTAAGAAACTTCAAGAGCCAGGTTTTGCACCTTGTAGAGTTTCAGTAAGGAGTATGGCATTTGAATTAGCTGAAAGGATAAATATACAACATACTTTCAATAAAGAATTAAAAAAGGCTGGTTATGACAGGATTCAGTCCCTTCTTAGACACAATCCCAATATGAATCCTCACATGAATGTTGTCCATCATTTGCTATTTGCTAATAAGAGTAAGAGCTGTGGTTGGAGAAAAATATCTTAAAGTTTGCACAAAATTTACAAATCAATTAAAATCCAGTGTTCGCTTTTCTAAAAAAAAAGTTGAAAAGGGTCAAAATGCAGAAACAATAGAAATATCATGTGTTGTGGTTTTCAGTGCGGAGACTGGTTTGATGCAGTTTACCGCTTTACTCTATCCTGTAAAAGCCTCTTCACCTCCCCATAAGAACGGCACCCCACATCCATTTCAATCTGCTTGCTGTATTTGTCTCTTGATTCCCTCTGCGATTTTTACCCCACACACATCCCTCCATTACTAAATTGAGAATTCCTTGATGTCTAAGAATGTGTACTACCATTAGATCCTTCTTTTTAGTTAAGATATGCTAGATTTCTTTTCTCCCCAATTCTGTTAAGTACTTCGTCATAAATTACACAATTTATCCACCTAATCGTCAGCATTCGTCTGTAGCACCACATGTTAAAAGTTTTCAAAATAAAAAGCCAAGATCTCACATTAGTAATTCATTAAATGACGACAGGTTTCGGTGCACTGTGTCACTCTATTATTTTCCTTCAGTTTACAAAGAAAATTCTGTTAATCCCATTTGCTAGTAGGTTCACCTTTATCTCGTTCCATATGTTTCTATAGGCCTACCCTTTTACCAGCAAAGCCAGGTTTATGTTGACCTGCACCTTTAATGCAATTAATTGTAGTTTGACTACGAAATTCCATGTTCAAATGTTCAAATGTTTGTATAGCTTATGGGACTTAACTACGGGGTCATCAGTCCCTAAACTTACAAACTACTTACGAACTAACTAACACTAAGGACGGCACAAATATCCATGCCCGAGGGGGGATTCGAACCCCCGACCGTAGTGGCCGTGCAGACCGTGACTGGAGCGCCTCAATCTCCTCGGCCACCGCGGCCGGCCAAATTCCATGTGGAAGGTTGTTTTTAATATGGGAAATATCGAAAGGTGGGACTCCAAAAATCTCACTATGGAGTTATAAGCATAGTGAGTTTTTTCATTTATTCTTATGAATTGATAGCAACATTATATTTTCTGTTTTAATGCTACTGATCAATGTTCTTCTGGAGTGATTTGTGTTATTGACAGCTATTGTAACCTAAATATGCGGCATATCTGGACGAAACCGGCTGTTACTAATAAGAGCATCTTGTTGGAAGCACTTGAGCGTTCATTGATGCTAATATTACTACAGTTTATGATAAATTCAACTATCATTGCATTTTGGGTGTTTTTTTTTCATAATGTCTTTGAACTGTGCCTGGCCTCCTCAAAAAATTGTCATCTTCAGGTTTCCTTGCTGTCATAGTAATCTTTTACATACCTTTTTGGTTATTTCTGCAATTTATTTGTGGCGACATTAATAAATTACAATTTGAACACATTAATTTGAAATTACTTGGAAAATATTTGAGTAGGCATATAATGTTGAAAGGCCACTTGCTGTGAACATTTGAAACTACCTCATCGTGCACCTTTACTCACACAACACTTAAATGAGTATCTAAGTACATTGTTGTATGGTAGCTACTGACGTCCAGGGTAAACATGTACATGCGAAACTACAATCTTGGACAAAGAATTATCATTTCCTATACATTGCCTTTGGTCTTTTCCCTGTTGTTCGAAAATATATTTATAAAACTGATATAGTAACAACGATTTGATGGTTGTTATGGCATTTCTCGCAAAGCATGTCATTAGATATATTTATTAATTGTAAGCAAGGTACGAATTACGGACAATCTCACAACAAGCCTGGAAATGATAACGCTAAACGAGCAGTTTGCGACTACTTCTTATAAAGGAAATCTTTTGCAAAAAGAAAGTAACGAATTACCTCAAGAAGTCTAATGTCGGAATTTCCGTAGAATCAGCCGATTAAGATACCAAAGTTTCAAAAATAGAAAGTATCTGGATTTATGACAAATGTTTAATAATTTGCTTTATTGGGCACACAGCAAAAAACTTTCGCGCACGTTTCAAGGAGAACATGTGCATTTTGTATTATGGTCAGCTCTGATTCATCAGCAATATCTAGCTGTATATTCACTTCTAGACAATAGTGGGGTTAAGGCACGTCATTATTAAATCAGTTCTATCGTGCTACGGCCTTCACAACAAAAATTTAAAACATCAATTTAAACATAAATTCAGAAACCCTGAGACAGTTTTTGTCTCGAATATGTCCAAGACATTAAAAGATAAATGTGAAGCAATCAATTAAAATTTCTGATGCGGTCAGGAATCGAACCCGAAACTCCATGCTTACTAGGCAGACGTCTTACCGTTAGACCACAGCAGCATCAACTATTAAGTCGCCTCGGAATAGTCTAAATACGACTTTCCTCCCCGTCACAACTTTAATTCAGCTTCTGTGTTCCAAAGATAATTGCCACTACTGCCAAGGCTCTCCATGCAGCGGAATAGCACCTCGGCAATGGACATAGTGGAACATTCGTGCTAAGATGGTATAAATACCAATTTAAATATAAATTCAGAAATTCGTCTCGGATATGTCCGTTGCCGACGTGCTATTCCGCTGCATGGAGAGCCTTGGTAGTAGTGGCAATTATCTCTGGAACACAAAAGCTGAATTAAAGTTCCTGACGTGGAGGGAAGTCGTACTTACAACATTCCGAGGTGCATTAATCGTTAGTGTTGCGGTGGTCTAACGATAAGGCGTCTGCATAATAAACATGGAGGTACTGGTTCGATTCCCAGCCGCATCACGAATTTTAATTCATTGCTTCAGATTTATCTTTTACATTTTTAAAGGTAATGGTGACTCGAATGCTGTATAACTGGTCTGAGTTCTAGGGACAAGTTGCTAAGGACTCTAAGGAAGCTTCAGCTGCTGTAGTTTTCGAATGAGCCGCACTTACAAGACGGCCCTGGCGAAGGACATTTTGAAGTTGATGAGGTTGACGAGCCAGTCGACGAGGCGGGAGTAGATGCCCCTGGCGAGCACGTCGCGCGCCTCGTCGGCCTCGTCGACGGTGTGCCGACGGCGCACGGCCGTGCCCTGCTGGATGACGCAGTAGTTGGTCAGCGCCCACGCGAACTTCTTCTCGTCCACGCCCAGCATCTTCGCCACTGAAACCGTGGGCCCCGCTCAAGTACGTCGCATTTCTCACACTGACACATGCGCAAACTAAACACACTTAAAAAGAATTTTAAAAAATGCACTGACGTGTTTCACGGCCCACTTTAGATTTGTAGTTTTATAAGTTTTGCAAACATTTTGGACCAAAATAATAATCTAAATAATAAAAAAATTAATTAAGAAGAGTGTCTGAAACCCTTTTAGGAAAAAAACATTTAGGTAATGGCGGGTTCCAAACCACCGACCATTAGCGTCATACTCCAACGCCTTGTCCACTACGCTACGCCTATTAATCAAAAGACGAGCCTTTAATCTCATACTATTGATGGCCATTGTTAACTGATGCTAAAATTGCATTTGTAGACACTATAATTTATCGTACGATGTGATTTTGTTAATTCTTTAGTGCGCAATTGCTTTGAAATGACAACGTGTAAGTTTCGATAAGAAAATCTTCAAATACGCAACGCAAGATGGCGTATGCCAGAGAGAGTTCTGGGCGAGGAATGTCACGTCAATCTTCGAACGGCTGCTTTTCGTTAGTCCAATGGAGGGTGTCAAATCTCCGTTATTTTTGCAAATATGTCTCAAACGATGCGAGATATGAAAAAAACACAAGGGATCTAAGTTGTAGAGAATTTTCTCCTCCACCAATTAAGTTATTCAATTTTCGTGTCAGATGAATAGTTAAGCCGTTATTTTCATTTAAATTTCGAGCTGTCAAAAGACGATCGCAAAGGCCCACTTTTAGTGTTACTACCGCAACCTAAAGTGGGACAAAACGGATGCATCATGAAGGAATTGTCTGAATGGGATGGAAATTCAAAATTCAAATGTTCAAATGTTTGTAAATTTATGGGACCAAACTACTATGGTTATCAGTATCTAGCCTTACAAAATATTTAAACTAACCTAAGAACTACACACACACACACACACACACACACACACACACACACAGGCACACCCCGATGGCCGAGGCAGGACTCGAACCTCTTTAAGGAGCAGCTTCATACTCCCTGACAAGACATACACAGGGTGTCCAAAAATAACTCCCTGATTTCAAAATTAAATATCTCGAAAACAAAGATCGATAGAGGAATGCAGTAAACGGTATGTTTATTGTGAAAGCTGTAAGAAGTTTATACAGCAGTTTGAAATAATAGTTACAAAAGCTGCTAACAGATGGCGCTGTAATCGCCACACGTAGGCCTAGTATAAATAGTGAACCGACGCCCAGAGAGATCAGTTCCACTATTGAACCGTGAAAGGAGGTTAGCATATCGAAGGAAGAGATAAATATCATGTACTCCATCGAACAACGCGTTTTTCAGGTGCTAGAGTACCACAGGTTAAAAGAGAGTCCAACGGCAACAAGGCGAAGTTTTCAAGCACGATTTAATGTTCCAAAAGGACCTGATGCGAAAACCATTCGTACGCTCTTCGCAAAATTTCAACGAACAGGCAGCGTAACTGATGATCTAGTGGGGTATGTTGGCCGCAAGCAAACCGCAGTTACACCTGAAAAAACCGCCACAGTTTCTGGAATTATTCAGCGAAATCCAATGTCATCCGTCCTTAGAATTGCAGCTGAGGCTGGTTTGAAGCGTTTCAGCACGCAGAAAATACTGAGAAAGAGCCTACAGATGTTTCCATTCAAAATTCAAACGCACCAGGCCATACCCGTGAGAGCTGTGCAACAAAGGGTTGCCTTTTCTAATCAGATGCTCACAATGATTGATAGTGAAGGATTGGATGTTGACTGCATCTGATTTACAGATGAAGCACACTTCCACCTGAATGGATACGTGAATAAGCAGAACTGGCGATTTTGGGGTTCCGAAAAGCCATATTGATGTGAAGCATAACCCCAGCATTCTCCTAAACTGTGTGGGCTGCAGTATGTAGCAGAGGCATTATTGGCCCTTTTTTCATTCCAGAAACGGTCACTGGTACACGTTACGTTACAATTTTGGAACAATTTGTCGCCACACAGCAAGCGTTAAAGGATCGACCAGGTACTGAATGGTTTATGCAATATGGAGCCCGACCACATCGGACCGAACAAGTGTTTCGCTTTCTTGAGGAATACTTCGGGAATCGAGTCATTGCTTTGGAATAATGCCGGATTTGACTCCCTATGACTTTTTTTTGTGGGGCACAGTGAAAGACATGGTTTACCCGAAACATCCCGCCACGCTGGACGAGCTTGAATCGGCGATCTCTGTGGCATGTGAATCCATTTCAGTTGAGACACTACGAAATGTGATAACGAATTTTATTCTTCGTTTGCGCCACCTATGTTGTGCCAATGGTAAACATTTTGAAAACATTGTGATGTAATTGTTTGCAAAGAGTGTTTTCATACGATTATTTCACTTATGTATGCTGATATGAGGTGTACAGCGTACAGCGTCATCTGTTAGCAGTTTTTGTAACTATTATTTCAAACTGCTGTATAAACTTCTTAGAGCTTTCACAATAACCATACCGTTTACTGCATTCCTCTATCAAACTTTGTTTTCGAGATATTTAATTTTGAAATCAGGGAGCCCTTTTATGGACACTCTGTAGAAGCTTTTGGACAAGAAAGAAATTGGTGGCCTCACCCGAAAAAGTTATTCTTTTTGTGAGGTACTCATTCTCCGCTCATCGAACCAAGAGTCATTGATCGAATCGATGGCTCTTTCCTTGATCAGAATCCTTATACTCTTGTGCAAGTTGAATCTTGTACGCGTGAATTTTGAGATCTTTTGAAAGGATTTCATGCAGTGAACTTGGTGATAAGTTCAGTTGTTGTCCTCGTCGGCGAAACGATTTTCTGGGGCTTACGATAATACCGTCACGCGCAACAGCAATGTTTTCTTGTGTTTGAACATATCGCGGTCGCCCTGCTGTGTTAATATATGAAACAGAACTATTGATCTCAAACTTCGGAAATGACGATTGGGCTGGAACAACATTACGTCCAAGCGTCACACGCTATTCGCGAATGGTTGCCTTGCGACTTTCACAGGTTCTGCAATAACTTTTCATCACTTGGAAACTTTGTTAAGATGTCATCTGTTACACGACGAAAATAAACATGAAAAAATAATACTCACCGCACAAAAGGTATAAGGACACTAATAGGAAGGACCGCAGATAACAGAGACATATTGTTGTGGTCTTCAGTCCGCAGACTGGTTTGATGCAGCTCTGCAGGCTACCCTGCCCTGTGCAAGTCTCTTCATCTGAGAATAAGTTCGGCAACCTGCATTCTTTTGAATCTGCTTACTGTATTTGTCCCTCGGTATCCCTCTACGATTTTTACCCCACACACTTCCTTCTAACGCTAAGTTGACAATTCCTTGATGTCTCAGAATGTATCCAAGCAATCTATCCCTTCTCTTAGTCAGGATATGCCAGAAACTCCCTTTCTCCCCAATTCGGTTAATCACCTCCTCATTAGTCACGTGATCTACCCATCTAATCTTCATCATTCGTCTGTAGCACCACATTTCAAAAGCTTCTATCATCTTTTTGTCTGAACTCCTTATCGTCAACGTTTCACTGCCATACAGTGCTACACTCCAGACCAATGTTTTCAGAAAGGACTTCCTAACATTTAAATTAATATTGGATATTAACAAGTTTCTCTTCTTTAGAAACTCTTTTCTTCCCATAGCCATTCTGCATTTTATATCTTCTCTACTTCGGCCATCAGACGTTATCTTGCTACCCAAATAACAAAATTCATCTACTACTTTTATTGTCTCGTTACCTAATCTAATTCATTCAACATCGCCTGATTTTCTGACATTACATTCCATTACCTTCGTTTTACTCTTGTTAATGTTCATCTTATATCTTCCTTTCAAGTCACTGTCCATTCCATTCAGTCACTCTTCCAGATCCTGTGTGCGTGCGTGCGTGCGTGTGTGTGTGTGTGTCGTCTATTCCGAAAGAACAGACGTCACTTCTGATCCTGCAGTTTTTATTGTTTTCATATTCACAGAATATATGACATCAACTGCGAATGGGCAAAGCTGAAAACGTGTACCAGTTGCGCTGACTCCCACACCACCAGTACAACTGCCTAGAAAGCAGGAGACCCGGGTTCGAATTCCGGCTAGGTACACATTTTCAGCTTAGCCCATTCGCAGTTGAAGTCATATATTCTGTGAAAAAAAAAAAATCAATGATGCCAACCGTCATGTGCAAAATGAAGTAAAAGTCAAATTCGCCCTTACTTTCCGGGCACACAAACAAACGATCACTGTTTTAAAAATTGGTGATTTATTCAAGAGAGGGAGCTTCAGAATCTGAGCAAGTCAATAATGCACTGGTCCACCTCTGGTTTTGCTATAAGCAATAATTCGCCTAGGCACAAAGTGTTGCAATTGCTGCATGTATTCGTGAGGAATATCGTGCCAAATTCTGTCCAAAAGATGCGCTAAATGGTTAAAATACCGAGCTGGTTGCGAGGGCTGCCCATAATGCTCCAAACGATTTCAACAGGGTCAGATGCAGCGGAAGGTATTCCGTATATGCAACAAGAACGATTACGCAATTTCAGAACAGTCACTGGAAGCAGTTACTGCCATAAAATACACTGCAGGATTAAAAAATAATGAAAAGGAAGAAAGAATAGTACACCTGGAAGACAAATTTGATATTAATCCGAAGACTACAGTTCCCGCCTGGAAGGCAATAGATGTACAAATAATGGTTTTAGTGTTGTCAGGCAACAGATAGAGTAGTGGCATAGCTGCCAGAACCCCATCTGTGCGTACCATTTAAAAAGCTAATGTTTACAGCCATAAGGCTCAGTGTAATATCAACCTGTGAAGCGAACAGGTAAGATGCCACGGAGACGTACTCGTGCTTACTACAGCAAACTGAATGAGATGAAAGGAATCAAATTGTGGCCTTCCGAGTGACTGGATGGTCCTTTCAGACAACTGTCACACACGTTTCACGCGCTGCGTCAAATCATACAGCTACCACAGCACAGATAATATGGTTTGTGGGCCCAAAAGTATCAACACGAACTATTGCCAACCGGTTATTAGTAGTCAGTCTACGGGCACGTACACCTCTAATTCGTCTTCCACTCTCGCCACATCACTACGTGAACGGTTCGACTGGTGACGGCAGAAAATAACTTTGACGGTAGCATGGCGGGCTGTGGTTTTCAGCGATGAAAACAAAAAAGTATTGCCTGTGGTCGAAAATCGACCAATTGTGTTTACAATGACCACTGGGGGTAAAATGTTACATATCATGTCGGCGGCCTCGCGTGATTATGTTGGCAGCATCAACAACACGATAGAAAATCTTTGCCCATTTGTTAGAACCACATAGAATGACTCGATTAGTGTATCGTACAGACCATGAAGTAAACAGATAATGCTGTTCCTGCCACGGTGGAGTAGCCGAGCGGTCTACAGCGTCTGCGGAGCGCGCGGTTGCTCGCCGTGGAGGTTCGAGTCCTCACTGGCGCATGGGTGTGTGTGTTTGTCCTTAGATTAGTTTACCTAGGTTTAAGTAGTTTGTAAGCTACGGACTGATGACCACGCAATTTGGTCCGGTAGATCTACAAACATCTGAATATTTGAGCAGTTCCTGCTTTATGGTTGACAGGTTCTTGTATGTACCCTCGTCCGCTCAGTAAAAATAATTGCCCTCGCAAAGCGAAGATTCCATGAGAAAACATCAGCGTTGTCAAGCGATTGGCTAAAATGAAGACTAACAGGATTCGCACTATTCTGCATCTGTTGGGACGCTGGGATATTTGGTAAAATTTAACCGGCACTGGGAGGTATGAAACGGTATATTTTACGTGTTAAGGAAAATGCCTGACACAATAACAACAAATAAAAACGGAAGTGTATACTTCTTGTGCCATTTTCGAATTATATAACTTTCATTAGCCTAATATTTGAAATGGAACTACAATTTCGGTGTTCATATATTTATACAACGCCAAGAAATAGTGTTATTTCGATACTGCGATATTCATAATTCCAGAGCTGACAACATGTCGACTTCGTAGTTCCACTCGTGCTCCGCTACATGCCTTTTCCGGCGCCATCTTCATTTATATCGGCATTCTCGACTTCGTAGTTTCACCAGAACACCGCAAGATGCCTCTCCCGGCGCATCATCCTTTATATCGGCATTCATATGAAAACATCCATTTCCTTTAACCACTATTAATCACTGCGAAAATGAAGCATTTGAACGGCACAAGCAAGTGATTTGGGAGCACTCCATGTTTCGATATTCACTTATTTTAATACGTTATTTTAATACTGCAGATGCGCTACATTACAGCGTCTTTGGTCGAGGCGAATAGTCAATCAGGGAGCTGATTGTTGGAGAATGTAGAACTTGATCCAAGCTGTAGATAGGAATGTTGTAAGACCCATTATTTTGCCATTTCTGCCACGGAAATGTGATGTGTTAACCCCACAGGATAATTCTCGCTCACACACTGCGCGTGACACTCAGCATGCTCTGCAAGACGTGCAGTGATTTAAGTGTCTAGCACGATTTCAGTACTTGTCTCCAATCTAGCACATGTGGGATATGCGGAGACAATAATTGACAAGTGCGACTCGTGAACCCACAACTATAGGAGAACTGCCTGAACAGATCGATCAGGTGTGGAATAACGTATCCTAACACAGTAATCGCCATCTGTGTGTCTGAATGGATGCAAAAATCAGGGCCTGTATTGCTGCCCGTGGAGTCTACACCGCGTGCTAATATTGGTGTTTCCGTATGGAGTGACATCTCAGTAACGCGTTAGCTATTGATCTTTTAATGCAATAATTCCTTGTACGGTACGCCATATGAATTGTTTCAACAGTACCTTTTGAGTGCATTGAAAAACTCTAAGAATGTGTACCAATTTTTATTTCCAGCAGTGTATGTACTACCATGCGCTACAAGAACCAAGCAACCTGAATTGCAATGGGTGTTGAAATGAAAAGGTATGAAACTTCTTGACAACCAAACTGGTTGAAATTTGAATATGCCAGTTTGGTACAACGTAGTGCGACATCAAGGCTGTACCTTCAGCAGGCAAGGCGATGCTCACCGATACTCATCGAATTACTCGAGCACGGAAAACCAATTAACAGTGACGTGTACTGTTAGAAGACACTCCGTAGCCTAAGCAAGTCCATCAAGAATAAACGCTTGGACTGATCACGGAAGGAGTGGTTCTACTCCATGTATGGTGCGTCCACATGCCTCCAGGGTCACACAAACTGTACTGACCAAGTTCGAGTGGGAGCAGCTAGAGCATCCGCCCTACAGCCCGGACATATCGCCCTGTGACTTCTATCTGTTTAGTCCGCTAGAATAAACATCTGAAGCGCTTCATCTTGGAAGACGAACTGAAGGACTGGCTCTTGTTACAGCCCAAGGCATTCTGGGACAGTTGTGCCACAGAGTAACATATACAGAGAAGAAGCCGCCCCCCCCTCCCCTAAGCATCTGTCTTACGCTCCCCTCGAAGTTCCTTAAAATGCCAGCAGATGCCAGGTGGTTCCCTGGATTAGTACCGGTAGACAACACTAGAGGCGCTTCTGAGGGTGCCTCTAGCACATCAGACGGTAACATGGAGGGGAGGCTGAGGGGAGAGCCCGTGCCGCCTGCCACAAGGCCATGGCTGTGCCCAGTGTGGCGGCATTTGAGGGGATGTGCTGGTGGGGAGAGCCGCTACCTGCCGGTTGCTCTGGCCAGTTTAAAGGGCTGCTTCTGACCGCAGCGCCATCATGGGACGTCTTACGAAACCTTCCCTCCCCGCACCCCTTACGGAGGTTTACAGTCTGTATATTTTTGTCTGCGGTTGTGCTCAAGTCCCTGGTACAACGTAGTGCGACATCTAGGGAGTTAAGACTTCAGTTATCCTCCAGTGCAGTTTTGTACCTTTACATTTGAAAACCATCCTATATTCCGACCGAATTGTATGAATCCGAAGTAACATGCCTGTCTTGTAGATCCCCTAATCGCTTCGCAGTGTACTCGCTCGACTACACAGAACACTGTTGCTTAAGACAATTGTTTTTGTTGTGGTGTAAATTCAGCACCACCAGAGAAGAGAGAGAGGGAGATTTTAAGTCGAGTATCTTTGTACAGTTCGGCAAATAAAACTTGTATTACTAATCTATATAGCTGTGTTAGGTGTCCACGCATCTTGATAGAACCTTTCATGAAAACAGGCCGTGTTCGCTTTCGGCCGGAGGCGCGTGCGGACCTGCTCCGCGCGCAGGGTACTGCCCCGCTGCCGGTGTTGTTTACTTCCGCGTCGTGGTATTTGTATTTGTCTCGAGTCCAGTAACTGTGTACGTTATGGCGCACTCTTACCGCCGAGCAACCCTGAAAGTTACATTCCAAGCAGAACATCCACGACCACGCGCTTACGAAATTGAACAATTTATTCGTGAAGAGCTACGATTGAACCCACAAGAAGTGATAGGTATCCACTTCTCGATCACCGGCAGTGTCGTTTACATCAAAATGACATCTGAGACCGCATGTGCTGAAGTCGTACGACAACACGCACAAGGACTGAAATTTAAACACTCGGACGGACATATCGGGGAGGTGACGGTGGACCATGCAGGATTCGGACTGCGAACACTTCGTGTGTTTGAGCTTCCATTCGAGGTACCGAAAGACGCCGTCGTTGAAGCCTTTCGCCCCTATGGCAAGGTTGTGGGACACACGGCAGAAAAATGGCAGATGTTCACGACGTACCAAGTATTAAACGGCGTACGACAGATCAAGATAGAACTGTCAAAACACGCACCACCTTACCTAATGATTGGTGGTGTGCGAGCCATCGTCATGTGTATGATGGACAGCCACGGATTGTGCAAGCTGTGGACAAGAGGGCCACGTTCGTTCCGAATGTCTCCATCGCCGTTTACTCCGGATTCCGACAGATGAGGCAGTTCCAGCTGCAACAGCACCACCTGTATCAGACTCCTACGCCTCAGCAGTGCGAAAAACTGAAGCAACACTTCAGGATGCGTCCTTTCTCCCGCCAACGCTTCCCCCCGCGGACTGCAGCGTGGAAGGGACTTCCGCATCCTCTTCTACCATGCCTGAGAGGAGACCGACAAACTTTCAGAACATGAAAGACGGCGCGGCCGAAGCGATGGACATCGACCCAAGAGTGGTGCCCACCGCAGCTTTCATACAGACGGGCACTACGTCGGACGACGGACACCCGCATTCCGACACGGAACAGCACGTTCGGAAGCAGCGGTCGCCCAGGAAACGGAAGAAGAGAAGTCGAACGTCCTCCGACGACATCCCCCCACAGGTAGAAGACAGGATGTCTGACAGTATTCTCTCTTCGAGCGTCACAACCACGGAAACCGCCGTGTCCGATGTCCCAACTGAAGAACGTCCTATTCACTGCCTTCTATCTCCCCCAACAACAGTGGACCCTGTAGAGGCACCCCCACAGGATAACACTGTGGCAGCATCACCACCCCTACCACTCAAAGGGAGCGAGAATCACTCGACCTTCGAGTCGGCCCCCTGGAGCGCCGATGTCGAAGATGAGGCAGATCAGAACTCTGCCCCTGATGGGGCGAATCCCTCGGTGGCACCTGCCAAAACTTCCGCCTAGTGATTGCAGACACAGTGGCGGCTTCTGACGCCCCACACCCACCGGACATCTTAACAGGACCCCCATCGACATCAACAGGAGCACATCCGCAACACTACCGCATTGCAACGATGAATCTTGCTGCCATCCGAACTCCTCACAAATTGACGATGTTCCGTGACACCATTTACGCTGCCGATGTCGACATTGCCTTTCTCCAAGAAGTGTTCGTCTCTGCCTTCTCTGCTCCTATCGGCTACGAAGCGCACATCTCTCACGCCTCCGACAATGGTAGCGGAGTTGCCATCCTCCTGAACTCGAAGAAGACGTGACCACTGACGAAGTCCTGGACGCTATCAGGGCGGGAGCCGCCAATAAATCCACCGGACCTGACGGCCTCCCCCTAGAATTTTACAAGAGTTTTAGCTACCTGTTGGTACCCACTTGGACAGCTATCTGCCGCGAACTGATGTCCCCAGCAACGACGATCCCTCCCGCCTTCCTCGACGGTGTTATTGTTCCCGTCCATAAACCTCACGGGCGATCACGGATCAGCGACTACCGGCCCATCACTCTTCTCAATAGTGACTTAAAGATATTCACCTGCTTGTTAGCAACTAGACTCAAGAAGGCAGCACCATACGTCACTTCCCACGACCAGACTTCCCTGGGTGGTGACAACAATGTTCGAACGGCCCTTTGCCGTTACAGGGACATGATTGCGCTCGCCAAGTTCCGACAACTGCCTGGTGCACTGGCTTCGCTTGACTTCAGTCAGGCATTCGATCGTGTAGATCACACTTTTCTAGTGACGGTCCTACAACACATGGGCTTTCCGGCACAAATAGTGAGTGTAGTAAAGCGCCTTAAGAGTGGCGCAACTTCCAGAGTACTCTATAATGGACGCCTCACTGCGCCTCTTAGGATTGCACGGTCTGTTAGACAAGGTTGCCCACTTTCTACAATTCTGTTTGCATTTGTCTTAGAACCCCTGCTCCAAGGACTTCGTCAACGTCTGACGGGCATGTCTTTGCACGGACACCGTTTCTGCTGTGTGGCATACGCAGATGATCTCATGCTCTTCCTACGCAGTGAAGACGACGTTCGCGCAGCTCTGACATGGATAACAACATATGGCGAAGCATCGGGCAGTTCTCTCAACGTTGCTAAATCGAAGGTTCTGCTTATTGGAGAGGGTCTATCTGCTAGATGCGTTGCCCCCCTAAGTGTGGCCACCACCGTCCACTACTTAGGCATTGACTTTACAAAAGATCTTCGTCGTTCGGCGACCTTAAATGCCAGGCGTCTGCTCCAAACGATCCGGGGAAGCCTCTTTCAACACCGATTTAGATCCCTGGATGTGATTCAACGTGCGCGATACGTGAACGTTTATCACGCCTCTCGCATTCCACACGTGGCACAAGTGTTCCCGATCCCGATATCCATTGCCCGTCGCATGATGATGGCGATGGGATCCTTTGTCTGTACTGGGCTATTATTCAAGGTCCAATATGCCTCACTTTCCCTCCCACGGGATCGTGGTGGGGTCGGTCTATTACACGTCCCACAAAAAGTTACAGCACTGTTTGTTAGCTCCCAACTGAATATATGGCGACACTGCCCGACGAGCATGACCGGACTGCTTTTACGGGAATATGCAGCCGTCTCTAAAACATCCACAGTCAATTTATCTGACATTCCAGGCCCTTTTTACTACATCCGACCTTTCTTTCTGGAATTAAGCTACATTTACCTCTTTCACGAATACTACGGGCAAAGACTGTCTATGAGGCCCTCCAACTACATCAGCCTCCCAATCCTACTGAACAAAAGTTTCCCCAAATCATATGGCGTCGTGCATGGAACGCAGTACATGCAGTTTTTCTCGATTCCAGCGTCCAGTCCGCCTGGTATATCACCGTCAACGGTAAACAAGTCAACCGTTTCCGATTCGCTGACACACCCCTATGTCTTCACTGTGGGGTAGATGACACCGACAACCACCGGTCTGAAAGTGGTCCGTCCTCCGACGTCTGGAGACTCGCACAACTCATTCTCGCTTTCGTCACTCGACGTACACCTGCGCAACTCTCATTCCAGACGCTGCTATTCCCGGACACGATTTATTGCCCGGCCACGAAAACTAACGCTGTGAACTGGATACGCGGCCACACCGTCCGCTACCTTTTCGACCACGACGAGAAATCAGAACTGGATTATTGGACCTATCTCAATGATCGCCATTGCGCTATCGTTCGTAACCCCAAATACCAACAGTTCTTTTCCAATTTTTTATGGAACGTCTTTCACGATCCGCCTCCCAGCTGGAACGTTCAACCTATGAGAAATTAATGTGATGTTCTTGTTGATACGAGTCCTGAACGACCTGAAAACGAAACCTTTACAATAATTATCGAGAAGACGAGTTTGGATGTTCCCCACTGAAGGCGTGTGAAGAACTGCACAAAGAGAACAAGACATAGAACACTTCAATAAAGAAATAAAAATAAAGAAATAAATGATTGCAAATAACTCCTTTCCATTCCTATGTTTTCCTCCTATCACTTAGTGTATCTAGGTTAGTTTGATTTGGGATAGGTATAGACAGGAGCCAACGCCTGAAGAGGTACAGTTAATTTTTTTTGTTTGTTTGTTTTTTTTTTCTTAGGGCAAAAGTGGCGGTGGCACATAGGCCCCTTTATTTAATTTTCCTTTTTTGTAGTAAAGTTTGTCCTGACCATGGCGGGGGAAAAATAGTAGGTAAAAAAAAAAAGGAAAAAAAAATACAGAACACTGTTGCTTAAGACAATTGTTTTTTTTGTGGCGTAAAGTCAGTACCAACAGAGAAGAGAGAGAGGGAGATTTTAAGTCGAGTATCTTTATACAGTTCGACAAATAAAACTTGTATTACTAATCTGTATAGCTGTGTTAGGTGTCCACGCATCTTGATAGAACCTTTCATGAAAACAGGCCGGGAGCGACAAAACAGAGGCTGACCAGGACGACAAAACAGTTTTTTAATGGAGAAATTTGCCGTGCTAATGGGAAACACAAGGCGGCCGCAATACGAAGGAAAATTTCCAATGGGCACCAATGGAGACTCCTGTTGGACTATGTTGGCGTCATGTAGGAAGGCGCTTCTGTGCATAGAGGCTGAGCGATAGGGTAAGTGCCAAGGGGAGGAGCTGCGGCCGAGCGCCAACAATTGAGTCTGCAGGAGAAACATCGACGTAACTCGCAGCTAGCCACACGCCTAGAGAATCATTATATAAATAAGCTAACACGAAAATTGTGGTATAGATTACTAATTTATTGGTAGAAGTAGTCCAATGAAACATTCATAATTCGAAAGATTGTTTGTCGTAGATTTCACGAATATAAATGTTATATGTACATTTAGCCATTAAAAGTGGTAAAAGGAAGTAGAAATTTTCCTATCTACAGCTTGGATCAAGTTCTACATTCTCCAACAATCAGCTCACTGATTGACTATTCGAATCGAACAATGACGCTGTAATGCAGCGCATCTGCAGTGTTAAAATAACGTATTAAAATAAGAGAATTTCGAAACATGGAGTGCTCCAAACTCACTTTCTTGTGCCGTCAAATGCTTCATTTTCGCAGTGATTAAGAGTGGTTAAAGGAAATGGATGTTTTCATATGAATGCCGATATAAAGGATGATGCACCAGGAGAGGCATCTAGTGGTGCTCGGGTGGAACTACGAAGTCGAGAATGCCGATATAAATGATGATGGCGCCGGGAGAGGCATGTAGCGGTGCACGGGCGGAACTACGAAGTCGACATGTTGTCAGTTCTGGAATTCTGAATATCCCAGTATCGAAATAACATTATTTCTTGGCATTGTATAAATATACCAACACCGAAATTATAGTTCCATTTCAAATACTAGGCTAATGAAAGATATAATTCGAAAATGGCATGAGAAGTCTATATATCCGTTTTCATTTGTTGTTATTGTGTCTGACATTTTTCTTAACATATAAAAGTTACCGTTTCATACCTCCCAGCGCCGGTTAAATTTTACCAAATATCCCAGCGGCCTCCTATGATAATGTTGGCAACAGATGCTGAATAGTGAGATTCCTGTGAGTCTTCATTTTAGCCAATCGCTTGACAACGCTGATGTTTTCTCATCGTATCTTCGCTTTACGAGGGCAATTATTTTTACTGAGCGGACAGGGTACATACAAGAACCTGCAACCATAAAGCAGCAACAGCATTATTTGTTTACTTAATGGTCTGTACGATACACTAATCGAGTCATTCTATGTGGTTCGAACAAATGGACAAAGATTTTCTATCGTGTTGTTGATGTTGCCAACATAATCACGCGAGGCCGCCGACATAATACGTAAAATTTTACCCCAATGATTATTGTAAACTTAATTGGTCGATTTTCGACCACAGGCAATACTAGTTAATATCATTGGTTGTCGGTGCGGTTATGAAGGGGGATGCGCAGAACCCTTGAAAACTGGGCCGCCTTCCTTAAATGACACGTACTATAGTTTTTTAGCCCGAAGCCAGAACGGCACCTAGTGGTGCGGTAGTGATCACGCAGGTGTGCCTGACTGTGTGGCATATAATTTTTGCCGTTTCAATGGGAAGTAGAAGGCGGAGAGAATAAGAAGGAAGGTTGCATTGCGCACCCACGAGACTCACCGTTGGCGGCGAGGTCGTGGTCGCGCAGGTCGGCCTGGCCGTGCCCGTCGTCCTGGAAGCGCACCTCGCCCAGCTGCACGATGGCGGCGAGCGTGCGCCACAGCGTCTCCTCCTGCTCGTGGTCGACGCCCAGGTCCCGGAGCGCGGCGCGCAGCTCCTTGAAGCGGCGCGCGTTGCCCGCCGCGTCCTCGCGCGGCCCCGCCAGCTGCGGCGGCGCCACCGGCGTCGCGGGGTCCGTCTCCGACGCGGGGGCGGCGCGCAGGTAGCGGTACTGCCGGCCGTCGTTCAGCCCGTGCTGCTTCAGCTTGCCCTCCGCCGCCGACCCGTCGTACCAGTAGTAGAACACGTGGAAGTTGGCCTGCTGCCTGCACAAGCCGTCACAACGCGTCACGTCACATCCTACCTAGCACTGCTCGTTTATCGTACAGGGGATGGGCAAAATAGTACAAACACCGCGCAGTCGTACCATTACCTGACATTTCAGGAAGGAGGCCATCCAACTGATTTATCCCTTTAACCACTTAATGCCGGTTGTCGCAAATTCGCCTCATACCGTTGTGACCCATTTATATGGATGAATAAGTGTTTTCAGACCCCAGCGCCGGTTGTATCAGATTTTACAGGGACCGGCGCAGTGCGTGTGACGTGTTACAATCTACCGAACATTGACTGTCTTTCTATGACAACATTTGTGTATTGTGTCCGTGTTGCTAACCAAGACTTCAGTTTGTGTTCATTGTTCCGTGAAATACAGCTAAATACAGAGGTAAGTTTCATTTTGAAAATTATATTTTGTTTTTCTAATAACTTTTAAGTATTTTATATCATATTTAGATGTGATAAACCAGATAAAACTTTCAGTGAACACGTAAATACGGTTTGTGTAAAATATGCATCATCAGGCACTTGGGTACCTCTATGGGCAAATGCAAACTATAAAAGAAAACGAAGAAAGGACGATAATTTCCATTCGTGTTTACCGCTAACTTCCTTCACTGACAGATTTTTTTGCGTTTCTGTACCTTTATTTATAACAACTATCAATGGATTTACGAGGCAAAAGAAATCTTTCAATGCAATTTACTTTGTTTACACTTCACTACTGGTGTGCTGAGGAAGTTCTAATGAATTACTATCGATCTACACTTTTTTTAGCAATGGATCCGAAGTCCATTTATGTCACAAAGAAAGTAAACGCACGTTTGAAAACACGTGTGCCACCTGCAGCCGAAAGTGATGATAGTTGCCTAAGTGACTCTGAAGAAAGTGCCGATGAATATAATCCAACCAAATGGTTTGACAACAGAGGTGTAATTCTTGCCAGTACATTTGCATCTGCTCATCCGGTGAGCAAAATAAAAAGATGGGACCGAAAAGAAAAAGCACGCCCTAGCATTGTTACAGTTTACATACATTCATGGGAGGGGTGGATTTACTTGACGCTCTAATTTCCTATTATAGGATTTTCGTAAAGTCAAGGAAATATTACCATATATTGTTTTTCCACCTAGTTGATCTTGTGATAGTGAATTCGTGGTTGCTGTATCGAAGGGACTATGGTGCTTTGGAAATTCCCCGTCGCAAACAAAACGATCTTCTGGAAGTCAAATCCAGAATAGCAGATGCTCTCTGTAAGCCAGGAAAATACATGACACGAAAAAAAGAGAGGTAGGCCCTCACTAAGTATGGAAACGGAAATTCAACGAAAGAAGCGTCGGGGTCCTATGAAACCAGTCCCTGATAATTCTACCCATAGCGATGGAGTACGCCATTGGCCTTTTGTAACAGGAAGGCAAAGATGCAAAAGACCCAGCTGTATAAATCTTATGAGAACAATAAAAAAATTTCCCTCAATGAAGAGTTGTAAGCGTTTTATTTGTCAAATGCCTGTTGTCGCAAATTTGACACATACCTAATTATACCAACTACATATAACATTTCTTATATTTGATGTTATAAATGGTCTAAGACCCCAATATTGAGCACAATATATGATTTTTGATTTCTTTCTTGCAGTAGAAATTAATTCAGGCATTAAGTGTTAAAGACCCAGTGGCTACAATTTTGTGCATAACTTTTACGGTATCTAAGATGAATCAGAAACATTTTACTCATTGGAAACAGCACTTATACGACTTTTTTAAAGTGACTGTCTTGGCCTACCTCTTATTTAGTTTGAGGAAACAGCAGAAAAAAGATATCTGATTCCTACTCCATACCTACAAGAATTCCTAATTGGTGATATACAGCGCCTAAAATTCAGTGACCAGGTAAAAAGAAAGTACGGAGATGCTGAATATCTACTTTTCTCTTTGAAAAATGTTACTCGTACCAGACCAAATGCAGGAGTCGAGCTATTCAATGTTTGTACTGCTATTACTGACATTATTTGTGTTTCCTCCTCACGACATTCCATGTGCTTCAGATTGCTGCAATTACGTAGGTGTTGTGGCGTAAAGTCAGCACCACACACCAGACGTAGAGAACGATCGTGGAGAAGGCAGCGATCGACCGAAAGCCAATAACAAGGAGGCGCCGCGCATCCTGGAGGGAGTAACCGAAGATCCACGCCCTCTACAAGCGGCTATATCTAGGCTGACATACGTCTGGACGGCCGTCAGTTACTATTCACGAATACGACAGTTACTAGTGAGAACCCGGCAGTTACTAGTGAGCACTCGTCAGATAGTATTCAGGAACTCGGCAGTTACTAGTGAGAACTCAGACAATTACAAGGCAGCTACAAAGTCTGAACGCGGCTACGAACGTAGCAGTAACGAGGTCACAGCGCAGCTAGCATCATAAGGCTGCCGCCTCAAGAAGCAAGGAGAGAGAAGAAACAGATATGTTCTTAAGATGAGTATAATAAATTTCAGTCTATAAATATCTTGTAATACTATCTATATCAGTGTTTTAGATGTGAAAGGATCCTGCACCAACCAGACTAGGACGAGTAAACAACAAAAAGGCGACGAGGTCACAACGGTAGGCTTACCTGTACTTGGTGGTGACCCTCCACTTCTCGAGCTGGTAGATCCAGAAGATGGCGCCCGACAGCTTCCCCGTCAGTCCGAAGGTGAGCTGCACCTGGAAGACGTGCCGCGTCGAGTTTCCGTTGAGCGGCGTGGCGGCGTTGCCAAATGCTCGCAGCACGGACAGTGCCTTCTCTACACGATCACCTTGTCCGTTTCCGCTCTGCAACACAGTACATCGCGGCATTGGCTACAGTATATCGTACACGCTCCTGTTGCTCGAATTGTTGTTAGTGTTGCCGTCTGAAAAAAGAGGCATATTTCATTTGGCAACATTCATTTATTGCGGTTCATCACTATTTCCCTTTTGTGAATTGTGCCAAATAAACACTGGCTAAAAGAAACAGAGGAGCCTCAAAACTATTCGCTGTCGGTAACTGGCCTTGTGCTTAGGCATGAAAATGGGCAGACCCGAACTGGGCAACTTTTAGTGGCCATTAGAAGGACACTCTAGAAAGGACAGTTAATCCCACACTCGAACTGGACAACTTCCGCTATCAGGTAGCAGGACGGTCCGATCCAACGCGTTCCTGGCCCTCACTGAGCTCGCACGTCCTGTGAATGACACCAGCTCGCTGCCAACTGTGTAGAATCACGTAGTGTTTTGTTTTGTATTCCAGTTTAGTCATGGAAGCGAGTAATACGGCAGAAAGTCAAGATTTGCCACCTGTTATTAGTGATCGTGGTAATACACATTTAATCTGTGACGTTATAAATTCAAAACTTACAGAAGAGTTGTAGCAATGGAAGACCGTGGATAGCGATGCTGCGCCAAACGTTCGCAGTGTGCTGTTAAGTTATTTACAGTAGGCAGCGAACACTATTTTCGTGTTTGGAAGGTACTCATGACCACACACCTGTTGCAGAAGACTTGTTAAACAGGACATTTCTATTGATTATAGAGGTAATCTGTCTTATGCTGACTGCAATTAAGAGGTTTATTTTTAAACCAGACGCGTTTCGCTTTTTTATTTTAAAAGCATCTTCTGTGGTCTGTAAATGATACAAAGGTTTGTACAATTTGTTTTTGATAAATAGATTAAAAACAGTTTTTAAAAGGCATTTTTCACGTTAGGCTTAAGTGTTTTTAATTTAATATTCTGTCTACTCACGGTGTTGATGTCTCTTCTCTACATGTAACTACTGCTTCTCCGTCTTGTTGGCTGGAGTTCGTTTTTTCCTGGCGAGTGTTTCAGGGCTGTGTACAGCACTTTTCGTGTGTTTTTGTTACGTTTTTTCCTTTTCATCACCGCACATCACAGATGAAAAGGAAAAAACGTAACAAAACACACGAAAAGTGCTGTACACAGCCCTGAAACACTCGCCAGGAGAAAACGAACTCCAGCCAACAAGACGGAGAAGCAGTAGTTACATGTAGAGAAGAGACATCAACACCGTGAGTAGACAGAATATTAAATTAAAAACACTTAAGCCTAACGTGAAAAATGCCTTTTAAAAACTGTTTTTAATCTATTTATCAAAAACAAATTGTACAAATCTTTGTATCATTTACAGACCACAGAAGATGCTTTTAAAATAAAAAAGCGAAACGCGTCTGGTTTAAAAATGAACCTCTTAATTGCAGTCAGTATAAGACAGATTACCTCTATAATCAGTTTTAACAGCTGCTGCGGAATATGGCCACACAACCAAACATTCTAAGGACATTTCTAATTCTCTAAAAACAAAAGGCGACGCTTTCGTTGAAAGACCCTTATAGGCAATGCAGTTGATGCCAATCTAACAACCTCGAACACGTTAACAAGGAGGTACATAAGGTTTATTCGTAACAATATTATTCGCACTCGTTTAAAATGCGGAAACTGCCGAAATTGGTGATGGCAGGGCAGATTACTTTGTCACAAATCGAGGTGACAACTACAAAAGGCGAGGACTTTGCCCTTGACAATGACATGGAAAATGGACATGTTGTTTTCATAACCGACTCAAATCTAATTTGTGTCAGCAAGAAACTATATTGATGGATGGTACTTTTCAGGAAGCAGAGAAACACTTTGTCCAGTTATTCACGTTCCACAGTTACTCTGGTGGCTCTTATATATCGTTAGTGTTCAGTCTTATAAAAGATAAGTAAAAGGAAACATATTTGAAAATTATACAGTGTATTCACGATGAATGTAGGAAGAGGTGTTTTTGCTGATCTGGTCAGCATACAACCACAAGACATCATCACAAAATTATACAGTGTATTCACGATGAATGTAGGAAGAGATGTTTTTGCTGATCTGGTCAGCATATAACCACAAGACGACAACATCACAAAATTTGCGGATTACGTAAATGAAAACTACAGTGATGAAGAAGATGCAGTCTTCCCTCGAAACGTTTAGGCAGCAGATTACGCCACCTTGTGGAGGACGACTAACGCTTGCGAAAGCTTTCATTTCCGATTCAATGCTTCGTGTGAATCTCCTCACCCAATCATCTTTCAGTTTGTGAAAAGTCTGAAGTTTGAGAAAACTAATACTTATATAAGAACCAACTCAGCAAAAAATAATATCACCATCTAAACGGACTCGAAAATCAGAAAGAGGCACGCTTTCCTGCGACAGAAATTAGAATTGCTTAGAAATGGTGAAATTTGCAAATTAGACTTTGTAAAGTGCGTTTCATACCAAACAGACGTGAGCAAAATATGAGCCAGGCTAAATGCATTTGTTTTCTGCAAATATTTTTGTATGTGAAATTTGTAATAAAATATTTGTATTTCTATATAATTTGATTTTTACATCTCGTTCCTTGGCACAGTATTGAGATTACTCCTTAAGAACTCTACACATAGGGACAGAGGTTGCGCACTTGGTAAGTTTAGATTTGGAAGCATTTTGCTAGATTGTTTCTACCAGCTTTTCCATTCTCCTGTAGATAATTCGTGTTAAAATTTTGCAACCATGACTTATCAAACTGATGGTTCTGTAATTTTCACACCTGTCTGCGCCTGATTTCTTTGGAATGGGGATTATTACATTTTTCTTAAAGTCTGAGGGTATTTCGCCTGTCTCATAGGATGTATGAGACAGGCGAAATACCCTCAGACTTTAAGAAAAATGTAATAATCCCCATTCCAAAGAAATCAGGCGCAGACAGGTGTGAAAATTACAGAACCATCAGTTTGATAAGTCATGGTTGCAAAATTTGAACACGAATTATCTACAGGAGAATGGAAAAGCTGGTAGAAGCTGACCTCGGGGAAGATCAGTTTGGATTCAGGAGGAACGTAGGAACCCGGGAGGCAATACTCACTTTACGTCTTATCATAGAAGATAGATTAAGGAAAGGCAAACCTACATTTTTAGCTTTTGTAGATTTGGAGAAAGCATTTGACAATGTTGACTGGAATACACTCTTTCAAATTCTGAAGTCAGCAGGGGTGAAATACAGGGAAAGGAGAATTATTTACAACTTGTACAAAAGCCAGACCGCAATTATTAGACTCGAAGGGCATGAAAGGGAAGCATCAGTTGGGAAGGGAGTAAGACAGGGTTGTAGCCTTTCTCCAATATTATTCAATTTGTACATCGAGCAGGCGGTGAAGGAAAGTAAGGAAAAATTTGGAATAGGGATTAAAGTTCAGGGGGAAGAAATAAAAACATTGCGTTTTGCTGATGACATTGTAATTCTATCAGAGACAGCAAAGGACCTGGAAGAGCAGTTGAATGGAATGGACAGTGTCTTGAAGAGAGCGTATAAAATGAACATTAACAAGAGCAAAACAAAAATAATGGAATGCGGTCTTAGAAAATCAGGCGATGCTGAAGGAATTAGATTAGGTAACGAAACAATGAAGGTGGTAGATGAGTTTTGTTACTTGGGTAGTAAAATAACATGCGATGGTCGTAGTACAGAGGATACAAAATGCAGAATGGCAATGGGAAGAAAAGCATTTTTGAAAAAGAGAAATTTGCTAACATCGAATATTAATTTAAGTATAAGGAAGTCTTTTCTGAAGGCATTTGTGTGGAGTGTTGCCTTGTACGGGAGTGAAACATGGACGATAAGCAGTGCGGACAGGAAGAGAATAGAGGCTTTTGAAATGTGGTGCTACAGAAGAATGCTGAAGATTAGGTGGGTAGATCGCATAACTAATGAAGAGGTACTGAACCGAATTGGTGAGAAAAGGAATTTTTGGCATACCCTGACTAAAAGAAGGGATCGCTTGGTAGGACACATTCTTAGACATAGGGGAATCGTAAATTTAGCATTGGAGGGAAGTGTGTGGGGTAAAAATCGCAGAGGGAGACCAAGATACGCGTATAGTAAGCAGATTCAAATAGATGTGGGTTGCCGTTCTTATGAGGAGATGAAAAGGCTTGCTCAGGATAGAGTAGTATGGAGAGCTGCATCAAACCAGTCTCCGGACTGAAGACCATAACAATGTACAGTTGGACTGGCAGGAGAAGGTAGGAGTTGCCGAGTTCAAAATGTTCAAATATTTGTAGAACTTATGGGACTTAACTATGGGGTCATCAGTCCCTAAGCTTACAAACTACTTATGAACTACCTATGACTAAGGACGGCACAAATATCCATGCCCGAGTGGGGATTCGAACCCCCGACCGTATTGGCCGTCAGACCGTGACTGAAGCGCCTCAGTCCCCTCGGCCACCGCGGCCGGCTTGCCGAGTTCGTGCGTGCCTGTCAGTCTAACCAGAGCAGGTAAAAGTTGCCCACTTCATGCATGCCACTGAGGGGGCACTTTGGTGACAGTTTCCCCAGTTCGAGTCTTTCGTTTATCACCAACAGGTAGAAGTTGTCCAGTTCGGACGAGCCAATGAAAACATTTTGGTCCATATATGTAAAAGGATGTGTTTTATGATGTAATGTGCTATGTTGGGCTATAAGCAGCTCATTGTCAGAAGTAATATTTATCTTCGTCCCAACTGTGTTTAGAGAGGCGGATTCAGAGTGCCAGGTGTGCACTTGGTCGTCGGTTTATGAAGAGTAGTGATGAATCACCCTGACTGTTGCTATGTATAGCCTTGTACATTGACATAAGGATGCTGCGACTCCTTCATAATTAGGCTACCAGCAGCAGTAGTGCTTGCTCATCTATGGTATCATATGTGGTGCTCCACTTTAGGTTTCTTCATATCAGAGGTAGTTCGTTGTCAGGGATACTTGAAGTTTTGCTCCTCCTCCCTTACCTAGATCCACCAACATCAACGAAGTGAGCTCAGAAAAATTGCCCCTGCTGGTGGAAAGAATCTTCCAGCGGAACAGTGCCTTTATTCACCCTGGAGGTGGCATCAACATTGATAATGGTGACCTTTTCACCAGGACTAAAGCACCTGCTTACAGCAAGTTTGTGTTCACGGTTGAATGTAACAGAGGACAATCTATACTCATTTTTCGTTGACTTTCTCGTTTCTGTAACAATTTTTTCCAGAAATTTGTCACCTTCGACGTGAAAAGGTCGTCATAGGTGTAGACGCAACAGAGCGTTTCCCGCGAAGAGCAAAATTTCCTGCCGCGCGGAATGGCCGCGTGGTCTAAGGCTTCATGCTACGGACTGGGCGGTCGTTCCCACCGGAGGTTCGAGTCTTCCGTTTGATGTATGTGTATGTATGTATGTGTGTGTGTGTGTGTGTGTGTGTGTGTGTGTGTGTTGTCCTTAGTGTAAGTTAGTTTAAGTAGTTTTTAAGTCTAGGGACTGATTCCCATGGCAGTTTGGTCCAATAAGTTTACAAACATATGAACATTTGGCAAAGTTCCGTGTTGGAATCCTGGTCCGGCACTCAGTTTTAATCTGCCAAGAAGTTTCATATGAGTGTACACTCTGCTTCAGAGTGAAAATACCATTCTGAGAACAGTCTTTTAGTTCGAAAGTGAACTGATGTGCCTCATATCTTAGAGGAACCTTATTTAAGTTTAGTGCATTGTGAAGAATATTCTGCTCTAAAGCAATACTAAATTTCAAAACTTCTAGCAATTTAGTTAACAGTTAGACGTCTTTTCTCGTTTAACAAGTATATTATTATCTGTCCTGCGACTAATCACTTTTCTTTGGGAAGTTTCGTTTACATATTCATTATTTTCTCGAATTGCAGCTCTTATTATGCCGTGTTTGCAGTAAAAATTTCTCTGTATGAGGTGCGCCTGATAAGCAGAACACTGTTTTATTATACACCCAAACTAGTTTCAGCACCTCTGTGCCATCATCATTAGTAGGTTTTTTTGTCCTTCTTTTGACTTTCATTGGTGCAGATGACATGCTATTAACAGAGTTTTTATATAGTCTGGAATTACATTATAGGCTATTTTTGCATAGTGTGGTGTATTCAATTTGTTAAATTGTATGTTTAAATTCGTCATGACTATTTTCCTTCTGCTATTGCTTTTTGTTTACATAACCGCGCACATTATTTGCATAATCTGATGGAGCTCTTGAAAATTTTTAGCATACGTCCTAAGTCCCGATACCACTAATCTTGAAGCATATACAAATAGTTATTCTTAGTCACTGTTCTTTAACATCGATTCCTTGTTCACGTAAATACGTCGTGGTGAAAACTGTAAGATAACGGAAGGTGAGTTACGGAATATTGTTGCATGATTTTTGCTTTTCACAACAAAAGTGTTCAAGAGGATGAATCTAAATGCGTTCTTACAGTTGCTATCACTTTGGCATTCAATAATTTACAACACTAGGAGACCAATGTATATATTTGTAATGGTACCATTGTTATCCACTTCTGTCATCACCAGTTATTTTGTCAAATTATTGAGGACTGACAGTATGTTTGACCGCATCACAAGGAATTAATAATTTAAAATGAACAAAAAGTTAGAAATTTTATATCTTTTGCGGACCATATCTCAGTTCTTGTGGATCACTTGTGGGCCAATGCCCACACATCGCGAACCACTGGTCTAGAGAATGGTACTGATCTAAAGTGTCTTCGTCATTCATTAACAACTGCATTAGCACCTCTTGTACAAAATGCTTTTAACGCTAAATCCTTTCTTCTTTCGTTAACATCGCGACAATTCGGAAAACGCGTATCACAACTGACGCTTTCTTGAATCCACTACTTTTATTAATGTGCTTGTTATTCATTGCATTGTATACTAACAGGAGAAGGTGAAAATCTTACCATTTGGTAATAATAACTGAACGGATGAAACCAAAGAGGTATATAAACATCATAGAGAGGTTACAGACCAGTTAGAGCGCTCTGGGTGGCAGCACTAAGCAAAACTGGGAGCCATATTTGAGAACGTCAGTTTGAAGCAGCAGCGTTATCAGACGCTTTGTGTAAGCGCTATTATCAGTGGTAAATCATGCCCAGTGCATGTTCGGCGTACAACTGCAGCAACCGCAGTGATAAAACTGTTGGAATATTATACGTAAAGGAAGATATATGCAATTATATAGGTCGCTGTGTATCAGCGTGTATTTGCCTATAAACATTCATTATAATTAACTTTCGCATTTACCAAGTTTCAAAATTATGTTTACTTCACGACCATCAAAAAACTAGGCAGAGGGCGGATGTATTTGGTGTGTTTTAATGTAATGACAATTGTTTATATAGTGTACAAAAGCGTATTAACCATTGGGTAAGTAGCCTAGGTATATGAAATGTAATTAAACTATTCTTTAGCAGATTTCCTTTGAAAAACAAGGAGTTGCTACCCTAATGGGTAACCAGTATGAGGCGTCATAAGTGGCAGCCTACAAAGTATAGTTACATATGCTCTTGTCATTTTGAAGAAAAGTTATGGATGCTACCACCGATCGAAAGCGGCTGCTTGCAAATACCATTCCAACACTATTTTCGTTTCCTGAGTACCTACAGAAACCAAGCCGCTGTGTAGTAGCCGAGCGGTCTAAAGCGTCTCGCTGCGGAGCGCGCGGTTGCTCACCGTGGAGGTTCGAGTCTTCCCTGGGGCATGGGTGTGTGTGTTGTCCTTAGGCTAGTTTACCTAGGTTTAAGTAGTTTGTAAGCTACGGACTGATGACGACGCAGTTTGGTCCGATAGATTTACAAACAAAGAACATACAAAAACCAAAAGCTGTAAGGAGAGTACCAAGGAAACGTTAAATTGTGGAGAGCTTGACAAATACGTAATGTACTTCAAAGCATGAAACATCATTTGAACCAAAGGCAGAATAAAGGTAATTAGAGATTTTAAAGAAATTCGCTTGTATTTATAGGGAAGATATGTTGTCAAATAGAAACGATTATTGACATTATAGTAACATCAAATACTGCAGCAGTTCGACGATTGTAAACATTACACTTAGGATGCAGTAGTAAATGAGAAATGCTATTCGTAGTGGGAATTACTTTCCGAAATGCGTCGTCCAGAAATTAAGGAAAAAAAATCGAGACTGACAATGATTAATATGAAACCTATGATTGAGTGTCAGCAGACGCTCAGTATCACCTGGCGTGACAATGACGTTTTCAAAGTTGGCGGCAACCTTTCCAATTGGCTTCAACTATGGCGGCGCTATGGCTAGTGTGTGTTTTTTATATAGGTCTTTGGGTGAAACGTCCTACTGTACTACGTCTTGTTTGTTACTTTTGTTTTCTTTAATCAAATGTCTAGTGAATTTCGCAGAAAGCTGTTTACTGACAGGATCATTTTTTTCTGGTACAGCATTAAAGTTGTGATTTCGACGACAAACTGACCTTTCCCAGGAAGGCGAGGTGGCGGACGAGGTGTGAGAGCGAGGTGGTCTTGCCGGAGGCGGTCTCGCCGGCCAGCAGGATGGTCTGCGGCTCCTCGTGGTGCATCGCGTCCTGGTAGGCGCGGTCCGCCACCGCGAAGATGTGCGGCGCGTTGTCCGACCGCGACTTGAACTGGTACTTGGTGTGCACCTGCAACACACAACCCGTCTCTGACACACCGAGACATAATAAAAACAATGGCCGAGTCACTGACTCAACATCAGCGCAGGATACAGTGTGGCATACTTCTGAAGGTCTCAAGAATAATTACATCTAAAAGGGAGGAAGGAAGGAAGCTTAGAGCTTTACGTCCCGTCGACAGCTTCGTCATTAGAGACCGAGCTAACGCTCGGAGTTTTGGGTAAGGATGGGGAAGGAAATCGAGCGTGCCCTTTGTAAGGGACCATCCCGGCATTTGCCTGGAATAATGTAGGGAAATCACGGAAAACCTAAATTTGGATGGCCCGAATGCGAGTCCAGTGCGTTACGACTGCGCCAGCTCGCTCGGTACATCTAAAAGAGTTGCACAACTGCTCAATAACACGCTGTCCAATAGTTAATTCCAAGTTAACTTAAGTGTTCAATTGAGCAAGGTCACAATGTAAATGACGGACTGCCACAAGGGCCCTTATTGGCACAACTACTTCTCAACCTACTCAGGGTGATACCACAGTATAACACATAAAGTTTTTGGTTCATCACAAAATACTGTTGCAGAAGTTGTAACATTATGGAATACGAGGAGTAGCTCACAACTGGTTCACCTCTTACTTTAATAATAGGCAACAGAAGGTAATTCTCCGCAGTGTAGAATGTGGCTACGACTTACAATCGCAATGGGGCACGATTAAGTGTGGGGTGCCCCAGGAGTCTGTTTTGGGACCGTTGCTGTTTCTTATTTATATAAATGATATGCCTTCGAGTATAACAGCTGACTGTAAAATATTTTTGTTTGCTGATGATACCAGCTTGGTACTGAAGGATGTTGCTCGTAATATTGACACAGTATCAAATAATGCAGTTCAAGAGATAAATTCATGGCTTGTAGAAAACAAGTTGATGTTAAATCGCAGTAAATCTCAGTTTTTACAATTTCTAACACATAATTTGACGAAAGCTGAAATATTGATTACACATAACGGGCATATGATAAGTGAGACTGAACAGTTGAAATTTCTAGGTATTCACATAGACACTAAGCTGTCGTGGAAAGCCCATGTAGGATCTTTTTCCAAAACTAAATTCAGCTATATTTACCATCAGAACAATATCTGAAATAAGTGATTTTGCAACACGAAAAGTAGTCTATTACGCTTACTTTCACTCACTTATGACGTACGGCATTTTTTGGGGTAATTCGCCTGATGCAAAAAGGATATTTCTGGCTCAAAAACGGGCGGTTCGAGCAATATGTGGTGTAAGTTCACGAAACGTCGTGTCGACCCGTTTTCGGTAGTCTGGGAATTTTGACACTGGCGTCACAATATGTTTTATCTTTAATGTCGTTTGTTGTTAATAATATCACCTTATTCCCACGAGTTAGTAGCTTTCACTCGGTGAATAATAGACAGAAGTCTAATCTACATTTGCATCACACCACCTTGACACTTGTGCAGAAAGGTGTACAGTATGCTGCAGTATCCATTTTCAATAATCTGCCACAAGAACTAAATAATTTTAGCACTAACCCACACGCTTTCAAATCTAAATTGAAGAGTTACCTCATGGCTCACTCATTTTATTCTGTCGAGGAACTCCTAGAAAAGTTAAACAATTCTAATTAATTTTTTTCTTTATTGATTCTTTTCACTTTGTCTTAAGACAGTCATGAGCATAGAACTACTTAAAAAGTTTCTACTACCATTCATGTGTAAAAATTCATGTATTGACTTGTTCCATGACCATGGAGTCTCACTCCTAAATTGGATCCTATGGAACAGAAAACCATAATAAATAAATAAATAAACATTCACTGCTATGAAAGTTGTTACTATCTGACAGTTGCAATGAGACAAGCGCTCCTAGTGGCGGACAAGCCGAAGAAAGAGTAATGTTTTATCTACATCTACATGGAATAGTCTGCAAATCACATTTAACTGCCCGGCAGAGGGTTCATCGAACCACCTTTATACTATTTATCTCCCATTACATTCTCGAATAGCAGGCGGGAAGAAATGTTCAAATGTTTGTATAGCTTATGGGACTTAACTACGGGGTCATCAGTCCCTAAACTTACAAAATACTTATGAACTAGCTAACACTAAGGACGGCACAAATATCCATGTCAGAGGGGAGATTCGAACCCCCGACCGTAGTGGCCGTGCAGACCGTGACTGGCGCGCCGCAGTCCCCTCGGCCACTGCGGCCGGCCGCGCGTTAAGAAAGAACATCTGAATCTCTCCGTTCTATCTCTGATTTTCCGTATTTTATTCTGATGATCATTTCTACCTATGTAAGTGGGAGTCAACAATATATTTTCGTATTCGGAGGAGAATGTTGGGTTTCATAAGTAGCCCACGCCGCAGCGATAAGCGCCGTTGTTGTAATGATTCCCATCCCAGATCCTGTATCATTTCCGTAACGCTGTCTCCCCTGTATCGTGACAATACAAAACGAGCTGCCCTTCCTTGGACTCTTTCGATGTCCTCCGTGAAATCCACCTGATAAGGATCCCACACAGGGCAGCAATAATTAAAAAAAGGACGGACAAGCGTAGTGTATGCCGTCTGTTTAGTGGTTCTGTTGCACCTTTTAAGGATTCTGCCAATAAAACGCAGTCTCTGGTTCGTCTTTCCCACGACATTATCTACGTGTACTTTTCAATTTAAGTCTGAAGTAATAGTAATTACTAGGTATTTTGTGGAGTTTACGGTCTTCAATTTTGTTTGATTTATCTTGTAAAGAAAGTTTAACGGATTTCATTTCGTACTCATGTGAACGACTTCACATTTCTCATTATTTAGAGTCAATTGCCAATTTTTACACCATAGTCATATCTTATTCAGATTGTTTATAACTATTTGTCTAGGTAATTAACGAAATAGATAGTGTAATTTTTGTGTTACAAGCATTAGTAAAATACCAAGAGACATGCATAATACGGAAATTAACGTGAAAACAGCCGAACTTAACTGACTCAGTGATATAATGAAGAATTTCGTCATGAACCAATACTTACGAATATGTGTATATCTGCAGCTAATTCCGCTGAAAGTAAGTAGAATGTAAACACAAGAGACACAAAATTTCTATTATGGTTTATTATTACCATGACAAAGAGTTTTTTGACACACATCAATTCGTTATGGAGTCTAATGATTCGCCCATTTTTAAGCTTCACTTGTCTTTCTTATACTCGCAAATTCTTTTGAATGTGATTACTTTCGATTAAGACACCAATGTCTTGAAGCTTCTTGTCGATTGTGTTCTTCTTTGTTGAAAACAGTTTGATTGCTCTTTCCGTTTTCTTTCCACTTCTGTGACGTTTTCCTTCAGCTGCAGTTGTGGTGGCTGATTTGGTATATTAAATAGTGTAGTTGCATTCTATATTCGTTTCCTACGTTCTACTCTCAATTTAGCTTGCCGGCTGCTTGGAGCGCTGGTGTCACAGCGTATAAAAATAAATAAAAAAAGTACTGTGGGAGTGTGGGAACTATATATAGTAGAGTCTGGTGATACGTTTTACCTAATCAATTTCTCATCAGTATGTAATGCTAGAATGAGGAATGTTCGTATCGCAGCACAACAAAAGGCAAATATGCCATGGTCAGAGAGAAAGATATGAAAAAAAGGAGAAATTATATGTCAGCTTCAAAAACATTTAAATAAAACAATTTTCACATATTCACAGAACACATGACATCAACTGCAAATGGGAAAAGCTGAAAATGTATACACAGCCGGGATCCGAGCCCGGGCCTCCTGGTTTCTAGGAAATTGCGCTGACCACTACACCAATGGGAACGCAATGATTACCGCACCAGCAAGAAGTTACATATTCCTGCTTTTTGGGAATTAATGCTAATTCCTCAACACAGTGTCCTATTGATGAGGGGCGCACCTGTCACATAAAAAATACCTGCGTAGCGAAGTGAAATATGCGGTGTTGGATTAGAGTATGTCACGGGTCATGCAGTACCCAACACCATGCATCACGTTACTTTTCTTGACATAATGCATAAAATACATCAAATAGCGCGTCACGTGACATAGGAAATACGTGTTGTTCATTATCTTTGTTAATATTAGTGAGGATGAGATTGGGAGAAACTAACAGCAATTTTCTTTATCAACGGTTTATTTCTCAGAACACAACGATAATTTGATATCCGTCATAATGGAGGGACCGGAAACCAATTGACGGAGGAGCAATGTCAACTGATTTAATTTCATTTGTCCTCCGCTTAACATGTTCTTGAGATCTGTAGCCAATTTATCAGAATTTCATCTCTTTAGAGCTAGCCGTGGACAAGTTGATCATAAGTTGGTTACATGCACTCCAACAGTTGATTTCTACCACCAACGTCATAAAAGCACAGGAATAATGATTCATTTTAATGTTCAAGAATAAATGTAAGTACGTTGCTTGATTTCACAGAATAGTTTTTTTGTAATTTATTATTACAATTATTTTTAAGTTTACATTAATAATTTAATAATCTACCACGTTACGGAACTCCAACATTAAATTCACCGACACCACGTAAATATCTTTGTTTGATATGTACTAGCGCCTTTCATGAACGAAATAATCCGGTTCTTTCAAATTTAATGAAATACTTGATTAGAATTTTAAATTTAATTTGTTGGTCTCACGTCCGCGGAGTACAACTTTCACGTGCAAATTCAAATCTTCCTTTTTTTGTACATTAAAATATGATTTATATTTATATAATTAATTTATATATTTTTTCTTGTTTATTAAGATATCTGGCAATGTCATGATACGAAATATGTCATAGCAAGACATGTCACATGAAATGAGATGTTACAAAGCAGATGATGTTTCACGGGCAACTATACGATCTGTTATGCGGTCGCTTCACATACGACTTGCCATGTAGCGAAATGTGTCATCGAATGGAATCGTATGTGTGCTTATCAGATGTGAGAAGACTTTAATTTCTGTCATATGATACATGTATGACGTAATGCAATATCTGGGACGCAACAAGACATTGGATACAAGGCATAATTTAACATGCAACATGGGTAATAATACTGATAGGAAAATAAGCACGAATATGTCAAGAGTTTTTGATTGAAATGTTTCTGAAGAGAACGGATAAAGTTCGAAGCTAGAGCTTTCCTTTTGAATGTTTTACTCTGAACGAGACGTATCCGCATTTAATTGTGCAGTGAGAAGAACATTTTCCATTCTATTTAGAAAAGAATCATTCTAGCGCCGACAGCTGTACAATATTTTTATATATTAGGCTCTAGCGATTTTGGCACTGCCTGCCATCAACATGAGATAGAAAAGATATTACATGATCAGCATGTGATGGTGCAGCTCCTGTATCTTCCATGCCTGCTGTATTAGTTGTGTGGTTAAATCCGCCTTATGCAAGACACCTTGCTTTGTTTTAACACCTGTCGTTAGCGTAAGTTAAAGTAGTTTGTAATCCTAGGGACTGGTGACCAGAGTAGTTAAGTCTCATAGATTTACAAACATTTCAATTTTGTTTTAACACCCAAAGATGTTTCGGCACTTATTGTGCCATCTTCCTTGGATTTTTATCGTTTATTTCCTAGAATAACATATTACAGGTTTTGGTTATACAGTCATTTAGACGAGTTGTTTGATTTGACAATTTTGTTAGATATTAGGCCCAGTTTATTTACGATAGTTACATTATGTCATTGCCGTATTTGCATCTGCTTTAATTGAGGAATTACAAGTTTTCACAGCATGTCATCTGCGAACAACAATACGCTTTTATTTACGAAAACTAATTGATTTATTGTACATTCGCCCGGAAGTTATGGTGAAAGATATGGCTATTAAGTGACTTACTTACATTCGAGTTATGGTGTTGCTGCTTGCTTGTTTGTGGCATGTTATGTTTTATGATGTTTGGTGCGATTTTTTTTGTAAACTGGTAATATTTATGACGCCATTTCTCTTGTTGTGGTGATTGTATCGTGTTCATTTGTTTGTGTTGTGTGTCTGTGATGTGCCGCGCAATTTTTCAATGGTTTTGATTCTGGCACTGTGTGTGTTTTGGTGTTGTGTGTGTGTGTGTGTGTGTGTGTGTGTGTGTGTGTGTGTGTGTGTGTGTGTGTGTGTGTAAATATATTTATTTCATGTGTTTGTGTGCGTGTGTATGGGTGTGTAAAACATAGAGAGAGAGAGAAAAAATAGAAAGTTAGAATGACTACTATTCTTTTAACATTCGACAAAAAACATTGCTTTTAAGCGGTGGAACACGCTTGAGATTAATATATATTTATACTAACATACAAAGGACTGAAAAAGGAAAGCTTTAAACATTATTAACAACTAGCTAAGCCGTCCCGACCCGCACCTTTGCACTGGTAATATCTAAACGTCTTTAACTCGAGAACCACTGAACGAATCGTGATGAGGTTTGTTTTTAAATTGTAGAGCTCATAAAGATTTAAAATAAAGTCCCTGAGAGCACATGTCTAACTTTTATAGATTTCCCACAATAATTATTTGTGTAGTCTGAAGCCATCCGGTGCCAGCGCCTTAGGAGAGAAAAATGGTGCATATGCTTCACTCGTAAAAGTTAGACATATGCTCTCGCTGACTTTTTTTTAGATCTTGGTGAGATCTACAATTAAAAAAATCTCATCTCGATACGTCCAGTAGTTGTCGAGTTACAAGAGGTTAAAGGGACAGACAGAGAGAAAATGTGCATCTTCACGTTTTCGCGGCGCAATGACTGTTCAAAGAAGTTTCGGGCGTGCAGCTGCAAAAAGTTTACTTCTAATATTTCGGCTGAGAAACGTTCAGCCATCTTCAGAGAGAGTCGAAGACTGACGCTCCAGCACGCGCTTCGTGCTTATAAACGCGCTACTGCGCATGCGACCACAGATACAACAAGGCGCCAAAGACGTTACTCGACGCAAGGAAGTACACGTGTGTGTAAATTATGTCTGTGGCTGCATGGTCGATTACTGCAGAGAAATCGACGTGTTATGATCTGTGCTGTGTTGGCGTCTTTTGTAAATTTATTAAAGAATGTGCCGGATTCCAAGATTTATCTAAACTGAAGCCGCTGTCTCTGTTAATTAAATTCGTCCCCAAGCGAATTTCTATTGCTTCTTTCAGCACCGAGTCCCAGAAAGATGAAGTGCAGGCTAAAATTTTGACGTTTTCGTACGTCATGGAGTGTCCAGTATCAATACAGTGCTGTACCACTGCCGATTTATGAGGTTGTAAGAGACGGGTATCTCTCTGGTGTTCCGTGCATTTTTCCTGGACTGTGTACGAAAGGCCACATTCACATGGGATCTTGTAAACCCAGGCCCTCCGGAGCTCCAAATCATCTTTGATAGAACCCAAAAGTGCTGCTGTCTTTGGTGGGGGGCGAAAAATTACTTTAACTTCGTGTTTGTTCATAATCCGTCCGATTTTCGACGACAGGCTCCCAAAATATGGCAGAAAAGCCATGGATTTAAAACTTTTTTCATCATATTCTGTATTCTTTAGACGTACCGTTGGCTTCATACGTAGTGCCTTATGTATCTGCTGTGGAGAGTACCCGTTTGCCTCAAAGACTCTCTTCAGCTGTAGAAGCTCGTCCTGCAGACTGCTCTCATCACCAATGACATATGCTCTATGGACCAGTGTTATAAGAACACTCATCGTCTGGGATGGATGATGACAGCTATTTGCATGTAAGTATTAATCAGTATGCGTCGGTTTCCTATATATTGAATGTCCTAAGGTGCCATCGTCTTTGCGTCGTACCATTACATCCAGTAATGGAAGGCATCCCTCTTTTTCGGCCTCCATTGTAAACTGGATTTGGTTATGGATGGAATTCAGGTGGTTTAAAGAGCCATGGATTGTTCCCTAATACAAGAAAGTTACTTTCTATCTGAACACTTAACAGGTCATGAAACGAGCGAGCGCAAAACAAAACTTCCTGCTTGCACGTTTCATAAGGGTACTGCGGCAGCTGCTCGGCGCTTTCTGCCAGGTGACATCACAGAAGCAAAGCGCGCGAGTCAAATTCACACCTACCTCCGGGCCGTAGATGTTCTGCTGCTCGTTGGGGTTGAGCAGCAGCAGCACGTCGCCGACGAAGGTGTAGCAGTGGCCCCTGCGCATGCGCTCGTGCAGCTCGGCCAGTACGGCGTCCTCGTGCACGGGCTCGAGCGCGGCCAGGTCCTCGACGCGCATCGGCTCTGGGTCGGAGGCGCCCTCGGCCACCAGCGCGCCGCCCCTCACTGCCACCTCGCGCCGCCGCTCCGGCTCGCCGCGCCGGCCCTCCGTCAGGTGCAGCTCCGACAGCAGCTTCTTCAGCTCCTGCGACAGCTGCGGGAAAAGGCGTCCGGTCAGCGCGACTGGGGCGTAACATTAGTACACGTGGACACAGATGCCTAAACTAAAGGGGTAATAACGAAATGTAACTGTAGATCGAATGTGACTTATATCTATAGAACTAGCAGTTGCAGAACTAGCAGTTGATCTGTCCTAAATACGTTTATAAATCACAGAGCTGGCCCCCCTTGCTACCAGACTTGCGCATAATAGTTCGCGATCGGGAGCGCTCACTTTAGTTCGCGACTCTGCCGCGAACTAGTTCGCTCTTTTAGTTCGTCCGTTCCCAGTGACAGCTGAGTGGCGTGCAGGTCGAGAGGGAAGTTCCCCCACCTAGCTGCTTCACGCGCTTGCTGCTTGAGCCGCTAACGATATCACGCAAACAAAAAGAAACAGTTCGTGGATAATTTCTCGCGTTTAAGTTTAGAGTTATCTCTATATCTTGGCATTATGGAATTTATTACTCAGATATTGAAGAGTGCAGAATATTTCAAAGCAGAAATTTTGTAGCACTGAACTATGTAATCTAGCAGGCAGACGCTCACCTCGAAATGACTCATCAGCAGAAGGCAAACGCGTGATTTTTAATTTTGCTACGCGCCCTCTCGCTATTGCCTGTCGGTCTTCGGAAAAGAATTCAACGAACTATGGAGCGAGATACGTTTGGCAAAATCGTCCGCTGCTCCTAGTTCGTCCACTGCTCCTAGTTCGTCTGCTGCTCGTAGTTCGTCCGCTCTTTTTGGCTTTTGCTACCGCTACTAAAAGAGCTCTTTTTTATGACAGCTTTTTTATATAATGAATCAGTGTTGCTAAAGCGTGTGCTATTACCCGCATTTTTGGGCAATTTGACATCAAATACTAAGGCAAATAAACCAGTTACTTACACGAATGGGAGATACAATGGTATTCAACTACTTTGCATACAGAGTACTCGTAGTACTTTATTTTTAAAATAGATTTCTTGTGGCAGTGAACTATGAATCTACAGCTGAGCTGCATCTCAGCTCGAAATGAAGATAACTGGCAGAAGGGAATCACGCGATTCTGCGCGCTCTCGCGTCCTCTCGCTGTTTCCCGTCAGTCTTGGAAAAGGAGCGGACGAACTAAGAGGCGAGGGATCTGCGAACTAGTTCGCGTAGTTCGCCTGTGGGAGCGCTCTTCCGAACTAGTTCGTTCACGAACAAGACCACGTGCTACAGAAGAAAGGTCGGAACACAGTTGCAGAAGCAACAGCAAAACGCATATCTAAACGAACACAAAATCCGCAACATTGGCGGTCATAGACAGAAGCTCGAAATTTAGAAGACTCAGTCAACATATTCACTATGTGATAGTAATGGTGATGCTAGCGATGACAGCGCTGCTGAAGCTGTGTTACTACAAACGGCTTACCGAAATTTCTTCACCAAAGAAGACGGTGTACACTGGTCACAACAATTAAGGGATCCGTTGAGATACCTAGTTTCTGAAGTATTGTCATCGGTAGAATAAATTAGTTCGATGTTTTTCTGTCGGCTCTACGGAATGGAGACAACAGTACGGCAACTGACGTAGTAGTAATAACAGAAAGTTATTACAGAGGGGTTGGTGTTGACTTGTGTTTGCTCTACCAAAGGAATTTCACAAGTAGTTGGGTTCAGCTAGTGTAGGGAGCAGGTAGTAGAATGTAGCAGCAACGCGACGTACCGGAAGCTATGGCAGGGACAGCCATAGGGAGGTTGGAAGCGGGACAGTCACAGAGTGTTGTGGCTGCAGCTATTGGAGTGTCAGAAACTGTAATTTTCAGAACCTGGACGCGACTGCAGTCAACAGGAATAGTTAAAAAAAAGCAAGGTCAAGGTCCGCCGTAGGTATCGTCATCAAGAGATGACCGTTATCTCCGGTTAAATCCCAGTTATGACAGGATGCCGAATGAAACTCAGCTGTAATGCACCCTTCAGAAAGCAATAGGACGTGCAATATCAACACAGTCCGAGATCACCGTCAGGAATGTGGACTATGGTGTGTGTCTCATCAAAACCACAACAGCGTTTAGCCTACAGAAATTGGGCGGAGGAACATCAGGATTAGAGTAGTAAGGAATGGCAGCCGGTTCTTCGTTCAGAATAGCTCAGATGTATACCGACGAGATCCTTCAACCTCTTGTTGTGCCCTACGCTGGTGCCATAGGAAATGGTTCCTTCTGGTGGACGATAAGGCTCGTCCCCACAGCACTGCACTGGTGAACAACATTAACATGCATGAAGCTAAGAGAACTGTGAATGAATGGAGTGGCCAGCACCAATTGAGCATGCCTGGGATGCACTTTGCACACGCATTGATATGATTGATTGATTGATAGATATGGCACTCATGGAAGAATGGCCAAATATCCCTCAAGCACATGCAGTTGTATAACTGTACTGGCCGTCCTAGGTGATCACAAATCATATTAAATGACAACAAGAATTACTTTTTCACTATTATAGTAGCCCCATGGTTCCTCGCTATAAGTAAAAGCCATGTAAACATCAAGAGAAGAGTTGAGTCAGAAAATATCACACGCAAATTACAATTGTAACAAATATCTGAATAACATACGTGACCCTTTGTATATTGCGTATGATATCCCCGCTCTTAAAGGTTGCGTACAAACGTGATTTTTCTTTTGTGTACATCTATCGCAAAGCCCCTCTCAAATTATCTAACTTTCATTGGTATCCTTGTATAATTAACATTAAACATCGTTACGTCAATTTTTATGTTCGTGTATTTATATGTACTACCCTTTTCTCGAAGTAGTCCACGGCACTTTCGAACCCCCTGTATCTCCGTTATGGATAAATCTAGAAGCCTCAATTTTCGGTTACCAATAGAATTTAACATAAATAGCAACATTTTCAAATTATACTATTCTACGCCTTATAGTTTACGAAATATTAGTAGTCGAAAATCGCTAATTATGTCACTCACTGACTCACTGATCATCAAAATTCTAAGGTACTGCTAGCAGACACAAAAACGTCAAATTTTGTATTTAGATAGTGTTTAACCTGTAATGGAAAATCAATTTTATTGAATATTGATAATGGTTGTGGGATCGTGTTATGATTTTACGTCATCTAAATATATGCTATTGAATCTGTAACCAATATGAGCACCTCAAATATGATACATATTGCTGTCATACAACTTATTAACTGAAATTTTCAAGAGTAGGAATTAAAGTTTTAAGAAATTCACTTAAGCATTATTGGAATTTAGTTTGGTAGTGATATGAATAAAATCTATTAGTACGTACATGGAAATCATTTTCCGGAAGCGCCGTCAGAAAAGGATGCTCCAGAATCTCCACCATATAAGGACGATTCTCAGGGTTCTTCTCCAGACACCTGCAACACGGATTCACACAGTTATACCCAGCAGACTGAACGTGATGTCCCTATCGGGAACTTGACAACAGTTTTATGAAAGAAAGGAGTGTATGCGACATTAACCTCAGTGAATAAATACAAAATACTAACATTGGTATAATTATAAAACACTTCATTCAGCCAAGATCGCTAAAAATTTATTTTTGTCCCTTAACCGGTTTCGGTGAGCTCAGACACCATCTTCAGAAAGTCCAGTACAATCACTTAGCGTCATATGTAAAAATAGAGACATAACCTTCTAACGCAAGTAAACATCTTGTTAAAGTTTTTACATGCGTTAGAAGGTTATGACTCTATTTTTACGTATAACGCTAAGTGATTGTATTGGACTTTCTGAAGATGGTGACTGAGCTCACCGAAACCAAATAAGGGACAAAAATAAATTTTTAGCGATCTTGGCTGAATGAAGTGTTTTATATAAACTGTTGATCGCTCTCCAGTGGCGTAAAATGCCTTTTAACTATAAAATTGCTATAATTTCTCAACAACAAAATGTTCAAATTTTTATAAAGCTATGCACGAAACTGCAGTGGTCATCAGTACCTACACTTACAAACTACTTAAACTAACTTAGGCTAAGGACATCATACACACCCATGCCGGGGGAGGACTCGAACTTCCGACGGCTAACAACCGTGCACTCCGCAGCAAGGCGCGGCTATAATTACTCTTTATTATTTGATCTTCAAGGACAGGTATTAACGTAACATGATAAAGTGTAGCGGGCATGTAGTAATGATACGATACCGTCTACTTTCTTATTCCTTGGGAGCCAGGTGGGCAGAGGTAAGATGGAAAGGGCCGAGGGGACTGAGGCGCTCCATTCACGGTCTGCCCGACCGCTACTGTCGGGGGTTCGAATGCCCCCTCGGGCATGGATATTTGTGCCGTCCTTAGGGTTAGCTAGTTCATAAGTAGTTTGTAAGTTTAAGGACTGATGACCCCGTAGTTAAGTCCCATAGACTCTACAAACATTTGAACATTTAAGATGTAAAGAGTAGGATGGAAAGAGGTAAGGGTCGTTTATCGGTGGCTGGATGTTTGATCATAATATTCCTTCCTTTCGAGATGTTGATGTGTTAAACTTTCTTCCTGCATTATTTTATTTGTGGAGAGAATGAGTAACGGAACCAATTTGTATTTCATCTGCTGTGTCTACATCACGCTACAGAACCAGACAGAGGGTTAATCGAATGACTTTCAAACTATTTGTCGATCATTCCAATCTCGAATAGCGCACTGGAAGAATAAACACATAAATATCTCATTCGATCTCTGATTTATCCTATTTTATTGAGATGATTAAGTTTAGCTATGTACGTGGGAATCAACAGTGTGTTCGTCGTATTCGGAAGATAAGTTTCGTGATCGGAATTCGGTAAATACATCTCGCCGCAACATTCTGGTTGTTGTAATGGTTCCCACCTCAGCTTGTGTATCATTTCCGTGACGCACACGCAGAATCTCTCTCTCTCTCTCTCTCCTGTATCGCAATAATACAAAATGTGCTGCCCTTCTTTATACTCTATGTCGTCCGGCAATGCTACCTTGTAAGAATCCAATAAATCCTACCTTGTATGGATACCATAGTGCACAGCAATATTGTAAAAAGAGAAACGACAATCGTACTATATTCAGTATCTATAGTTGTTATATTCTATGTATTTTGCCAATAAAACAGTGTTTTCATATGCCTTCCCCGCAAAATTTTCAATGCTAACTTTCCAATTGACGTCAGTCGTAATTGTTTGATATTTAGTTAATTATATAAACTTTAGATTTGTTTGATTTATCTGGTAAACGAAGTTCAACACATGTCTTTTATTACTCATGTGGATGAGCATTCAGTTTTCCTTATTTAAGAAAGGAAGACGGAAGGAAGCTTATTGGTTAACGTCTTGTCAACAGCATGGTCATTAGAGACGGAGCTGACGTTAGGATCGTTTGGGTACGGATGGGGAAGGAAATCGGCCGTGCCGTTTCAAAGGAACCATGCTGGCATATGACTGGAGCGATTTCGGGAAATCACGGAAAACCTAAATCTGGATGGCCGGAGGTAGACTTGAAACTCCGAACGACTTGCCAAGCACTCATATGCGGAGGCGGGTGCATAATATTTCTCTCTCTGGGAATAATAGTTGCTGAAATCTAAAACACATCTCTGCTGCTTTTCTTGAAAAGCACTCCTTGTAATTTTGTTTTACACTCTTTACAACGCACTTTGCTTGACAAAACAAACAACTAATCTCTTGACTCTCTCTTGTACCTCCAAAATTTATTCACTCCCCTATACATCTTCAGATTACTCTGAAATTTATTCGCTGTCTATAAAATGGTATCAACCATTTTAGGCAAACACATGCTACCTATTAGTTAAAACTGAAAAAGTTTCGATGGAGCGGGACGCAAACTCGAATTTAAGGCTTTTCGCCGGTGGTTGCATTAATCACTTCGGTTATCCGTACATGGTTTCAGGCAAAGCCATACATCCAAATGTCACACCGCCTACAACCTTCTCTCATAGTCTTCGCCATTTATTTTAGATTCCCGCAACAGGGCAAATGACACTTCGAGACATCGAGACCGACGTTGTTATCATTGTTTGCCCGTTTGCAATGGATGATAGTTGCAGCAGTTACGCAGACAGACTAGCATACGATGGGAGAGTACGTAAGCTGGTTGCAACTTCTGTACCGAAATTCGACTAGTGCTGTTCGGAGTCCTGTTGGTATCTCTCCGCCTTTCGGTATAACTGTGGGTGTTCATCAAGGTTCTGCCCTTTCACTCTTACTATTCATCCTCTGCATGGATACGGCAACAGCTGACCATACAGACTTCACATCCGTGGACCCTTCTTTATGCTGATGATGTGATACTTGCCGAACAAACCCGCCCAGAACTCCAACACCAGGTTCCAACGTAGAAGAACAGACTGGCTGAAAATGGACTGCACCTCAATGTCCAGAAAACTGAATACGTAGAATGCGGCTCCCAAACCAGAGGCACCATCAGTATCGGGGAAGACGACCTGCAGAAGACCATGCATTTTAAGTACCTAGGGTCCGTTGTCACCACAGACTGTGACACAACTCTCGATACTCGGACAAGAGAGAATGCAGCTTGGGTCAAGTGTAGACAGGTCACTGGAGTCCTTTACGATAAAAAGATGCCTCAACGTCTAAAGTCACGAGTTTACAAAACCATTGTACGTCCAGCAGCAATCTATGGGACTGAGTGTCGCCCTATGACGAAACAGCAGTAGCAAATGGAGACGATGCAAATGAAGATGCTTCGTTGGTCCATGGAACTGACCCGATGTGACCATGTAAAAAATACAGAAGTCCGGCAAAAGTTTGGTGTGGCGCCCATCACAGACAAACTGAGGGAAGCCTGTCTCCACTGGTACGGCCACGTCAGCAGAAAGGAGGACAACTCGGTTGCGAAGACAGCACTCCACATCAACCCAGGAGGAACAAGACCACGAGGGAGACCGGCAAAGAGATGGACTGACAACATCAGGGCAGACATGAACACTGTTGGTTTAAGGCAAGAAGATGTCAAACGGCACCTGCCGGCCGCGGTGGCCGAAGGGACTGAGGCGCTCCAGTCACGGTCTCCACGGCCACTACGGTCGGGGGTTCGAATCCCCCCTCGGGCATGGATATTTGTGCCGCCCTAGTTCGTAAGTAGTTCATAAGTAGTTTGTAAGTTTAGGGACTGATAACCCCGTAGTTAAGTCCCATAAGCTTAACAAACATTTGAACATTTGAACATTTGATGTCAAACGACCGAAAGAAATGGAGGAGACGCAGCAAAGTAGCAGACCCTGCAAGTCGGGATTAATGCTTGGAAAGAGACTAGCATACGATGGCTGTTCAAATGAAAAGGTTCGAAACGACAATGCGAGAATAATTGAAATAATTATTGGAAAGTAATCATCAGAGGCCTGAGCACTATCCGACTGTTTAACGAGCCGAATGATTGCCTGTTCCCAGCATTCGTGCGGCTGTGACAAGAGCCAGTCCTCTACTGTGTCCTTCAGTTCGTAGTCAAAGTTGAAGCGCTTGCCTTTGAAATGTTTTTCTTAGCGAACCAAACAGGTGTAAGTCACAGGGCGACATGTCCGGGCTGGCGGATGCTTAAGGTGCTCCCACTTGAACTTGGCCAGTACCCTTTGTGTGACCCTGGAGACGTGTGGACGACTGGACGTGCGTTGTTATGGAGCAAAATCACTGCCTCCGTGAGCAGCCCAGGACGTTTGACCTTGAGGGACCTGCGTAGTCTATGGGAATATCTCACAATACACATTACTGGTCAATACAAGTCAATGGTTTTCCTTTTCTTGAGAAATTCAACGAGTATCGGATCTCGGTAAAAAAAAAATGTGAGCATGACTTTGCCTTCTGAGGGAACAACCTGGAATTTTTAAGGGAGAGGTGAAGCCGCCTGCTTATGCTTCCCTAGATGTCGCAATACTTTGTCCCAAAATGGCAAATTTCACGCGGTATGGTTATTAAGACGTGCCGTTGAAAGCTATACTGCTTACATGACCCATCACCTAAGTTAAGCATTTATAGATGTATCAGTCGCTTTAGTAACACTGCCTGAACTCTAGTAAGTTTCCAGAATGAAACTTTCACACTGCAGCGGAGTGTGCGCTGATATGAAACTTCCTGGCAGATTAAAATTGTGTGCCGGAACCGGGACTCGAATCTTGGACCTTTGCCTTTCGCGGGCAAGCGCTCTACCGACTGAGATATCCCGATACGACTCACGATGCCGCCTCACAACTTTACTTCCGCTAGTACCTCGCCTCCTACCTCGCCTCCCCACCTCCGCTGCAGAATATAAATTACGTTGCTTGAGAAAATGAGATATGCCCGAAACTAATCGACAATAAAAAAAGAAAATAAACCAGAATGAAACTTTAACTCCGCTGCAGAGTGAAAGTTTCATTCTGGAAACATCCCTTAGGCTATGGCTAAGCCATGTCTCCACCATATCCTTTCTTCCAGGAGTGCTAGTCTTGCATGTTTCGAAGGAGAGCTTCTGTGAAGTTTGGAAAGTAGGAGGCGAGGTACTGGCGGAAGTAAAGTTGTGAGGCGGCATCGTGAGTCGTGTCGGGATAACTCAGTCGGTAGAGTGCTTGCTTGCGAAAGGCAAAGGTCCCAGGTTCGAGTCCCGGTTCCGGCACACAATTTTAATCTGCCAGGAAGTTTCTTAAGTAAGTTTGTTTACCTCTTTATAATTCTAAGAGTAGTGGCTGATAAGTGTTTTGTATGTATATGAATTTGACGTTGTTGTTATCTATTTTCATATAATTTTGTTTATATTTGTGCCATACATCAGAACTATACTACATAGGCAGCAATATCCCTTAAAGTGTTTTTGTAAGAGGTATTTATGCATGGAATTGACATTATTGTTCTATATTTTCATATAAATTTGTTTATATTTATGCCATATATCGAAACCATTCCAGCAAGGAAGGAATATTTTTAACTAAAAAGTAGGCTGTAATAAATGCCTTTAAAAGGCGAAAGAGTCAGTCTGCTTCTTCAAACAACATTGATATTTCGCAACAATTGATAAGGATCTACAGGGTGTCTCACGAAAAACGCCTGGGGGAGGTCCGCAAGTTGCGCGGCGCGTTTGCCGGCTGCCGCCGCTCCGCCTGCCGGTCGCCGCTATGCGTGTTCTGGGACACGTGGCAACAGCGCCGAGTCCGGCCCTATTGTCGTCAGGTAGAAACACCGTGCTCTTGTGGTCTGTACTGCGTGACAGAGTGTTCGGGTGTTTTGTTTTGAGTTTGCTGTCGAGTTTTCTTTCAGTATGGATCAACGAGTGTTTCTTGTGCTGAACTATGCAAAAGCAGACTCGTATGTGGAATGTAGGCTAGTTTTCTTACGGAAATTTCCCAGTGTGCATGTTCCCCAATGAATCCATGATACGCAGATTAGTGACGAAATTACAAAAGACTGGATCTGTGTCAGACAAACTAAGGCCTAGAGGAAGTAATGTTCTGACCGAAAATAAATTAGACGAGATAGGGGAGACCTTGGAAAAAAGTCCGACAAAAACCTCTTCGCCATTTGGCACTTCAGAGCATCGGCGCACAGAGCAGTACACAAACTGAATTTGAAACCGTACAAAATAAGGGTAATGCACCAACTCAGGAACTCGAATACTATTGCTCGACGTCGTTACTGTAACTGGCTGTTACAGTCTGTGCACGATGGGGAAATTGATCCTGGGATGCTTTATTTTTCTGATGAAGCATGGCTGCATTTGTCAGGCTACGTAAATTCGCAGAACAATCGACGTTGGAGCTCAAGAGAGGACGGAATTATCATAAGACAGTCGGCAGCTAATCCCCAGAAATCAAAACAACAAATCAGAGATGATTTAGTAGCTAATGAATTACGTGGTAAGACGCCCGTCTCGAAAACCACTAATCTCCAGTAAAAATAAGAAGGCTAGATCACATTTTGCAGAGAAGTGCAGTAAGTGTTGTAAAGATAATTAGTCAAATGTTTTCCTGAGATCATGAAAGTGATTTTAAACTTTCTCCCTTCACTGGAATAAGTATGTACTTCGGCTTAGACATAACAGAAAATATGTGAAGTACCAGATTCCCACAGTGCAACATGTTGGTGCCAGTGTAATGGTTTTCTGTTGTTTGAAAGTATTGGTTCTTCTGTCAAAGTCGAGCGGAAAATGGACCGCTTTGTGTATCACAAAGTGTTGGAAGGGCACATGATACAACACGTGAAAAAAAGCATGCCTCCTAATTGGTTATCTCATCACGATAAGGACCCTAAACATTCCTCAAAGCCGCGGCGGAGCGGCCGAGCGCATTGAGGCCGTTCCCTGTCGAGGGTTCGAATCCACCCTCGGTCATGGATGCTTCTGCTGTCTTTAGTATAAGATATTTCATAAATAGTTTGTAAGTTTAGGGACTGATGACCCCGCAGTTAAGTCCCATAAGCTTTACAAACATTTGAAAATTTGAACCTACTTAAAAACATGTTAAAGAATATTTCGATCAGAAGGAAGCTCAGGTTTCGGAATGGCCGAGCCTAAATCCTAACCTTAATGCTACCGAACATCCGTGGCATGAGCTCATCCGACGTCTTCGAATGAATAAAATATGTTCCTGTGGACATTCAGTTTTATGGCTTTAAAAGAGGAGTAGAGCAAAATTCCACATCACTGTCTTATAAAGTTAATGGACTGATGCCAAATAGATGAAGAGATGTCATCAAAGTAAAAGGTTGTGTTACTAGGTATTACGATTTGTTTTCGTAAAATGTGGAATGTTTAGTTGAGCAAAATTACTATATTACCTACAAAATATTTTTTATCTTTGGCAATTCTGAACATATTTACTTTGTGAAGTTCGTAACCGAACTAAGGTAAATACACTATATAATACTAGCTGAAAACCCAGTGTTGCCCGGGTATTTGTTGATTTATTCAAGCCTTGAGTTAGTTCTTCTCCTATCCCTTCTCTCTCTGTCCATCTCCTTTTTCCTAATTACATGTTATATTTATCAGAGAATATATAAGAAATAAGGGTGTCTTGCATAAAGTACGCCGGCCGCGGTGGCCGAGGGGATTGAGGCGCTCCAGTCACGGTCTGCACGGCCACTACGGTCGGGGTGTGTGACATTAACTACTGATGGGTAAAGTTGAAAATGTGTTCCGTGAATATGATTAGATAATAATTACTGGATCAAAATTGACGTCTGTTCTTTCAGACATGTCAGAAAGAACACACATATATATATAGCCATACTTAGTAAATTATACGTAACATTCCTTTAATTCACAATTTTACTAAAAACGATATTTCTTGTGACTTGCCCAGGATCTAATATGAATTTCTCTGGTGAGCCCACAAATGAGAAAGTGACTTAAAATTGTCCGTTTGAGAAAATCGACATGTCAAAGCCACTCCACAGTATTGAATAGATTGCCCTGTGATTTATTAATCGTCTCACTGGAAATTGCAGTCTCTGGAAGTTGAAATCTAGACCTCTCGGAATTAAAGGGTATTCGTTGGATGTACACTGTTTCATTCTCTTCCTTTCCTTGTAGCTCTATGTAAGTCAATTACTTCCACCTGCTGCCGTGTGCGCTTCACAGTTCAAAGGTGGTTCAAAGTTGTCAAGAGCATTCTGATTTCAGGAATTTCCTTAAGCTGACTGGAAAACGGGAGTGTTTTACTGGTAAATACGTAAATGTATTAATACATGGTGCACGATGTGGCATGTTTTTACCCATCGCAGTGTATAAGATCTCTTATTTGTTGAATTAAATGTTTTACAATTGTATAATTTTGCAGTGATATATTCATTTGCATAAGTGCTGTATGTCGGCAAAACCCGTTGCGAATAGAGGTAGTTGTAAAGAAGTAATACATTAAACCCTGATGCGTGATGGGGCGGTTTTCCATGAACGTTACTGTTTATGTCCTTATATCTCAAGAACTACGTGTCGTAGTGTGATACAGTTTCGGAATTACATTCAGTTGTATGTGAGTATACTATTTTCAAAATTTCCTGTAACTCCAATTTGTAGTGTAGAAATTATAAACTGTAACGTCATACCGTAGTTTTGCTCCATGAACAGCGGAAAAGTAGTTAGCAAGAAACTTTCTTCCTTTCATTATTTTTATGTGGCTGCCAGCGAGAAAAAGTTTAATAAATGGTTGAAAACACGTTTAAAGTTGCTTGCAACTCGCTAAGTACTGTCATTCACATACATTGTGTGAATGAAGTCTCGTCGCATTATGTGGCATCTCCCATTGTTTATGACGTTACATCTCCTGTCGTATAAGGTTCTTATCTCGACATCATTGTTACCTCACGTAAGGAATATGTGCATCAAAATTTGGTTGAAATCGGTCCAGTGATTTAGGAGGAAATGTACAAAAGACGTCATATCTCCTTAACTATAGGCCCTATAGCAAAATCATTTCTTAGCTGACGTCTTCTACCGACGAACTACATTCCTGCCAAATTTCAGCTTCGTAGGGGAAGTAATTTTCGAGATTTCGTGTTTAGTCAGTGAGTGTGCGAGTGAGTGTCTGAATGAGTGTCCTTTCGCTTTTATATAGAGATTAATCCCTATTTCCATTGGTCGCGGCATAACGTAAGAACGGTTCGTTAGATTTGGCTGATCTTTGTTTTGTTTCGATCGTAATTTTCATTACAAGGTTGTTATGCAACAAAACATTTATAACATCCTCCTAAAATTTGGGAAATTGTAGTAAAACAAAAAATGCATTTTTTCAATAGATAGGTTTGTTTATATTGCTTACAAATCTATAGTTTTGTTCCGATCTTGATGAAATTATGCTTAATTGACCTTCAAGAGGAAGGTCACTATACACATGACAGTTCTTTCGATGGGTAGGGCTACTTTAGTTATGGATTTCGACAAAATCTATAGTTTTGGTTCAATCTTGATGGTATTTTGTACACTTAAACCTAGACGAAAGTCTCAGCCTAGATAAATTTTCATATTCGGCATGGCGAAGAGTACTTTACTTAAGAACTTCGAAAAAATCCACAGTTTTGTTCCAATCTTGATGAATTTTGCCCAATTCACCTTTAAACCAGAGGAAGGTCCCAGACTGCATGAAATTTCATATTCTGCATGGCGGTGGGTACTTTATCTAACGGAAATTGACCTTGATGAAATTACCATGAAAGTTGGCTCAGATATATAAACAAAAATTAACCCCTACTTTCCTTGGTCACACCATAATTTGAGAACGGCTCGTCCGATTTGGCTGATATTTATTTTTTGTGTTAGTAATTCTCAAGACAAGGTTTTTATGCAATACATTTTCGGAAAAATATACCGGAAATTTGGAAAATATGCAAAAAAATTGAAAGTGTGTTTTCAGTGTGTTCGTCTGTTTCTGTTGCATACAAAGCTATAGTTTTGTTTAGAGATGGGCAAAACCGATCTTTTCAGAGATCGGATCAGAAATAGTCACTCACTGGCATGAACTAGTTCTTTTTCATGGCTCACCGACTCACCAACTGATAAAAAACGTAAAACGATGTCACATTGCTTTTTTGTCACTATACCTTTATCTGATTTGGCCATATTGTGAAAGAAGAAAGAAGAGTAATCATTTTATTGTAAGTCCTTAGTAGTTTCTAGAATTAAAATTTGTTAGTTACGTCTACATCAAAAATTAAAAAGTCATATTAGAATTTAAATATTTTTGCAGGTGAAATAATTGGAAAAGAAAAAATTATTATTTTTATATTTTTATACTTTCATTAAAAAATACAATATTTTGCAGAATAAAATGATACTAGTTCCATATTTATACAGTGAGTAGTTTGCGAGTTTGAGCGAATTGAATGAAACGTGATAGCGCGAGAGGTCCATGCAGGACGTGGCAACTGCCGCAGCGAAATAGCCATGTGCACTAATGGCGCCTACTACGTGAGCGACAAAAACGAGTGACAGCGCGCGATATTCAGCGACGCGACACGGCAGCTACAAGCGGCGACATTCGGCGATACGGCCGGGTGTCTTACGTGACGCGACAGCTTCTCGCTACAAGATGGCCGCTAGAACCGATCACTTGTTTTTAAAGTCTGACACCCATAAACAGTAAAATAATGATAGCTCCAGAGTAAGCAATAAAGTTTATTTAATTTAGGAAATAAGGCGTCGAAAGAGTAATGTCCATTAAATTTACAAAGAGAGGAATGTTCGTGGACTGTTTCATTCATAACTTCAAATACGAAAAAAAGACTGAAGATCTCTAATCAAATTCTTCGAAAATATGACGACGAGTACAGATACTTTCGACTATGTCGTCAATGAGGTTTTCTTTTGTGAGTACAAGCCACCAACAACTGATTAAGTTCAAAGACAGTCTTACCGAAAGAAATAATTAGGTAAATAACTGGGGCGATACTCTTACAGTCAACATAGTACAGAGGTAACGTTCAGGGCTCCTATATTCTAAGTTTTGCAGTTGCTGGTACGATTCCGTTCCATCTTATATTTTAATTCCAGTAACTACAACCCTTTCACCCAGGGCCGGCGCAAGGCACGTGCGAAACGTGCAGCCGCACGGGGCGGCACTTCCCGGGGGGCGGCAAATCTGCCGTCCCCCTTTTTTTCTATTTTTTAGGACAAACTCTGCATTCATACCCAAGAGGGGATTCGAACCCAAACCTCGGAGGGAGCGGCTTCGGGAACTGTGGCATGGCGCCTCGACTACCTGCCGGCCGCCCCTGTTGAACAAGGGGAGGGAGGAGGACTAATTTCTTCCTTGCCACTGTGGCAGCGCCGTCGTGTTTACGCCGGAAGGGAAGCACACGCCAGTACTCTTATGAGTGGAGCGCTGCCAGCCTGTTAGGCGTCGTTCGTGTACTCACAACTAATTTTGCAGGAGACGAAATCTAATTTGGAAATTCGAATGCAATGTTCGATACCATGGTTACATGTTACGCCTGAAGCAATTTTGCTAAACTCTTTAATGGCAGCTGAGTGCTTTACTGTTCCCGCGTCTTACGTTACCTCTTCATTTTTTACCAAGCTGTTCTTACTCTTCTCACGTAGTTTCGGACACGTTGAAAAACTTACGCCGGCCGCGGTGGCCGAGGAGACTAAGGCGCTCCAGTCACGGTCAGCACGGCCACTACGGTCGGGGGTTCGAATCCCCCCTCGGGCATGGATATTTGTGCCGTCCTAGTCCGTAAGTAGTTCATAAGCAGTTTGTAAGTTTAGGGACTGATGACCCCGTAGTTAAGTCCCATAAGCTTAACAAACATTTGAACAAAACTTATGGCGGCCGCGGTGGCCGAGGAGACTAAGGCGCTCCAGTCACGGTCTGCACGGCCACTACGGTCGGGGGTTAGAATCCCCCCTCGGGCATGGATATTTGTGCCGTCCTAGTTTGTAAGTATTTCATAGGTAGTTTGTAAGTTTAGGGACTGATAACCCCGCAGTTAAGTCCCATAGACTACACAAACATTGAACATTGAACATTGAATTGAAAAACTTATGTTGTTGGCTTGTGGAAGGAGGCCCATAAAAATTAAACATATGTAAAACTATAAATTCACATTAATTTGTACTCATCTTGGATTTTAAGGTTTCTTCTTTGTTGTTGATCTGCTTATTCTTTTTCTTTTCTTGATATTGCGTTGTTTTTTCGGCGAGAGCTAAAACTTGTAAAATCTTGCAGGAAAATCTTGAAATAACTTACTTCAGGTTAATCTCATCAAAGTTTTATTTTATATAGCAAGATTGCTTTTCACAAATAATTGATTTCTATAACGTGTTACAAAAGCGTCTGTCTCCTTCCACATCCAAGCAGACAGTGTTAGTAATGGCTAACTTTCTCTTCCACTCCTCTTTCACCTTTCAATAAAAATTAGTGTCACTGAGGTAAAAAAAAATGAAGACTGTTGAACGCAGAAAAGTAATTACGTTAATAAATTTTTTAGTTTAATTATTTTTTTTATTTTTAATCGGTGTGTGTTATCTTGTGTGTTCTTAAATGCATTTTGAAACGTGTTGTTAACATGTGTTTTATTTTGACTTGGAAAAATGGTGTCGTTTTGTTTATGAACAGAAATATAATGTTTTGACAATTTGTGTGACAGTTTAGTCGAGTTTAAGTGTTATCAAATGGTGTGTTATTTTATTGAATGTATTTTGGTGTAGGTATTTCGTTTGTTTGTGATCAACATTTTCCTGGATTTGAAAAGTACCGTTATATTTATTTATTTGGTAATTACTCGTGTTATTAGCATTAATTGCATCTGTGAGAGTAATATTTGTTGTCAGTGCATTATAAAGATTCTAGTGAGGTAATAGATTTTGTTGGCCTATTTTTATTTATAATATTTGTTTATTTGCATCACATGCCAATGACGATTGCATCATTAAACCAACTAAACATTAATAAACAGGTTTTTGATGTATGTGTTTGTAGGTAAATGGGTTTCAGAATACTATTTTATGTAATATGTTGTTTATTGTTACTAAAACTTTTGTTGTAGTTGAATAAATCGTTTGCATTCGAGTTTTAGAGAAGGTATAATAATGGAAAATAGCTGATTAGAACGTTTTACATGGGTACTAATATCACTTTATACCAATGGTATAGCTTTTTGGGACAGAAATGTATTAATATTTAGGACTGAACTATTGGGTAGAAATATAGGGTATGCATATATAGAAATGTTACACGCGCTATGGAAAAAAAATTGTTGAACATTACTACAGTCAAACATGTTCAACACCTACAATGGCTAGAAGTATTCCGAATGGGTAAATACGCTGTAATTACAAGGGATAAAGACATTGATAGTAAGCCTGGCATAAGTTGGATTTCGACGTATTTTTGAAAATGTTTGATATCCGTTTCTGAGTGATAGTCGGACGTTTTGGTTTTTGAGCCCTGAAACACCTGTCTCCGCCTGCATGAACACAAACTCTGACCAGTACTTTTGTGTGATTAATACTACTCACACACTATCACTTTGCCAACATTTATTTACTGTATAATGCGTGTGAATCCATGTTTCGTCTAAGTAAACTACTGGTCGCTTTGATTCTAATGAAAACCTAAGAAAGTATGGTGTTTTAGCAACAATACCTTCTCGTCGGCGCGAAACAAAGCGTTAATTTTGATACCTTGTAAAATGAAAATCCACAGACAAAATATTGCTTCTAAGGGTTTCCTTGGTAGCTTTGAAGCTCATTTCTGTTTGACAAAAGTTGTGCAGATTCCGCTAAGATCGTATTTCTTTCTATTGTTCGTAATGATATAAAAATTACTGCCTGATAATACATTTATTCATATCATCGGTCACATACGTATTGTGAGCTTCTTGCATCTTCTTCTTGGGCGCTAGTTTAACCGTAGCCTCGCTGTACCGCATCACGTGACCTAGTTCCTGGTGGCACTGCCGCGTCACCGCTTCGTCTTTCCAGACAACAGGTATTGTTGCGTTCTCTACAATGAAAACTACAGAAATCGTTTCGATAGTTAACCGAGAGAGTCAAGATTGGTCAGAAGCACTTTCATTGCGTTTCACAAGAACAGAAGAATTGGTACGTCCGAATTTCTTGCAACTTGGGTTGTAATAGGTAAGTGCTTTTCCTATAACGTACAATTAGTATTGCGCATGCAAGTTACTCATACGTATAAATTTTTCTCCTTCAAAAATGCAGAATAGGAAAATTGTTTTTCTTAGGATCTGTTACTTAAAAATTAGCAAATAATCACGCGTCACCCCAGTGGCTAGAATGAAAATAAAGCACAGAAAAGTGACGTGATACGGCGATGACTAATTTCTTACCCTTTATTCCAAAAGCAGACTCGACAGAACTGACACGTGCAAATTACGACAGATGGCGAGTGTCAGTTCTTTGAAATGAATAACCGCATCGCAGTGAGTTAATATATTTCGACTAGCATCAGTACCCGTCGATTCCCAAGTGTGTATTCATTGCATGTTACTCCATCTCCTTATTCTTCCTCTCTCCATTGTCTTCCGACCCACTCTTTGGCCGTTACAACTGTTTTTATTTTCCATATCTTCATAGATTTCTGGCACAGAGTGGCTATTCTCAATGCTTTGAGTTGTGTTTACATCTATACCGCCGTGCTGAACGTAACTGGCAACATGACGGCTTACATGTAAGCACATATTAAAAGCTTTGAAGCAACGGGGGGGGGGGGGGGGGGGGGCGGCAATTTAGATTTAGCAGCTCGCACGGGGCGGCACTTGGGCTTGCGCGGGTCCTGCTTTCACGTGTTATTTGTGCAAAATTTTATACATTCTCTATACAGAGCAAGTCAAATTACGTTTAAGTGCTTCCCAATATATTTTATCTTTAATTGAAAACACACATTAAATTCGTAATGAAATATTATAGCAATATATTTTACCCAGAAACGTAATTTTAGACATATCTCGTTTGACATCCTAGTGTTCATTCTTTCTCTCTCTCTCCCTCCCTCCCACTCTCTCTCTCTCTCTCTTGGGAAACAACTTTGTTGTTACTATCAAAGATTTGACGCCAGCAGCAAAAATTTCAAATGGACACATTCACAAAACTGAATGGTTTCAGAGATAGAAAACATTCATGCACATTGTTATTTTCTTTGTTATTCGATTATATAGTCATTGTTTTCAACGTACCAAAATAGTGTATATGCATAAGAGATGCATAATTTGATACAGGACACTTGTCTATCAAGTCAGAAAACTGCGTGATATGGGCTTGCAAAATCTATCTAAGCAACAGAGAATTCACATTGCACAAGATTTTGTCACTCCTGCTCCTTTCATGCAAACAACAAGTCTTCGAGAAAAATGGAATATGATCTTTTTCGCGGAAATTTTATGTGGTTTAATTTTGTACTGTAACGCGTTTTTGCGACAGACTGCAGATTTCCTGTTATTAAGAAAAAGCATAACAGTAAATAAATACGTTTCATTTCGAATACTATTCGGAATAGGACATTTGCCTGCTCACAGTTTCTGTTGCTTCAGACGATCGTTTCTGTAAGCAAGCTGCAAGATTTATCAGAACACAGGAGTTGAGAGAACAGAGAGATGCGTGGAGTCGCTTTGTTCGGCACCACGTGGTTCGCCAGAGGAGTGGGGGGAATAATGAGCAGTGCGTGCCACACCGGCGGCTCGGCAAGCGAGCGGAGTCGGGAGCGTGGTGGGGAGAGGTGAACCGGTGAACAAGGTAACTCACCGACTCAGTTGGCGGTCGGATCGCCCCGATCGCCGGAGTCGACTCGCAGCATGGAGGTGCTACACGTGTTTAGGTGCTCATTTTTTGCAGTTTTATACTTGCTCATGGTCTATACCACATTTATTTTGTAGCTTAGGAAACTTGTGAAGCATGTGGCAAGGGGTTTAGGAAACTTCTGAAGCATGTGGCAAGGGGTGCTTATGCAGCTCATTGCTGTCATCAGAGAGACTTTTCGGGTCAGATGAACTACCACTCTTTTTTTCGGATTCAACCATCACTCACTCCTAAGAAGGATCTGGCTCTTTGAATCAGTTCAGGAGCAGATTGACCATCTCTAGTTTTGTTACTATCTTAATGAAATTTTGCTCACTTGATCTTTAAAATAAGAGGAAGGTCACAATATACATAAAATCTGGTATGGTGCATAGGAAGGGTAATTTACTTACGGTTCACACTCTGACAAAATCTACTTTTTTTTCTTATTATCTTGATGAAAGTTGTCACACTTGTCCTTGAAAACAAGAGGAAGATCACTGTCTACATACCATACCATATGATGTTTGTCCGGCCGGCCACGGTGACCGAGAGGACTAAGGTGCTCCAGTCACGGTCTGAATGGCCACTACGGTCGGGGGTTCAAATCCCCCCTCGGGCATGGATATTTGTGCCGTTCTAGTTTGTAAGTAGTCATAAGTAGTTTGTAAGTTTAGGGACTGATGACCCCCTAGTTAAGTCCCATAGACTATACCAACATTTGATTTGATGTTTGGCGGAGGGTACTTAACAGACTTCAATGACTTACCTACAGTTTTATTCCGATTTTGAATAAATTTTGACACACATGACTTTCAAAGCAAGAAGAAGATCACTGTCTGGATACTGCTTGATATGGGGCATGGCAGAGGGTACCTAACAACGGACTTTCCCTCTGGTTATCGTTGCTGTGAAAGTTAGTCCATGATCTTATATTTTCTTGGAGGGAGTTTCTATAATCTTCAAACTACTGAAAGGTACACGAGAAAGGGTTTTTGCAATCAACTTTGTTCCACTGATCAGGACGAAAGCTGACATGTAGCAAAGTGCGGAGAGGTAGGTAGGTGGGGGGGGGGGGGAGAAGGAAAGTCGATGAACCAAGGAGGTGGGAGGGAGGAGAGGAGGATGGAACGAAATGGGATGAGAGAAGGGGGTGGGAGACGGAAATTAACAGAGAGACAAGAGGAAGAAGTAGCTGCCTAGCCCGCTTGTCCCCTGTATCTAACTATGATGAATGCTACCGCTTTCTACGAATGTAATTACACCTCCTTATCTGATGTAAAGTGCCTTGTGTTAATTTTATGACTAATATTTATTCTATCGCTGGCTACAACCAACTGTCATAGGAACGCTAATCATATTTTTGAAAACACCTCTGACAATGTTCTGGATTTGTCACGCTATCTATCTCATTTTAAATGAACTATTATTCTCTGTCACCTATTTTATTTTATTTTGCTTATGTTGTTTTAATTTTGACTACATGGTGCTTGTATAGCCTGTCATGATTAACAACAAAAAGGTTTAACAGCTAACAAATCAATGATAATTATTGTTTTTTAAAAGCCTTTGTACAATCGTTCTTTTAAAACCTTTGTATATTTTATACTTTGTACAATAAGTGCACAGCCGCCCTATGTAATTAATATGCATAACCTTATGTGATATGGCGCCACTATACGCCTTGTAATGCCATCTGGTGACAAGAAATGTCTACCTGGACAGTACCAAATGTGTTTAGGTTTGTAGTCTGCTATTGTATGTGTATCAAACAACCTCTTACATATGTTCACGTGTGCACATGGCACGGAAGAGGTATAACACGACATAAATCATCATTTTTAATATGAAAGGTATCTTACTAATTTTTCTGTGATGTGAGAAATTGTGTTATTTTTATGTTTGTGGATGCTAATCTGATGATGGTAAAGCCGAAACGCTTCATTTTTGAGGGCACTATGTATATGAAGTGTGACCTACAATAAAGAATTTGGGACCTAACGAGCTTCAGAGCAGTACTACCTAATCATTTCATCATGGTCGCCTACCTCCTCAACGACTTTATGTCGCATTTAAAATAGGAGGGAACGTATACTACAAAAGTATAGGAAAAAAAAAGACACGCAGCGCCGGAAGTAAAATCCAGACCATACGATGTTCTCTGGCTCGTTCAATATGAAAGGAACAAGTTATAACTGCGCAACGCCTGGAGCGGAGGACAATGTTATTACACAAGGGGATTGTGGAGGTTCCGCTTACTGAAAAGGCTTCCGAAGCCCGCAAGTGCACTCCGCCAAGCCGCAGAGCTCGTTAAGCCTGGCACGCCAGAATGAGGGACACCGGCTGCGAGTGACAGTAATTTGTCCGCGTGAGGAGCACCGGCTAACATCACTCGCGTGGCCCCAATCGCTTTGGCCGTTGAGTGGAGAAGACTGCAAGAAATACGAAAACTAAAGTCTCAGCCAACGTGACATTTTTGCCCACTCAGGACATTATTCTAGGAGTCATTCGACATTTGTAACGAGTTTTGAACAGCAACAATTGCATAGCATTAACAAGAAGACCAAATGGGTATAGGATTTTAGAATTATTTGTAACTAGCTGTAAACCCGGCATTGCCCGGGTGTTTATTTATCCTACACTCTCGTAGTACACATCCCCTCCCCCCCCCCCCCCCCCCCGCCCTCTGCATCCACCTCTTTCTCTCCCGTCTCTCTGTTGGTTTCCATCTTTCCCTATCTCGGCAAAGTTTTCTGCAAGGTACCCTCTGTCATGTACCATACAAATGTTTATGTATCCAGTGATCTTCCTCTTGGTTTAAAGGTCATGTGTGCAAAAATTCATAAAGATGGAGCAAAAGTATGCATTTTGTAAAATTTCGTAAGTACCCTCACCATGCACCGAACGAAATTTTATACAGACAGTGATATTCCTCTTGTTTTTAAGGTAGAGTGTGCAAAATTCCATCAATATCGGAACCAAACTATAGATTTCTTTGTAACAGAAACGCAGGTCACGTACTTTGTTGTTCTCAAATATTCCAGTTTTATTTCATACAATCCTTGTTGTGAGAATAACGAAAACAACCAAAAAAGTATCTGTGAAATCGGTCGAGCCGTTCTAGCGCGACAAAGGTATTTAGGGATCCATTTTTATGTTTGCTCTTGATGTTTTAGTACGTTTTGCTCCAACAGTGTTTCCGAGGCATATTGTCAGAATGTCATCTATTAAAAATAGATGTATTGTTGTGATATGTGTAAAGTAACGCAATGCACATTTATCTACGAAGTTTAAATAACAATTAAATTAATGTAATTAATTCTATTCATTTTTGAGGAAATGACACTGATAAAGCGGAACTGAAAAATATTCCTATCAGATTGCAGAAGTCTATGCACTTAACGATTATCAGGAAAGTAAGTAGTGTAGATCAAATCACACGTAAAAATGCACTCTTTTTGAAGAATCCAATCACGAAATTCAACAATAATGATCGTAATAATATCACAGGTCGATCACTTGAAGTAATGCGCGAAACGTCAAATCGATTTTTTTAAAGAGATGTATTAAAAGAAATTTATTCAAAAAATGTTCAAATGTTGGTAAAGTCTATGGGACTTAACTACGGGGTTATCAGTCCCTAAACTTACAAACTACTTATGAACTAACTAAGACTAAGGACGGCACAAATATCCATGCCCGAGGGGTGATTCGAACCCCCGACCGCAGTGGCCGTGCAGACCGTGACTGAAGCGCCTCAGTTCCCTCGGCCACCGCGGGAGGCAGAGAAATTTATTTTTTACTGCTTTATTTATTTATTTTTATATTTCCTTATTCGTATGCTTATCCTTACAGAGAAAGAGCTGAAGACATTGTTGCACGCATAAACCAAAGATATGGTCTGTGGCATCACGTTTCGCTGTATGTAAACCTCCTTGCTATGGAATCGCAAACGTCATTGCTGGCGTTCAGTCCGAATTTTTTCGTATTATGACGACTTTCAACCACCACATCTTCCACCCCCTTATAGCTATCGGCATGGAACTGCTATAGTGTACCACAGGAGACTTCGGACAACAATTACACACGGACCATTCGTTTGCGTTCTGTAGTTTTCGCCGCAGAGCGAAATATTAACACACAAACACACGGAGAATTTTATATACACCGATCACTTTCCATCCCAATATACTCCACTCTTTTATCAACCCTCAAGCGACAATGCAACCAATAAAACCGTTCCGCATTTCGTGTTATATTCTTCAAATTGCTAAATATCTATCAGATCGCTATAAAATCGTGCCTAAAACCTTCCTCAGGTGTAAATTAGTAACTGCACAAACATTTAAGTCTGTGCGTCTTGTCGTTCGGGCGTGATAAGCGTACACCGAACAGACATCCACATTAATATATATAGATAAATAGCTATCCGATCGCCATAAAATCGTTCCTGAAGCCTTCCCCGGGTAGACATTAGTAACTGTACAAAGTTGTAGCTCTTTATGTCTTGTGGTTCAGACGTGATAAACATACACCGACCAGACATTCACATTTATAGATATAGATTTATGGTATGTGAAGTTCAGAACTTAAATAACAATCAAGAAAAGTTGTTCAACGCAATTCTCAAAAATTCTCGAGAAAATCGACTTTGAAGTTTTGCAAGTACATGTAAGTACCAATAATTAAAGCAATTGCAGCCTCTGTCGGTGTAGCTTAGGTGGTGCCGGGCGCCGTGGCTCAGCGCGCCGGCCAGGGGGTTGATAATCTTCTGTAATAAAAACAGCTGAGCAGAGAACACATCGAACAACAACAAACAAACAGGATCAGCGACCGCAAGGAAAAAAACAAAAACAAAAGTTATAGCGTTCTGGCCTTACAACCGTAGGGCCGGAGGTTCGAATGTCGCCGTAAATGTTTTTTCATTGTGTTCGAATACTTACTCAATTTTAATATCTAATGATAACGTTTTTCGAAAAATGTAAGTATTTTCGTTTATTCGTAATTTTCTGTATTTTTTAACAGGTTGTTAATAATACTTTCAATCATAAACACATAAGAAGGCGAAACAGAGACTGCGTTTCATTTGCAGAACCCTTAAAAGATGCAACAGAACCATTAAAGAGACGACATACACTACGCTTGTCCGCCCTTTTTTGGAATATTGCAGCCCAGTGTGGGATCCTTATTAGGTGGGTTTGACGGAGGACATCGAAAGAGTCCAAAAAAGGGCAGCTCGTTTCATATTGTCACGATACAAGGGAGACAGCGTTACTGAAATGAAACAGGATCTGGGATGGGAATAATTACAACTACGGCGCTTATTGCTGTAGCGTGGGCTACTTACGAAACTCCAATCGCCAACATTCTCCTTCGAATGCGAAAATATATTGCTGACTCCCACTTACATAGGCAGAAATGATCATCAGAATAAAATACGAGAAATCAGAGCTCGAACGGAGATATTCAAGTGTTATTTCTTCCCGCGCGCTATTCGAGAATGGGATGGGAGATAAATAGTATAATGGTTGTTCAATGAACACTCTGCCAAGCACATAAATGTGATTTGCTGCGTATCCCATGCAGTTTGCAGAATAATAAAAAGAAATTCAGTCCTTCATCGAGCGGAGATTTCAAGCTGTAAGATGTAAAAAAATAAAAAATTTTCACCAAATAGTTTTCCTGCAATCGTTTGATAACTTTTTCGTGGCGGCCGTTGGTGTCGCGTGAAACTCAACGTGCTCTGCAAGCCGTGCAGCAGCTGACCAGAGACATCTGCAATCGAGCAAGGGAGTAATAAATAGGATGGAGATTTCACAAGTGCGACTCGTCAGCTCTTACGGAACTATAATAAGTCAACAGGTCGAACAGATGTGGAATGTTTTCAAGGCAATTGTTGGGTGAACTGGAAAACTGCTAGAGGTGTAATGATTTTCATTTCCGGCAACGTATGTACATATATTTAGGTCTACACCCCGCAAGACAACTCATGGTGTGTGGCGAAGGATGCTTTATGCACCACTGTTTCTTCTTCCTTTTCCTGTGTGATAGTCGCATAATTTCCGTGTGAACTCTATCTAATTTTACTCTCGCGATCTTTCTATATCTACGTACATCTACGCAATCCGTCCAAACAGCGTGACAGAGGGTATCTAATACCACTAGTAGTTGCTTACTTTCCTGTTCCACTCCCATATATAACGTGATATGCATCTGATCGAGCCCCAATCTCTGATCTTATCTTTGTGGTGTTTACGCGAAATGTAAGTTGAAGGCAATAGAATAGTTCTGCAGTCCTCTCAAATTCCGCCCCTCTAAATTCCTTAAACAGTGTTTCTCGAAAAGAACATCGCCTTCCCTTCAGCGACTCCCATTGGAATTCCCGAAGGATCCTAGGGACACTCGCGCATTGATCGAACCTACCAGTAACAAACCTAGCCGCCCGCCTCTAAATTGCTTCTGTATCTTACTATAAACCGATCTAGTGGGTATCCCAAACACTTCAGCAATACTCAAGACGGGGTCGCACAAGCGTATTATATGGAATTTCTTTTACAGACGAATTACATCTTCCCATATTTCTCCCAATAAACCGAAGACGACCAACGTCGTTTCCCACGACTATCCTTACGTACTCGTTCCACTGAATATCTCTATTAAGTTTTATGCCTAGATATTTAAAATGACGCGATTCTGTCAAGTATCACACTACTAATGCTGTATTAGAACATTATGGGATTGTTTATCCTATTCATCTGCATCACCTTACATGTTTCTACAGTTACAGCTATTTCTCACACCATCTAGAAATTTGGTCCCAGTCATCCTGCATCCTACTGCAGTCATTCAATGAAGACATCATCCTGTACACCACAGTATCATCAGCAAACAGCCATAGATTGCAACTTACTCAGACCTTCAGATCCTATGAATAGATAAAAAATAATGACGACACTATCACACTTCCCTGGGACACTCCTGATGATACCCTAGTCCGTCATTTACACTCGCCATCGAAGATAACGTAGTGGGTACTGGTTATGAATCGCTTTATGTGATCTTTATTGCCATAGATCGCTTTCTGATTTTACACGATGACTAGTTTCGACTCGTTAAAGAGTAATTATCAAATCTTAATTGTCCAGGCATGGTAAGAAATATACTGCAGATGAACCAACATCATCTGACGGAAGATATTGAGAAGGTTCAGAGAAGGGCAGCTCGTTTTGTTTTATCACGTTACGGGGGGGAAAGCGTCACGGAAATGTTGCACGAATTGGGGTGGAAATCATTAAAAGAAAGACGTTATTCATTGAGGCGTGATATGTTTGCGAAGTTTCAATCACCGACTTTTACTTATGAATGTGACAATATTTTGCTAGCACCCACCTACTTAGGGAGACATGACCATCCTAATAAAATAAGATAAAACGGACCGAAAACGGAACGATTTAGGTGTTCTTTCTTCCTGCGCGCTATTAGAGAATGGAACGGTAGAGAAAAGTTATGACAGTGGTTAATGAACCCTCTGCCAGGCACTTAAATGTGATTTGCAGAGTATCTATGTAGATGTAGATGTAGATTTCTTACCATGCCTGGACAAATAAGATTTGATAATGACTCTTTAACGAGCCGAAACTAGTCATCATGTAAAATCAATAAGCGATCTATGGCAATAAAGATCTCATAAAGGGATTCATAACCATTACATTAAAGATCGCCTCCTAAACTACCTGAATAAGATATCAGGTAATTATAGTACTGGATTCTATTACTTAAATACTCTTCGAGCTGCACATGTATTTCGGTACCTACTTCATATGCTCGTACCTTAGTTAGTAGTCTGCAGTGCGATACGTGTTAAACGCCTTTCGAAAATCGACAAATATGCAGTCTGCCGGTTGCCCTCCGCCCAGAGCTCGCAAGATGTCATGAGAGAAAAGGTCAAGCTGACTTTTGCACGATCTATACTTCTTAAAGCCGTTCTGATGCAAGGACGATAGCTTTTCTGTCTCAAGGAAATTTACTAGATTAGAACTGAGAATATCTTAAAGAATTCTATAGCAAATTGATGTTAATGATACTGATCTGCAATTATGTGGCTCCGTTCTTTTGCCTTTCTTATACACGGGAGTTAACTACGCCTTTTTCCATTTGCACTGGATCAAAGATTCGCGATAAATGCAAGCTAAGTAAGGGGCCATTGCCGCAGAACGCATTTTGTTTGATTGGAACCCCATCTGGCCCTGGCGACTTGTTTGTTATTAACTCTGTCAGCTGTTTATCGACACCCGCTATCCATATTACTATGTCCTCCATTTGGGAGTTAGTGCAATAAACAAATGAAGGAATGTTTGCATGGTCTTCCTGCCTGAATGATTTCTTAAATTTAAAACTTCGGCCTTCACTTTTCTCTCTTCTGTCATTACTCCAGAGGCCTATCTGATTGGATTTCCTTGATGTTTTTGAATCGAGAGTGCAACTGCCTTTTCTTTCTCACCATTTTTCGAATACTACTGAATCGTGAAATATACGTTGGACGAAGTAATCTATTGCTTCACTCCCACAGAAATGTACGTTCTCGGGAGTTTGATAGTAGTCCATACCGCGATACAGAACCACTCTCTTGCAGCGACTGCCACGGTAGATGACAGTGCATCTACTAAAGGCCTGAGTGTCACTACTTTGAAACTTTTTTTTTACCAGCTAAATCTCCTCGTACCAGAGCACAAGAAAACGAAATTTGTTCCTGTTTAGATGACTCAGGGGAGAATAGTGGGGTGGCAGTTTCCACATTACACACTCCGGCTCCCTTACAAAAATTTTTGCATGTCAACAAATCAAATGTTTGCAATTATGTGAGACCAGACTACTCTGGTCATCGGTTCCTAGACTTACAAACTACTCTACCTGAAAATCTTGAACATAGCTGCAGTTCAGCAACGGTAGAATGTATAAATTTTTATAATAAATAGCAGCCAACCACTTGTGTTAAACTGGGGTCGATTAAAACCTTTACCTAGGTTTCCACAAAATTAATTTTGTCTTCTTCAGAAATTGGATTAATCATGTAAAAAATATTGTAACAAAAACAAATGCTCTAATGAAGCGCATCATTACTCTATGTCAAACAGTTATCATGTAATAAGTTAAACTAGACTTCTGAACTAGACAAAATTAATTTTGAGTCATACTGGATGGAACCGCTTCAGCTGTATGGTACTCGTTTATTGAACCAACTACTTTCGTGGCATTAAAGCCAAATCATTAGGATTATCTGTATACAAAGAAGAGCAGCTGTCACTAACAATCATTTTATGGTAATTTACATTTGGGCTGTAGGTAAGAAAACTGTAGGTGAAATGTTCTCACAAATTATTTAATATTTTTCTCAGTGTCTCTAGACGACCCAACATTCTCTGTCAGTCTGTGTTAAATCTATAGCGCAGGTTCTGTTCCAAAAAATGTTAAATAAATTGAATTGACCGAATTGCCACACTGTGGAAATGGTAAATAAGAGAAAATTGAGCATACATTCCGGTGGAATTGCTCTGGGGCCGACCGTCGTAAAGTATGTGGTGCTCATGACAGAGCCGGAACGTCAGAAGTGCGCATGCACAAAAATCAAATTGAGCGTGAGGTGGTTACCGTTTTGAAACAAGTATTGTAACAGAGGTGGTTGAGTTACGTCTTTACATATCACAATCATGATTCCATTCTATCCTTAAAAACAATTTTTGTGATATGTAATGACGTAACTCAACGTTCTCTGCAACAATACTTGTGTCAAAGAGCTAACCGCCTCACGCGCAATTTGATTTTCGCGCATGCGCACTTGTAATGTACCAGCTCTGTCACGAGCTCCACACCGTTCACGACGGGCGGTCCCAGCGCAAGCCACCGTTATGTTTGCTTAATTTCCTCTTTTTTATCATTTCCACAGTGTTTCAACGGAACCCGCGTTATAGTTTTAACACTGATACAGAATGCTGGGTCGTCTAGAGTCACTGAGAAAAAATATGAAATAATTAGTGAGAACAAATTCAAATGTTCAGATGTTTGTAAATCTTATGGGACCTAACTACGGGGTCATCAGTCCCTGAACTTACAAACTACTTATGAACTACTTACGAACTAGAACGGCACAAATATCCATGCCCGATGGGGGATTCGAACCCCCGACCGTAGTGGCCGTGCAGACCGTGACTGAAGCGTCTCAGTCCCCTCGGCCACCGCGGCCGGCCTAGTGAGAACATTTCACCTACAGTTTTCTTACCTATAGACCAAATGTAAATTACCATAACATGATTGTTATTGGCATTTGCTCTTCTTCTCTTCTTCGTATACGGATAACCCTGATGATATGGCTCTAATGCCACGAAACTACTTTGTTCAATAAAAGAGCACCATACAGCTGAAGTGGTTCCATTCAGCCGCGGTGGAGCGGTCTAAAGCACCTCGCTGCGGAGCGCGCGGTTGCTCGCCGTGGAGGTTCGAGTCCTCCCTGGGGCATGGGTGTGTGTGGTTGTTCGTAGGTTAGTTTACCTAGTTTTAAGTAGTTTGTAAGCTACGGACTGATGACCACGCAGTTTGGTCCGATAGATTTACAGATATTTGAACATTTTTGGTTCCGTACAATATGAGTCAAGTATACAGCTGCGGATGCTCATAATACATAATTTGTTGCAAAATTACAGCACACAACCCTCCCCCCCCCCCCACACACACAAATACTCATGACCGAGGGAGGTCTCCAGCCTCTGACGCGAGCGGCCGCGCTATCCGTTTCAAATCAAATGTTTGTATAGCTTATAGGACTTAACTACGGGGTCATCAGTCCCTAAACTTACAAACTACTTACAACCTAGCTAATACTAAGGACGGCACAAATATCAATGCCCGAGGGGGGATTCGAACCCCCGACCGTAGTGGCCGTGCAGACCGTGACTGGAGCGCCTCAGTCCCCTCGGCCACAGCGGCCGGCGCGCGATCCGTATCGTGACGCTCTATACCGCTTAGCAATTTCGGCGTGGTGCATGTCGACATGTTCGCTGTTTTTAAACACTGAACATACTGCATCCTTTTACCCAGTTTCTCCTGGTAGTGTTTTCACACACAGCATGTCCCTCTTACTGCCACTGGCTGCATACGTCTATCTCACCGTCTCCTTTACCTTCCATTGCCATTTCTCCTGTCTGTTTCTCACACTGTTTCCATCTCTTTTTTTTATCTTCATCACCAGTGTCTTCTCTCTCTCCGTGTATTTATTCCTTTTCCTCATTTATCTTTCATAGTTGGATTTTGTCTCTTCACTTATCATTGTCTCATTAATGTACAAGGTGATTATACTTAGACTTTCGAAATGCTGGAAGTATAACACCACTGGTCAGAATGACGTCAAACTGCAACGTAATATTGTCAGAGAAGCGGCAAAAGAAAAATAGATAGTGTGAAATTTTATCAATATACGGCGCTGTATGTGTCAAAACATATAAATGAAAACACTTGTCATGTAGGGCCTATAGTGTTTTTCCTCAATTCGTGTCTGATAAGTTCGCCATGATTGTCCCAATGCAGGATCGCGCTCTGCTTGTACACCTGTTTTACGAGGATAAATGACTGTGCACAAATCGCTCTGCAGACGTTCCGGACTCTGAAGAGTTTGAAAAAAAAGGGCGTAGGTTCGATGACTGCCGTGGGTCTGGAGAAAATCATTCGGAAATTAAAAAAAGCCGGGTTCTTTGGGAGTGCAAACTGGTGGGGGGACAAAAGGAATTGACTTGACGTCAGTTGAAGAAGTCGCCACAGCAATGCAGCAGGAATCGAGCGGTGGTATGCAAACGTGTATTGCACGGATTATTGCCCGAACATTGGATAAAGTTATGAGCATGGTGCGTAAAATTCTACGATACATCCTTCTTTGTTATCTATTCAAAATTAACCATGCACAGGAGTTGCTTCCTGTTGACCTGCCAGCAAGAGAGACTCTTGTTTTAGAATTTCTTGCTCGCAAGGAAGTGGACGATGAACGGAAGTGGAAGATTTTCTGGACAGACGAAGCCCACTTCAATCTGACAGGAGATGTCAATACACAGAACTGTCGAATATGCGCACCATAAAATCCACACACGAATTATCCACTACCGCTTCATACAGGAAAGGTCACTGTGTGCTGCTGGTTTACGGTATTATTTATCATAAGGCCATATTTTTTTTTTTTTTTTTGAAGAGACAGGTGTTTCCGTACGTATTACCTGTACCGTCACTGGTAACCTCTATGAGTGTATTTTGCGCAACGACGTCATTCTAGCTCTCCAACAGCGTGGACGTTTGGATGGAATCATTTTTATGCAAGATGGCGCACCTCCGCGTTTACAAATCCAGTTAAGCAGCTGCTGAAGAGCCATTTCGGAAATTATAGGATTACAAAACCGCCATTTCACTACAGCCCGGCCGTCCCGATCAGCTGATGTTAATGCGTGTGACTTCTGTCTGTCGGGCTATCTGAAATCTGTTATGTTCGATCGGTTGTGAACATGCTGTTTCTCGATTTCAACTTGTAGCAGAAAACTATGGACAGCAAATTGAACATTTCTTGCGCCGGTGACACGGAAATTAAAAAATCCGATTTGATTTTGATCCATGCTTTTTCTGCGGTTTTTGGCCCCAGGACAATTTTTCCCATCGGAGGTGATATAACCTTGCTGTGGAGGATGGGCTTACGTAACTAACACTATAACACCTGTACACCCATGCACATAAGAAATACAGTTTGTTTAACGTCTAAATTACGCCTTAGGCATTGTTGTATGATCCATTGGTCATTTGTAGTCGACACTATTAACTTACGATGCTCTCAGCGCCATCTATTGACCAATTTTCACAGTATACAGTATTGTGTGTGGTTTTTTTTTTTTTTTTTTTTTTTTTTTTTTTTTTTTTTTTTTTTTTTTTTTTTTTTTTTAATTATGACAAATATTTTCCCCCTTCTCCGATAATATTCCGTTGGAATTTGACTTTATTCTGACAAGTTATAATCACTTATACATGACTTGTGGTCGGTTAGCTCCGGCTTGTAACCTCCACCGTTCGGGTATAGCTGCACGGTCTGAAGCGCCATGTCGTGGATTACGCGGCCTTCCTGCCGGAGATAGGAGTCGTTTTTCGGGCAAGGGTGTGTGTGTGTGTTGTCATGAGGGTAAGTTAGTGTAAGTATTTTTAAGTCTAGGAACCGCAGGTCCTAAGGTAAGTACACCTGACACCGTTTGGTGTATTGTAACCAAATTAAAATGCAATTTTATATTTTTGACGACGTTACAGCGTTCAATTATTGAAATAAATCGCAAATTTCGATTCGTTATGGCTTCACTGTACTAGGTTTAGATGGAATACCAAAGTGCGGCGAATGAAAATTTGTGCACGGGCGGGATTCGAACCCGGGTTCGCCTGCTTACTATGGAGACGCGTTGACCATTCCGCCTCCGAGAACTCAATGATCAGCCCGACTGCAGAGGACTCTTCCCTGCACGTCTCCCGTCACACCCAAATCTCCATTCGCCACGCTGTCTCTCTCCTATTACCACAGCCTATTTTTTCTGTAATGCTTGCAGCCACAAACTGTATTCCCGCATCAGGGAGAACAGACCATGAGGTAACGAGACACAATTGTCGTCAGGAGCCCAGCCTCGGCTTGTAAACAATTATATATTTTGACGACGTTACAGCGTTCAATGAATGAAATAAATCGCAATTTGCGATCAGTTATGGCTTCACTGTACTAGGTTTAGATGGAATACCAAAGTGCGGCGAATGAAAATTGTGCTCCGCCAGGATTCGAACCCGGGATCTCCCGCTTCCTAGGCAGACGCGTTGACCACTCCGCCACCGAGGACAGAGTGACCAGCCCGACTACAGAGGACTCTTCCCTGCACGTCTCCCGCCACACCCAAATCTCCATTCGCCACGCTGTCTGTTTCCTATTACCACAGCCTATTTGCTGGGTGTAGCGGGAGACGTGCAGGGCAGAGTCCTCTGTAGTGGGGCTGGTCACTGTATCCTCGGTGGCGGAGTGGTCAACGCGTCTGCTTAGTAAGCAGGAGATCCCGGGTTCGAATCCTGGCCGAGCACAATTTTCATTCGCCGCACTTTGGTATTCCATCTAAACCTAGTACAGTGAAGCCATAACTGATCGCAAATTGCGATTTAATTCAAATTAAAATGGTTTAAACGATTGTAAACCTATAGGACCAAACTGCAGTCCCTAGACTGAACTACTCAAATTAACCTAAGTACAACACACACACAGCCATGCCCCACGGAGGACACGAGCCTCCGACGGCGAGCACTCGCGCGCTCCCTAGCAAGGTGACTTACAGCGCTCGGCTATTCCACTGCAGCTCTGAAAAGTTCGATGAATGGTCTCAGGAAATATAGGAAACAAGAGTTACAAACAAAATACCTTTAACGGCCTTCAAAGTAATAGCCATTGTCTACAACACACTTCTGACATCTCTTGTACAGCTGTTGGAATCTGTCAGCAAACGTTTCTTGTGGAATCGCTCGGAGAGTTGAGGCACGCATAGTTGGATCTCCGCAACCGTTGCGAAGTGAAATCCTTTCCAGGCTTCATTCTAAAGAAGCCGCAGATCGTTCGCAAGCATCCGTCGCACTCGTTCGATGTTGTCTGGTACTGTGGATGTGGACAGTTGACCCGAACGTGGCTCAACCCCCACGGCTTCCTTTCCGTCTCTAAGACGTTTAAACCACTCAGACACACACTTTTTAATACAAATAAACAATCCCTGAGACGGATTTTCGTCTCGAATATGTCAAAGACAATAACGATAAATCTGAAGCATAGAATTAAAATTTGTGATGTGGCCGGGAATCGAACCCGGACCTCCATGTTTACTAGGCAGACGTCTTACCGGTAGACCACCACACCACTAACGATATATGTGGCGGGAAATCGTACTTAGACAATTCCGAGGCGGCTTAATCGTTAGTGGTGTGGTGGTCTAACGGTAAGACGTGTGCCTAGTAGACATGGAGGTCCGGCTTCGATTCCCGGCCGCATCACAAATTTTAATTCTAAGCTTCAGATTTATCATTATTGTGTTTTACACGCTTTTTACTTGCTGCTTCAACACCATACTCTTGCGCTAACAAAACGTCGCAGTTTTGCTTAATTTGAAACAAGATTTGATGTTTACGTGTTGCTTCATTTTGCGTTCCATGTTACGACGACACGAGTTCTCCTGCTGATCCTGTTAGCTGGGTCGCAGCGTTTACTACCGCTTCATTGTAGATAGTAGTGCTTTACACGATAGTGGCCGCTTGTAGACATGTCCCTCAATGTGTGTACGCGGGCACCTCATCCTCGCCTGCGCGGTTCGTAAAATATGGGACCATTCATCGAACTTTTCAGACGCACCTTGTGCGATGACGATTAATAACTCGAAATTAAGTCATTTATCAAAAGAGAATATCACACTGAACCGTGACAAAAATCAATTTTTTTCGCAGAATAGTTTTCTTAAATGGAATTAAAAGTATTTCATAATGGCCACGAAATCGGCTCTGACAAAAGTGGGCATATACACAAAGTCTACGCTATATGTTTTTGCCTCTGCAAACATTAATAAAATTTTACAATATTTAATATGAAGCGCACTATAACTCTGTCGAGTAACGAAAATAAAATCAGATCCTCATCGAGCAAAATTATCAAACTGTAAGAGATGAAAAAATAAGATTTCTTATTATCGAATGATATGTATCATAGCGGCTTGATCGTCGTTTCTTAGCATGATTTGTACATTTGGTACACAAACATCATGTTTTTCGGGTGTACCTTTCCACAAACGGAAAAATGACATTTCTTGATAAATATCTAAAGCATGTGCAGTTAAAAACTTTGACATTTTCTATGGTAATTATTAAGACAATTGCAACGGGTTGTGTAAAGAGGGCTAAAACTACGTAATGCTCCATTTGGTCGGGCTGCAGGAAATATGCAATGTTTAATAATTTTTGAGTCAGTACTGTATGATAATCTCATTCTTCTGGAGGATACATAAATGATCAATAGTACAAGGACTATCCAAAACTATCTTTACCCTCTTTTCTGTGATAAACAGAAACCGGTAAATGGGTCCCAGAAAAAGCGCAGCGTTTCGAACATATTAATACGGTACAATATCGAGCTTAATATGAAATACTGTTTATAAAAAATCTTTAGTTGTCCCAGTTTCTTTAAATAGAACACCAGGCTATTCACTTTTCCAATTATCCAGGATAATACGTATATCTGTACCTGCGCTTAGAAACAAGTAAATTCTTTGCCGTTGCTTCCTTTTGACAGCTGCTCATTCAGTTTTTTTGCGTCCATTTTCTTCACCAAGAATAAGCTTCAGGATTAAAAAAAAAAAATTCTTGTACATTCGAGTTCCAGGTAGACGAAGTCATGGGCAACCTTAAAATGAAGATTACTTAAAGGAAGCCTGAACTTGAAAGATTTCTTTATGTGAGAAAATACACCATTGTCTGTGTCTGACCTTAAGTGAGCCATACTTAACCATGCAAAGCTGGTAGTAAATTTAAGTTTGGAACATCAGATATTGTCATCTTATTTCCAGACTTTAAAATCCAACAAAAATATGAAACTAAAAATTATTTTTATAATGACAGACATGTTTTCGTATTTTTTGTGACAGTTACTAATGAACAAGAATCCAGACTAAGAGTTAAAAGTATATTAATTTTTGGAGAACTATTTATAATAAATTTCCTCCATATTACTAATAATATCATGTGGAAAATTATTCATAGTCATAATCTACGTTACTATTGTCACCAGTCCTGTAAAGTACCAAGAAATTCTATTGTATTGAAGCATACAAGCACTCAAGGAATTTTGACTAGTTAGTCATATGTGGTACTGCTGGTTGTACTTTCATATCAATTAATAAGTTGACTGCCGTGGTGACGTCAGACGCGCGCCTGAAGGCCTCACAACTGGCCTGAGGCCTACGACAAAGACTGGCCATCGTGTCACGTAAGCAAGGTAGTTCCCGTGGTCAGCGAGAAAGACAGGCCTCAGCGCACACATCATGCCACGTAAGCAAGGTAGTTCCGAGCCGGCGCGATCGCCAGCCGATTGACCGGCTGCTGGTGCACACCCCACTGCCTCATAGCAGGCAGCCACTGACCTAGCGATTGCTCCGGCACGGAACTACCTTGCTATGTGGCCTGTCTTTCTCGCCGGCTGGCCAGCCTGTATTTTCCGTTGGCCGCGGGTAGTTCCCAGCCGGCGCGATCGCTAGCTCAGTGGCTGACCCCTATGACGCAGTGGGCAGTGCCCCAGCGGCTGGCCAGTCGGCTAGCGATCGCGCTGGCTTGGAACTACCTTGCTTACGTGGCATGACAACTGTGATCGAGCCTGTCTTTCTCGTAGGCCTCACATTTGGCCACGCTTCTGTCACACTTATAGGCTGTGGCTGCCAGCTCACTGGATGCCTGCTGGGGCACGCCCACCGGTGTGTGCTGGATGACCAGTCAGATGGCGGCCACGGCCAGTAGGTGTGACGTAGGCACGGCCTGTTGCAAGGCCTACGAAAAAGACAGGCCCCTAGTGCAGTGGTCATGCCATGTAAGCAAGGTAGTTCCGAGCCGGTGCGATCGCTAGCCGATTGGACGCCCACTGGGGCACACCCCAGTGCCTCATAGCGGGCAGCCACTGAGCAAGCGATCGCGCCGGCTCGGAACTACCTTCTTGCTTACATGGCATGTCCACTGCGCTAGGGGCCTGTATTTCCCGTTGGCCACGGGTATTTCCGAGTCAGCGCGATCGCCAGCTCAGTGGCTGACCTCTATGATGCAGTGGCCAATCGGCTAGCGATCACACCGGCTCGAAACTACCTTGCTTACGTGGCATGTCGACTGTGCTGGTGCCTGTCTTTTTCGTAGGCCTCACAAATGGCCATGCTTACGTCACACTTATAGGCTGCGACCGCCAGCTCAGTGGGTGCCTGCTGGGGCATGACCACCGGCGTGTGCCGGCCGACCAGTCAGATGGCGGCCACGGCCTGTAAGTGTAACGTAGGAACGGTCAGTTGTGTGGCCTTGTCTTCTAGGTGGTGTTGGTCAGAGCCGCCTGCTGTGTCCACCGCCGGCCACACTGCAGCCAACGTGTTAAATATTGTCATCACCAATCGTTCCGTCACAGACTGTTTCATACAGAAGGCATTGTGAGAGTAAGAGTAATTGTGAAAAGGCTGCATAAAATAATTTGCTTGCTATAATTCTCATTTCATGTAATTTTGAACTCTAGCTCATAGTGTCACACAGTAAGTTGCTACGAGAAGGAAGTGAAATTTCGTTCGTGTTGCTTATCATATCTAGTTTCTGGCTGCCTGAGGCGACTTACTCGGTGATGAAGTCATTGTAGAGCTTGGACCAGTTGGCAGGCCTGTAGAGCGTCGGCGGCGGGTTCCTCAGGATCTGGAAGAGCGTGCGGGTGGGGTGCATGTCCTGGAATGGAGGCTTCCCGTCGCCCAGCTCGATGGCTGTGATGCCTGTGGACAAAGGTGTGAGTTACCCGAGGACAGGGACCGAGGCAGTGCGACAAAACTACGTGGCAGTACAACAAGAGCCCACAGGAGCGAAGTGTTGCGTGGTATCTCTACTCTGACATTACGATCGTTACAATCTGAACTACAGTGCAAAGCGGCGGTATTTTACCACAACTACTTCACTGTTGAAAATACAGAGATGCTGTCAGACGGAACCATCCTGCTGCACAATGACCCCCTCCTTCGCTCCCTCACTGCCCACCCATCAATCTGCAAATTGGATGAAGGCTATGTACGCTTCAGCGATTCGGTTGAGAACACTGCAACATTCTCTACACAGTCCGGTTCACCGTACGATTTTCGCATCTCTGGAGGAAGGAAGAAAGACATTCGTGGATGTCGATTTCAGTCAGCTGCGTGGGCGCGATTGTGGATGCATCAGATGCCGACCGCCTTCTGAAAAATAGAAAGTAACCGTCTCGTAGCAGGTGGTGGTTACCAGATTACGGTCCCTTTGTCTCGCTTATCCGGTTTTCGTTTGAAAATGTTCAAATGTTTGTAGAGCTTATGGGACCTAACTATGGCGTCATGAGACCCTAAACTTACAAACTACTTATGAACTAGCTTATTCTAAAGACGGCACAAACATCCATGCCCGAGGGGGGATTCGATCCCCCGACCGCAGCGGCCGTGCGGACCGTGACTAGCACGCCGCAGACCGCTCGGCCACTGTGGCCGGCGGTTTTCATTTGAATGTCCTTCATTGTTATACCTGTCATTCTCATATGTTCCGTTATCATTTATACATACTGTATCTATAAGTAAATCTATGCCTCAGACAGGCAATTAGAGTTTCAGTGTGGATGCACAATTAAGTCTGATCCCTTGCGGGAGTACAGATAGAGCTGCGAGTAAGAGCACTTATTGACAGTGTGGACTCCATTCGTACAAATAAATAAAATAACGGGTATTCAGCCGTTACAATTTATTTATTTTCGGTTACAATTCAGCCATAATCGGAACTTCTTGCAGTAGATGGTGCTTGTCAGAAATTATATGCGCCCTGTGTCAAGCGTATTACGAATACCATTAGTTTGCGTAGGATGATGACAGCTGTCTGCTTGCAGAAATAAAACCCTACGTGTCGCCTTACGAAAGAAACTCTGTCCCATAGTATCGTCAGTTTTACGATGAACCAATATACAAGAAAGGGATGCAATTGTCCTTTTCTAGCCCATAGTAAGATGTTCTTATGAATCGAATTTAGATGGTCCAAAAATTGGTTAAATTTTTCTTTCCCATCGGGCCATACTACGAATGTATTATTATCTCCAAAAGATTGCTGGCTTGAAACTTCAACGTCTTCTCATAATCCTCCATAAAAAAGTTTGCTATCACGGGTGACAGTGGCCACTCCGTCAGCTTATTCATAAAATTCATTGTTGAATAAGAAATTGATGAGAGCAAATTTTGGAATAAGGCTACAATCTTATTATCAAAATGTGTACCAATCTAGGATAATGATACCACAACAAAACTTACTAGCAAATCAAATATGTTGAGCCGGCCGCGGTGGCCGAGTGTCTGCACGGCCACTACGGTCGGGGGTTTGAATCCCCCCTCGGGCATCGATATTTGTGCCGTCCTTAGGATTAGCTAGATCATAAGTAGTTTGTAAGATAGGGACTGATGACCCCGTCGTTAAGTCCCATAAGCTATACAAACAAACATGCAACATGTAAAACAAAGATGTTGAGTCTTATGGCCTCCAACCTGCTAATAAAATGTCCTGAATTCCAGATATGATGTGGACATTTACGAACAAGAGGTTTCAAGAGTGAAGGTATGTGTTTAGCCACATAATACGTGGAAGACCGGATGTTACTCACGATTGGACGCAGAGGAACATTCCGTTTATGGATCTTTGGTAGTCCTAACAGGATTTTCAGAAGAAGACGTTGAACTCGGTGTTAACCCATATAGCGCGGAATTATTTTTGGTTTTAATTTTATTTCAAAAGGTATAAATTATCTTCATATGACTGCACAAAAACGTTTTAAGTGAATTTTTCGCGAGCACTCCATTAGTTTTGGAATATTGCCCATCTTTCTGGAAGGATGTAAAAATGAATGTTTTAGAATTTTCATCTGATGGGTCATTATCATTAAAACACTGTTTACGATTAAATATATATTCATATAAATGTCGCAAAAATTAAACAGTGTTCAAGAAATAGCAACCTAACTACGAGGAAATCTTCATTATCTTTCGCATGAGTTTGAACTTTGTAGCCATATCCCACCACTTTGCAATTAACAATACAAACAAAAATTGATCTTAAATGGAAGCAGGAGATTCAAAGAAATGAATTACGACACTTTGCGCGAATTCGTAATAACAAGTAAGAAAAAATAAGCCACCATTGTCGTCCTTCGGGATGGACCTCAGAGCTATATAGGTTTCCCAGAAATCTGTAGGAAATATGACATCGACAAATTCGTAGTATTGCCTCATGATAAAGAAAAACTTAACCAGTTTTAGGACCGTGTAAACTCGATTCAGAGGAACATCAAATTTGCTATTGAGCTGAAAATGGACGGCTGCCTCCATTTCTTGAATGTTTTGGTTCATCGTAAAACTGACGGTACTCTGGGACATAGTGTCTTTCGTAAGCCGACACATACGAATTTGTATCTGCGAGCGGACAGCTATCATCATTTTCCGCAAACTAATGCTATCCTTAATACACTTGTATACAGGGCACATATGATTTCTGACAAGGAAAAGTAATGCAGAAATTGGCTACCCATTGTGCAATATCCACAAAGCCTTAAAATTAAAATCTAAAATGAAAGTTACACTGGAAGAACCAGAAGAATAGTCTTAAGAATCACTCCGATGACGGCTGAACGATATGCAAGCGAAATATTAGGGAAAGGAAATAATTGGTTACGGCTGAATACTCGTAATTTTATTTATTACTAGCTGAAAACCCGGAGTTGCCCGGGTATTTATTTATTCCTGCCTTGAGTTAGTACTTCTTCTCTCCCTTCTCTCTCTGAATATCTCCTTTTTTCTAAAATGTGTTATATTTATTGGAGAATATATAATAAATAACGCTGTCTTGCATGATGTACAAAATTATAGGTGCAGAAACAAAGAAAGATAGTAGTCAAAATACAAATTACATTTAACATTCGTACGACCTTATATTTATTGAATTATGTGTTGCACAATTGAATAATTTTTCAATTATCTATTCATTTGTATAAGTGCTGTATGTCTGTAAAATCTGTTACGGATATAATAGCGCTACGTTACGAAAAGTTTGTAGTAAAAAATAGGGGCTGCTATGATATTCCGTTTCGTGCATGTTGCACATATGTTGCTGAGGATGAAACTTTCCTAATGGATTGAATTTTATTTTTGACTTGGGAGATCTTTACCTTTCACTCACATTGCTAAACTTTATTTTATTTAGCGCACTCATTTCCGATGGCGATAAGGCCAGAATGAATCATTGTGTATCTCATCACGGTTAGAGGTATCAAATGATATTTTGACAAATAATAACATGCAAAGAGGGGAGTATTTTGCCACATGGTTACCATGCAAAACTTCATTAACTGTCGCGTTATTCAAGGAAATATAAAGTTGTAGAATAAAAAAGAGTAAAGTTAGTGATTTATTATTCGATTTACAGATATTCCTTCGTCACTAAAAATGTTTATTTCTTTGCTTCTTGTCCAATGTGTTTCAGAGCCACTACTTAGTTCCAAAACCTAATAGGAGTTACATTTCCTTCAGTTTAACGCCTAACAGTAACAGAACGGAAGTTACTAGATCTAATGAGGATTTTATGTGAGAATACTTGAAAATGACAGATAGCAAGGATTTCTTCACTAGCTAACGAACTGACTTGTTCTCATTTCCTCACATAGTAAAGCACTCTGTATTGAGATATTTAGAATATCCTTTTCATATAACTGAACAATTGAAAATGAATATTACATAGAAACACAGCACTTTTGTCGTTTGCAACTATTAAATTTGATGGGTTAAAAGAAGTCAGTACCAGTATCTTCAAGTATGGGTGTCATGCAGTAACAACATTTGCCTAATTATTAGGAGCACTAATACGGAAGAAGTGTTACTACTGGACTGGCGGGCGGATCCCAGTGCGTCATATTTAACTGACATTATCTACAGTTATACATTTCTCACAGAGTTTCTGTTTGGAGAGGATGAAAATTTGATGTATTTTGAACATTTCATTCGCTTAATGTGTTCACCTAACTTCAACAGAAAAAAAGTTCCTCGCAAGTCAAAAATTCCGTAACGTCGTCAGAAAGTGCATGGTCGTAAACTATCAGTATATGCTGTTAATAAATTATTACCAGAAATAAAACTGAAAACAAAATGTAGTGTAGTTCTTAACTAAGACATTGATGACAATTCCACGTTCATACAGTGAGTAGTTTGTGAGTGTGAGCGAGTTGAATGAAACGCGTCAGCTCGTCCGGAACGTGGCAACTCCTACAGCTTGGGGAAAAAATGGCGGATAGTTCAGCTCGGGTTTATAGGAGCCTTATTTCGAACAATGTGTTGTACGTGATCCTAACATTTACGGCGACCGTTCTCATGGATTGAAGGTTACGTGTGCAAAATTTCATAAACATTGGAAGGAAACTGTAGATTTGTGTACAATACACACAAACATACGGAGAGTCTGCTTTCTATATAAAAATGAAATACGCAGCGAAAATATGAAGGTTCCCATCCATTTGTACTAAGCGACGAGTTAAGAATTTGGGTAGGACGAGAAGCATGTGCAGGTAGCTTAATGGTTAAGGAGACCGCTGGGCAAAAGCAATCCGGATTTGAGTCCTGATCCGGCACAAATTTTGACCTTCGCCTTAGAATTTAAGTCAGTGCCTTGAAATAACAGAGATGTTCAAATATTTGTATCTAGCGTTAGTGAATGAAGTTGGTAGGGTATGAATTTAATTCTGTCTGATGTCAGTCCATCGCTTTCTACACTAGTCGTATCTATTCCACTTTCTTTGACATAAGAGTTTTCTTGGTGTTGAACCGCGTCATAATGTAAGATAGCTTTCACTTTAATAACCAGCGTTTCGGCCAACGTTACAGTTGTCTTCTTCTGGCTGTACTGATGCGACCTAGTTGTTTACAGTCACTATATTTTGTGATTTCTGTCAACTATGTGAGACAGCCATTACTTCGTAATTAAAAAACAAACTAGTGTTATCGCTGATTTTTAGCGGAGGAGTGCAAACGGTTTTATAGTATGATACTAAAGTGAAAGGAGTGGGGATCACCCGTTGTTTATTTTCCTTGCAGAGATGCCATGTTTGAAAAGACGCTATCCGTAATGAGGCAAGAATTTGGGAGGACGGGGTGGGGGACATGTAACAGGGTTCTAACCCGCAATTTGTTTAAAAAATTGACAGTAAAAATCTCCATTATAGCTTAACTGTAAATGTTAAAAACAATTGTTAAAAATAAATATATCTCTGGCACAGTATACATGACGTTAGAAGAAACAATTGCATTGATCTTTACATTCATTTGCATACGTCCTGAACAGATTAAAAGGGGCTAGAGTTAATTTAAGTGCTACTCCATAATTGATTTACACTCGCTAATGATACAACAGCATGGACATTAGTACGCCAAATCGTACTTCTACATCTACATACATACTCCGCAATCCACTAAAACAGCGTGGTGGAGGGTACCGGGTTACCAATACTAGGTACTTGCTTTCATGTTTCACTCCCTTACGGAACGAAGTAAAAACGAATTGTGTTATATGCATCCGTACGAGACCTGATCTCTCTGATCTTATCTTTGTGGTCTTTACGCGAAATGTATGTTGGCGGCAGTAGAATCGTTCTGCAGTTCGGATCAAATTCCGGCCCTCTAAATTTCTTCAACAATGATTCTCGAAAAGAAAGTCGCTTCCCTCCCGCGACCCCCATTTGAGTTTTCGAAGCATTTCAGTAACTCTCGCGCATTGATCGAATCTACCAGTTACAAACCTAGCCGCCCGCCTCTGAACTGGTTATGTATATTTCTTTAAACCGATCTATTGGGGATCCCAAACACTTAAGCAATACTCAAGACGGGGTCGTACAAGCGTTTTATATGCGGTCTCATTTACAGACGAATCACACCTTCCCAAAATACTCCAAATAAACCGAAGTCGACCATTCTCCTTCTCCATGACTGTCTTTATATGTTCGTTCCATTTCATATCGATGTGCAGCGTTACATCTAGATATTTAATCGACGCGACTTTGTCAAGCAGCACACTACTAATGCTGTAATTGAATATTACGGGATTAATTCTCCTATTCAGATGCATAATTTTACATTTTTCTACATTGAGCGCTAGTTGCCATTACTCGCAACATCTAGAAATTTGGTCCAAGTCATCCTGCATGCTACTACAGTCATTCAGTGTCAACACCCTGTTGTACACCACAGCAACATCAACAGCCGCAGATTACAACTCACAGTTCATTTTAATAGATAGAAAATACTAGCGATCCCATCACTCTTCCCTGTGGCACTCGTGATCATACCCTAGTTTCTGATAAACCCTCGCCATCGAGGTCAGCGTACTGGGTTCTTTTAGTTAAGTAGTCTTCGAGCCACTCACTTATTTGGATACCGATTCCATATGCTCGTACCATCGTTAACAGTCTGTAGTGCGGTACCGTGTCAAGCGTCTTTCGAAAATCAAGAAATATGCAGTCTGCCTGTTGCCCTTCGTCCGTCGCACGCAAGATGTCTCGAGAGAAAAGGGAAAGACGGGTTTTCGCAAGATCGTGGCTTCCTAAAGCAGTGCTGACGCATCAGAACCTTTCCCGTCTCAAGAAAATAGCATAACTACAATATCAAAAAGGAACAACTTCCTAATGTTCTGCAAAACTTATTTATTGGTCACAAACCGGCATTCGGCTTCTTAGGCCATCATCAGGTGAAAAAAAAAAAAAAAAAAAAAAAAAATGTTCAAATGTTTGTAGAACTTTCGGGACTTAACTACGGGGTCATCAGTCCCTAAGCTTACAAACTACTTATGAACTAGCTAAACTAAGGACGGCACAAATATCCATGCCCGAGGGGGGATTCGAACCCCCGACAGTAGTGGCCGTGCAGACCGTGACTGGAGCGCCTCAGTCCCCTCGACCACCGCGGCCGGCCATCATCAGGTGACAACTGACTGTAGTACACATGTTTTCAAAGATGTTATCAGAGACAATCGATACTTCACAGGAAAGTTCATCGCAAGTACTTATTTATTAAAGTTATTAACATTTATATAAAAATATAATAAGTATGTGTAATGAATCAAAACTAATATCATTATTTTTGTTGAAAAGGAAGGTTGAAAATCAAACTTATTTCAGTAGAGGTGTAGAGGGGATTGTGAAGTATCGATTGTCTGTGATAACATCTTTGTAGATCTTAACATCTTTGAAAACATGTGTACCACTGTCAATTGTCACCTGATGATGGCCTAAGAAACCGAAAGCCGCTTTGTGATCAATAAATAAGTTTTGCAGAACATCAGGAAGTTGTTCCTTTTTGATATTATTATCATGTTCTGTCAAGTACCGACGGAAAAATCAATTAATTGCATAACTACAAGTTTATTCGTCAGCAGGAGTTAAGTTACCGAGGCTGCACTTCGGTGTATATTATAGTGTTTGTACCAAACTGATGACAAAAGGGTACGGTCTTGAGTTATTTCTGAAACTATACTGGTTCATAAAATGGCCCAACGATAAAAAAGTATTGCCAAACTACTAAAGTAAATCAAATACCAAATTCCGTAATTTTAGCATAGGCTTCCGTAACACTGTAAGTTTTGCCTAGAAATCGTGGTAATTACGGAGAAATTATAATAGTTGGCATGTCTGTCCTTGCTCATCGAGCCATGTTTGGTGATCGTCGGCGAATGAGGTGAGGGTATCCATTTCTCTGGTACTGGCCGCCGGCCGCGCGGCGGCAATTGCTTACTGGTGACGCTCGCGAGTTGTGTTGTCAGTGCGGCCTGTTTGACTGGGATGGCTGGCGACTAGGAACGGGCAAGCCTATTTCTCTCTTCGTATTGTTAAGATGTTTTAAAATTGCGATGGCTTCTCTTACCTTGCTGAGCCGGATCGATGATCTCCATCAGCGATCGGCGAGTTTCGATCGACTCATTATCTTTGGCAGAGAGCCTAGTGAGACAAGTAGAAGGGTCTCTGGAGGGCATGGCTAGGAGGTGTGTGCTAGAGGCGAGAGGGATGCTACGCGCGGTATGGGCAGTAAACTGGATGTGTACGTTACGTCGCTGTCTGGGAAGTAGTCAGTGTCGGCTGCGCTGCGCGACGTGTTGGTTGCAGCCATGCCGAGCAATGGAACGACTGGCCGAGCTGCCTTGATGTGTTCCGAAGGTGTGTGGTGCACACATTACGTTTGAACTAGCTACCAACGAGTCTTCCAAGACAGCGGAATCAGCATTTTATTCTCCGGTGAGACAGTGTTATTGTGAGTTTGACAGGTTAACTGTGCGTTTAGCCTGATTTGTGATTCTTCTGCTTGGTCAACGCTCTCGGTTGATAGCTATGTAATTGAATTGTCTCGTCGCCGTTGTTGAACAGAGTGGTGGCTCAATTCCCCCTCCTGCAGATCAAGTTGTTGTAGTGTTATGTTTTACTCTCATGCTGTGTACATCTACTCGAAACTCATGGTTAGCGAGCAGGCTGCTGTTACTAACGTGGAAAATGACGAAGTAGTGGCATGTATTAAAATTATATCTTCTGGAAGTCTGAGGCGTGCTACAAGACAGTTAGCTTGAATATGAATTTTTTTTGAAGATTTATTGTTTTATATCTTCGCTGAATTATTTAAGGTTTAACCAAAGATCCTTGTTTCGAGGTTCACATATTAAACACCAGCCCTTAAGGTATAAGGTTTATATTGATTTTTTTAAAGAGAGCCCATCAGACGTATTGATTGTTTAAATGATTAGGTGTTGAATTATTAACTTGACCTCAAAATTTGCCCTTATGGCGTTGGATTGATTAACTTTTTCTATTTAATATGAAAATTCTGTTTTATTATCTGTGTATTGCAGACTAAACTGTCCATCAATTATGTGCTAGTGAATAAAAACCGGCCCAGTCCTTGATCCTTTGGTTACGTGGGGCCGGGTTCGAGATCTGTCCCACGCTACACTTGCGTTTATCCATCTCTGGCTGCTTGGCTAGTATTCTGGTTTCGTTAAATTTTATCTTTTTGCCGCTATCTTGCTGGTGTTCGGCTACTGTGTATTTACTCAATGGTCAAATGTTTGTTAAGCTTATAGGACTTAACTACGGGGTCATCAGTCCCTAAACTTACAAACTACTTATGACCTAGCTTATACTAAAGACGGCACCAACATCCATGCTCGAGGGGGATTCGATCCCCCGACGGTGAACGGCTTCGCGCATTGTAGTAGCATTACGCCTCAATGCGCTTGGCCGCTCCGCCGCGGTGCTATGTTGGCCTAATCGAATGTAGCGTTCACGTTGGTGTATGCGCGTTGCTACTGGTCTCCCTGTCTCGCCTATGTATATTTCCCCACACTCGCTTACCACCTTGTATAGTCCAGTGGCGTGTAGTGCCTGCATTTCGTCCTTTGTGGAGGCTAGCACACCATGGATGTTGCGGCTAATATAGAAGACAGGCTGGACACCAACCCGTTGAAGATGTTCACCAGTTCGATGTGTGATGTATTTTACGTAGGGTAAGCACGCTGCTCGCTGTTTTTTGTCGATCCTTTGCCTTTCGCGCCCCACGACCATTAGGAGAGAAACGGAAGTCCTTACCTCATTCGCCGATGACCAATAATAGCTCGCTATGAAAGGAGTAATAGACAAAGGCTATTTCCCACTTTCTACACCTCAGTATATTGTAATGAAGTTTCTACTCCTCCACTAATCAATATCGATGATTTTTAAAATTATGACGTATGTCATACTTGGTTCATAGTAATGACAATATACAGTGACTCTTAACCACTTGCTCACATCGGAATGCCCAGAAGGCCACTGTAACGTTGGCCGAAGCACTGCTTGTTAAAGTAATAGCCATCTTCTATTATCACATGGTAAACACTCATTTAATTATTTTGTGTTAACTGTCTCTGGCCGCCGAAGCCTTAGCAATTATAGTTCAGTTTCTTTTAGCCTTATGGCGTCATATTTCCTGAACCAAGCTTTCGGCAATAATATAATTGTCCAGCTTCATGAAGTGGGATATTATGAAACTGAATGCAGAATATTTTATGACTGGAATTGGTGGTGAAGACATAATAAAATTGAAGTTCATGCCAGATGCACCGAATTTTCATGTCTTTCATTGTTTTTCGTATCATTTGAACTATGTTTCGTACTATGATATAATTTCGAAGATACATCAGTGGTATATGAGTATACTGACTGTAAAATGCCTTGCGAAAACAATTAGTAGTGTAGAAGTAATAAACTGTGAAGTCATGCCGCATGCCGTAGTTTTATTGCATGAACATCGGAAAAGTAGCCTAGTAAGCCATAAACTTCTTTCCGATGGAGGTTCGAGTCATCTCTCAAGCATGGATGTCTTGTTTTTAGAATAAACCAATTTATGTTAGTTTATGTAGTTTAAAGTCTAGGGACTGATCACTTTAGTAGTTTGGACCCTTTGGTTTATAAACATGTTGAAACTTCTTCCTTTCATCATATTTCTGGGGCGGTCAGCGAGAAATATTTTTGTAAAATTTTTGAATTAGATGTAAAGTTTGTTGTAAGTTGCTAAGTGCTCTCATTCTCGAATTGTGGATGAAGATAGCTTCGTTCCATGATGGAGCAGTTTTTTTGTGACTCTCGGTGTTTGACTTCATATCTCCTGAACAATGAGTCGTAGGTCGATATCACCGTTATAGCGATTGATTTATTATAGTAAAGAATATTTGTATCGAATCTGGTTCAAATTGGTCCGTTACTTTAGGAGAAGATGTGTAGAGATCAATTTTTAACAATATATTCATAATCATGATCCATTCCTCTTTCTCGCAGCTACTTGCGATATGGAACTATTCATTAGTTTGTGACTCCCTGCTAAGGTGAACTTATTCTCGCATTATAGTGTCGAGTCAGATAGTGTTATTCAACATTGTACATAGTAATTGAATACTGTGCAGAGGGAAGTCGTCGATATTGTAAAGCAGTTACTTAGCTGGTGACACTCAAGGTGTACTCAAAAGTGATGGGCAGTTCGGATCACTTCACTGTTTCGAAACATAGGGATTATCTGATTGTGATTCTAGTGAGTCGACTCACTGTTTCAGTACACGAAACATCCGGCGTGCCACAGAGTCGTGCGTCGCGCTACCTCCCGTGATTCAAGTGAACCGCGCCAGCTGCAGGGCGCCGTAGCGAGTCGATTCGCGGCTTCAGCACTCAAAACACTTGACGTACCGCAGCCCTGAGTCCTGCTTCCTCCGCTTATTTACGTGAGTAGTAGGGCGATACAGCAAATATGAAACATCTATGGAATATCAACACGGTTTTAATACTTTATTCACTAGACTTAATTGAACGGCACAGCAGGGCCGGCGCAAGGCACGTGAGAAACGTGCGGCCGCACGGGGCGGCACTTTCCGAGGGGCGGCAAATCTGCCACCCCCTTTTTTTTTTTATTTTTGTAGGACAAACTCAACGTTCATGCAAAGAGGGGATTCAAAAGCAAACCTCTGAAGGAGCGGCTTCGGAAACTGTGGCAAGGCTCTTCGACTACCTTCCGGTCGACCCTGTTGAGGACTAATTTCTTCCTTGCCACTGTGGCAGAACCGTCGTGTTTACGCCGTAGGAACACAGAGGAGGAACGAGTCTGTCGTACATGCCAGTATTCTTATAGAGCGTTGCCAGTCTGTTACGCGCCTTGCGTTTACTCACAACTAATATTGCAGGAGACGAAATCTAATTTGGCATTTCAAATGCAATGTTTGATACTGCGATTATGTGTTAAGCCTCCAGCAATTTTGCTAAGCCCTTCAATGGCAGTTTCCGTGTGTTTTATTCTTCCCGCATTATGAATAAAAATGGTTGAACATTACTAGTCAAACATGTCCAACACCTACAATGACTAGATGAATTCCGAATGGGTAAATACGCAGCGAGTAATTACAAGGGATAAAGACATTGCTATCCGGTTTTTGGTTTTTGAGCCATGAAACACCTGTCTGCGCCTGCATGAACGACAATAAAACTCTGACCGGCACTTTTGTTTGACAATACTACTCGCACACTATCACTTTGCCAACATTTGTTTATTGTATACGGTTTTCCGTTGAATACATTACCTGTTCACAACTGAAAAATATTTATTTACGTTAATTTTGTAAGTTCATGTTGCGCGGGATTAACCGAGCGGTCTAAGGCGCTGCAGTCATGGACTGTCCGGCTGGTCCCGGCGGAGGTTAGAGTCCTCCCTCCGGCATGAGTGTGTGTTTTTGTCCTTAGGATAATTTAGGTTGAGTAGTGTGCGTGTGAGCTTAGGGACTGATGACCTTCGCAGTTAAGTCCCACAACATTTCACACACATTTGAACATTTTCGTAAATTCACAAGTCTTGTTAAAATTAGCTGTATTTCTTCAATCAGGTTTAACTCTATTTTTGAGCTGGTTTCCAGCGACTGTTTTGTACAAATCTGTAGAGAATGTCATATCAGTGGCATTTTTTGTTTTTATTTTCCAGATCTACATATATTTCGGGTGCAGTGTGGCTATTCTCAATGCTTTATGTCTACATATATATCGTCATGCTGAACGTAACTGTCAACCTCGTGGTTGACACACATTAAAAGCTTTTGAGACTGGCCACTCAGCGGCCGAAACCTGGGCAGATCTGAAAAGTAAAAACAAAATTTGCGATTGATTGCTGACATTTCCTATACCTTTGTTTAAATGAAATTCCACAAGCATTTTGAAAAACAAAAATCGTGGGGTTGGAGGGTGGGCGGCAATTTAGCAGCTCGCAAGGGGCGGCACTTGGGCTTGCGCAGGCCCTGCGGCACAGGATTTGTTTGCTACTACGATTTTACAATCATGCTAAAGCGTACACGGTTCCTAAGTTAGTCGTATTTTCGTACAAACAAATATTGAAATGAACGAAGCACAAAATAATGTTTTAATGACAGTCATGAAACTTTTTCCAACCTTCAAAATCTCACAATTAAGTTTAAATAAGAAAAGAAAGATTACGGTTCAAATCTCTGTGCATCCAGAAATGAATAACTTTTCTAACAAATCAATATAAAGAAAATATTTAACATTTGTTCCTAAGACATATTTAATGCTATTAACAAATATTACTAAAAGTATCATCGTAAGGAAACACATTTCACAATTTACGTGACGAAATCAGAGTACTGAACTAAAGCTTTCCAATGCCCTGATAGATATTCTAATAATCATATTCATTGCCAGTCAGTCAAATAAGATAGTTTTTTTTAATTGAAAGTCAAAAATGTTATTTTTGACATCTTCTTACTGAGGATGCGGTTTCGTCTCACAGAAATTATCTGTCTTTGCTTCGAAAAGATGCGTTAACTTGCCACAGATGTAGCAACAATGTATAAACATTGCTTCGCAATTTCGAATAATGACGGAAACAGTTTTCGGTGCTCATTCCACTAAAGAAGAGGGTTCTCAGTTCGGGGCAGCAGCTGCTTGACAATATATTTGTCGACTTTTCGTTGATTCTTGCTGCTCTTGGATTATCCATCTTGTCGAACGACAATTTCTAAAGCTTGATGTATCGCTCTTGCTGTGCAGGTCTAGGAAATTCCGTTTGCGTTGTGGACTTCCGCAACGTGCAACATTTGTTGAATATGCTTGAAAAAATTTGCTTGTAACGTTCGTCCTGCTTTGACTCAAATCCATATTCTTTGAATCGGGATCAAAGTACGTCGCTTCCCAGAGAAGTTTCAAGTTATGATACCTCTTCAACATTTTCTCCTTTAGTTCCCCACTTAGACATCAAACGAGAAACAAAATGTTCCCATCTGGATATTTCCCTTCCAGGTGATCCAGATATTTCAATAATCCTTTGCTTAAGAAGGGCACTTTAGATAGAGTAACGCAGTTTACACTACTTAGTTCACTTCCTCAAAACATCAAAAGACTTCACAGCTTTTCTCCATGGTATCCTAGCCTTCAAACCTCAGCTGAAGGGTAGCGTAATTCAAAATCGTGCGTGGCACGACAAGGGAACACTCTAGCGTTAAAATTTCAAATCTGTTGCACGCCTGGACGCTGTGTCGAACTCACTCAGGCAGAGAGACAGCAAAACGCATGTTACCGGTACCTAGCGTCAGATACATGAATCACAAGATTCGTTGTTTCGAAAGTGCCGATGAAAGTTTCGACTCAGTCGAACAGTTCGCTGATCAAGGGCTGGATAACGCCAACGATCCCCCTACGGCGCCCCGCGCGCCAGGGCCGCCCCATCTCCGTGCTCCCCTCCGGCATTGTGGTGGATCACTTGCTGTGGGCCATAGCGGATGTCGACCTCACACGTACGGTCATCCAGACATATGAACATCGCCCCAGGGGGCCCACAGCTCTTTTGTGGGTACGTGTGTGGCGCGCACCGGGCTCCGAGCCGAAGTAGCCTTTCTTCCTCCCCAGGCTGGGGAGCCATCCATACCATCTCCGCTTCGGCGTTTGAGATTCTCCCTTATCTCACTTTCTATCTCCCTCTCTCCATCCTCTATTCTTCTTCTTTCCTCCCTGGCGTGTCTGAAGGCCGACCCACGCATCCCCATGCGTAGCAGGTGACGGGGTAACGCGTAATTCCCCGCCCCGGGTAGACAAGTGGGGCACGTATGTACCCCCTGGTAGAGGCCAGGCCCAGGGAGGGGTGATTACCCGAGCTGATGCCTCCCGACCATGCTGATTGGTCCCTCCGTCCGTTTCTCGGGAGGTGGGACCTGAGGTGTGAACAATCACCTAAGGCGGGGTAGCGCTCAGTGAGGTTCCCCATTGGGAAGGAGCGCGCCATCGGAGACGCCGGTAATCATGGCGGACACTTCCGCAATGACCTCTCTCTCTTCCCTTTTGACTTCGACCCAATAACGAAAGTTAGATGCTCCTCAAACAAAGAAAATACTACCAAACTTTCCTAAGTTTGTTACCCGTACTGATGGTCATGATTTCTCTAAGGTCAATCCCTTCATAATTCAGAAGGGTGTAGATGCCATTGCAGGTCCGTTAAAGAAATGTTCTCGACAACGTAATGGGAGTTTGCTGTTAGAAATAGATAATGCCTTTCAGGCTCAAAAACTGACCAGAGCCACACTTTTGCACATCTTGCCGGTAAAAGTCGAAGCCCACCGCACCCTAAACTCTTCACGTGGGGTGGTCTACTCTCGATCCCTCGATGGGTTATCGGACGAAGAAATAAAGGACTATTTGACTGATCAAGGCGTCATAGCTGTCCATAGTTATGAAAAAGGCTGATACAGGTTTGATACCAACCCAAACCGTATTGTTAATAACTCTTCTGGGTATTAGACCGCATCGTCAATATATCAAATATTTCACCGACGTTTCGGCCGCTATTGCAAGCGACCATCTTCTAGGTGTTACGTTTACTGCTGGATGAGGGAAAGCTGGCGTCTTAAATATTAAATGTTACCAGTTATCATTGGCGGTTTCAGAGCTCTTATCATTGGTATTAGCTTTATTTCTTCCTATTGGTAGAAAGGGAAGTCCAGGATTGGTGTTTATATTAATGTTTGCCATTGGTAAAAACTGGCGAATGAGGAGCGCTGGTAGCAATGACGTAGCTCTGATGCCTAGCGCCGGCTAGAGCGTGCTGTTTGCTCTGTGTACGCGCGGCCGCTGTTGTCTCCGGGCTATGTGGGCCCCTATGGACCGCACTGCGCGCAGTGTCGTCGCGAAGCGCTGCTACTGCTGGCAACCGAGACGTCGGAAGTCTATACCCGTCTTCTCTGTTCATATTTCCGGGTCTCTTAGCTATTTCTATTGCTTCCCTGATTTTCTTTTTCAAAGTGAGGGGTTGTTTGGCCAGTACAGTGATTTCCTGAAAACCTATGTTTGCCGCACTCTTCCTGTGTTCTGTTACTGCCGACTTCGTATGCTGTCCCAGCCGAATGTACCTCTCGTGTTCGGCTATCCTTGTGTTAATCGGCCGCCCAGTTTCTGCAATGTTCACCTGGCCGCTCTCACAGCCGATTTCGTAGATTCCAGCAGTGTGCAACTGACAAGTCACTAACATCAATACACTACTCCGCTGCTGTAAGCAAAATCGTAGCCATTTTTTCAGTGTATAACACCTTAGTTATGGGAATAAAAAGCGCAGCAGCGTCATCCATAAGTTAATTGGTATACAATGTAACAGTGCCTCTATCGGATCTTTGCTATACTAAGCTGCTATTAAAGCATAGCATGCACCAGTAACTACAAATTACGATATATTTTCTTCCCCGGATCCGATTTTGATGAAAAGCTTATGTTACTCTCCAAACTATTCTCAATTTACCGGTGGAAACCAATGAAAGTTCGTGTAGTACTTTTGGAGATTATCTTCAAGAAACACAAACACGATGGATTTTAAACAAATGATTAAATATCTTTTTCTCTTATCCGATTTTAATTATTGAAGCCTTAATGTAACAACACAATATGCTCAAGTTGCGCGTGAAAACCCCATGAAAATTCAAGTAGTTTTGGAGATAATCGTATTCAGAGACACAGACATGACGGTCGTAGATAAAAATTTTCAGATTACGATATTCTTTTTTTCCGTGATCCGATTTTTATGAAACGAAGTCTATATGTTGTCCAAAGTTATGCTAATGTTAGCTGTGAAAACCCCATGCAAATTCGTGAAGTATTGGAGAAAAGGATTTTAATAGTTGAACAAACACACAACGGCTACTGAAAACACTTAAAATTACGATATGTTTTGTTTTAGTGAGCCGATTTTGATAAAATTATGCTTGTATGTTGGCCCAAACTTTTTCTCGAGTTTCCTGTGAAAACCGCATGAAGCATCGTCCAGTAGTTTTGAAGATTTAAGTGAACAGCGGCAGGCCTACATTTACAGATTTATTAGTATAGAAGATGTCGTCGTTCTTGCGTTTAGAATCTGGTAACCCTAACGTAGAGGTGGTGGAGACTTCCTTTACTTTCCGGACTGCATTTCCTTCTAGACTTGCGCATAATAGTTCGCGATCGGAAGAGCTCACTTTAGTTCGCGCTTTGCCGCGAACTAGTTCGTTCTTTTAGTTCGTCCGCTCCCAGTGACGGCTGAGCGGCGTGGTGTGCGCATGCAGATGGAGGGAGAAGTTGTTGTTGTTGTTGTTGTTGTTGGATTTTTGAAGGGACTAAACAGCTACGGTTATGAGTCCCTTGTTCCGGTCTGAGAGATAAAACATTGTGTTAAGCGTTCCTAATGAAATGCGTTAACAAGTCAAAGAGTAAGAATCACTGGTAAATATGAGGAAAGGATACAAGTAAAAACGAAGAAGAAAAAACACTGCCATTAAATCACATGATAAAAAAACCAGCTGCGCGAATAAAATCTATTACACGTTCAACCATAGAAGTATCGTCTCCTAGCATAAAAGAAAGCGCATCTGGCAGATTAAAAGATTGTCGCAAGGCAACTAAAAGTGGACAGTCCACCAGAATGTGGACCACTGTCAAGGGGGCGCCACAGTCACATTGTGGTGCGTCCTCCCGCCGAAGAAGGTGGCCATGCGTCATCCATGTGTGGCCGATTCGTAGGCGACAGTGGGAGAAGTTCCCCCACGTAGCTGCTTCATGCGCTTGCTGCTTGAGCCGCTAACGATATCACCCAAACCATAAGAAAAAGTTTGTGGATAATTTCTCGCGTTTAAGTTTAGAGTTATGTGTATATCTTGGCATTATGGAATTTGTCAGATATTGAAGATTGCAGAATACTTCAAAACAAATTTTATAGCACTGAACTATCTAATCTAGCAGGCAGACGCTCACCTCGAAATGGCTCTCATCAGCAGAAGGCACACACATGATTTTTAATTCTGCTGCACGCTCTCTCGATATTGCCCTTCGGTCTTCGGAAAAGAATCCAACGAACTAAGATCTGAGGTACGTTTGGCATAATAGTTCGCGACCGGTAACGCATGTTTTAGTTCGCGACCGGTAACGCATTTTTAGTTCGCAGCTCGGCCGCGAAGTAGGTCGCTCTTTTTAGTTCGTCCGCTCTTTTTGGCCTTTACTACCACTACTAAAAGAGCTCTTTCTTTTGTTATGACAGCTTTTTTATATAATGATCAGTGATGCCCAAGCGTGTGTTATTATCCGTATTTTTGTGCAATTAGACATCAAATACTTAAGCAAATAAACCAGTTATTTACACGAAATTCTTTACTTCTGTACATTATGGAATGAGGTTTATATTTAGACATTAAGGTAAAAAGAAAAGGTAAAGCTGTCAACAATCCGAAGATTGGTTTGATCACCAGTGTGCTTTACTAGGCATGGTCCTGTTTGGAGGTGGTATGCCGTTGCCTTCCTCCGACCTTCGGACTGACTTACCCAGCCAGTTATAGGGGGACCTACAGTTTAACGTGGGTTCAGATCCACGGTTCTACTCGGTATTTTTCACATGAGTAATACTGCCAGAGGGGAAAGTGGAAAGCGACAGATAAAAATCCTAGTACTTGGCGGGGATCGAACCCGAGCCCTTTGGATTGGTAGTCTGGCACTCTACCACTGTGCAACCGAGGCACATACCTTAGAAAAGAAAATTTGTGGCAGTTAATTATGAAACTGCAGCTGAGCTGCATCTCAGCTCTAAATGACGGCAACTGGCAGAAGGGAATCACGCGATTCTGCGCGCTCTCGCGTCCTCTCGCTGCTACCCGTCAGTCTTCGGAAAAGGAGCGGACGAACTAAGAGGCGCGGGATCTGCGAAATAGTGAGCGTAGTTTGCCTGGGGGAGCGCTGTTCCGAACTAGTTCGTTCGCGAACTACACGATACTATTTCCTCCCCCCTCCCCTCCTTTCCTGTCCTCACTCCTTCCTCCCCACCGGAAGACTGATAAACTCAGTAGTTTAGCCCCCCTATACAAATGTTCAAATGTTCAAATGTTTGTTAATCTATCGGACGAAACTGCGTGGTCATTAGTCCGTAGCTTACAAACTACTTAAACCTAGGTAAACTAACCTAAGGACGAACGCACACACCCATGCCCCAGGGAGGACTCGAACCTCTACGGCGAGCAACCGCGCGCTCCGCAGCAGACGCTTTAGACCGCTCGTCTACTCCACGGCGGCCCCGGCCGCGCCCCCCCCCCCCGCCCCCTACGGCCTACTGTCATTTCCGAATGTGTTCGGTCGTATCATTGACTGTCCGATGAAGAGTTCATCCATTTGTCACAGGAGCGGAACATTACTTTCAGAGGTAACACACTATAGAGGGAGCATTGACCTCGGTCATACGTCATTTTCGTGGAACGAAGTGCCAGGGAGGTTTTGACTCTCATTTGTTCGAATACATTTGGAGGAGAAGGTGGTGTCACGAGAGAGATTTATTTGTTAAATTTTTGAAGCCGTCAGAAGAGTTTATAACACCGAATAAAGTTTGTGTAGTTAGATTTCGTGTTTTTCTTATTACTATTTCCATTAAAGTAATATATTTTTGTGTCAGTGCATTGATGTTCGCAACAGTGTTTTCAGTGCACAAGACTGAGTACCTTGTGGACTTCCACGGCTTAATGTGCTTATCGTCTGCTGCAATGTTCAAATGTTCAAATGTTTTTAAAGTGTATGGGACTTAACTACGGGGTCATCAGTCCCTAAACTTATAAACTACTTATGAACTACTTACGAACTAGGACGGCACAAATATCCATGCCCGAGGGGGGATTCGAACCCCCGACCGTAGTGGCCGTGCAGACCGTGACTGAGGCGCCTCAGTCCCCTCGGCCACCGCGGCCGGCTGCTGCACTGTAAATGTAGGTTGGCTTTGACCTAAAGTTTGTTGACAAATTTAACTGGTGTGACTGCAATAAAGCTTCGCGTCTTAATATTTCATATCCCATGTAGATCCAACCAAACAGCGCAACCCCTCGTCCCAGACTTACCGATGGCCCAGACGTCGACCCTGTTGTCGTAGCCGGCCTGCTCGCCGACCTCTGCGGCGACGCCCGCGCAGCTGCTGATCAGCTCCGGCGCCATCCAGCAGGGCGAGCCCAGGCAAGTGCTGCGACGGCCCTCCGCGGACTCCAGCTCCCTGCCGACACACACAGCAAGCGCAGCGGTCAGCCAAGCCAGCCATCTGCTCCTACTACACTTACATGATAGCTGCAAAGTAAGGCAATAGTTTTATTAACTTTAGGAAACAAGGCTTAAAAATAATGCTGTACATTACATTTACAAAGCGGTGTTCTTTGATCTGGAAAAGGCATACGACACCTGCTGGAGGATGGGCATCCTCCGCACTCTGCATACATGGGGATTTCGGGGTCGTCTGCCAATTTTTGTCCGGGAATTTTTAACAGACCGTGTGTTTAAAGTGCGTGTTGGTCCGGTTTTATCGAGCACTTTTATTCAGGAGAACGGGGTCCCCTAGGGCTCGGTCCTGAGCTAGGGATGGGAAAAACCGACCGGTTAAAACCTATACCGGTATTTTCGTTTTGAATAGCCGTTTTTTTCGATATTTATTTGGTGTCGGTTGTAACCGGTTTTTTTAATTTATTGCCAAGAACCGGGTAAAAAAACGGTATGACTACTTCCTGAGTAGTGGTTCAAAATGTTTTTTTTTGTAAATAATTTTAAAATATTAAGACTAGTATATCCTAATATTTAGGGCTATTCCTAAACTTTCCACTGCTGTGAAATATTAGGTCATCGCAGTAACTAAGAAAAGCGATCAGTGATCATTTAAGAACAATCCCGGCAGTCAGAAACGCGCAACAAACGCGTGGCCTACTTAAGAACTGGTGCAGCTATTGAGGCATCGATCCATCTGTTGCCGTGTGGCGTGGCCTATTAGACGACGCGCGAGCACCGGCAGTGTACAAGACTTGCCTCCGTCTAACTATGCAGCAGTTCCTTGCGCTGTCGTTGCCAGACATCGGTTGTGTCTTAAATGGTACCATCCAGAGTGTGGAAGGACTTCACGAAGTACGGTAGCAGTGAGGTACAATGCTCCATTTGCTTTAAAAAGCTGAAAATGGGTGGAGGTACTACAAACATGCTGTGTCATTTAAGGAGAAAACATCCAAAATGTTTCTTGTAAGAGAACGTAAATTCGATTCATATACCTATTATGTAAGCTTGAAATAATAAGTTTTTATGTATTATTTATGTATTATATTGTTATGGTAACAAGTTTCATTAATGTGATTCCTTGAAAGCGAGGGGCTGTTTTAATAACCATTATGGGTTTAGGTAACACTGATCATGTGGTGCCTCGCGAGGTAGCCGTGCGGTTTAAGAATCCATGTTATGGTCTGCGCGGCTGCTCCAGTCGGAGGTTAGAGTCCTCACTCCTAACTCGGTCATGGGTGTTTATGTTGTCCTTAGCGTAAGGCAGTTTAAGTTACATTAAGTAGTTTTTAAGTCGAGGGACCGATGACCTAAGCAGTTAAGTCTCATAAGATCTCACACCCATTTGAACATTCTTTGATCGTATGGTACACAGCTTCCCTAGTTCAATTAGCGTAAATTTACACTGACAACAATCATACTGTTAGTCGGAACTGTGACTTTATTTTTCGAAATAGTTCTACAGCACTGATTGAAGGTCATTTACCGACTGTAACTTATATATATATATTGTGTATATAACGAGATATTCGTATACGCTGGCTCAAGTCCAACTTACGGAGTGGTTGGCACAGTATTCGTAACTGCCGGATCGAAATACTAGGCCAGTAAATCTGTATGCTTCAAATATCGTCTTCTACGGACTCCTGGCTAGGCTTACACACACTTTTTTTTTTTTTTTTTTTTTTTTTTTTTTTTTTTTTTTTTTTTTTTTTTAATAGTTTACGGGACTTAACTACGGGGTCATCAGTCCCTAAACTTACAAACTACTTATGAACTACTTACGAACTAGGACGGCACAAATATCCATGCCCGAGGGGGGATTTGAACCCCCGACCGTAGTGGCCATTCAGACCGTGACTGGAGCGCCTCAGTCCCCTCGGCCACCGCGGCCGGCTTACACACACTCAAGAAGGCGTAGCATTGGGAGGGGAACTTGCAAAAGACTCGTGATTTGTCGTATAACGTAAATTTACCTAAATTTTAACTAAATTTCGTAAATTTCTGTTTCGGCCGAAAACCGAAAACCGGTTATTTAAAAAACCGGTTATCTTGAACAATTTTTACAGTGTGGTTAAACTGGAGATGAAAAGAACCGGTATAACCGAAAACCGGTTATTTTAACAATAACCGCCATCCCTATCCTGAGCGTCGTTTTATTTGCAGTGGCAATCAATTCTATAGCCAATCATCTACCACCCAGAGTGTCGGCGTCCCTCCTTGTCGACGACTTCGCGATCTACAGCAGCTCTGAGCCAACGGGTCTCCTGGAGAGGCGCCTTCAGCGGTGCCTAGACACTCTCCACACATGGAGTATGGACTCTGGCTTTCGATTCTCGGCTGACAAGACAGTCTGCATGAACTTCTGGCGGCGGAAGGAGTTCCTTTTCCCGTCCATTCACCTGGGCCCCATAGTACTTCAATTTGTGGAGACGTTCTTGGGACTTGTTTTCGTCAGGAAGTTGGTCTCCCCACATATCTCGGTTGGCAGCTCGCTGTACCCGCTCTCTCAATGTGCTGCGGGTGTTAAGCGACACCTCGTGGGGAGCTGATCGGTTTACTCTCCTCCATAGTTCGATCCAAACTGGACTATGGAAGCATCGTTTATTCTTCGGCTCGACCGTCCATACTGCGCCGCCTTAAAACAATCCACCATCAAGGGATCCGTTTGGCCACGGGAGAGTTTTACACTAGCCACGCTGAGCGCCTAGATGCCGAGGCCGCCGAACTACCCCTTTCTTACCGTCGGGAACTCCTGCTTAGTCTTTACGCTAGCCGTTTTTCATCCGTGCGACGACACCCAACATACGCAGTTCTCTTTAATGACTCACTTGACGGTCTATTTGCCGTGCGCCCGTCTGCTCTGCTACCACCTGGAGTACGCTTGCGTTCGTTACTTGTCCAGCTCGGCGTTATAATACCTGCTATTTCCTCGACTGGAGAGAGCACCTCTCCAACCTGGCTAAGCCCCGAAGTCCGTATAAACTTGGACCTTCATTCTCTTCCAAAGGACTCTACACCTAGTTTCGTTTACCGGAGAGAATTTCTCGCACTACGGCTCAAATTTGATGACAATTTGTTCATCTACACTAATGGCTCAAAGACAGACCAAGGTGTTGGGTGTGCCTTTGTACTTGGCAACGCCTCGTTTAAATATCGTCTTCATGAGTGGAGTTCCAGTTTTACAGCTGAGCTGTATGCATTATATCAAGCCACCCAATACGTCCGGCGAAACTCGCTCAATAAGAGTGTCATTTGCTCGTACTCTCTAAGTGCTCTTTTGAGCCTTCGCTCGCTATATCCGGTCCATCCCCTGGTACAAAGCATCCACAATTGACTTACCTCTATTTCAGCGAGCGGAACTACTGTGACGTTTCTGTGGGGCCCTGACCACATGGGAGTGTTGGGGAATGAGTCTGCGGATACAGCTGCCAAGGAGGCAGTTCTCCTTCCTCGGTTATCTACCTTTCTACTAGCTCTGACGACCTTCGCGCTGGTGTCTACCGGCGTATCATCTCCCGTTGGTTTTTACATTGGTCTCCCTGTCAGGGAACAAATTGCGGGCCAATAAACCTGTGCCTGAACTTGGTCAACGACCCTCTTGTCGAGAGGAGATTGTCCTGGCCCGGCTTCGTATTGGCCACTGCCGTTATAGCCACCAGTGTTTCCTTCGTGGTGATCCTGCTCCCTTATGTGAGCTCTATGACGAACCTTTTGCTGTATACCAGCTCAAAAAAAAAAAAAAAAAAAAAAAAAAAAAAATGGGAGGAATATTCGTGTAATATTTCGTTTGGTGACTTGAAATACGAAGACAGACTATGAAGATCACCGGCCAAATTCTTCAAAAGGACGACGACGAGTACATTTACTTTTGACTATGTTCTCAATGAGTTTTTGTTATTACAAATCATCAACTAAATAAGGTCGAAATAAGTCTTATTGGAAAACGCCAGTAAATCATTTATTCCGACCATTTATGTGAATAGTTGGTGTAGCGAAGGGTTAGCGGCCTGGGCTACGACCTTTTAATTTTTACGTTCGCTTCCCGTTCCATCTTATATTTTAATTACTGCAATTACAACCTTTTCACCTGTTATTTGTGCAAAGTTTTATATATTATCTTTAGAAAGCACCACAAATTATTTTTTAAATATTTTACCCATATTTCATATTCATTGCAAACACGTATCCAGCTGTAGACCTACCAAACACATTAAATTCCTACTGAAACGTTATATCCTGTCATTTTACTCAGAAACGTAATTTACACGCATCGCGTTTGACATCTCAGAGTTATCTCTGAGGAGTAACTTTGTTGTTATTGCAAATGCACAAAGCACACAAATGCGAGTTTTTATTCAAATCACGTTCATCGTAGTGTAAATGAAACTATCACTCAGAATAAAAATACAGATGACTGATATATTAGAAACATTTTAAATATTTAACTTCAGTCGTCTATAAAAGCCAAAAGAAATTTTACGAGCTATTTATACAAAGCAAAATACTTCATTATATGTACAACTTCAATTTTATTTTCTGTTATTTCACAAACAGTTGCAGTTTTATAAACTGCAGAGATTATTAGCTCGCAGAATTCTTGCGACATCCTTCAAAACGTCTACAAGCAGTCGATTCTCGACGAAACTCGACACTTCGTAGCGCGTGCGACAGCGACAAGATTCAAGCGGGCTTGAAACTCAAATGCCGCTCGTTGTAGCGCGAGACACGCAGCGACAGGCAGCGCCACAGTCGGCGCTCACGCAGGACATGTGGCCGTCTTTCGTCGCGTGAAGCTGTCGCAAGAATGTGTAGCCCACACACGCCGCGGGCTAACAAAGTACTTCCCCAATGGGCGTAACGTCACCATAAAATTTCCGAACTTACAAGGACACCTTCCGGTCTCGAAAATTCAGTTTGGGATGATAAGACTTCACGTGATAGTAGTATACCCCCAGTTAGAAATATTTTAAACCGCACTAAGCAGAAAATTTCTGAAAAAAGGCTCTGAAGTTTAAAGTGCAGGACATATTATAGGTAGTGAGCTATGTTTAGCAGAGTTGTAAGCGTAAACTACAGGCCTATTTCATTAACTTCAGTTTGCAGCAGGGTTTTGGAACATATCCTGTATTAAAATATTATGAATTATCTCGAACAGAATGACCTATTGGCCCAAGGTCAACATGGATTTAGAAAATATCGTTCATGCGAAACACAACTAGCTCTTTACTCACACGAAGTGATGTGTGCTATCGACAAGGGTTTGCAAATTGATTCCGTATTCCTTGATTTCCAGAAGGTTTTTGACACCGTATCTCACAAAGGACTTTTCATCAAATTGCGTGGTTATGGTATATCGCCCCCCTAAATTTGCGACTGGATAGGGGATTTCCTCTCAGAGGACACAGTTCGTAGTAATCGATGGTAAGGCATCGACTAAAACAGAGGTGATTCCGGGCGTTCCACAGGGTAGTGCTATTAGTCCCCTGCTGTTCCTAATTAACATAAACGATTTTGGGGAAAATCTAGCTCTTAGGTTGTTTGCAGATGACGCCGTCATTTACCGTCTAGTAAAATCATCTGAAGATCAAAACCAACTGCAGGACGATTTGAATAAGATATCAGTATGGTATAAAAATTGGCAATTGAATCTAAATAAGTGTGAAGTCGTTCACATGAGTACAAAAATAAGTCCGTTATACTTGGTTTACATGATAAATCAATCAAAAGTGAAGGCCGTAAACTCCACATAATACCTAGGAATTACAATTACTTCTGACCTAAATTGGAAAGAACACGTAGATAATGTCGTGGGAAAGGCGAACCAGAGACTGCGTTTTATTGGCAGAACCCTTAGAACATGCAACAGAACTACAAAAGTAACTGCATTCACTACGCTTGTCCAATTTTGGAGTATTGCTGTCCAGTGTGGGATCCTTATCACGTGGGTTTGACGGAGAACATCAAGAGTCCAAAGAAGGGGAGCTCGTTTCGTATTGTCACGATACAGGGGAGACAGCGTTACGGAAATGATAATGGATTTGGGATGGGAATCATTAAAACAACGGCGCTTATCGCTGCGGCGTGGGCTACTTACGAAATTACAATCGCCAACATTCTCCTCCGAATGCGAAAATATATTGTTGACTCCCACTTACATAGGTAGAAATCACCAGATGTAATTAGCAGCATTGGCCGTTAATGTTATATTTTAAAAAACCACAGATCGATTTCGATCACATAATGATCATCTTCAGTGTCCTTCCAACGAGCATATGCATGCCCTGAATGCAACTGCAACGGTAATTTGCAGTGTCAAAGTTTGAAATAAGCGCGCTTAGAAAATTCACTAATGGAGTAGGAGTTGGCCACTAGAAAGTCTTTTAGGTTCCTCTTAAACTGATCTTTATTTGTAGCTAAATTTTTTATATTTGATGGTAAATTATTGAAAATGTGTTCCTGAGTAGTGGACCCCTTTTTGAACTAAAGTAAGTGCTTTTAGGTCCTTGTGTAGATCATTCTTATTCCTAGTAATGTATGTATGAACTGAGCTGTTTGTTGGGAAAAGGGATATATTATTTATGACAAATTTCATTAAGGAATAAATATACTGAGAGGCAGTAGTTAATATACCCAGTTCTTTGAAGAGGCTTCTACAGTCCGTGAATTTACTCCACAAATAATACGTATTACACGTTTTTGACTGTGAATACTTTTGACTGATTTGAAGAGTTACCCCAAAATATTATATCATATGACATTAGGGAATGAAAGTAAGCAAACATCTCGTAACAGTATCACACCTATAACACTATACGCAAACATTTGGGGTACACACTTCCTCCCGGGGGGGGGGGGGGGGGGACGTGTGGGAAACCGTTTAAAGATGCGGAATTGTTCCATTTCTTAAAAAGAAAATAGTCTAATGTAATTTTTAATTAGCAGCAACCGTCATTTCATGTATAAAGCTCCTTGTGATGCAACTGATAATTTATTTAAAATTGTTATTACAATTTAAAATTGTTATAATTATTAAAACAAATAATAAAAGTATTTCTCACCAATGGCTCGAATTCTGAGCACCTGCATGACAATAAGGCACCAATACTACTTGAGCTATCTTGCAGCACTGGCGTACAGACTTCATTGACTATATGCCATGCTTTAAACTTTACAGCCCTTTTTCTTGGAATTTTCTGCGTAGTGCGCTTTAAAACTTTCATGGGTGGATAAAACCTTGAAGTGCACTACTAATATGCGAAATCTCTTCCCAACCTGGATTTCCGCGATCGGAATGTGTCCTTGTCAGTAAAAATTGCACAACTGTGCATAACATAGTCTCAACAATATTAATGCTGCAAAGTAGAAATCTTAGATTTAAGTGTGAATTAATGTAACATGGTAGAATTGTTCGTATGAATGTAGTTTATTGATACTACAAATTATCAACAAAAAATCAAAATGTAAAGACGTAGAATAAGTGCCTTTTATGCTGTGGCGTTGCCATTCGCTACAACGTCGGCGGTCCACGCAGGTCGCCGCGCCAGTATAAGACGGGCGATAAATCGCTCTTAAAGACCTTGTAAAAATACTCCCCCTGACGGCGCTGATGTCGCGGAATAATTTAAAACTTCATACGGCCGCCATGGTAGTGGCAAGTGTCAGATAAATGAGTGTTATTAGCAGGTAAATGGTGTATTAAATAGCTACTGCGGGATATATACACAAGCGATAGTCACGTCTGTATTGTTTGACTATCGCAGTGTACATGAAGCACGATGGTGTAGAGCTACTCAGCGTTTAAATACACAAATCAATTTAAGAAAGGAATAAAAAGATAGAGTACTGTCTTTCCATTTATATTTCTCAGGAATACAAGTAGTCCTACTAGTGTTCAGAGATTGTTACTCTTGCTTAAGACTGTTAGTCAAGGCAATAAAGGATTGAATGAAATAAAATAACAGCTTTTATAATACTGGTAGCTCTTAAAAGGATCTACTTTAGGCAGTACTGGTAGACAGGAAGTTCAAAAAGTTTCATTTTATGACTGTTGGGGTTACGAAATCAGTTGCCTCACTGCAGTTCGAGTTTCTGTTTATGAAATTAATATTAGCAGCACATAGCCACACTGGATGCACATCGTGACGATAGTTGCTGACTTTTGAGCAGTAAAGTATTTGGTTTACAGCATTAAAATGCTAATTTTCTTGCTAGATACCCTAATGCTAATTTTAGATGACTTAATTAAGAAAAAGTTATGGCATACTTCGTGTTCTTAAAAGAATTTGGTAGTGGCTGATTGCTGTATTCACAACGTAAGAAGCTATTTTTCAGTTATGTATCTGATGGCATATTTCACTTTCACAATCGATTTTTAACATTAGCTTTTTTTTTCAGCCCTGTCTGATTTTTTCATGCTATGAAACATCTAAATAGTGGAGAATACATCATTAAAGTAAAGACGTAAAGTGTGAAACTCTTCCGAAATTAATGTTTGTACAAAAGTTTCACAATCGTAGAATATACTGAGAAAGTGCCAAAAATCGTGACTGACGATAAATTCGGTTCATATGCTGCACTTAGAATGTAAAAAACCTACATGTTATAGTTTGGTTTCGTTAGGAAGAGGAAACGCTATTGGCCAATTTGTACACCCTATATGTAATAAATTTACACACAACCGATAGTTGTTGTATATTGGAGTCTGAAGCTGTTTTGTAGTTATGTATTTCGATTAGACATAGTTTTCGTGATTTAACTCAAATGAATACTCTCTCTAATCAAAAGAATCTTACGCACATTTAAAGTTGGCGCGGAAGTTTGCCACCATAATGGCCGCCGAAGCGCTCTTCAATTTGTCCGCTGTTCACAGTCGGCCGCTTACGCGATTGTGGGGGCTTGGTCGCTTTATACTATTTCCGCCTCCGGGGGCGCCCGCAGTCTCTGTACCCTATTGCCTGCTTCGCGCGCGAGCCGTAGGAAGAAGGGGGCTCGCCTACATTTGCGGAGCACCACTGAAACATGACAGTTCGATCCACGAGTACAATAGAAGAGTTCCATCTACGATAGCCAGCAGTCTACCTTTAGCACAAGCCGGAACAGTGTACTATTGCCAGGAGTCTTAGTAATGCATTGCACACCTGTCTGATAGAAAGAATTTTGTACCAACACAAGCACAGCGAAGTATGAATGAATTATATGTGGACTAATCAATTATTTTAAATACCCATATCCATATACTTGCTAGTCACCGTCCACTTTCTGATGCAGCTGCATCCCGAGACATAACAGTTTAGAATTAAGTTATAGGGTTACTACTCCAGCAGTTTAATTTCCCAAATTTCAAGAAGATAGGATTAATAGAAACGATATAGGACAATACACTAGTAAGAGTTAAACAGTTGTAGTCTATATTTTATCCATTATTCGCTTGAGTACACAGCTGCTGTTTTCGTAATAATAGCGTAGTAAATAAATACTAGCAAGGGTAAAATATAGGGAGCAAAGAGTTATATTCTTATTAGATTAGATGGGCAAGAAAGGGACGCAGGGGTTGTAGCATTTCCCCAATGTTGTTCAATCTGTACATTGAACAGGAGCCGGGCGCCGTGGCTCAGCGCGCCCGGTCAGAGGGAGAAACGCCCTCTGTAATAAAAAAAAAAAGCTGAGCCAACAACAAACCGAACAAGAACGAACAAATACGATCAGCGTCCGCAACGAAGAGAACTACCTACAGATAAAAAAAAAAAAAAAAAAAAAAAAAAGGCTGTAAAGGAATGGAAGGAGAAATTTGGAGAGGGCATTAAAGTGCATGGAGAAGAAATATAAACATTGCAGTTTGCCGATGACATAGTAATTCTGTCAGAGACTGCAAAAGATCTGGAAGAACAATTGAATGGAATGGACAGTGTTTTGAAAGGAAGATATAAGATGAACATTAACAAGAGTAAAACGAAGGTAATGGAATGCAATGTCAGAAAATCAGGCGATGCTGAAGGAATTAGATTAGGTAATGAGACAATAAAAGTAGTAGATAAGTTTTGTTATTTGGGTAGCAAGATAACTTCTGATGACCGAAGGAAAGAAGATATAAAACGCAGAATGGCTATGGGAAGAAAAGCGTTTCTAACGAAGCGAAACTTGTTAACATCCAATATTAGTTTAAATGTTAGGAAATCCTTTGTGAAAGCATTTGTGTGGAGTGTAACATTGTATGGGAGTGAAACGTGGACGATAAGGAGTTCAGATAAAAAGGATGATAGAAGCTTTTGAAATGTGGTGCTACAGACGAATGATGAAAATTAGATGGGTAGATCACGTATCTAATGAGGTGCTTAAGAAAAGTAGTTTCTGGCATATGCTGACTAAGAGAAGGGATAGATTGGTTGGACACATTCTGAGACATCAAGGAATTGTCAACTTAAATCGTAGAGGGAGACCGAGGGACGAATATAGTTAGCAGGTTCAAAAGGATGTAGGTTGCCGAACGTATTCTCAAATGAAGAGACTTGCACAGGACAGGGTAGCATGGAGAGCTGCATCAAACCAGTCTGCGGACTGAAGACCACAACAACAACAAATAAATACTGCAACGAACCACAAAGTTTTTATAAAAGACTATTTGTTGCACCATTACTAGTTCTCACCCTCACGTTGTGTTCATTCCGGAATCCAGATGCTATTTTCATTTACTGAAAGAACAGACACCATTGGTTGACATTAACGGCCATAATTTTACGAATTAGAAATATTGAAAAATATCGACCGTTTCAGAACACTGAAATAAATTCAGTTTGTGCTGAAGCGGGATTCGAACTCGGATTTCCCACGTCGGGCCAACGGGTTGTTTGTTGACTATTTGGCTCCAGCTTTCTTATTACAGAGCCGAGGGGACTAAGGCGCTCCAGTCACGGTCCGCACGGCCCCTACGGTCGGGGGTTCTAATCCCCCCTCGGGCACGAATATTTGTGCCGTCCTAGTTCGTAAGTAGTTCATAAGTGGTTTGTAAGTTTAGGGACTGATGACCCCGTAGTTAAGTCCCATAAACTATACAAACATTTGAACATTTTGAGATTGCTTTAAAGCCCGGTATATCTCAAGTTCTCTTAAAATATTAAGGACATTTCCTTTACGTTCCCTATGTAGCACCGAAGGATTAGAGGAAATGCTAGTGACCGAGTGACCAGTTGCAGAAAAGTGGTTGGCAAGGGCTGAATTGGAGGCAGGTAAATACAGATGTTCCTTGAACCTGACCTCGAATCTTCTACCTGTCTGGCCAGTATAATTATATGGACAATCATTACATGTGATTCTGTAAACACCTGTGGATTTGAAACAATCTTTCATTTTTTCCCTATGCCATTATTCCTGGCAATAAAATAAGCTGGGACAATTCCCCTAATGGAAAGATGTTTGCCTGACCGACTTGAAATTCTACCAACGCATGGGATGAAGCCCTGCAATCCTGGGCCTGAACAGGAGAGACAGATTAGACTCATGGTTGGATTGCTGACAGGCCATGGGAATTTCAAAAAACACCTACATACAATGGGAATAACAGAAGAGGACCCTAAATGTAGGATCTGTGATGTCGGTGATGAAACTGCTTCACATCTAATCTTCGAATGCATTGCATTGGAGAGTAAAAGGCACAGAACATTTGGGACAACCAGACCCGAAGAAACTGTGTCTAATAAAGAACTGGTAAAGGGACTCCTTGCACTGTTCAAGGGCATTGGTTGGCTTTACTAGATATACAGAGAGCGATACCGCACAATAAACTTAGTTTCGGTGCGGGCAGTAGCGGGTTGGACCAAGACTGTTTTGGCTCCCCTGAGAAAATCAAATCAAATCAACGTATGGGATTCTGTGATAAGTTTTCTTAGGAGGGCTTTTGCGCAAGGGTACTAAGGTAATTAGGCCCTGTTGCTCATTTAAGGGTGGAGATGGACCTTTAAGTTTTTTAAGAATCCTTTTATTAAAGACTAGCTTTTGGTTGATTATTATAGACTAGCTGAACCCCCGCTGCTTCGATGCGTAGGCTGTTTGGTCTGCAGCATTTGTTTCTTTTTAATCCTGACGAAGAACCCATATCTTAAGTTTCGTAGTTACACCTTGAAATTTGAGTTAGCAGTACCAAAATTGGCTTAGTAGCAACGTATTTTCAAAAAATGTTTCATCCCCTATTTCACCCCCCTAATTGATTAATTTTCTGAATATACTGAAACACGTGTCTTTTTAATTCTGACCAAGAAAACATATACCAATATTTGTGGTTGTAGCTTCAAAACTGTCTTATTAGCAAAAGATTTTTGTAAAACATCCCCTCTCCAATTAAACCCCGTTGATGGTTGAATTTCCAAAAATACCGAAACACGTATTTTTTAACGTCTAACCAACTATACAAATATCAATTTTTGCAGCTCTAGCTTCAAAATTTATCAATAGCAACGTGTTTTCAAAAAGAATTTTCATCCTCTATTTAACCCTCTTACTTGTTGAATTTCCAAAAATACTAAAAATCATGGATTTTTAATCCTGACCAAGATTACATATCCGAAGTTTCGTAGTTGTAGCTTAAAATTTTAGTTAACAGTAACACATTTTTGAAAATCAATTTTTTGCGTCGTCTATTTTACCCCCTTATTTGTCGAATTTCAAAAAAATGCCGAAACGCGTGTCTTTTGAATTCGAACCTTGAATTAAAATCCGAAATTTTCTAGTTCTAGCTTCAAAATTGCCAAAATAGCTACGTATTTAAAACAAAAACTTTTCATCCCCTATATCAACCCCTTACGGACGAAATATCGAAAAATCGCTTCTTAAATGACGCCTACAGAGTAAGATCAACACCCTCCACAAATTTCAAGTTTCTATCTTCAGTGGTTTGGGCTGGGCGATGATGAGTCAGTCAGTCAATCGGGACACTTCCTTTCATATATAGAGATAAGCTATCTTTCAGTAGTGTGCTATGAGACTGGTTTTGAAGGATGGAACGAAATACAATACCTTCTTTAGAAACAAACATTTTTAATCAACATTCAAATAAATAAATAAAATTATGTGAAGTGCTTAATGATTTACAACAAATAATACATACATTATAGCGTGTGTTGCAATATCTCAACATGCATGGTGTGAGTAATGTCCAAATTCATTTTAATTTCATTTTACGGCATTCTGGTAAACCACGTTATTTGTAGTATTGTTTGGGGCGTAAATGTAGAGATTTTTGGGTTGCCCACCCTTCAGCATGCGACGTATAATTGACCATGTGAAAAACATGAGGGCTGTAAATGGATCCCTGCAACGTTTAATGATTGTCCTTGAGCTTTGTTGTCATGGCAAAAGCTAGACGGACTGCAAACTGAAGTCTTTTGAACTGAAACGGCATATCTGAAGGCATTAAAGGAATGTGAGGTGTAAAAACATCTATTCCGGCTGATGTTCCTGACAAAATCGTTGCTTCAATGAGATTTCGATGTAAATTTTTGACGATCATTAGAGTTCCATTGCACAACTGAGTAGGCTTCAAATATCTCAGCATCATGATCGGTGATCCTACTTTCAAAAGCAATCTATGAGGTGGTATTCCTGTTGGTTCTAGCGAATTCAGGACTCCACAGGATAGTTCACAGCTTGATCTTTATCAACGACTGTGTCCATCGATTTGTGGGTTGTAATAATTTCCAGTAACGTGTTCTGAATAGCTGTGTTTAGGTTGGTAACTTGGTCATTACGTGGTGCTAAAATCGCTCTTTCTCGCAGCCACTCATGATTTTTGTAATTGATTTCTATGTTATGGAAGACGCTGTTCTACATCATCAATCAATTCACTGAATCTCCAGAAGTTGTCTGGAAACGTTACTGTACCTTGTGTAGTGTACCTTGTGTATTGATGAATGTTCCTTGCCCAATTTGTAGAAGCTGTTGAGAAAATTCTCACGATTCCTCATCGCCTTGCAGATGTACACGCATTTTTTTTAAAAGATGTATTAAAAGAAATTTCTTTTTTACTGCTTTATTTATTTATTCATTCTTATATTTCCTTATTCGTATTCTTATCCTTACCGAGAAAGAGCTGAAGGCATTGTAGCACGCATAGACCAAAGATGTGGTCTGTTGCTTCACGTTTCGCTGTGTGCAGCGTCCTTGCTATAGAGTCGCAAACGTCATCGTTGCCCTTCAGTCCGAATTTTTTTATAATTTGACGATTTTCAACCATCATATCTTCCACCCCCTTATAGCTGTCGGTATGGAACTGCTATGGTGTACAACGGGAGACCTCAGACAACAATTAAACACAGACCATTCAAAAAAAAAAAAAAGTTTGTAGAGTCTATGGGACTTAACTACGGGCTCACCAGTCCCTAAACTTAAAAACTACTTATGAACTACTTACAACTAAGGACCGCACAAATATCCATGCCCGAGGGGGGATTCGAACCCCCGACCGTAGTGGCCGTGCAGACCGTGACTGGAGCGCCTCAGTCCCCTCGGCCACCGCGGCCGGCTCAGACCATTAGTTTGTGTTCTACACACGTAGTATTTTATATACACCGATAACTTTCCATCCCAATATAGTCAACCCTTTTATCATTATCAACCCTCAAGCAACAATGCAACCGTTGTTGTTGTTGTGGTCTTCAGTCCAGAGACTGGTTTGATGCAGCTCTCCACCCTACTCTATCCTGGGCAAGCCTTTTCATCTCCTCATAAGAACAACCCACATCCACTTGAATCTGCTTACTATACGCGTCTCTTGGTCTCCCTCTACGATTTTTACCCCACACACTTCCCTCCAACGCTAAATTCACAATTCCTTGATGTCTAAGAATGTGTCCTACCAATCTATCCCTTCTTTTAGTCAAGGTATGCCAGAAATTTCTTTTCTCCCCAATTCGGTTCAGTACCTCCTCATTAGTTATGCGATCCACCCACCTAATCTTCAGCATTCGTCTGTAGCACCACATTTCAAAAGCCTCTATCCTCTTTCTGTCCACACTGCTTATCGTCCATGTTTCACTCCCATACAAGGCAACACTCCATACAAATGCCTTCAGCAAGGACTTCCTTAGGCTTAAATCAATATTCGATGTTAACAAATTTCTCTTTTTCAAAAACGCCTTTCTACCCATTGCCATTCTGCATTTTATATCCTCTGTACTGCGACCATCACTTGTTATTTTACTGCCCAAGTAACAAAACTCATCTACCTCCTTTATTGCTTCGTTTCCCAATCTAATTCCTTCAGCATCGCCTGATTTTCTTACACTGCACTCCATTACCCTAGTTTTGCTCTTGTTAATGTTCTTCTTATATGCACCTTTCAGCACACTGTCCATTCCGTTCAATTGCTCTTCCAGGTCCTTTGCTGTATCTGACAGAATTACTATGTCGTCGGCAAAGCGCAATGTTTTTAATTCTTCCCCCTGAATTTTAATTCCTTCACCAAATTTCTCCTTGCTTTCCTTTATAGCTTGCTCAATGTACAAATTGAACAACAATGGAGAAAGACTACAACCCTGTCATACTCCCTTCCCAACTGATGCTTCCCTTTCATGCCCTTCGAGTCTAATAACTGCGGTCTGGCTTTTGTACAAGTTGTAAATAACTCTCCTTTCCCTATATTTTACTCCTGCTTGCTTCAGAACTTGAAAGAGTTTATTCCAATCAACATTGTCAAAAGCCTTCTCCAAATCTACAAAAGCTAGAAATGTAGGTTTGCCTTTTCTTAATCTATCTTCTAGGATAAGCCGTAAAGTGAGTATTGCCTCCCGTGTTCCTACATTTCTCCTGAACCCAAACTGATCTTCCCCGAGGTCGGCTTCTACCAGCTTTTCCATCCTTCTGTATATAATTCGTGTTAATATTTTGCAACCATGACTTATTAAACTGATGGTTCTGTAGTTTTCACACCTGTCTGCACCCACTTTCTTTGGAATGGGGATTATAACATTTTTCTTAAAGTCTGAGGGTACTTCACCTGTCTCATACATCTTACACACAATGTGAAACAATTTTGTCATGGCTGGTTCTCCCAGAGACTTCAGTAGCTCTGACGGGATATCATCTACTCCAGGGGCCTTGTTTCGACTTAGATCTTTCAGTGCTCTGTCAAATTCATCTCTCAGTATAGTATCTCCTATTTCATCATCATCTACATCCTCTTCCCTTCCTACAATAGTGTCTCGAAGTTCATTTCCTTTGTAGAGCCCCTTTATATACTCTTTCCACCTTTCAGCTTTCCCTTCTTTGCTGAGAACTGGTTTTCCATCAGTGTCCTTGATATTCATAGAGCTGTTTTTCTTATCGCCAAATGTTTCTTTTATTTTCCGGTAGGCTGTATCTATTTTTCCCCTATTTATACATTCTTCTACATCCTTGCATTTGCCTTCTAGCCATTCCTGCTTAGCCATTTTGCACTTCCTGTCAATCTCATTTCTTAGTCGTCTGTACTCCATTTTGCCTGTTTCATTTACTGCATTTTTATACTTTCTCCTTTCATCGATTAAATTTAGTATCTCCTGTGATATCCAAGGATTCTTTGTAGGTCTTGCCTTCCTACCTATCTTGTCCTCTGCTGCCTTCACTATTTCATCTCTCAATTTTACCCATTCCTCCTCAACTGTTTTATTTTCCCGTGTTTCTGTCAATTGTTGCCTGAAGCTCCCTCTGAAATTCTTAAGAACTTCAGGTTCCTTCAATTTATCTAGGTCCCATCTCCTTATGTTCCTACCTTTCTGTAGTTTCTTCAGTTTCAGCCTACAGTTCATAACCAACTAGTTATGGTCAGAGTCTATGTCTGCCCCTGGGTATGTCCTACACTTCAAAACCTGGTTCCGAAATCTATGTCTTACCATTATAAAATCTATCTGGTATCTCCCGGTGTCTCCTGGTCTCTTCCACGTATACAACCTTCTTTTGTGATTCTTAAACCAGGTGTTTGTTATAACTAAATTATGTTCCGTGCAAAATTCTACCAGGCGGCTTCCTCTTTCATTCCTTTTGCCCAGACCATATTCACCCACTATCTTCTCTTCCCTTCCTTGTCCTACTACCGAATTCCAGTCTCCCATAACAATTAAGTTTTCCTCTCCCTTAATTGTCTGAATAATTTCCTTTAGCTCCTCATATATTTCTTCGATCTCCTCATCATCGGCAGAGCTAGTTGGCATATAAACCTGTACTACTGTTGTCGGTGTTGGCTTCGTATCTATCTTGACAATGATAATGCGATCGCTGTGCTGGTCATAGTAGTTTACCCGCATTCCTATTTTTTTATTCATTATCAATCCTACTCCTGTGATACCCCCAACTGATTTTGTATTTATAATCCTGTACTCACCTGACCAGAAATCCTGTTCATCCTGCCACCGAACTTCACTAATCCCCACTATATCTAACTTCAACCTATCCATTTCCCTTTTTAAATTTTCTAATTTTCCTACTCGATTAAGGGATCTAACATTCCACGCTCCGACCCGTAGAATACCAGTATTGTCTTTCCTGATGATCACATCCTCCTGAGTAGTCCCCGCCCGGAGATCCGAATGGGGGACTATTTTACCTCCGGAATATTTTACCCAAGAGGATGCCAACATCATATGTTTATACAGTACAGCTGCATGTCCTCGGGAAAGGTAACGGCTGTAGTTTCCCCTTGCTTTCAGCCGTTCGCAGTAGCTGTGTGGCAAAGCCACATTAGCTGATGTTACAAGGCCAGCTCAGTCAATCATCCAGACTGTTGCCCCTGTAACTACTGAAAAGGCTGCTGCCCCTCTTCAGGAACCACACGTTTGTCTGGCCTTTCCACAGATACCCCTCCGCTGTGGTTGCACCTACGGCACGGCTATCTGTATCATTGAGGCACGCAAGCCACCCCACCTCGGCAATGTCTGTGGTTCATGGGGTGGACAGTGCAACCAATGAAACCATTTTCAAAGAGTAAATATAATTTAATTTTCAAAGAGTTATTATTGTTCCGCATTTCGCGTTATATTCTTCAAATTACTAAATGTCTATCAGATCGCTATAAAACCATGCCTAAAAACTTGCTCACGTATAAATTAGTAACTGTATAAATATTTAAGTCTCTGCGTCTTGTCTTTCGGACGTGATAAGCGTACACCGAACAGACGTTCACATTAATATATATAGAAATATAGCTATCCGGTAACTATAAAACCGTGCCTAAAGCCTTCCCCGGGTAGACATAAGTAACTGTACAAATTTTTAGCTCTTTGTCTTGTGGTTGGGACGTGATCAACGTACACCAAACAGACATTCACATTTTTAGATATAGATGTATCTTAGCTGTGGATGTCTGTCAACAAGGCCGGCCGCGGTGGCCGAGGTGACTGAGGCGCTCCAGTCACGGTCAGCACGGCCACTACGGTCGGGGGTTCGAATCCCCCCTCGGGCATGGATATTTGTGCCGTCCTAGTTCGTAAGTAGTTCATAAGTAGTTTGTAAGTTTAGGGACTGATGACCCCGTAGTTAAGTCCCGTAAGATTTACAAACATTTGAACATTTTGAATCTGTCAACAAAGGTTTCATGTTCAAAACCTAATTGTCTTTAAGTACAGCTTTCTACATCTACATGGGATACTCTGCAAATCACATTTAAGTGCCTGGCAGAGGGTTCATCGAACCACAATTATACTATTTATCTCCCATTCCATTCTCGAATAGCGCGCGGGAAGAAAGAACACCTGAATCTCTCTGTTCGAGCTCTGATTTCTCTTATTTTATTCTGATGATCATTTCTACCTATGTAAGTGGGAGTCAACAATATATTTTCGCGTTCGGAGGAGAATGTTGGCGATTGGAGTTTCGCAAGTAGCCCACGCCGCAGCGATAAGCGCCGTTGTTGTAATGATTCCCATCCCAGATCCTGTATCATTTCCGTAACGCTGTCTCCCCTGTATCGTGACAATACGAAAGGAGGTGCCCTTCTTTGGACTCTCTCGATGTCCTCCGTCAAACCCACCTGATAAGGATCCCACACTGGGCAGCGATACTCCAAAAATGGACGGACAAGCGCAGTGTATGCAGTTCCTTTAGTAGTTCTGTTGCATCTTTTAAGGGTTCTGCCAATAAAACGCAGTCTCTGGTTCGCCTTTCCCACGATATTATCTACGTGTTCTTTCCAGTTTAAGTCTGAAGTAATAGTAATTCCTAGGTATTTTGTGGATTTTACGGCCTTCACATTTGATTGATTTATGTTGTAAACAAAGTTTAACGGATTTCTTTTCGTACTCATGTGGACGACTTCACACTTCTCATTATTTAGAGTCAATTGCCAATTTTTACACCATACTGATATCTTATTCAGATCGTTATGCAGTTGGTTTTGATCTTCAGATGATTTTACTAGACGGTAAATGACGGCGTCATCTGCAAACAACCTAAGAGAGCTACTTAGATTTTCCCCTAAATCGTTTATGTAAATAAGGAATAGCAGAGAACCAATAACAGTACCCTGTGGTACACCCGATATCACCTCTGTTTTAGTCGATGCCTTACCATCGATTACTTCGAACTGTGTCCTCTCTGATAAGAAATCCCCTATCCAAGTGGCTCAAATGGCTGAAGTTCGTCATGTATGCACCGTGTGCCAGAATTTTCGGCGAATGTAACGTTCACACGGTGCTGTTTGGCGAATCTCCGTAGCGCGGCCAGGAGACAGGGCTCGGGGGCAGACAAAAGGCGCCCCGCCCCTCGCCGGCTCGCTACTGTTGCTGTTCGCTGCCGCCGCCCCACAAAAGCCCGCGTCGCCCCCACGCCTGCACGGCCAATTTGAGCGTCCGCCTGCCACGATAGCATCTCGCAGGCGGCAGGCGGCAGTCCCAGTCCTGAAGAGAGGCCCGACTGCTCGGTTCCCGCGCTGCTGTCGGCAGCTTGTGACGTGTTTGTAGCGCCGCGCCGCGCCGCTGCCCACGTCGCCTCGATTCCGCGCGGGGCGCCGATAGCACGTAAGTGGCGCTGCCCCGCGGCAGGCCGGGGAAACCACGCTCCAGCGACTCCCTAAGGAGTGTCCGTGTCCGTGTGCAGGTCCCGTAAACGCCTTACACGGTTATCGCATCAGAGCCCTCGCTAATACCCAAAGAGGATTCCTTTTCATCGATACTGAAAGACTATTCACTGTGACAAGAGAGACCACGAGTGCGTTAAATCAGATAAACATATTAGCAATTACGCATTGTCACAAAGTAATTTTGGAAATATAGAGAGCGTATTTGAATTTTTATTTCCGATTAGTTTTGACCTAATGTTCAGCCATCTTCAAAATGATGTTCCGAGATGGTGTGGAGCAACATTCAATGTCCTATCTTAAAATCAATATCTAATATATATAGCAGAGTTCGTATGTGTGTACTTGTTGCATACAAATCTACAGTTTTGATCCAATCTTTCTCAAATTTTAAATTTTATACAAGTAAGCTTCAATCCATGAGAACGGTCGCTGTAAGTGTAAGAATCACGTACGATACATAGTTCACGAGGTATGACTTCATAAACAATGCTGCTCGTTTTCTCCTAAACCATTAGACCGATGCCAACCGCATTTGGTACACACATTCTTTACCGTGAGGGAACAATTGCTGCATGGTTAAGAATCACATACGGCAGATGGTTCAAAAGATATTACGTCGCAACCAATAGAAATCGCAAAAAATGCCATATAACGCGGCAAAACTTTCGAAATACACTGTATGACAATGACAGTACTTAGCGACTTGCAATATACTTTAAACATAATTTCAAACCTTTATTAAACTTTTTATCGCTGGCAACCATAATAAAATGACGAAAGGAAAAAAGTTTCTCGCTTACTACTTTTCCGTTGTTTATGGAGTAAAACCACGGCTCTCGGTATGACGTTACACTTTATAATTTCTACACTAAAAAATGTAGCCGCAGGGAATTTTACAGCCGGCCGCGGTGGCCGAGGTGACTGAGGCGCTCCAGTCACGGTCAGCACGGCCACTACGGTCGGGGGTTCGAATCCCCCCTCGGGCATGGATATTTGTGCCGTCCTAGTTCGTAAGTAGTTCATAAGTAGTTTGTAAGTTTCGGGACTGATGACCCCGTAGTTAAGTCCCATAAGCTTAACAAACATTTGAACATTTTTTTTTTTTTTTGAAATTTTACAGACAGTATACACAGGTATAGTTCAATAAACTTTCTAAATTGTATCACAGTACGACACGTAGTTCATGAGATATGAACACGTAAACAGTAACGTTCATGGAAAACCGCCAAATCACGCACCAAGTTTTAATCCATTACTTCTTTGATACAAATTGTATTCCCAAGTGATTTTACAGAGATACAGTTCTTATACATATGAATATATACCTGAAAAATGGCAGGAACAAATAAATAAATATCCGGGCAACACCGGGTTTTCAGCTAGTACATATATAAAAATGGAAAGCGGGACGTGTCCGTATATTTCACTTGGTAGCCAAAAATATACACTGAAGACCAATGGCGGTTATGCACGAGAGTAGCCTTTAGGTTCGCGGTGTGCAATATGGCGTTTTGATCGCTGTTTGTGGCGGTGGGTGAGTGTCGCGAACAAAAATCCGTAAAATGTGGAGCAATACGACGATCAACAGTTGCTCAAAGATAAAAAGACTCAAAGATAAAACACAGAGATACACAGACATACATTAACTACACTGGCAGTACACCAAGGATTTCAATATAAACACTGGAAAAAACATCTGTAGTGCTTAGGATCAAAGTACTGACAAATGTCAGTGTCGATAGCTATAAGAGGGTGGATGATATAGTAGCTGTAAGTCCTCGGCGTATATTGTGGTGTCGCACAAGTACAAAGTGCGCGCCACCTACTTTCGCCGCGCGCCGCCATGCACGCACGGCGCGGCGTTCTTACGACGACAGCCACGAGCGCCCTCTGCTACAACACCGCTCGTGGCCACCGCTGAACGACATCGTTCACTTGGGACTGAGATAGCAACCGGTTAGGACCATCGGAATCAGATAGGCACCAGTGAAGACTTGGCTATCGTACAGGCACTAGGCAGGCCTCTAACAACTATGTATCAACATTCTGCAGTACTATGTAAAAGTTAAGTATTGTATAAATTCTGTTCAATACATACCTCGTTCTAATTTACTCTAGTGTTTCTAGTTTCTGGCTGCTCCCCTCCGTACCTGCACCAGCGTGCTATCTTTATTTCTGTGAGCCGGCCGCGGTGGCCGAGGGGACTGAGGCGCTTCAGTCACGGTCTGCACGGCCACTACGGTCGGGGGTTCGAATCCCCCTTCGGGCATGGATATTTGTGCCGTCCTTAGAGTTAGCTAGTTCATAAGTAGTTTGTAAGTTTAGGGACTGATGACCCCGTAGTTAAGTCCCTTAAGCTTAACAAACAGTTGAACAGTTATTTCTGTGTCGGTCTCATTCCACTCGGCCACCGACACCTACGACGGAAACGAGACACAAAAGCGGCGACGAGGCTGGGACACAAAATATATAAAATTCGCACTGAAGACCAGCGATGAATTTTGATACTATAATAGCAAAGAGGCTATATACAGCGAAACGTGATGCACATTCTTCAGTTTTTCTGCAGCAAGCGTACGAGTAAAGAAAAATAAGCGAATATTGCAGTTTGAAAAGTAAAACTACCAAGAAAGATATCAAAGCGTAAGACAGAAATTTCGCCTTCTCGATCCGTTTCTAAAAGACAGAAAACGGCGCTGAGAAGTGAATCTACCGACGATAGAAACTTGAAATTTATAGATGTTGTTTATCTTACACTGTAGGCATAAGCGATTCATCGATATTCCTATCTCTAGGAAAGTGAAATAGCGAATGAACGATGTTTTGAAAATTCATTGCTATTAATGCAATTTTGAAGAAGAAATACAAAACTTCGGATTTAGATTTTTGATTGGAATTTTAAGAACACATGTTTCGATATTTTTGGAAATTCAACTATTAAGCGGGTGAAATAAGGGAAAATCTTTTAAGGTTGCTACTAAGACTATTTTGATGCTAGAAACGCGAAAATTTGGGTTTGGAACAATGTTTATAATTTAAAAAAATTGAGTTTCGGGATGTTTTGAATTCTCCCAACAATGGTACAATAGGGAGAGGCAAGTTGTAACAAAATACTTAATTGGGAAAGCATTTTTAAAGCTAAATCTATAAAAATTTATATTTGTAAGTAGAAACAACCAATGGAGCTCATCCATTCTACGCGTGCGAAGCAGCGGGAATTTAACTTGTATAACTATAAAAATTGAGGTGTTTGTGCCTATATTTCTCTGCAGCCATAACTACACATCGCAAACGAATAGTGTTTGTAAGTGGTAGTAGGTATGTCTCCCATTGTGCACTATGTTGGTACACGGTTGATAACCGATAAGGGGGTGGAAGACTGGGAGTTGGAAGTTACCGACTTACATAAAATTCTACGTGTGGGTGACAATATTTTGCTCTTCAGCAAAAACTACATAATTTAGACGATCTGTGTTGTACTACAAAGTCTCCCGTTGCACACCATAGCAGTTCCATGTCGATAGCTATAAGAGGGTGGATGATATAGTGGTTGAAAATCGTCAGCTTTTATAAAATTCAGACTGAAGACCAGCCATGACTTTTGACACTACAACAGCAAAGAGGTTATATACAGCGAGACGTGATGCACGTTCTTCAGTTTTTTCTCTGCGATAAGCGTACGAGTAAAGAAAAATAAGTGTATATTGCAGATTGAAAAGTAAAACTACCAAAAAAGATGCCAAAGCGTAAGAAACAAATTTCGCGTTCTCTATCTGTTTCTAAAAGACAGAAAACGGCGCTGAAAAGTGGATCTACAGACGATAGAAACTTGAAATTTGTAGACTTGTTTAGCCGCGGTGGAGTAGCCGAGCGGTCTAAAGCGCCTCGCTGCGGAGCGCGCGGTTGCTCGCCGTGGAGGTTCGAGTCCTCTCTGGGGCATGGGTATGTGTGTTTGTTCTTAGATTAGTTTACCTAGGTTTAAGTAGTTTGAACATTGTTTTGTAGACTTGTTTATCTAATGTTGAATTCAGCCATCAATGGTAGAATACGGGGTGCGAACGGTTGTTGGATGGCCTGTGTCTATCATGGCTTTTTAGTGTTCCGGCCCTGTCAGTAAAAATAGAATCTTTGTTACATCGCTCTGTCAATAAACTCAGTTGTCCTAGCTAAGATGCCAAATGTAAGTAACATTCATTGTCCGAAACGATGTATCTTCCTAAAGTTTTTGATACAAAAAGTGAAACCTGCCAAAATAAGCAAAGAAATGTCGATCAGTATTTAATACACAAAGCGAAATCAGTAACATTATGTTCAATGTTTGTTGGTATTCGTAGACGTAAGATTGAATTAATTCTGTCACAGACGTTCGCTTCCTTATTGTACTTCTCCATACTTATTATGCAGCAGCGGTGTTTATTAGTTCTTTGGTGCACTACAGCGCCTCTATCGCTTGATTGCGCTACTACGTAATCCATTCCCGAACTTCACACGAACACCCGCAGCGCTTTCTATTGGTACTTTGCTGCATTACGCCGTTCTTTCCAATCATGAAATATACCTAAAACTTCAAATTACGATTTATTTTACTTTCTTGATCTGATTTTGATGAAATGCCTACATGTTGCCCAAGGATATTCTCGATTTATCTGTGATAACCCCATGAATGTTCATTTAATACTTTTGGAAATTACTCTACAAACACACCACATGCGTTGCTTTCAGAGAAATGTTTATATTGTGATATCTTACTTTTTCTGATCCGATTTTGTGAAATGAAGCGTTTCTGTAACCGCAAGATACACTCAGGTTGCCGGTGAAAGCCCCCTGAAAATTTGTCTATTAACTTTGGAGATGAAAGAGAATCATAGACATGAAGATTGTCGATGAAAAACGTTAAATTGCGAGTTTTTTCCTTGGATTTGACTCTGCAACAGTGTGTGCGCTGATATGCAACTTCCAGACAGTAATGGTGTCCTCGAACCGGGGTTCGAACCTGGGACTTTTACCATTCGCGGGCAAGCGCTCTACCGAAAAAGCTATCCCTGCATGCATCACGGTCCCTCCTCACAGATTATCTTCCACCAGTACCTCACCTCCTACTTCCTATACTAATCTATCATTCTGGCAACATCCTCTAGTAGTGCTAGCCATGCTAGGTCCCCAGAAGAACTGAAATTTGAAAAGTAGGAGGCGAGATACTGGCGGAAGTGTGTCGCGATAGCTCAGACAGTAGAGCGCTTGTCCGCGAAAGACAAATGTCTCAGGTTGGAATCTAGGTTCTGGCACACAGGTTTAATCTGCCAGGATGTTTCAAGCTCTTAATGTCTTATGAGATAAACTGATGTTGAGGCTAAATGTTTGAACAGATGAATAAAAGGTCAACCATATAAAGTGAGCCCTATAATAAAAACCCGTTGCCAGCGATGAGAAAGGCATATTATACTGTTAGCAGAGCCTGTTCTGATAATGGAGCGAATGGAGCGGTGTACTGCCTGTCGAATCTCTGGAACAGTTCTCAAGCGAATGCCACGAAGTGGTTCCTTCATCTTCGGAATCAAATCAGTCATAAGGACTTAAGTGCGGAGAGTATGGTGGATGGTACAGTTCTTCCCAGCCCTATCGACCGAGCAGATTAGTCACACTTGCGCTGTATGCGTCCGCGATTGTAATGCAAAATGATGGGTGGGTTGTGCAGAACGTTTGCCGCTTCTTTCGCAAAGCTGGTCGCATCTGATTCCCCAAAAATGAACAGTAATACTATGCATTAACGATATGCCGTGAAGGAACGTAATGCTTTGACAGTACCATTATCATGGTCGTACACGAGAATCACAATAACTTTCCCCATACTGGGGCTCTGAAGCACTTCCGACAGCTTTGCGAAAGAAGCGGCAACACTTTCTGCACAACCCACCCATCATTTTGCACGATAGTGCGCGGACACATTCATCTCAAGCTGTTGCTGCTATATTCTATCGATGAGTCTGGGTAGTACTGTACCATCCACCATACTCCCCATATTTAACTCTGTGATTTTAATTTGATTCCGAAGATGATGAAAACACTTAATGGCATTCGCTTCAGATCTGTTCCAGAGAATCGACAGGCAGTAGACCGCTCGATCCGCACCTCAGGCTTTGTTAACGGTATACTACGCCTTCTACATCGCTGTAACGGGTGTACACAATGCTGGTGACTACTTTAAAGGACAGTAACAGGAGCAAACATGTAATGCTTTTGTGTAGATTGTGAATAAATAGTTGCCACTAATTAAGGCCGCGGTAGAATAGCCGTGCGCACTAAGGCACCTTGCTGCTGTATGCGCGGCCGTTTGGCGTCGGATGTTCGAGTCCTTCCTCTCGCCTGGGTGTTTGTATTGTTCTTTGGCTAAGCTAGTTTAAGTAGTTTGTAAGTTTAGGGACCGATGGCCACTGTAGTTAGGTCTCATAACCTTGTAAACATTTGAACAACACTAATTTACAATACTCGTATGCCGTTGTAAATAGAAAGTCAAGACTTGTTAAAAAAGGTTGCGCAGATCCACATTCGTCCATCAATCTCGTTTCCTCAAATTACTCTTGCCCAAAAATCCGAACCTGTGCTCCGTCTCCACGGCGTCGACAGGACGTTAAGCCCTAAGCTTCGTTCCTTTCTTTCTTTCCTTCGTTCCTTCCTTCGTTAACGTATGTAGTCATTACCCGCGGCTCCGCTGGCGTGTTGGTTGATTATGATAGATAAGCTATCTTTCAGTAGAGTGCTATGAGACTGGTTTTGAAGGATGAAATGAAATACAATACCTTCGTTAGAAACAAACATTTAAATCAACATTCAAATTAAAAATAGAATTATGTGAAGTGCTTAATGATTTACAATAAATAATACATACATTATTCCTTAGAGCCTGTGTTTCAATATCTCAACACGTATGGTGAGAGTAATGTTCAAATTAATTTTAATTTCATTTTAGGGCATTCTGGTAAAGTACGTTATTTGTAGTATTGTTTGGAGCGTAAATGTAGAGATTTTTTGGATTGCCCATCCTTGAGCGACGTATAATTGACCACGTGAAAAACATGAGGGCTGTAAATGGGTTCCTGCGACGTTTAATGATTGTTCTTGAGCTTTGTTAATTGTCATGGCAAAAGCTAGCAATGGCCAGGGATTCGAATCCCCCCTCGGGCATGGATATTTGTGCCGTCCTTAGTAATAGCTAGTTCATAAGTAGTTTGTAAGTTTATGGACTGATGACCCCGTAGTTAAGTCCCTTAAGCTATACAAACATTTGAACATTTAATTTTCAAAAGCTAGACGAACTGGAAACTGAAGTCTTTCGAAATGAAATGGCATATCTGAAGGGATTAAAGGAATGCGAGGTATAAAAACATCTTTTCTGTTATGTTCCTCGTGTTGCTGATGTTCCTGACAAAATCGTTGCTTCAGTGAGGTTTCGATGTAAATTTTTGACGATTAGTCGAGTTGCATTGTACAGTTGAGGAAGCCTCAAATTACTCAGCATCATGATCGGTCATCCTACTTTCAAAAGCAATCTAGGAGATGGCATTCCTGATGGTTCTAGCGAATTCATGAACTCCACAGGGTAGTTCACAGCTTGATCTTTATCAATGAATGTGTCACACGATTTGTAGGTTGTAATCACGAAATTCAACAATTATTGTAATAATATCACAGATCGATCACTTGATGTAATGCGCGAAACGTCAAATAGATTTTTTAAAGAGATGTATTAAAAGAAATTTCTATTTTACTGCTTTATTTATTTATTCTTATTTCCTTATTCGTATGCTTATCCTTACAGAGAAAGAGCTGAAGACATTGTAGCACGCATAGAACAAAAAATGGTCTGTGGCATCACGTTTCGCTGTACGTAACCTCCTTGCTATAGAGTCTCGGATGTCATCGCTGGCCTTCAGTCCGAATTTTTTTAATAATTTGACGACTTTCAACCACCATATCTTCCACCCCCTTATAGCTATCGGCATGGAACTTCTATAGTCCGGGAGATTTCGGACAACAATTAGACACAGACCATTCGTTTGCGTTCTATAGTTTTCGCTGCAGAGCGAAATATTAACACACACACACACGTAGAATTTTATATATACCGATAACTTTCCATCCCAATATACGCCACCCTTTTATCATGTTCAAACCTCAAGCAACAATGCAACCAATAAAACCATTTTCAAAGAGTAAATATAATTTTCAGAGTAATTATTGTTCCCCATTTCGCGTTATATTCTTCAAATTACTAAATATCAGATCGCTATAAAACCTTCCTCAGGTATAAAGTAGTAACTGTACAAATGTTTAAGTATCTGCGTCTTGTCGTTCGGACGTGATAAGCGTCCCCCCAGGGGGCCCACAATTCTTTTGTGGGTACGTGTGTGGCGCGCACGGGGCCCCGAGCCGGAGCAGCCTTTCTTCTGCCCCAGGCTGCTTCACTGTCCCTCCCGGTTTATGCCTTCGCCCGGAGACGGGCATATTTCGTGAGCTACGGTGGTTCCTGTTGTGGTTTTTCTTCCTTCGTTCCTTCCTTTCTTACCCTTTGTTTTCTGTCTTTCTCTCCTTGTACTCTCCTAGCCTTCTTCTCCTCATTAGTCTCCGCTTCGGCGTTTGAGACACTTCTTCCTTCTTTCTCTTCATTTCCTATCCTCTTCTTCTTTTCCTCCCTGTGCGTGTCTGAAGGCCGACCCACGCATTATCGTGCGTAGCAGGTGACGGGGTAACGCGTAATTCCCCGCCCCGGGTAGACAAGTAGGGCACGTACGTACCCCCTGGTAAAGGCCAGGCCCAGGGAGGGGTGATTACCCGAGCTGGTACCTTCCGAACGTGCCGATTGGTCCCTCCGTCAGTTCTCGGGAGGTGTGACCTGTGGTGTGAACAATCACCTAAGGCGGGTAAGCCCTCGGAGAGGGCCCCCACTAGGAAGGAGCGCGCCATCGGAGACGCCGGTAATCACGGGGGACACTTCCGCGATGACTTCCTTATCTTCTTTCGTGACGTTGACCCACAAACGTAAGTTAGACTCGCCTCAGCCTAAAAAGACTCTCCCTAATGTACCTAAATTTCTGGTTGTCTCTCGCACCGACGGAAAGGATTTCAATTCTGTCAATCCTTTCGTTATACAGAAAGGTGTAGATGCAATTGCTGGCACTGTTAAAACCTGTTCACGTCAGCGCAATGGCACATTGTTGCTGGAAGTGGAAAGTGCCTTCCAAGCCCAAAAACTGATACGTACTACGTTGTTGCACACGTTTCCAGTTAAGGTAGAAGCGCACCGCACACTCAACTCGTCACGGGGGGTAGTTTTTACGAGATCCCTTGACAGGTTGTCTGATGAAGACATTCAATCGTATATGTCCGATCAGGGTGTGACAGCCGTCCACAGGGTGATGAAAAAGGTCGATCACCAATTGACACCGACTCGTACTGTGTTTTTGACGTTCGACAGAGTTGACCTCCCGTCGAAGGTCAAAGCAGGGTATGAAGTCATCTCCGTCCGACCTTATGTACCTAACCCAACGCGCTGTTTTCAGTGCCACAGGTACAACCATACCCGTGAACATTGCCCAAATGCAGCAAAGTGTGTCACTTGTGGTAGGGACGCCCATGAGGGGGATTGCCCACCTCCGTCCCCTCACTGCCTAAACTGCAACGGTGACCATGCGGCTTCCTCTCGCGACTGCCCTGTATACAAGGATGAAAAGGTAATCCAGCAAATTCGGGTTACGGAGAAGGTATCAACATCTGCCGCTCGAAAGTTGTTGGCGAGTCGAAAGCCCACTGTCCTCCCAGCGGGTACATACAGTAAGGTCCTCACCTCAACTCGACCTACCAAGGATTCCAGTACCCAGACATGTGACTTCACCTTCGCTGACACAGTTGTGCGATCGGCCAGCCCGAAGATTGCCCGTTCCACGTCCCCGCTTCCTCCTGCTGCTTCTAGGGTACAGTCTTCGTCAAACTCTAGTAAACCACGAGCACCTAAACAAGATGCCCGGACCTTGAAAAAGGAACCCGTCCGTGAGGATTTTCTGCGTTCTCGGCTTCCCAACCGTCAACTGCCTCTTCCCGCCGTCACTCTTCCAGAAGAGCTGACAAGAAAAAGAGTTCCTCTCCTTCCCCGCCGAGGCGTGACCCATCCGTCACGCCGTCCAACAGTTGCCGGCCTCGGCCGTCTTCTGTTTCACCGGGTCGCTCCGTCTGCCGGGCACCCGGTCCTCTACCGGCGGCGGAAACTGCCCCTCCTGATCAACTCAGGGAGGTGGCGGGCGCGTCGGTCGAACCTATGGACCACGACACTTTGCCCCTGGATAGCGATAGCAGTGCTCCCTCGAAATCGGGTCCTCAGCGGCCGTCGAGGTGACCCCGCTCGCTAGTTGGTTTTTATCCTTATTTCTTCTCTCATTTTTATCATGGCGCTCCTTCAATGGAATATTCGCGGCATTCGTTCTAATCGGGAGGAGTTAAAACTACTCCTTCGATTGCACTGCCCGCTTCTAGTCTGCCTCCAGGAAACTAAGTTGCGTCCACGTGATCGTGCAGACTTTCCACACTACACCTCTGTGCGGTTCGACCTGCCACCCGTGGAAGGTGTCCCAGCCCATGGAGGGGTTCTGATGCTCCTTCGAGACGATGTCTATTTCCATCCCATTTCATTGCATACTCACCTAAAGGCAGTTGCCGTCCGCATCACCCTATCCACATTTACCTTCTCCCTCTTTATTCGCCATCGTCATCTGCCCTTACTAGGGCAGATGTACTACACCTTGTTGATCAGCTCCCTTCACCCTTCGTGTTGATAGGCGACTTTAATGCCCACCACCCCTTATGGGGCTCTCCGGCACCTTGTCCGAGAGGCTCCCTTTTGGTGGACCTTCTCCAACACCTCGATCTTGTCTGCATCAACACCGGTGCACCAACCTTCCTTTCTGACACAACACACACTTACTCCCATATAGACCTCGCAATATGCACTCCTCAGCTTGCCGGTCGGTTTGAGTGGTATGCACTTTCTGACACGTACTCGAGTGACCATTTCCCTTGTATCATCCACTTCCTACATCATTCCCCATCTCCACGTCCCACCAGTTGGAACATTTCTAAAGCCGACTGGGGGCTTTATTCTTCCATGGCTGTTTTTCACAATCAGCATTTTCCCAACTGTGACAGTCAGGTCGACTACCTCACAGAGGTTATTCTCACAGCTGCCGAAAGTTCCATACCTCGTACTTCCTCTTCTCCACGTCGTGTCCAGGTCCCTTGGTGGACTGCAGCCTGCCGCGACGCGCTTAGAGCCCGGCGCCGTGCTTTACGCACCTTCCGCCGCCACCCGACTTTGGAGAATTGCATACATTATAAACGTATGAGAGCGCAATGTCGTCGTATCATGAACGACAGCAAGAAAGCTTGCTGGACTGCTTTTACTAGTTCTTTTAACCGTTTTACTCCCTCTACGTTTGTTTGGCGTGGCCTAAGCCGTCTATCCGGCATCAAGGTCCACTCCCCGATTCCTGGCCTGAACGTGGAGAACGCGGTCCTCGTGGACCCAGCTGATGTTTCAAACGCATTGGGTCGTTTCTTTGCGGAGGTTTCGAGCTCTGCCCATTACCACCCTGCCTTTCTCCCTCGCAAACAGGTAGAGGAGGCACGGCCGCCTTCTTTCCGCTCTTTTAATCGTGAAAATTATAACGTCGCCTTCACCATGCAGGAGCTAGATCGTGCTCTCGCCCTGTCCCGGTCTTCTGCTCCCGGGCCCGATTCCATTCATATTGAGATGCTGAAGAACCTCTCTCCTGCGGGCAAGTGCTTTCTTCTTAGTACCTACAATCGCATATGGACTGAAGGTCATGTTCCCACAAGTTGGCGTGAAGCCATTGTTGTCCCCATCCCCAAACCAGGGAAGGACAAACACCTTCCTTCCAGCTGCGTCTGTAAGGTGATGGAACGCATGGTTAACGCTCGGTTGGTCTGGCTCCTCGAATCTCGCCGCCTCCTGACTAATATCCAATGCGGTTTTCGTCGACACTGCTCTGCTGCTGACCACCTCGTTACGTTGTCGACCTTCATTATGAACAACTTTCTAAAGAAGCGTCAAACAGTAGCCGTGTTCTTCGACTTGGAGAAGGCATACGATACCTGTTGGAGAGCGGGCATTCTCCGCACATTGCACAAATGGAGCCTTCGGGGCCGCCTTCCTCTTTTCATTCAAGCGTTTTTGGCGGATCGCAAGTTCCGGGTACGGGTGGGCTCTGTTTTGTCAGATACCTTTTGCCAGGAGAATGGGGTACCACAGGGCTCCGTCTTGAGTGTGGCGCTCTTTGCCATTGCAATCAATCCGATCGTGGACTGCCTTTCAGCCGACGTCTCCGGATCTCTTTTTGTTGACGATTTCGCAATTTATTGTAGCGCCCAGCGGACGTGTCTCTTGGAGCGTTCTCTCCAACGCTGTCTTGACCGTCTATATTCCTGGAGCATCGCAAACGGCTTCCGATTCTCCACTGAGAAAACTGTGTGTATCAATTTTTGGAGATACAAGGAATTTCTTCCACCTTCCACCTTCTCGGCCCTGTTGCTCTCCCTTTCGTGGAGACGACGAAATTCTTGGGACTCATGTTGGATCGGAAACTTTGCTGGTCCACACACGTGTCCTACCTGGCTGCCCGTTGTGCCCGATCCCTTAACGTTCTTCGTGTCCTCAGTGGCACGTCATGGGGAGCGGATCGTACCGTCCTGCTTCACCTTTACCAGGCCATTGTTCAGTCGAAGCTCGACTATGGAAGCCTTGTGTACTCTTCAGCACGGCCGTCGATTCTCCGCCGTCTCAACTCTATCCACCATCGTGGATTAAGTCTGGCGACCGGTGCATTTTATACCAGCCCTGTTGAAAGTCTGTATGCCGAGGCTGCTGTATTACCCTTGACCACTCGACGTGACATACTCTTGTGTCGGTATGCATGCCGCCTACGGTCGATGCCCAACCATCCCTCTTACAGATTATTTTTTGACGACTCACTCGATCGCCAATATCAGTTGTCTGCGATTGCCTTGCTTCCACCGGGAGTTCGGTTTCGCCGCCTGCTACAACGGCTCGATTTTACCCTTCCTTCCACCCTTCGGTTGAGCGAAAGCCCATTGCCACCGTGGCATCAGGCCCAGGTTCACACACACCTCGAACTTAGTTCGCTCCCCAAGGAGAGCACTCCGGATTTGGTATTCCGCTCGAGGCTTGTCGAACTCCGTTCGCGGTTCGATAATGCCGTATTTATTTACACTGATGGTTCCAAGAGCACTGCCGGTGTCGGATCTGCCTTCGTCGTCGGGGACAACCGGTTCCAATACAAGCTCCCTGACCGGTGCTCGACTTTCACGGCTGAGCTTTTCGCCCTCCACCAGGCCGTTTTGTATACCTGCCGCCACCGCCAACCTTTCTATGCCATATGTTCTGACTTCCTTAGTGCCCTGCAGAGTCTTAAGGACCCTTTCTCGAACCATCCTCTCGTGTATCGGATCCAACGCTCCCTCCAGTTGCTGGCGGATGACAGCTGTCACGTTTCTTTCCTGTGGGTCCCTGGCCATGTGGGTGTGCCCGGGAATGAGGCCGCCGACACAGCAGCCAAGGCAGCAGCTCTTTTGCCTCGCATGGCTACCTTTTGCGTCCCGTCGGACGATGTTCAACGGGCTCTTCGCCGGAGTATCGTGTCGCAATGGCACAGTGTGTGGCTTTCACTGTAAAACAATACATTGCGAACTGTCAAACCGATCCCGACCGCTTGGAGGACATCCTCACGCCCCTCTCGGCGGGAGGAGGTCATCCTGGCTCGGTTGCGGATCGGTCATTGCCGTTTCAGCCACCGTCACTTGCTATCCGCCGAACCTGCACCGCTATGCTCCTGCGGTGAACTGCCGACAGTGCGACATGTTTTACTGACTTGTGTTAATTTTAATCATCTCCGTGTAGCCCTTCACTTTCCGTCTACTCTGGAGGAAATTTTAGCTGATGACACACGAGCAGCTGCTCGGGTTTTGCGTTTTATGAACTTGGCCAACCTATCCAAGGATATTTAACCCTTTTAATTGTCTTTTATCTTTCGTTTTTAGCCTCTTGTTGATGTTCTGACAGTCACCATTTTTTGAGATCATGGCGAATCAATGTTCTTGGCTGGGCGCTAATGACCATAGAAGTTGTGCGCCCTACAACCACAAAAAAAAAAAAAGTGATAAGCGTACACCGAACAGACATTCACAATAATTATATAGCTATCCGATCGCCGTAAAACCGTACTTAAACACTTCCTCGGGTAGACATTAGTGACTGTACAATTTTTTAGTTCTTTGTTTTGCTGTTCAGACGTGATCAACGTACACCGAACGTACATTCACATTTGGAGAAACGACTGATATCTGCGTCACTAATAACTAATCAGGAAACGGTGACTTGGATTTTGTAATAAGAAACGGAATTACTCACTTTGCCAGGCCAAAGTCGACGATCTTGACCTCCCCCTCCTTGGTGAGCAGGATGTTGCTGCCCTTAACGTCGCGATGCATCACGTTGTGTTCGTGCAGGTGCGCAAGTGCCTGGAAATGACGAAATGTCACTATGTAATGTGCAGTAGCAATGGAAACTATTGATTGCAACCTTAATAATGAGGATAGGAGTAACTCAGCGTAACACGATCGCTGAGCCATGTAAAACGATACATTCACACAATTTTGAATTTTTTCGTCCAGAGAGAGAAAACACAATAATAACAAAATCAAGCACAACTTTTGGAGAGAGATTGAGTTGCTGACTGACTGAGAGCCCAGGACGCCATGTTTTTACCAAACATGGCAGGCTTCGATATGTGTGAATAGCTACTGTGTTCGTTTCTACTGTAGAGGGTCTCAGTTGCTTCTGACAGCTATCTAACTGTATCGTTAATTACAGTTTGTAGTACAGTAGGTACTGCTAATATTTCGCACGTCTTGTGTCGATTCTATTTATGTAAATTAACTTCTTGTTGTAGTGGTCTTCAGTCCGCAGACTGGTTTGATGCAGCTCTCCACGCTACCCTATCCTGTGCAAGTCTCTTTATCTGAGAATACTATCAGCAATCTACATCCTTTTGAATCTGCTTACTATATTCGTCCCTCGGTCTCCCTCTACGATTTTTACCCCACACACTTCCTTCTAATGCTAAGTTGACAATTCCTTGACGTCTCAGAATGTGTCCAACCAATCTATCCCTTCTCTTAGTCAGGATATGCCAGAAACTGCTTTTCTCCCCGATTTGGTTAAGCACCTCCTTATTAATTACGTGATCTACCCATCTAATTTTCATCATACGTCTGTAGCACCCCATCTCAAAAGTTTCTATCATCTTTTTATCTGAATTCCTAATCGTCCATACAATGTATGGAAGAATGTATTCCAGTTGACATTGTCAAAAGCTTTCTCCAAATCGACTAACGCTAAAAACGTAGGTTTTTCCTTTCCTTTGCCTATCTTCTAAGATAAGTCGTAATGTGAGTATTGCCTTCCGTGTTCCTACATTTCTCCTAAATCCTAACAGATCTTCCCTGAGGTCAGATTCCACTAGTTTTTCCATTCGTCTGTAACTTACATTAATAAAAATGATGTTGCTTGGTCTGTGACGATAATTTAAGAACTTCGTGGCAATTTTTAAGGTTAAATGTTGATTTGAAGTGATTTACAAAGTATAACTGATAATGCGCATTACATCAACATTCAGGTCAGTAGAAAGATAAGCCTGGTTTTTCCTCTGTTGACTATAAAAAACTGACGTGAAGATGTCTATATAATGCTTGTTCCCATGGAATGAAGACGGAAACATTGGACGGTGAAAGATGGTCGAGAAGGAAGGCACTGTAAAGGCGACTTACGGAAACCAACGGATTATTCCATTCTGTGTGAAGAAGGTATTTTCTGCTGCCCTCTCCCTTGATAAAAGTTAGTAAATAAATTACCGTATTTATAATTACGTGGCATAGTGGTTGTGTTGTTAGGGACTGATGACCCCGTAGTTAAGACCCATAAGCTATACAAACATTTGATTTTTGATTGTGTGATTCCTTTATTTTCTTTCTCTGATTAAGGCTGTGTCCGAAAATTCAAAATTGTGTGAATGTGATTCTGTTAGCGATCCTCTTTACGGTGATTTCTTACTCTCCTCACATAATGTAAGCTATACATAACAAAAAATTGAGTATGTGTATATATATATACACGTTGAGACATGTAAAACTGTTTTCGGAATATTTGAAAAAAATACCAATCGGATTAAGAAAGTTATAATAAAAGTTGTTCACCTCGAATAGTGCGATAAACATTAGGATCCCCCTCCCCCCATCCCTGCACCACTCCCAGGGCGGAAAGTCTGCCTGATTTTGAAATCTTAAATAGGAATCCCATAATAACTACTGTCTTTGCAACCGTTAACTTCGTGGAAAAACTGCGTAGAGATATGTACAGTAAGAAGCATTGAAGTACAGTGAACAGTCTGACCACGGACTGAGAGCATGATCACAGTACTGATGATTTTTTGTTTGAGATATTAACGTTTTACAACAGTTTTCAGCTTGTTTTTACTTATGCCGATACACGAATACCACCCTATCACGTCATGTTTTGCCTAATTGCATAGATTCTCATTACAAACTATTAAGTAGCGCCTCCAACTTTAAGAAAGTCAAGACGATACAACCGTATCTGATACAAAATTACTGCTGTATCGAGTAGAGTATTTGTAAAGGCTAGGATGGATTTGCTCCAGACTTACCTTGACGCTCTCTTTGAGTATGTACGCAATGTGGTCTTCGTTCATCTTCCTGTTCTGTTTGTGCAGTCCCTGTACCAAATCCGTGACCGGACCGCCATCGCACAGCTGAAACAATAATACTGTTGTTACTGTCTATATAAAATGCATATAGATGTGTTTAATACACTGCTGACAGAATGCTGCAGACAGCAGTTATGAGTCGGACATGAAAAAGATGCAGTGGTTGGGAAGGGAGTAAGAGAAGGTTGTAGCCTTTTCACAGTGTAATTCAATTTTTATATTAAATAGTTGCTGTATTTAATACTGTTACTTTCACATTTACTAGTCACCGAAAGTGTTGATTTTTCTTACACGAACGTGAACACGTCATTAAAGGAAAATATCTAAAAAGAGCAACTTCTGTTATGACAGTTTATAGTATCAAAATCTCAGTAAAGTTTAAATACACACGACTCAAAGTAGCAGAGACGTAATAGTGTCGTCCAAAAATGTTTTAAGAGGAGACATTAATTGGCACCTGATGTGCTGAAGTTGAAAGGGACCTGATCATGATTATATTCACCTACTCTACGCGTACTTTCTCTTTGCACGAAGTTCTTTTTACCGGATTTCGTACATTGTAATCAAACTAGACACGAATTTTATGTTCTTGGAAGCAAGGTGCTACATATCCTTGTAAATGCCATTTTCGCATTGTTCCTTGCTTCTGTGCCTTGCGTGCACCTATCATGATTTTTTTCAGCTATACCTACATCTACATAAATACTCTGAAAGTCACAATGAAGTGCGTAGCAGAGGGTTCATAGAACCGCTTTTATATTTCTCTATAGTTCCATTTTGTCGCGGGAAAGGGAAACACCTAAATCTTTCGGTTTTCGATTTGATTTCTCTTATGATGATCATGTCTACTGAGGTAGGCGGGTGCTAACAAAATATGTTCGTATTCGGAAGAGAAAGTCGGTGAAAGAAATTTCGCAAATAGATCTTGACGCAACGAATAACGTCTTTCTTCTAATAATTTCCACTCCAACTCGTACATCAATTCCGTGACACTCTCTCCTTTATATCGTGATAACACAAAACGAGCTGCCCTTCTCTGAACTTTTTCTATATCATCTGTCAGTGCCACCTGGTGTGGATTTGCACAATGCGCAGCAGAACTCCAAAATATGACGCACGAGTGTAATGTAGGCAGTTTCTTTAGTAGCGCTGTTGCGAGTGTTACGCCAATGAAACTAATGAATTGTTAAAGTACGGTATAACCAACGACCGAAATGTTGTTGTTGTGGTCTTCAGTCCGTAGATTGGTTTGATGCAGCTCTCCAAGCTACCCCGTCCTGTGCAAGTCTCTTCATCTGAGAATACGTTCGGCAAACTTCATCCTTTTGAAAATGCTTACTATATTCGTCCCTCGGTCTCCCTCTGCGATTTTTACCCCACACACTTCCTTCTAATGCTAAGTGAACAATTACTTGATGTCTCAGAATGTGTCCAACCAATCTATCCCTACTCTTAGTGAGGATATTCCAGAAACTCCTCCTCATTATTTACGTAATCTACCCTTCTAATTTTCATCATTCGTCTACAGCACCACATTTCAAAAGCTTCCATAATCTTTTTATCTGAATTCCTTATCGTCCACGTTTCACTCCCATACAATGCTACACTCCAAATTCTTTCAGAAAGGACTTTCCAACATTTAAATTAATATTGGATGTTAACAAGTTCCGCTTCTTTAGAAACGCTTCTCTTCCCAAAGCCATTCTGCATTTTATATCTTCTTTCCTTCGGCGATAAGAAGTTGCTACACAAATAACAAACTTCATCTACTACTTTTATTGTCTCATTACCTAATCTAATTCCTTCAGAATCGCCTAGTTTTCTGACATTGCATTCCATTACCTTCGTTTTACTCTTGTCAATGTTCATCTTATATCTTCCTTTCAAGACTCTGTCCATTCCATTCAATTGCTCTTCCAGATCTTTTGCGGTCTCTGACTGAATTACTATGTCATCAGCAAACCGCAATGTTTTTATTTCTTCTCCCTTCACTTTAATACCCTCTCCAAATTTCTCCTTCCATTCCTTCACTGCCTGCTCAGTGTACAAATTGAACAACATCGGGGAAAGACCACAACCCTGTCTTACTCCCTTCCCAACCTCTGCGTCCCTTTCTTGCCCTTCGACAACCGCTGTCTAGTTTTTCTATAGGTAGAATATCTCTTCGCTCCCTATATTTTACCCCAGGTACCTTCAGAATTTGAAATAGTGTATTCCAGTCGACATTGTCAAAAGCTTTATCCAAATCTACAAACGCTAAAAACGTAGGTTTGCCTTTCCTTAGCCTAACTTCTAATATAAGTCGTAATGTATTGCCTCCCGTGTTCCTACAATTCTCTTAAATCCAAACTGATCTTCCCCGAGGTCGGATTCCACAAGTGTTTCCATTCGTCTGTATATAATTCGTGTTAGTATATGGCAACCATACTTATTAAACTGATAGTTCTGCAATTTTCACATTTGTCTGCACCTGCTTACTTTGGAATTGGAATTACGATATTCTTCTTGAAGTCGGAGGGTATTTCCCCTGTGTCATACATCTTGCATACCAGGTGGTATAATTTTTTCACGACTGGCTCTCCTAACGATATCAGCTGTTCAGACGGAATATCATCTACTCCAGGGGCCTTGTTTCGACTCAAGTCCTTCAGTGCTCTGTCAAATTCTTATCGCAGTATGATATCTCCTATCTCATCTTCCTCCACTTCGTCTTCCATTTCTAGAATACTGCCTTCAAGTTTACTTCCTTTGTATAGGACCTCTATACATTCCTTCCACAGTTCAGCTTTTCCCTCTTTGCTTAGTACTGGTTTTCTGTCTTTCTTGATATTCATACAGCTGCTTTTCTTGTCTCCAAATATTTTATTTTCCTGTAGGCGGTATCTATCTTTCCCCTAGTTATGCATTCTTCTACGGTTCTGCATTTGTCCTCTAGCCACTCCTGCTTAGCCAGTCTGCACTTCCTGTCGATCTTATTTTTCAGATGTTTGTAATCTATTTTGCCTGCTTCAGTTGCTGAATTTTTATATTTTCTCCTTTCAGAAATTAAGTTCAGTACATCCTGTGTTATCCCGGGATTTCTATATGGACTTGGCCTTCTGCCTATATGGCCCTTGGCTGCCTTCACTACCCTCTCTCTGAGCTACCCATTCTTCTTCTACTGTATTACTTTCCACTGTTTCAGTCAATCCTTGCCTAATGCTCCCTCTGAAATTCTCAACCACCTCTGGTTTCTTCAATTTGTCCATGTTCCATCTTCTAACCTTTCTACCTTTCTGCAGTTCACAACCGATACGTTATGGCCAAAGTCTATATCTGCCCCTGAATATGTCTTACAATTTAGAACCTGGTTTATAAATCTATTCCTTACCATTATAAAGTCAATCTGGTACCTTCCAGTGCCTCCTGGTCTCTTCCACGTATACAGCCTTCTTTCATGACGATTAAACCAAGTGATCATTAAGTTGTGCTCTGCGCCAAATTCTACCAAGCGATCTCTTCTTTTATTCCTTTTTCCCAGTCCATATTCACCCACTATATTTCCTTCTGTCCCCTTTCCTACTACCGAGTTCCAGTCCCCCATCACAATCAATTTTTCGTCTCCCTTAACTTTCTGAATGATTTCTTTTTTCTCCTCAGACATTTTTTCGATATCCTTATCATTAGCCGTGCTAGTTGGCATATAAACATGCACTACTGTGGTCGGTGTTGGTTTCGTGTCTATCTTTACTACGGTAATGGGTTCACTATTCTGTTCAGAGTAACTTACCCGCATTACTATTTTCTTATTCATTATCAGACCTACTCCTGCGTTACCACCAACTGATTTTGTATTGATAACCCTGTACTCACTTGACCAGAAATATTGTTCATCCTGCCACCGAACGTCACTAATCCCTACCATATCTAACTTTAACCTATCCATTTCTCTTTTCAAATTTTCTAGCTTACCTATGCGATTATGCGATTAAAGGTTAGAACATTCTACGCTCCGACGCGTAAAATGAGTGTTTTGTTTTTCTTGATGACGACATCCTCCTGAGTAGTCCCCGCCTGGAGATCCGAATGAGGGACTATTTTACCTCCGAAATATTTTACCCGAGATGATGCCATCATCATATGTTGATACAGTAGAGCTGCATGTCCTCGGGAAAAATAACGGCTGTAGTTTCCCCTTGCTTTCAGCCGTTCCAGTAACTGCATGGCAAAGACATGTTAGCTGATGTTACAAGGCCAGCTCAGTCAATCATCCAGACTGATGCCCCTGTAACTACTGAAAAGGCTGCTGCCCCTCTTCAGGAACCACACGTTTGTCTGGCCTCTCCACAGATACCCCTACACTGTAGTTGCACCTATGGTACAGCTATCTGTATCGTTGAGACACGCAAACCACCCCACCTCGTCATTGTCTGTGGTTCATGTGGGCGAATGACCGAAATATACACTTGTTATTTGAAACATTGTTGTCTTACTTCTCATCCTTTGAAAATCGAAATGGGAGATTTCCGGACAACATTTTTGCTACCTGCTACAATTTTATAGCGCCACTAAAGCTCCGAAATAAAGCTGCATGTTGAATCCGCAGCCCCACTCCAAATACATTTTAATACATAATCGTATCGCATCTTTATACGGTCTAGCCGCTTGGCGACACGTCGGTTATGAAGTTGCAGGAAGTTATCTGCGAGTTTCGCGACTCTTTTATCTTAGAGTCTGATGTGGCAGAGCGATCCAAGACTGCCATGTACAAAGTGTGCCTGTCATGTGCAGTGGTGTAATAAGGCGGGTGCAACCGGTCCCGTCGGGACATCGTCCCATCCTGCATCCATCTAATACAGATCAGCATCACAGTTGCTTGGTTACTTCCCACATAATCACGTATTACCTGAAGGACTTGAATTTCTCGCACTCCGGTTCAAATTTGATGACAATTTGTTCATCTGTGATGGCTCAGACCGACCAGGGTGTTGGATGTGCCTTTGTGCTTGGCAACGCGTCGTTTAAATATAGTCTCCCTGAGTGGAGTTCCAATTTTACAGCTGAGCTGTATGCATTATATCAAGCCTCCCAATACGTCCGGAGAAACTCGCTCAATAAGAGTGTCATTTCTCCGGACTCTGAGTGCTCTTTTGAGCCTCCGCACGCTATATCCCGTCCATCCCCTGGTACAAAGCATCCGCAATTGTCTTACCTCTATTTCAGCGAGCGGAACTACTGTGACGTTTCTGTGGGTCCCTTGCCACATGGGAGTGTTGGGTAACGAGTCTGCGGATACGGCTGCCAAGAAGGCAGTTCTCCTCCCTCGGCTGTCTACGTTTTGAACTACCTCTGATGACCTTCGTGCTGGCGTCTCCCGGCGTATCGTCCCACGTTGGTTTTTACATTGGTCATCCCTGTTACGGAACAAGTTGCGAGTCATTAAACCTGTGCCAGATCTTTGGTCAACTTCATCTCGATCCTCTCGCCGAGAGGAGATTGTTCTGGCCCGGCTTCGTATTGGCCACTGCCGTTATAGCCACCAGTTTTTACTTCGTGGTGATCCTGCTCCCTTATGAGAGCATTGTGATGCAACTTTTACTGTGTACCACCTCTTAGTGCAAAGTCCGTTTTTTAATCGTCTACGTCATGATCTATGTTTACCATTTGAAATGTCTGATATTTTAGCTGATGATCCGCAATCTACTGACAGTTTTATTTTTTATACATCGTGCAAAAACGGCGAAAGCTATTTAAGCCCTAACCCCGGTTCGACTTTACTATGGTCAGTGTTAGGCGCTAACGACCTCTAAGTAGATTTTCGCCAAAAAAAAAAAAAAAAAAAAAAAAAAAAAAGCAGAATCCTGAAGGACAGTCTGCTATCCTTATGTGCAGCTACTCTTCCGAAAAGTTTCGAAAGACGCAGTCCTTACGCTAAACAACCGCACGAAAGAATAATAATTCTGGTGATGAAATCTCTCGGGTCTCCAGCTAGGTGGCGGCGTTGATGGATAGGGACTTTTCGTGAAGTGTCATTCTACCCATTTTCAAGCGAAGATGGGTAGTATGACACTTTCCTATATGTAGCGATCCATCAACTCCGCCACCTGGCTGGAGAGCCGAGAGATCTTCATCAGCAGTACACGCCAGTAAAGTCTACAATCGAATGATTCTAGTACGTTCACTATTTGTAAGGTGTTTATTTGCTGTTGGCGGTGCTGGCGTCCGTAATGTGCGCATGCGCTTAAATGTTAATCCTGAGCATCTTATCCCCGCAAAACGCATTCTGCAAATTTCACCCGATTCAGGCGTTTCCTGCAGGGTGTAGCGTTTGGTTGGTCTGCAGTGTACATTGTATATATTACATCATACTTTTAGGAACATTTCCCTTTGAGAAAGAACGCCCTTATTCAGAATGAAACTTTTCACTCTGCAGTGTGTGCTGATATGAAACTTCCTGGCAGATTAATATTGTGTGCCGGAACCGGGACTCGAACCTGGGACGTTTGCCTTTCGCGGGCAAGCGCTATACCGACTGAGCTAACCCGACACAACTCACGGTGCCGCCTCACAACTTTACTTCCGCCAGCACCTCGCCTCCTACTTTCCAAACTTCACAGAAGCTCCTGCGAAACACGCAAGACTAGTACTCCTGGAAGGAAGGATATGGTGGAGACATGGATTAACCACAGCCTAAAGAATGTTTCCAGAATGAAACTTTTCACTCAGCAGCGGAGTGTGCGCTGATGTGAAACTTCGTGGCAGAATAAAATTGTGTGCCGGAACCGGGACTCGAACCTGCAGAGTGAAAAGTTTCATTCTGGAAACATCCCTTAGGCTGTGGTTAAGCCATGTCTCCACCATATCCTTTCTTCCAGGAGTACTAGTCTTGCATGTTTCGCAGGAGAGCTTCTGTGAAGTTTGGAAAGTAGGAAGCGAGGTACTGGCGGAAGTTAATTTGTGAGGCGGCATCGTGAGTCGTGTCGGGATAGCTCTGTCGGTAGAGCGCTTGCTCGCGAAAGGCAAAGGTCCCAGGTTAGAGTCCCGGTTTCGGCACACCATTTTAATCTTCCAGGAAGTTTCAACACCCTTAATTTTTGTATAAAAAGTCTATAGCGCTAGTTTGTTTATTAAACTAGTTTCCACCCAATGGTGAGCCTCTCGAGGATATGTTGCTCCAGAGATGGCACTTGTCTGTAATCCAGGACATTAAATGGCAGAGTTTATAAAATAAACGAAACGTATTCAGTCGCATTTCACTTCAAAGACAGCGCTTTACTAAAGATGGCGGACTTCAGGCATGCGCACTAAATTTTGGCGCACGTATTTCAGCGGATTTTCCTTTCTATATATTCACTATTTTGTGGTCTGATTACTATTCCGTTTCAATTTACAGCGTGTTCGGGAAATGGAGCGTGGACCAAACGAATGGCTAGCTGGGCAGGGCGCTGAGACAGGGTGCGGCGCTCACCTCCATGACGAACCAGAGCTTGTCGGGGTCGACCCTGTTGGTGGCCCTCTTCATGTAGACGCCATAGAAGTCTGGCAGGTTGGGGTGCGTCGAGAGGTCGCGCAGCACGCGGAACTCCTCCCGGATGTCCTGCAGCAGGTCCTCCGATACCGGTTGCACCTTCACCGCCACGCGCTTGCCGCCTGCAACCGCAACACCGTTCTTCACTGTCTAACAGTGGAAAAGCCAGCTGAACTGTACAAATTAGAGGATACGTGACAACTCGACGAGAAGACGATCGGAGGCTTCAATGTTTCAATGTTATTCTCAGTATTTTAAAATATGCGTCAAATATGACTTTCTGGTAATACGAAACATTCCGTGCCCCAGTGGCTACCCAGTCAGCTATGCGCGCGCAACCTACTCTGCCTAACGTCACACGACAGCGCGCCGCGGCCTTCTCTCTGGGTGGTGGTGTATACACACGCAGCTGTCTCCGAGATGGCACCATGCGACCAGGTGACTGCCGGACGCGTCGACCAGCAGCAGTCGTTGTCTACTGACAGCAGCTGCGGCCTCGGCCAGCCGATGGTCGTGGCCGTGGCCGCACTAGTGCGCTTATCACCCTGACCAAAAATGTTGTCAACAAAAGATCAGTAGTAGTATGGTAACGCCGGTTCTTCCCCACTGAGATTCTACCCACGATGCATTGCACGAGTACCGTTACCCCCACTCCTCCACCCTGGGCCACTTGCCCGACTGTTAATCAAAGGACGACGCCGCCCATCCTTCCCAGTAGGACAGAAGAAACAATAGCACAATTAAGGATGATTGTCATCGAACGTGTAACTGCACTTAGTAAGACAATCATCCTTTAAAGGGCGAATGACAAATAACAAGTTACGTTCTCGTAAACAAAATGACCGCTTCCAATGGCCGCACACTTGACCGACGTCCACCCCCATGTCCGCCCACCACCTCTGCCCAACCGACAGTCCTAAAGACTGCCAGCCCCGCTTGCTCCCAGGTCATCCTCCACCTCCCCCAATTAATTTTATTCAAGTTGCATGTAATTTTGGAGGAAGGAACACAAAAGTCGTTTAAAAGTAGGGGGAGAAGAAATAGAGCAAGTGTATAGCTTCAAATACTGGGGAAGTATAATGGATGATATGTACTGAAAAGAATTGCCATGGCAAAAGAATTCAAAGGAAACAGAGATTACTTTGCACACCATTAAAGAAAGATCTGAGGAAAAGACTTGCCAAGTGTTATATCTGCAGTGTTGTGCTGTATGGTGCGGAGAGCTGCACGTTGAGGAAGGAAGATGAAAGAAGATTGGAGGCACTAAAGATGTGGATATGGAGGAGAATGGAACAAGTGAAATTGGAAGACCAAATAATGAATGAGGAAGTATTAAGAAGAGTTGGAGAAGGAACATGCTGGAAGTCATTAGGAAAAGAAAACGAAACTGGATTGGACATTGTTTGAGGAGAGACTGTTTACTGAAGAAAGGAATAGAACGAATGGTGAAAGGAAAGAGAGGAAGAGGAAAGCCAAGATATCAAATGCCGGACAACATCCAAGGAAATAAATATGAAGAAATGAAAAGATAGGCTTTGGGCCGGCCGCGGTGGCCGCAGGGACTGAGGCGCTTCAGTCACGGTCTGCACGGCCACTACAGTCGGGGGTTCGAATCCCCCCTTGGGCATGGATATTTGTGCCGTCCTTAGTCTTAGTTAGTTCATAAGTAGTTTGTAAGTTTAGGGACTGATGACCCTGTAGTTAAGTCCCATAGACTATACAAACATTTGAACTTTTTGATAGGCTTTGGACAGAGAAAAGTGGAAGAGGATCAACCCATGACAAGGAGAGGATCAACCCATGACAAGGAGGGGATCAACCCATGACAAGGAGGGGATCAACCCATGACAAGGAGGGGATCAACCCATGACAAGACCTGCCACAAGGTAGAATAAAATTGATGATGATATCAATTTGATTGTGACAACCTATGTTCTTAAGAATAACAAGGGCAGTCGCCACCACCAACCCAAACCCGCAACTGCTACCCGCCACTACCCCCAGCTCCGCCACGCTGACGAGATTCGAACTCGCGCCTCGATATTTTTTTTACAAATGTTATTACTTATCTATGTACAGGTTGTATTACTCTGTCCTAAACCAACCTTGGAAAAAAGGAGCCAATTAGTTTATTTATAACCGTACTTCAGACAATACAATTACCTGGGATAATAACTGATAACATCAAAAATGTAACATGAGTTTCCTTAAAACCCCCCCCCCCCCCCGATTATTTTTTTCTTAATTTGCATTTGAAATAAATTGCGACATTTATATTAACAATTAGATTACGTTTTCTCGGAATCGGTACATACAGTTTAAGTACTGTAATACATCGAACCTTAAATACAACTCCACATTTTTCTGGTAAATATAGACATGGCATAAAGAAATTCGGTGTATTGCTACTGGTGGGTGTTCTAAAAGTATTGTATAACCTACATACATTCATCACCATTATTTAAAAACAATTCTAACCAAAGTCAAACATTTAGGACTATTCAAAAAACGTTGAATGCAAAGGTATGAGTAAGTGAAATTTTCATTTCATGCTTTGACACTGAATAACGTGAGTTTGGGTATTCTTGTTTTCACCTGAGGTAACCATCGGATAACATTTCAGTAGTTGAGGTTTAACTGTACACATAGCCTGGTGTATTATCACTCTTGAGCAGGGAGTACAAGCGACTAAAGCTGAGTACCGGAGGTGTCGTCCCCAGAAGCAGCCGGTCGGCGGTACGTACCGGCCTGAGTGTCGACGGCCTCGAAGACCTCGCTGTAGACGCCGCGGCCGATGCGGTCGCCCAGCTGGTAGCGGTCCCCGGGGTCCGGCAGCAGCTCGAACCTGATGTCCGCCATCTCGGAGGAGCTGCTACACGCCCGGCAAACTGCGGGCACACAATACAAGAAAGGTGACAGGCGCAGGCGCTTCAGCGAGTTTCTGGGTACTGCAACTGAAGTGGTCATTTCTTGTTTGCAGAGTTCACTGCATGCTGGCTACATTGAGTTCCGTGATATGTAGGGTGCCTTCATAGTGAAGCCAGTGTGCAGTACAACATTCTTTTCGTTTTATTTCCCTTGTTTTCTTGTCACTCAACATGCATAACAAACAAAATTGCCGCTTGTGGGTAAGCTCTTCGTTATAGTGACCCCTTGAATTGACACATATCAGACGAAGCAAGCACACGCTATTTAACTCTATAGTATGACCATTTGATAAATTTTAGAAAGAGGGTTTATGTCAAGTATTTCGGTTACGTGATACAGTATTTCGGTAATAAGTACTTGGCAGTAGTTGTACGTAAGTCTCGTTAGTTCAACTGCATAGGCCTATTATTCGATCCCCCCTCCCCCTACAACTACAGAACCATTAGTTTAATAAGTCATGGTTGCAAAATATTAACACGAATTATATACAGACGGATGGAAAAGCTGGTAGAAGCCGACCTCGGGGAAGATTAGTTTGGGTTCAGGAGAAATGTAGGAACACGGGAGGCAATACTCCCTTTACGGCTTATCCTAGAAGATAGATTAAGAAAAGGCAAACCTACATTTCTAGCTTTTGTAGATTTGGAGAAGGCTTTTGACAATGTTGATTGGAATAAACTCTTTCAAGTTCTGAAGCAAGCAGGAGTAAAATATAGGGAGCGTAAGGTTATTTACAACTTGTACAAAAACCAGAGAGCGGTTGTCAGAGTTGAAGGGCATGAAAGGGATGCAGTGGTTGGGAAGGGAGTGAGACAGGGTTGTAGCCTTTCTCCAATGTTATTCAATTTGTACATTGAACAAGCTATAAAGGAAAGCAAGGAGAAATTTGGTGAAGGAATAAAAGTTCAGGGGGAAGAATTAAAAACATTGCGTTTTGCCGACGACATAGTAATTCTGTCAGATACAGCAAAGGACCTGGAAGAGCAATTGAACGGAATGGACAGTGTGCTGAAAGGTGCATATAAGATGAACATTAACAAGAGCAAAACTAGGGTAATGGAGTGCAGTGTAAGAAAATCAGGCGATGCTGAAGGAATTAGATAGGGAAACGAAGCAATAAAGGAGGTAGATGAGTTTTGTTACTTGGGCAGTAAAATAACAAATGATGGTCGCAGTACAGAGGATATAAAATGCAGAATGGCAATGGGTAGAAAAGCGTTTTTGAAAAAGAGAAATTTTTTAACATCGAATATTGATTTAAGCCTAAGGAAGTCCTTTCTGAGGGCATTTGTATGGAGTGTTGCCTTGTATGGGAGTGAGACATGGACGATAAACAGTGCGGACAGGAAGAGAATTGAGGCTTTTGAAATATGGTGCTACAGAAGAATGCTGAAGATTAGGTGGGTAACTAATGAGGTACTGAACAGAATTGGGGAGAAAAGAAATTTCTGGCATACCTTGACTAAAAGAAGGGATAGATTGGTGTGGACACATTCTTAGACATCAAGGAATTGTGAATTTAGCATTAGAGGGAAGTGTGTGGGGTAAAAATCGCAGAGGAAGACCAAGAGATGGATACAGTAAGCAGATTCAGACAGATGTAGGTTGCCGTTCTTATGTAGAGATGAAGAGGCTTGCTCAGGATAGGGTATTGTGGAGAGCTGCATCAAACCAGTCTCCGGACTGAAGACAACAACAACAACACAAAATCACCAAAGGTTACTACGGCGTGAATCTATCAACGAATTGTTATATCAAGAAAATTTGTTCAACCTGAGACAAATTTCCATTTCTTGAGAAGTATTTAGCGTACTGCCTTCGCCCTCGCGATTTAGTATCCGAAGATTAGAGGGGACATCAGTCACTGAATGACCACTTTCCGTAGGTCAGAACTGTATATTGATTTTGAGTCCAAGTTGGATTTGATGAAGGTCGTGGTTGTGGTTGATGACATTCTGTGCAGTACGGCAATATCTCTGCAAGACACCATTCAAATGCTTGTTGTGGTCTTCAGTTCGGAGACTGGTATGATGCAGCTCTCCACCCTTCTCTAACCTGAGCAATTCTCTTCATCTCCTCAGAAGAGAGGCAATCCATATCCATCTGAATCTGCTTACTATATTCGTCTCTTAGACTCCTTCTGCTATTTTTCCCTCACACACTTTCTTCCAATGCTCAATTTACGATTCCTTGCTGTCTAAGAATGTGTCCTACCAATCGATCCCTTCTTTTAGTCAAGGTATGCCAAAAATTCCTTTTCTCCCCAATTCTGTTCAGTACCCCTTCATTAGTTACGCGCTATACCCACCTAATCTTCAGCATTATTCTGTGCTACCAGATTTCAAAGCCTCTATCCTCTTCCTATTGATCGTCCAAGTTTTACTCCTGAACAAGGCAACCCTCCACAAATGCCTTAAGAAAAAACTTCCTTCACGTGAATTAATATTCTATGTTATCAATTTCTCTTTTGAAAAACGTTCTTCTTCCTATTGCCATTCCGCCATCCTATGTACTAAGACCAACATACGTTATTTTACTGCTCAAGTAACAAAAGTCATCTACTACCTTTATCTAAATCCTGATTTTCTAAGACTCCATCCCATTACGCATGTTTTGCCCTCGTTAATCTGCATCTTATACGCTCCTTTCAACACACTGTCCGTTTCGTTCGGTTGCTCTTCCAGGTCTTTTGTTGTCTCTGACAGAATTACTATGTCATCAACAAAACGCAATGTTTTTATTTCTTCGCCCTGAACTCTATTTCCTTCTCCAAATTTCTCCTTGCTTTCCTTTATAGCTTGCTCAACGTACAAATTGAATAATGTTGGAGAAAGGCTACAATCCTGGCTTACTTCCTTCCCAACCACAGTGACCCTTTCGTGCCCTTCAACTCTAATAACGGCCGTTTGGTTAATGTACAAGTTGTACATAATCTTCCGTTTCCTACATTTCACTCCTGATGAATTCAGAATTTGAAAGAGTGTATGCCAATCAACATTGTCAAATGGTTCCTCCAAATCTACAAAAGCTAGAAACGTAAGTGTGCCGTGCCCGAGACTTCTTGCCGGCATAGTTACGAACTGTACTTGTTATATTTATGTTATTCAATTAAAACAATAACAAGCGCGTCTGAAGATGATACAACTGTAGCGAAACACGTAAGAGTATGAAATTAGAAACCAGTGTTTTGCTAAAGGCAGATCCTCATACAGAAGAAAAAAAAATATTTATAAATCAAACACGGATCAAAAGGGCTTAAAAGTCAAGATAGAATCGATCGGTGTCATAATGGAAAACAAAATGGGTAACAAAACAAAACCTTTGGACATGCCTCGTGATACGTTGGTAGATTAGAACAAAGAGGAATTAATAAAACGAAAGAAGAGAAGAAAAGGAATTCCGAAGACTACGAAGGAAGATACGGAAGACAAGTTCTTCAGAGAAAATTGTTGTTAGGGAAAACGTTATAACTGTGGATAAAAAATCCTGACTATGAAGATGTAGATTGTCATTACTGCAGAAAACCATTTTCAGATGACAAGTTTGAGATGTGGATATTGTCAGCACGTGGAACCTACAGCGACCTAACGATTCTGTTGGAACGGAAGCAGTCGCAAACAATTTACGAGTGGCCGAGTGCTCGAAGGCCCCTGCTGCGGAGTTGCGCCGTCGGAGGTTCGAGTCCTCTCTCGGGCATGGGTGTGTGTGTTGTACTTAGTGTATGTGGATGTACACTGTAACATTCTCTTCCTTTCCTTGTAGCTCTATAGAAGTCTATTGCTTTCGCCTGCAGGCGTGTTGGCTTCACAGTTCAATTGGTTCAAATCTGTCAACAGCACTGTCATCTTTCAGATGTTCTTGTTGCGCATACAGTTAGTAGTAAAGAAGTAATAAATCAAAAACTGATGCTGGATAAGGCGGTTTTCTTTGAACATTACTGTTCATGTCCTCATATCTCATGAACTATGTCGTACTGTCAAACAATTTCGAAGATACTTTCAGCCATCTGTGTATACTGTCTGTAAAATTTCTGCGTGTACAATTTGCAGTGTAAAAATTATAAATTGAACGCCATACCGAATTCAGTAGTTTTACTCGATGAACAGCGGGTAAATGGTAAGTGAGAAAGTTTTTTCCTTTCATAATTTTGATGTGGTTGTCAGCGAGAAAAAGTATAATAAAGGTTTGAAATTATATTTAAAGTTTGTTGCAAGTCGCTAAGAATTCTTATTCTCATACAGTGTGTGAATAAAGTTTCGTCACATGATGTGACTATTTTTCACGATTCTTTATGAAGTTATATCTCCTGAACCATGTACGGTATGTGATTCTTACCACGACGGTAATTGTTACCTCACGTGTACCAAATTCGCTTGAAATCGGCCCGTTAGTTTAGGAGGAAATGTGCAACATTGTCGCATGATGCAGCAGTTTCTCACGCATCTCATTGTTTATGACGTCATGTCTCGTGAACTACGTCCACACAAACGAACACACGGACACTCTGCTTTACATAATAAAGAGCCGTGGCGGAGCGGCCGAGTGCATTGAGGAGATATGCTAGATGCGCGAGGCCGTTCCCCGTCGGGGGTTCGAATCCCCCCCCCTCGGGCATGGATGTTTGTGCCATCTTTAGTATAAGCTAGTTCATAAGTAGTCTGTAAGTTTAGGGAATGATGACCCCGTAGTTAAGTCCGATACGCTCTACAAACATGTGAACATTTTTTGAACGTAATAAAGAAGTATTGTAAATGCGATATAAAGTCACTGAGGAGGTAGGCGACCATGATGAAATGATTAGGTAGTACTGCTGTGAAGCTGGTTAGGTCGCAAATTCTTTGTTATTGGTCACACTTCATGTACAGCGTGCTCTCAAAAATGACGCGTTTCGGAATTACCATCATCAGATTAGCATCTCTTCCGTGCCATGTGCACACGTGTACAGATGGAAGATGTTCTTCAATATACATACAAAAGCAGACTAGCAGAGGTAGTCTGCTTTTGTATGTACATTGAAGAACATTATGCACACAGTCAAATTCAACTATAATTTATACAAAATTTCATCAGTCATAGACATTATTTCCGAGTAAACTATCAGGATATCTGCATAATTTATGCATTACTCCTCTCTCTCTCTTTCTCTCTCTTAGTATATTAATATAGAACCTACCAAGTGCAGGCACATCGCGATAGTGTTCCAATGACTGAATGATTAATTCCCAGCAAACTTCTGAATTTTAATGCACCAAACAGATGACATTTTAAAATGGTGAACAGACGTAAAAAAGATGTGCTGGCGTTCGTTTTAGATGCAGAATCTATCTTAGGTATCCCGATAAGGACGTGTAGTTAACGGTGCTTAAGAGAAATTGGTATGGTATTAATCCTTTCATTCCCAGTGTTGCTCTCGGACAACATCGTATTAAAAGCTGATTTATGCCGTATTTTCTGGAAGAGCAATTGAATGGGATGGACATTGTCTTGAAAGGAAGATATAAGATGAACATTAACAAGAGTAATACAAAGGTAATGGAATGCAATGTCAGAAAATCAGGCGATGCTGAAGGAATTAGATTAGGTAATGAGACAATAAAAGTGACCAGTACCTAATTTTTGGGATACGTTTTCATTACACACACACACACACACACACACACACACACACACACACCAAATCTTAGATTTCCGTAGAAGTGGGTCTGAGTAATTTTCTGTTAATGACAAATTCGCAGTTATTGTACAATTTATTTATAACATATGAAAACTTGTGCCAGACCAAAATTTGAACTCGAATTTCAGCTTTTCACGAGTGCTTGCTTTACCCATAACGCCTTGCGCTTGCTATTCCTAGACCTAGGCAAATTTTCATATGGCACACATTGCCTACTGACGGTGGGTTCTCGTACATTCCACTGTGTAAGACCCGCGAGAATCTTAATGTCACCATTAAATTGTACACCTGATGCTAAATCTTCTTCGCAATTGCGAATGCACTTCTTCTATACTATTTGACAGCTGTAGACGCCGCATGATTGAAGGAGATTTGCAATGGTTCCATCAATAAACGCGGATTATGCATATCGTATTGAAGAGAATAAACCTGTTTGCAAATGAATCTTATCATTATTCTGTGATTGTACTTCAATGTATCAACACTTTCCACGTTATGTATGAAGACGAGCTGATGAACAAGGTAAATATCTGCTGCTGATGCTGTGGTGTAAAGGACGGTGTCAACGTAAGTCACTGGGTAGAATGCAATGTGACTTACGAGGAGACATTCCGCTCTCGGAAATTCAGTTCGGGATCGGACTTGGCAGGACACTATTACACCTCTGAGGCGGACCCGAGTGTTAATCTATGTAAATTATATCTCTAAACTTCGTTCACGTTTTTTACTTGAAATGTTTTTAATTCGTTTCTGTTCTTGTTTCTTTTCTGAAATGTTTTGAGTGTCAATTAAAAGTTATAAACGCATCCTTCCTCTCCTTTATGCACCTTTCACTCAAACCATAAGCATATTGGTGACCCCAACGTGATTAATACGGAGCGGAAAGCATTTTTAATTTGTGAAATGCAAAAATGACCACCAACGGCAACGACGCAGTCACCGTCTACATCAGCATGGGACGAAGCGGGTATTGCTCGTGTTTCAGTGAAGATTCCGCCTATCTGGAAGAAAAACATTAAGGGATGGTCTCTTCAAACTGAAGTCCAGTTTTCCACGTTGGTTACCACTAACGAAACCACGAAATTTAATCATGTTGTGGCATCATTAGAAGCGGATGTTGTGGAATTAATTTCCGACTTTTTAACTCGGCCATTATCTACCAATTCGTTCACAGAGTTTAAAACAAGATTAATTCAGGAATTTGAAGAGTCAGAAAATAGAAAAGTTACAAAATTATTAACAGAATTGGAATTAGGTGATAAGAAGCCAACTCAGCTCTTTCGTGAGACGCGAACTTTAGCTGGTACACAAGGACGATTTTTTTCAAAACCATATTTATATGGCTTCCTGTTATCGCACGTTCTATACTAGCTACAAGTAGAGATGATATTGATACTATAGCCACCATGGCTGACAAGATCGTCGAATTTTCACAACCAGGATCGAATATTTGTGCTCAAACATTGCAGGCATCATCCAGTATTGCCGTCAGTAAAATAAATGGTACCGGTAACGCTAGTACTTCAATACTAGAAAAGCAGATCACCGAATTAACGCCGACAATGAATTTGAAAACACGGTCATGTTCAAGAAGCAGCTCACGTTCATCTCGTTCCTCACGAAGTAGATCGCGAGACAGGTCACGCTCATTAAAGCGTTTTAATCCTAATGGAGCACTATGTTGGTATCACTTTAAATATCGCCACAGGGAAAAGAAATGTCAGAGCCCATGTTGGTATCAACCAACTCCCGCTCAAAATTCCAACAAGCAAACTCAAACGCTCCACATTAGCGGCGTCAAGTGATCGGAGCAATTTTTCACGCCCCCCCCCCCCCGCCCCCTACTTCTCACAGACAGAAGTAGCTTAGATGTTACCTAGTCGACACCGGAGCTGACATTTCTGTGATTCCGCCTTAGGATAGTGACCGCCGAAGAAAAACAGATCGTAAACTTTATGTAGCAAACGGAAGATGTATTAATATTTACGGAGCGTTGAAACGTGTCCATGAAAAAATTATTTTGTAAGAAAATGTCCAATATTGTGCCTCCTGTTTTGTATCGAGTAACTTGCTTGCAAGAAAATGTATAATATCGCTTCTACTGTATGTATCGATATGTGTCCTTTATGAAGTTTCATCTTTGGCAAAGATCATGTATTGCATAGCATTGTAGCTCGCACTGAGAGAGAGTAGTACTAGTGGTTCAGCTCGCTTAGAGAGCGGTTGGGTTGTGTGTATGGCTCCGATGTAGAGCAGAGGCTGCTTTGCCAGCAAGTCAGAAGTTGTATTATGTAGGTAATGTAATGCTGATTATTAATAATAAGTAACTTAAACTTTCATATTTCATTTACGTAGTTAGAAAATTAACCTACTTCCTTCATTTGATAATTAATTATTAGTGGATTTAAAGTGCAGTATTGATGTGAATAATATTGTTGAACGGATTTCATTATTGGTGCCATAGTAAATGATAGTTAATTGACTATGATACTAAATTGATACTAAATTTCAATAATTAGAAACTGATCTGCATAAAATTCTCACAGTCAAGCATTAAGAAAGTGATTTGTGTTTTTTTTTAATATATTTCTCGCAGTCAAAATTTTTGAGTATAGTCAGTGTCTGTTTCAAAAGGCTACATGTCACAGTTGTTTTGTTAAAAATATCCGTTGCGCACATAATCAGTTTCATGCACTGTTTCTCACTTAATAGCATATACATCAGTATCAGGGCCATAATTAAACCAAATTGCTGTGTCAAGGAACAATTTGTTGTCTGATCTAACGATAGGTTCAACATACACAACACACGTACAGCTTTTATCTGGCGACCCTGCCAGGATAGTTCACAAACAGGATCGTGACGTAGTTAGATACGTAGCCTTATTTAAGTTAGTTTGTCTTTTCCACTAACCAACTTATCTTTTGGCTCTTAATTTAATTTTTGTAGCACCATCCTTTGTTATAGCAACAGTAGCATAGTAATTGTTTCTGTAGTTTGTTACTTACCATTCTTGATAGTGTGTAGCATTGTTTATAGTAGATTAATTGAATATACAAATAATTGCATTACTACTGAACAAGTATCTCTTTTATATTGTCTGATGTTTGTTGTGATGAAAGTTCTAGTATCGCGGAACTCGTGTGATAATTAACGGTTCGCGTAATCTCGATTGTGATTGTATGTTGCACTAGCCCGATTCAGCCTATTGTTCTCTCATAATTACTGTGTGTGATTTTCAAAAAATATGCAGTAGGTGAAAATAAATATTATTAGTCACTTTACTGCCAAATTCTGTTAACAATGTCGAAGAATAGGAGAGTCCGCGCTGATGCTAAATCTGCTTCCGAAAATGAGACCTCGAATGATGCAAGGAGAGAAGCTGAATTTTTACAAGAGTCTTCTCACTGCACTGATACAAATACGACAGTAAATACCGTGTCCGAAAATGCGGAACAGATTAGTTCAGGAATAGACAATATGGATAATGATACAGTACAGGATTCGACAATACAGAATTCCAATTCTTGTAACGTGGTTGCGGAAAATAATGCATCGGTTCCACCTAGCTCTGCTACAAAAAATACTTGTGCGACGGCTATGGAAAACGTATTACCAAATGATTTCATGCAAATTTTATTGTCACAGCTCTCTAAATTAAATGAGAATAGTCAATTACAATCTCAGGAATCTCAGAAATTAGGTGAAAAACTTGAGAAACAAGGTAAAAAACTTGAGAAAATAGAACAGACGTGCGATTCGAGGTTTGTGAGTATTCAAAGTAGTTTTAATAAAATAAATGAGGACAACAATCGGTTCAGGGAACAACTGCTCAATACTTTCAAACGCGAATCTCAGCAAATAAGACAAGATATTCGCGACGAGATTAACCCGGTAGTGGAAAGCCTAGCGTCACGAGTGGAAAATATGGAAAGCTTTGCGTCACGAGTCGAAAATATGGAAACTACTGAACTCGCTCAATTGAAGCAACAGAGTAATCTATTTAATGAAAAGTTGCAGAACTTCCAGTCAGTCACGACGGAACAGATCAATAAAATTAATAAACAGTTTGAGGATATTACTGTTAAAATTACCCAAATCAGTGATAACAGTGACAAAAGTTCTGATGTAACGCATCCTACCCCGTTTAATGAAACTAATGAATATCTCGCCCTTGACCGTTTCAAACAAGGTCAAATGACCATTAATCAGCAATACAAGGCTGAGGTCAGAAAATTATATGATCGCGTGGCGCGAATAGAGAGGAAATTTGACCACACTTATGGAAATGCATACGAAGACGTAGAAGAAAATTTGAACGAAAATGACAATGATGATTCGACTCAAGTAGGTCGCTTGGTACGTGAACGAAGTGTACCTCATAGTAACAATGAAGGCGCGATGCGTAGTTTACGCCCACTTACGCCGCACGGGCGAAAGGAAGCGTTTGACTACAAGCATTTCCTGACTGTACGTAAATTCAAGACATTCAAAAACTCTCCGAATGACTTGCACCCTAAAGAGTGGTTGCAGCAATTCGATTATTGTCTTCCCCCGAATTGGCCACTTGAGCACAGATTAGAATTTATGTGGTTATCTGGAAGGCGAGCCAGCCACCAGAATGAGAGCTATTGCACAAGAGTGCTATAGCGAGAATCAGTTCCGACGCTCATTTCTATCCGCATACTGGTCGGAAGCGGCACAAGACCGCGTTAAAAACAGTATTGCGACGTTCAAAACTTTTGAGCGATCAAATTTCTCGAGCCCGGTGGAATATTTCCAACATTTGGTATACAAAAATCAATTTTTATCGGCACCTTACTGCCCTGCGGAATTAATTAGAATTTGTTTGAACAAATTGCCTCTACACTTGCGTCAAATTGCCATTGCGGCACGATGCAAGAATGACATTGAAGCCTTTAGAAACCTCTTACAAGACTTAGAGGAAGAAGACGAGGAAAATTCCTCGCGCAGTCGATATTTTGATAGAAACAGATATGATCGCCAGTCGCAACAAAGCCCGCCGGCCGCCGGGTACTAAACGTTATTCAGTGCACGACGATAAACCAAAAAATAATTATTTCGCTAATGAATCTTACAAACAAAGTCGCGACAATGAGAACAGTGATTGTCAAGATCGTGAGAATAACCGTGGAAGTTTTCGTGGCCGTTACCGAGGTGGTGACTTTGGTCGCGGAGGACGCCACAATAATTACTATCATAACAGCAATACCTCAAACAATACTAATTGGCGTGAAAGACGCAATACTGATAGTGATCGCGAGACTGAAAATAACAACAATAACGCTGAGAAGCGTAGTAGGGAGGGCACACGCGATAATTCTCGTGATCGCCTTCCGCGACACGAAAACACGAATCGGGGCCTAAGCAGATCGCGTACCCCGGAAAGACAAGAGCAAAACATTGAAATCAGACCTGCCAATCCACGCTACAATTCGTCAAAAAAGGGGCCGCGTCAGGTATGACTAGCGGACTCGACGGCAAATAATTCGGCCGTACAGGATTTGTGTGATCCTAACTATACGCTGAAACTTGTTCATTGTGAACGTCCTCACAGAGAGGAAGGTTACAATGAACAACCTCCCGAACAAAACAGAATAGTAGTTTGTGCGGAAGTGCACAATACTGATGCTGGTAGCACCTCAGTAGGTGATAAGGCAAAACCGACACAACTTGTGTCAAAACCTAAAGCCGTTACTCCTGAAAGCAATGACAGTAATAAAAATTGTACTATCAGATTTAACGAAACAAATAAAGAAGCATCGAATAAACATTATACTGCCCAACGGTTAAACGAGATAAATGTCGATCAGCAATATAATGACGACAATTCAGAGTGGGAGACAGAAGCTTCGTCTTCAGACTCTGAGGAAGACACTATATACGAAATAAAATTCTTACAGTATCAACCAACAATTGCATATGACAGACCGGTCATGTACTTTGAAATGCAGGATACGGTACTGCCACACAATAATGCAACTAACAGTAACCTTGGAACAGCAAAAACTGATTTCGAACAATTAGATTTGCAGCACACCTCTGTCGCTGACTGGATAGATAATTACATGTCTTTTAATGACGATGACAGTGAATGCGAAGTTGATGAACAATCAAGATTTGAAAAGCATTTATCTTGTGAAAGCCTCATTAATCTTGGTAACACTTGTCTCAACAAAGAAATTTCTTATGAACCTTCCACCGAACAAGACGTAAAATTTGTACAGTTAGATGACATAAAAGAGGCACTATTAGAAGAGAAGGTAGACTGTCTCGATATTCCAATTCACCCAATTGTATCTGTCAAAATTGGCAAAATCAATCTTTCTGCTGTCTTAGATTCTGGTAGCCCTGTGTCAGTAATTAGTGAAGTGACTTTCAAGAAATATCAGAACTTGCTTAATGGTCCCATTCTGCCTTTGCATTGCACTAAAATTCGTGGCGTCATTTCTAGCAAACCTGTCGAAATTCGACAGCAAACATACGTAGAATTTTTATGTCAAGGTCATATCTTTTCTGCCAACCTATTGATTGTCCACCGCTTAACTACACAGATAATATTAGGTGTGGACTTCCTATCCAAGTACAAGGTTATTTTAGATTTCAATACGGCTTGTGCCATTGCTTTTGTTCAGGAAAATGCCATTCAAATTAAATTCGAAGACTGGATTACCAGACATGAAGAAGGTGCCAGTTGTTTAAAATTTTTATCTACTTCTAATGTGACGCAGGATGTCAAACCTGATGATGATATAACAGATAAACATTTCGAGACTGAACAAATTGACTTGATTTCTGATATCATTAAGAACAAATTATCCTCATTAGATCTTAGGTCTAGTTTTTGGCAAGTGAAACTGCACCCCAACTGTAGGAAGTACACAGCGTTTCTCTGCTTCGGAAACTGTTATCAGTTCCGTAAATTGCCTTTCGGACTGAACATCTCATCTGCTTTCATCCGTGCGATGAATACCACACTTCCTGAGCACTTAAAACAACAAATCACAATTTACGTTGATGATATTTTAATTGCAGAATCTTCCTGGGAAAAACATAACAGTACGTTGGCATCTTTACTTGAAGTGTTTGCTCAATCCGGGATTACTGTCAACTTAGAGAAGTCACAGTTTGGTCGTTCTCAGATTAAATTTTTAGGGCACATTATTTCTAAAGATGGGATCCAGCCCGACCCCGAAAAGTTAGAGGCGATAATGAAAATGCCTGTTCCCACCACTAAACGCCAATTAAGAGCTTTCTTGGGTTTAATTAATTTCTATCGGCGTTTTATAAATTTGAAAGACCTAACTACTCCCAGATTATATGAATTAACTGGAAAGAATACTGTTTGGTTCTGGGATGAAGCTGCCCAAAGAGAATTTCTTTGCTTAAAAGATGCACTCCTTCACGCACCTATTCTGCACCACCCAGATTTATCTAAGAACTTTTGCATTTCTACCGATAGTTCAAAATTCGGACTTGGCGTTCACGTGTTTCAAGAGGATGAAGAAAATGGCATTGCCACACAGAGAACCATTGCATTTTCTAGTCGCATATTATCCAAGTCAGAGCGGAACTATTCCGTCACTGAGCTTGAAGCTTTGGCAGTAGTTTGGGCATTCGAAAAATTCCGTTATTTCTTGTTTGGCAGACACACTAAAGTTTACACGGATCACCGTGCACTTCAATTCCTCATGTCGGCAAAACTTAACCATGATAGACTTAGACGATGGGCTCTGTTCCTTCAAGAATTCGATTTCTCTGTAATTTACATTTACATTCCTGGTGAACAAAACGTCGTTGCAGACTCGCTATCTCGTTCGCGTGTTGGGCTCATCAAGGCGACAGAAGAGGCATACTTAGAAAATAACTTTACTATCCTCTATATGCAGCAAGTTGCTTTCGAAAATTACATATCTGCCACATTTTCTGACATTGCTAAAGAACAAGATAAAGATCCAATCTGGCGAGATATTAAAATAAAATGGCACGATAAATATGTTTCCATCAGACAATTTTACATTATCCATAATAACATTCTCTTCAAACGTAAAGCCCCTGACAGTCAATTTTGGTTAGTGTGTGTTCCGGAGGAATCCGTGAACAAATTGATTTGGTATATTCATCTCAGTTACGGACACTATGGTGCCAAGAAGTGCTTCGCGAAATTACGCGACTCTTGTTACTTCATCAACATGGAGAAACGTATACGCAATGTGTTATCTCGATGCAAATTGTCAGAAAGCAAAGCCGCCGACCATATCGCATTCTGCTCCACTTTTTCCGATTATACCTTCAAAATTAAAGCAGTTAGCAGCCGTTGATCTGTTTGGACCTCTTCCGAGAACTAACAATGGTTTCTCTTTTGTCTTCGTTGCTATTGAGCTCACATCAAAATTTGTATCTTTTACTCCGCTCCGCCGTGCCACGGCGAAGACAGTAACTAACGCCTTTGTCAAAAACTTCCTAAAAGATGTTGGCCATATAGATAGTCATCTCCGATAACGGACCTCAATTCCGTTCTCATGATTGGGCAAGGATGTTGCGGCGCAGAAACATCAAACCTGTGTTCATATCACTTTATCATGCTGCCTCTAACCCTTGTGAACGAGTGATGAAAGAACTTGGAAAACTTTGTAGGCTGTATTGCTACCGACGACATAACACATGGGATAGATATCTTCTGTCATTTCAAAATATTATCAATGAACTTCCTAATGATTCTACAGGTCTTTCACCAATTCTGGTTCTGAAAAACAAGCAACCTCCCGACCGTATCAAGGAATTGATACCTTTTCCTAAACACAGAAGACTACGTCATCATGAGATCATTGAATTGGCGCTTAAAAACATTAAGAAAGCCGCTAAAAAAAGGAAACGCTCTCAACATAATTGTTATGCTAAGCAACTCTATGTAGGACAAAAGGTATTAATTAGATCCCACCACTTATCCCACAAGGGAAGATCTATGATTCACAAATTCTTCTTACTGTACAATGGTCCGTATCGAATCAAACGTATCATCCACGACAACGTCGTTGAGGTAGAAACTTTAAAGACGCACAAGTCGAAAGGCATACACCATATTTCCAATATTAAAATTTTCAAGGAATAAAAATGGGGTAGAGAGTCCATTAATCTGTTTGGGACACACCAAGTGGCGATTGGTGCCCCGTTCTCGAGCTGAGTGTCACTATTCTTCCGCTTTTCCTTAGTGCGCTCTATCTACATCTTTTTCTCACTGTTACTTTTCCCTAACTCTGAATACTTATGCTCTGTGCTACGCTGATAAATTAATTTGGTCCCAATCCCCCGGTTCCGAACAAGGTTTTCGGGAGGTTTTCCTTGGTTGTAAGGCGTATTGCGGGAACTGGTAAACCCCTCCCACTTATTCCCAATTGGGATTCCCCCTTTGCCCCACTATCAGCTTGTCTGATAATTGGCTGAATAGAACCGCGACTCTTTATGGGCCGGATCTCAAACAGCCCGCTCCACTCCTCGGAGTGGAGAATGAAAAGAATAAGGTTTTTTTTTTTTTTTCTGGGATATTGTCATACAAAACTATGATTATCTTGCAATTTACATATAACGAACTCTGTGGCTGTGCAAGACAAATAAAATTAATGAAAATTTTTGATTGAGTAATCTAATTAAGTTATTATGTTTCAGAAAATATCAGATTTCTCTTCTGTATTACTAATTGCATAACTTACGAACTTCGGAGCGAGTGAAGAAGATTTTGAGTTGACATAAGCATTTTGTAAGCCAATTAAGCAGTAAAAAAGAAAAAGGACATTCTGGAGGATGATGAGTAAGGCAATACACAATATGTCATGGTGGTCTTTAAAATGCACTATTGTTTATGGATAAATGATGGTAAGGAAGGTATTGGTAACAGTCAAAGATGTTTGATAAATGTAATTATGTGGACGAGGATATACAATGATTATGAAGCAATTATGAGGAGAATCGCTCTGTTGCTAATGATGCTATGCTCTGTTCTTTTCTTATGTGCTTACTCGCACTGCGCTTTTGTGTTTTCTCTTTGTGCTTATGTGCACCATTTTGTATGTTGATGCATTGTGCCTTCAATGGCATGTGTGGTTGGTGAGAATCATATCCTTCTGATGCTCTGTAATTATTTGTAATTATGTGTAATGAATCTCCAATTATGCTTGCAGCTATGCTTATTGCTCTTGTAATCAAAGCTTACCGCTATGCTCACTAATTATTTACCTAAGCCCTACCACTATGCTAATTAATTTTATAATGAAGCCCATGAAAATGTATGGTTATGCTTATACGTTGCACACAGCCATCTCTCTTGCGAACTTGCAGTTTTGCCATAAACTACGCCTAGTTAAGTCTAGTTAATGCACAGAGATACTTTGCTTTTGCTTACTGCTATCTTCAAAATTTTTATTGATGATCTTATTGATGAAAATCTGCAGCTATGCCTAACAAGTAGTGTACGTTATCGGATGATTTACTGTGATGTACATCTATTACTGTGCCAAAATTTGCCTTAATTGTTTTGTCTGACCCTACTGATGACTCAGACAGACACAGACATGACCTGATGACTTGAACCTCTTTTGATATTCTCACGAAACTACCCTGATGTGTTATACCTCAAGGCAATGAAATATGTAACTCAGTTCAGACAAAAGCCTGGCCATGGCAACATATGTAATTTAATTGTTATAATTTGGTGGTAATGCAATCCCCACCATAGTGATGTATGTCAATTTAATTGACTAGTGGTAATTGGAATGTCAAGTTATTTGAAGTGGCTTCACGTTAATTGCTCTAATTATGACAACAAATTTACTTTACATGACCTAATGCCAAATTGATGACAAGCACCCTGAATGTATTTCATACGATTATGTGTTTGTAAAGTAATATGTACATAGTATGTAAAGTCTTATGCCTATATGAAATGACACTAATTTTGTAGATACTCTAGTATAAGAATTAAATTACTCATTACTATTCAAATGTATCCGTCTTCAAGACACTACTTGAAATGTAAAAATATGGTTTAATAATCAACGACTTTTCTTTCAGTGTAAACTGAAATATCATGACTATGTTACTAATTTGTGTGTAAAATGCTTTATTTCATATACTTTGGACACGCATGGGAACTGGCGATTTCGCACACGAGATTCCATAATGCACACAGAACAATGGGTGTGTTATTATACACCACTGATTTTGGGCCTTTTAATGAAGATGTTTTTTGGATGATGTTTGGCCACATAGTACTGTCCATTGCAGCCTTGGCCAACCACCATAATTTTGCTCTAATTTTGGCTATGCTGATGCAGTCTGCTAGTAGCCCCGTTGGTTGGAGCACACTTGGTTGTCGAATTACATGGAGGAATACATCAGAACCTTTTCCCCATGACTTCAACTTCAATGCAACCAGCCAGCTCGCCTAGAGTGTGGTGTAATCTTACAGTGTTTTGTGTTCGTGTGCAGACCTAAGATGAATGTTAGGGGATAATTGGCTAATCGTGTGCAGACCTAAAATGAATGTTAGGGAATAATTGGCTATTCGTGTGAAGACCTAAAATGAATGTTAGGAGCTAATGTGCTATTCGTGTGCTTATACTATTCAGTGCCTCCCATTGCAAACGTTGTCCACAGGTTCATTACAAGTGTTTAGGTATATTTCATGGTTCTTTTACATTGAGTGACCAAAATAAAATTGTGCTCTTGATAGATAAATATGCTTTCAGAACTATAATGAGTCAATACACTTTAGTCTGAACTGTCATTGTAACTATTCGATTGACAAACGTAATATTGAAATCCTATTGTGCCGAAGCAGTGACATTATTTTGTACATGATCAGAAACCTATGTAGTCAAAATTTTACATGTATGTTCTAGCATCCATGAAAGTATGGCATCTTAAATGCATCACAGAATGCAAAATTGACACTTTATCTTATACTAAGTGCACTAAAAATTTACATAGACTACATTGTGCACAAGATACAAATGTTCATTTTATGTTCCCAAAAAATACTGATCTCTTGTACTAAATTTAGACGCATGGAACTTACACTACTGTGTGTATTACTTGTAATTACCTCATTTTCTTTAAAGAATGATGACATTAGTTAAACTACCTTTTGTAAAACTTTGTATATGTTCATGTTTATTATTGTATTTTTTTTCACTTGTCTATTACTTCTAGCTATCTCATTTTCTCCACTATATCATTTGTCAAACTATGTTCTCTGAAATTCTATATATACTTATGTTTACCATTATGTATATTTGTCATGTATTCCATTTATTGCTGATGTTCGGTACATTTTGACATTTGCTTATGCCTGTCACATCCTGTACCACTCCAAGCATTACTCTTGTTGGTACTCGTCTGTAAAATTGCATGTATTTATGACTGTCACATTTTTTTAAATTTTCCATGAACTCCATCTGTTGTTTTGATCTTGAATATCTTGTATAAAAATGTTTATCAGGTTTTCATATTTTTCATGTTATATTTTGGATGTCATTAATGGATTTTTGGACTTGAAATTCAGTAATTTTGCTGGCTAGGCAATGCCATTGGCATCACCCACCCTACAAAATTTTAATAGGTAGGAGGGGGGTGATGAAACGTGTCCATAAAAAAATTATTTTGTAAGAAAATGTCCAATATTGTGCCTCCTGTTTTGTATCGAGTAACTTGCTTGCAAGAAAATGTATAATATCGCTTCTACTGTATGTATCGATATGTGTCCTTTATGAAGTTTCATCTTTGGCAAAGATCATGTATTGCATAGCATTGTAGCTCGCACTGAGAGAGAGTAGTACTAGTGGTTCAGCTCGCTTAGAGAGCGGTTGGGTTGTGTGTATGGCTCCGATGTAGAGCAGAGGCTGCTTTGCCAGCAAGTCAGAAGTTGTATTATGTAGGTAATGTAATGCTGATTATTAATAATAAGTAACTTAAACTTTCTTTCATATTTCATTTACGTAGTTAGAAAATTAACCTACTTCCTTCATTTGATAATTAATTATTAGTGGATTTAAAGTGCAGTATTGATGTGAATAATATTGTTGAACGGATTTCATTATTGGTGCCATAGTAAATGATAGTTAATTGACTATGATACTAAATTGATACTAAATTTCAATAATTAGAAACTGATCTGCATAAAATTCTCACAGTCAAGCATTAAGAAAGTGATTTGTGTTTTTTTTTTAATATATTTCTCGCAGTCAAAATTTTTGAGTATAGTCAGTGTCTGTTTCAAAAGGCTACATGTCACAGTTGTTTTGTTAAAAATATCCGTTGCGCACATAATCAGTTTCATGCACTGTTTCTCACTTAATAGCATATACATCAGTATCAGGGCCATAATTAAACCAAATTGCTGTATCAAGAAACAATTTGTTGTCTGATCTAACGATAGGTTCAACATACACAACACACGTACAGCTTTTAGCGTCTATTAGTACTCAATTTTGTTTTACGGCACAATTTCACGTGGAATTTCGTAATTGGAGATGTACAATCGCCGATTATCGGAGCCGACTTCATTCATCGTTACAATCTTTTAGTGGATCTCAAGAACAGGCGACTAATCGACCCATTAACATCAGCAGCAACACCTGGCACACTGATTAAGTTTCGGGCATAGATACAGTTTATGTAATACCTCTAGATCAGAACCATGCTGACATTCTAAAGAAATTTCCCAGCTTGCTTCATGAAAACATCTATTTTGACATTCCAGGTGCCACTGTTTCTCACACGATTGTCACAGGACATCCTGTAGCAGCAATGGAACGACGACTACCACCACATAAACTCAAGGCAGCTCACGCAGAGTTCCAACAAATTATTTATTTGAAAATCTGCCAGCCGTCAAGGAGCGCCTGGTCAAGTCCCCTCCATTCAGTTCCCAAGAAAGACGGACCCTGGAAGCCTTGTGGAGACTACCGCGCTCTCAACAACTAGTCTGACAGATATCCTATTCCTAACCTTCAGGATTTTAAGTCAACTGCATGGAAAACAAATATTTTCAAAGATAGATCTGCTCAGAGCTTATCACATTCCTATACATCCAAATGATGTACTAAGACAGCAGTGATAACTACATTTGGTTTGTTTGTATTTTTGCGACTTCCATTTGGACTCCGAAACGCGACTCAAACTTTTCAAAGATATATCGACAATACACTGAGACACCTCGATTTTGTGTACTGTATATATATATATATATATATATATATATGACATTCTAGTGGCATCAGAAGATGAACAGCACAAGAAGCATCTTAAATTTTCGAATGCCTCAGTAAGTTCAACATTAGAATCAATCTGAATAGAATTACAAAAAATTAATGACAATCTGCAACCATTTGTATTTTTCTCCAAGAAACTATCAAAAGCAGAAAGGAATTACTCAATCTATGAGGGTGTCTCAATCTGTGGTGTATGGGAGGGTGTCGTCTGTAACTGACTGTAATAGCATACAGGTTGACTTAGACAAAATTTCTAGTTGGTGCGAAGAATGGCAGCTAGCTCTCAATGTAGAAAAATGTAAGGTGATGCGCATGAGTAGAAAAAACAATCCTATGATGTTCGAATACAGCATCAGTAGTGAGCTTCTTGATGCGGTCGCGTCGTTCAAATATCTAGGCGTAACATTGCAGAGCGATATGAAATGGAACGAGCATGTAAGGACAGTTGTGAGTAAGGCAGACAGCCGACTTCGGTTTATTGGGAGAATTTTGGGAAGATGTACTTCACCTGTAAAGGAGACCGCGTATAAAACGCTTGTACGACCACGTCTTGAGTATTGCTCAAGTATTTGGGACCCACAGCAGATCGGTTTGAAGGAAGACATAGAGGCGGTTCAGAGGCGAGCAGCTAGATTTGTTACCGGTAGGTTCGACCAATGCGCGAGTGTCTCGGAAATGCTCCGGCAACTCAATTGGGGATCGCTGGAAGAAAGACGACGTTCTTTTCGTGAATTTCTGTTAAGTAAATTTAGAGGGCCGGAATTTGAAGCTGAGTGTAGTACGATCTTGCTGCCGCCTACTTACATTTCGCGTAAAGATCACAAAGACAAGATAAGAGAAATTAGGGCTCGTACGGAGGCATATAGGCATTCTTTTTTTCCTCGTTCAATTTGGGAGTGGAATAGGAAAGGAAATGCCTAGTAGTGGTACGGTGTACCCTCCGCCACGCACCTTACGGTGAATTGCGGAGTATGTATGTAGATGTAGATGTATGACAGAACTCCTCGCTGCCTACTCAGCCGTGAAGCACTTTCAGTACAAGCTTGAAGGACGCGATTTTCCGATTTACACCTACCACAAACCACTCACTTTCATATTCAAGCAACGTTCAGACAAAGCTTCTCAACGTGACATCCGACACATTAGTTTCATTGGACAGTTCACCACAGACTTACTTTACAGTAGGGGGAAGGAGAACATCGCAGCTGACGTCTGTTCAAGAATTGCTTCAATCACTATACCTCCAACTGTTACCATGGAACAAATTGCAGAAAGTCAACAATGTGACGAAGAGCTTCCACACATTAAGAATACGACGATATCCCTTGCACTTCAAACAATAATGTTGCCAAATGATGGAGAACTTGTTTTTGACATGTCTGAAGATATGATTCGCCCATATGTACCCCAACAACGACATGCAATTTTCAACTCACTACACTATCTAGCTCATCCTGGTGTTCAAGCAACCATTAATTTAGTGAGAAAACACTTCATTTGGCCATCACTAAAAAGGACGTGAAGTCTTGGACTTCAACATGTACTCCTTGCCAACGAATTAAAGTCTGGTGACACACCAACAGTGCAGTGGGACATTATCCGCCAACGACAGCACGATTCAGTCACATTAATATATTGTTGGACCCCTACCTCCATCACAGGGATATTGCTATTTACTAAGTCACTGATCGTTTCTCTCGATGGCCAGAAGCACTTCCATTAGCTGACATCACAGCAGAAACAGTTTCATTTACCATAGTCTCAACATGGATATCTCGTTTTGGTGTGCCTCAAATCATAACTACTGATCGCGGAAGGCAGTTTGAGTGTCAACTTTTCAAATGTCTCACAAGCACACTGGGCAATGTCCACATTAAAACTACAGCATATCACCCTGCAGCAAACGGAAAAATTGAACACTGCCACCGTCAGTTAAAATCCGCTTTAAAAGCACAAATGTCTGATGATAGGGTTTCGAAGCTTCCTCTGGTCTTGTAAGGACTTCGCTCCTACATAATTCCGCAAGTCAATACCTCACCAATGGAAATGACTTATGCTTCAGCAATTAGGTTACCAGGAGCATTTCTCAAATAACAAACATTAGTAACTGACATCCCAACCTTTGTCTTCAAATTGAAGGAACAGATGAGAAGCCTAAGACCAGTTCCAGCAGAACATCACGCCCACAAAAAGGTCTTTATACACCCACAACTGATGACAAGCAAGTTTATTATCGTGGACATGATGTTGTCCGAACACCTCTTCAGCCAACATATGACGGGCCATATCCAGTCCTGTCTCGCAGTGACAAGCACTTTCAGGAGGAGATGCCAACAGGAAAACAGGCTATTAGCATTGACAGATTGAAACCTGCCTTTCTTCTGACAGACTATTTGTGGTATCACACAAGTCTAATGTGCGCGCCACCTACTTTCGCCGCGTGCCGCCATGCACACATGGCGCGGCGTTCTTACTACGTCAGCCACGAGCGCCCTCTGCTACAACTCCGCTCATGGCCATCACTGAACGACATTTTCACTTGGGACTGAGATAGGAACCAGTTAACACTTCGGAATCAGATAGGCACCAGAGAAGACTTGGCTATCGGATAGGTAGCTCAACTATGTAACAGCATTCTGCCGTACTGAACTATGTAAAAGTTAAGTATTGTATAAATTCTGTGCAATATATATCTCGTTCTAATTTACTCTAGTGTTTCTAGTTTCTGCTGTCCCACTGGCTGCTCACCTTCGCACCTGCACAAGCGTGCGTCCTTTATTCCTGTGTCGGTCTGTCTACTCGGCCACCGACACCTACGACGGAAATGAGACACAAAAGCGGCAACAAGCCTGAGACACAAAAGTGGTGACGAGGAGCGATAGATGAACCTTGGACAGCCCCCTTGCAGCAGCAAGACAGCAGCAGTCGGAGCACACAGAAATTGCTCCCACCCACCCGCCCTTATTATAAGATTTTTGGGGGAACATTTTCAATTACGTGTTTTGTGGAATTTTTTGTTGCAGTGCGTCCTCATTGCACATTACATTTGTGTTTTTTCCTAATTTACTTGTATGCGCGGTGCCTAATCGGTCAGCATAGCTACTACCCCGAACCCAAACTTAATGGAAATTATTCAGTTGCAGACGGCGCAAATCACGCAACTACTTCAAGCAGTGGCGCAGTTGACGGCAACTCAACAACAGCCGTCGCATCAGCAGCCCACACCTGCCGCTGCGCCACTCCCTACGTTCCGCCAGTACAACGAACGTGAGGAAGAATGGACTGATTATCTGGCGCAGTTTCAAGAACTCATCACGGCTCATCAAATTACAGGTCAGAGAGTGAAGAACCTTTTCTTGTCGATTGTGGGCCCCCAGACCTTCGTATTACTGCAGAAACTTTTCCCCCACACGTCTCCTCGTGATGTAGACTTTGAACAAATTGTAGATGCACTGAATGCTCATTAAGAGAGAAAAGTTCTCGTAGCTGCGGCGCAGTACCGATTTTTTAGACTGAAAAAAATCACCAGAACACACCCACACGCAATGGATTACGGAGTTGAAGGGCTTAACCCGCCAATGTAAATTTAGTTGTTCTTGTGGACTTTCTTATAGTGACATGACGTTGAGAGACGCTATCACTCAGAACATTCAGGACCCCAGAATTAGGGCAGCTATTTTAAAACAGTCTGACCCCTCATTAGAAAGTGTACTGCAGCTTATTGAAGCGCATGATACCTTTGACTTAGCAGATGTAGAAATGCAAAGCCACAGTGTTAATTCAGTGCGCCGCAACGGACGCTTTCGTAGACACAGTTCCCAGTATAGTCCTAGTGATTCTTATTTTTCTACCGGCCGTGCTGAACAGACAGTGAACAGTAGCCAGTGTAAAGTGCAACACAAAGGTCGCCCCGTCATGTTAGACAAAGTAATTTGACAAACGGGCGCGAACGCTCATTTCAGAAAAATGTTCATAAGTCTTGCCCTCGGTGTGTATCTCGCCACAAACGTGTGCAGTGCCCAAGTCGCAACGCTATTTGTTATCCATGTGGCAAATCGGGACATGTACAAACAGTGTGTATGCAAAACAAAATTTCAAAGAACGGTGTCGTTAGCAATAGTGCTTCGCAAGGTGTGAGAACAGTTCATACAGTAAATGTTATACACGCTGTGAACTTGAACAGTGCTTTACTTAGTTCTCAATTGCAAGAAAGTTCTTCTGCGCCTACTGCAAAACTATGTAGTAAGCCACGTCGCAAGTGCCGACGAGCGTGTAAAACAGTGCAACGGAAAAGGGTTCGGGACAAGCAAAATGACTATGTACAGTGCAATCCTGTAGTGAACCTAGTGCCTTCTACAACTTCTCCTTGTAAAAGTGCCCAGTACCGTGTAGCTAGTGACAGTAGACTTGATATAGCTACTCAAAAGTTTAGTGCAGTAGTTGGTGAATCTGTAGTAGCGTCGCATTGCGCGGATACCGATCCGGCGGTAGTGCCATCTAGTGACAGTGTTGTTAATCCGCTGCGTGCCGAGTCTGCGTCGCTTACTTCACTACGCGGCCCGCGCATGCGCAGCAAACGAGCTGTATTAGACGTTGCCCACATTTGCGCACCGGTCGTGCGCCAGAAGCACAAACTCTTTCTTACTCTCTCTATAGAAAATAAGGCTGTGCAATTTCAGCTTGATACTGGTTCCGCTGTCACATTAATAAATAAAGACACTTATGAACTTCTGGGTTCGCCAAAATTGTCGCCGTCTCAACAAGTGCTAACAGCTTATACTGGTCAAAATATTCCCGTGCTAGGAACGTGTAGCCTGCCCGCCTCTTTTCAAGGTGTTACAAAAACTGTTGCTTTTGTACTTCTTCAGGCCAAATGTACACAACATGTTTGGACTAGATGCTTTTGACTTGTTTGGTTTATCAATTCACAGAGACGTGCTTAAAATTTCGTCCGTAGTGCCTCCGGACAAAATAAATGCATTGTGTGAAAAATATAGTAACTTGTTTTCACCGGAACTAGGTTGTGCAAAAGACTTTGTGGCACATGTATCTTTAAAAGAATCTGCAGTACCAAAATTTCGTAAAGCTAGAGCAGTGCCTATCGCAATTCGTGATAATGTTGCTGCAGAACTTAAACGTTGGCAAGATAGTGGGGTGATTTCTCCTGTTTCTGCGAGTCAGTGGGCCTCGCCTTTAGTAATTACACCCAAGCCGTCAGGAAAACTTCGTCTCTGTGCGGACTTCAAATCAACAGTGAACAGTCAAACAATTGTAGACACTTACCCCCTGCCCAGACCTGAGGAACTTATGGACAAATTAGGACAGTCTCGCTTCTTTTCTAAGATTGATTTAGCAGAGGCATACTTACAGATTCCACTTGATGACGAGTCAAAAAAGTTTTTCGTCATTAACACTTACATGGCCCTTTTTCAATTTCAACGCCTACCATTTGGCAGTTCTTCCGCCCCCGCTATTTTTCAGCATTTCTTGGAACAGCTGACAGTTTTTGTACCGTGTTTCTCGAACTACTTAGATGATATTGTGGTATCCGGACGTACAGTTGAAGAACATTTAGCAAACCTGGAGTGCCTTTTCAAAGTATTGACTACAGCAGGTCTACGTTGTAATAAAGCAAAGTGTTCGTTTTTTCAAACCGAAATAGAATACCTAGGCCATGTGATTAATGCCCAAGGAATCCATCCCTTACAGTCACATCTTCAGGCAATCAAAGACTTGCCTCCTCCTAAGAATGTACACGAGCTGCAAGCAGTAATGGGAAAGCTTAACTATTATTTCCGGTTTATTCCCAATGCCTCTCAGATTGCAGCTCCACTGCATCACTTACGTAGGAAGAATGTTCCTTTTGTATGGTCTAAAGATTGCCAGGTTGCCTTTGACAAATTAGTCTGCACTACTCAGTGATGCATGTTTGATTCCCTTTGACCCACAAAAGCCTGTAGTGTTAGCAGTTGATGCCTCGTCGTACGGTCTGGGTGCAATATTGTCGCATCGTATTGGATCTCACGATCGTCCTATTGCCTTTGCGTCCAAGCTACTGACGCCAACGCAACAGAATTACATTCAGATAGAAAAGGAGGCCTTAGCAATCATTTACGGCGTCACAAAGTTTCATCATTATCTCTATGGCAGAAAATTCTATTTGTTGACAGACCACGAGCCTCTCACGTCGTTGTTCTCACCCACGAAGCCAATTCCGCCACGTACGGCACAAAAGCTTCATAGATGGTCCTTAATACTGTCTAATTATCAGTATGAGATTTTGTACCGACCTGCCACTAAACACGCCAACGCGGACACACTTTCCCGACTTCCTGTTGGCCAAGATGTGTCATTTGATTCTTCGGAAATGGCATGTTGTCAGATAGACTCTAGAGATGCTTCCGCTATCGCAGACTTCCCTTTGAACTCTCGTCGGGTTGCACAGGAAACAGCGGCAGACGCAGACCTAAGTGTGGTAGCACGTTTTGTTCGCTTTGGTTGGCCTGCCAGAGCCAAAGACATTGAGCAGTCTCTGGTTCGACGTTATTTTGCACAACGTCATGCTTTATCTTTAAGTCAGGGTGGTCTGTTGTTACGTACCGACAACGACCAGACAAGAGTGATTGTTCCTCGTTCCCTGCAATGAGAAGTGTTACGCCTCCTGCATCAAGGACATTGGGGTGTTGTTAGGACAAAGCAACTGGCCAGACGTCATTGTACCTGGGTTGGTATGGACGCTCAGATAGAGAGCTTGACGTCACAGTGTACTGTTTGTGCGGAGCATCAGGCGGCTCCTCCGCAACGTTTCTCAGACTGGCCACGCCCCAAGGGACCATGACAACGTTTACATATTGACTATGCCGGACCTTTTCTGGAATACGCACTGCTTAATTGTTGTCGACGCTTTCAGCAAGTTTCCTTTTGTGATTGCCATGAACTCAACGACGGCGTCTAGTACAATCAGTGCCTTAACATCAGTGTTTTGCATCGAAGGCTTGCCTGAAGCAATCATCAGTGACAATGGACTTCAGTTTGTTAGTGCGGAATTTCAACAGTTTTGTCGTGTGAATGGCATTCAGCATATAACCACCGCACCTTTTCACCCTCAGTCCAATGGTGAAGCAGAACGTTTCGTTCGAACATTCAAGTCTCACATGGAAAAGATGAAAGGTCAGCACTCCAGGCAGCAAGCTCTTCAAATTTTCCTGTCTACGTATCGGTGCATGCCACGTGGCGGCCCGTCTCCTGCCGAGCTACTCCACGGCCGCCGTCAACGCACTCTCCTTCACCTGCTGCAGCCTCCCACACACCGAGTCGGTTCGTATGGCGCTTCGCGTTTTCAGATTTCGACGCCGGTGCTGTACAAGGTGTTTGCTGGAAACAAGACGAGATGGACGCCGGGCACCATTCAGTGCGTGCTTGGCCGCAATATGTATGTTGTACGTTCTTCCACAGGGTCGGAGCTGCGGCGCCACGCGAACCAATTGCGCCTGCACAGGCCGCGCGATCCTGTCTCGAGTTTCTTGATTCCAGACCCAGTTCAACGGCAGGGAGCACAGCCACATCGCCCGCCGACGGGTCCAGCGTCCCCGGGCTATGAGATCGTCCCGATGGAGATCGACGCGCCCCCGCCCAGACCCTCCTCCCAGTGCCGTCGCCGTGGCCCTCAGCCCTACGCCACGACGACGCGGCGGTTTGGGGGGGGGGGGAGGGGTGTGGTGTCGCACAAGTCTAATGTGCGCGCCACCTACTTTCGCCGCGCGCCGCCATGCACGCACGGCGCGGCGTTCTTACGACGTCAGCCACGAGCGCCCTCTGCTACAACTCCGCTCGTGGCCACCTCTGAACGACATCGTTCACTTGGGACTGAGATAGGAACCAGTCCACACTTCGGAATCAGATAGGCACCAGTGAAGACTTGGATATCGGATAGGAACTAGGCAGGCCCCTAGCTCAATTATGTATCAGCATTCTGCCATACTGAACTATGTAAAAGTTAAGTATTGTATAAATTCTGTGCAATATATATCTCGTTCTAATTTACTCTAGTGTTTCTAGTTTCTGCTGTCCCACTGGCTGCTCACCTTCACACCTGCACAAGCGTGCGTCCTTTATTCCTGTGTCGGTCTGTCTACTCGGCCACCGACGCCTACGACGGAAACGAGACACAAAAGCGGCGACGAGGCTGGGACACAAAACTTTTCATCAGACAACATGGAAGACACATCAAGAGAAACCACTCCTGACATTCCGTCACATTCCATCCGAAAGACTATCAACCTTCATAAGACAACAGAAGCAATTAAACCAGTGCACCTTCATCACGGATCACCAGATCAGGTCGACAGGTCACCTACATCGAAAATACATGGACGCTGTCGTTGAGGAGGGAGTGTGTGGCGGACCCGAGTGTTAATTTATGTAAATTATATCTCTGAACTTCATTCACGTATTATTACTTTCAATGTTTTTAATTCGTTTCTGTTCTTGTTTCTGTTCTGCAGTGTTTTGAGTGACAGTTAAAAGTTATAAACACATCCTTTCTCTCCTTTATGGACATTTTACTCAAACCATAAGCATACTTCAAATATGTCCACTCAAACAAATCTATGAACTATCCAGAAAATTCCAAGAAAAAGCTTTCCCAAGTTTTAAGCATATGTCATATATGACTCAAATACTCGTTGGCATCATGTTAGCTTCTCGGACAGACGATGCAGGTTCGAACTTACTGTCAAGATACCTTTTTAATTTTATTATTTGATTCCTGACCGTCTGTCTGTTTGTATGCATGCAATAGGGCAACAGTTATACTCTGCTTTGCTCTGAAGAAACCAGTTCCTAGACTGTTTATAAAGTTTCCGCAGTTTACAATATTACCTAATTTTGAAAAATAAATGTCAGGGCACTTGTATTTACCGCTTTAAACTACCTACATTAATTGTAAAAAAACTTTTCGAATTACACGACTTTTAAAAAAGAAAATATTGTAATTTACATTTTAATTATCTGCAGTCGTCATTTAATAAAACGAGTTTTTTACGATAGAATTGATAATATGTTATATAACTAATTCTATTTAAAATCGTTAATATTTTAAAAACACTTATTAGAAATAAAATGTTTCTCACAAGTACTATCTAACACTGATCAGCAACATGTTAGTCAGACAAGCTACTGTACAGAACTCAAACTAGTATATAACATATGTCTGAATTGGAGTTTGAGTTTAGAGACCTTGTCGTTGGAATTTTGTGGTTAGTGAGCTTTAAAACTTCTGTAAGTGGATACCCTTGATGTAAACTACTAACATGAGAAATCGCATCTCACTCTAAATTTCCGGGTCCTGAAGGTCTCCTTGTTAAACAGAATATCTAGATATGTGATGAATGACTACTGTCTTTAAATCGAGGGACGTGTAAAGTATTGCAGATGAATAGGAAAAACAATCCGATAATTTTTCTAATACGGTAGTAGTAGTAGTGTTGCATGATTCACGCGCGTCGATTAAAATATCTATGCGTAACGTTCCAGAACGATATGTAACGGAAAGAGCACATAAGGCAGTTGTGGGGAAGGTGTATGCTAGAGCTAGGTTCATCGAGAAAGTTTGGTTATGATGCTGTTCATCAGGTAGAATTTTAGGAAGATAGTATCCATCTGTGGAACGTTACTGCGACTCATTCTTGAGTAATGCCCACCGAGTCAATTTAAAGATATTACGGAGATGAAAGTTCCTGGCAGATTAAAATTGTGTGCCGGAACCGGGACTCGAACCTGGGACCTTTGCCTTTCGCGGGCAAGCGCTCTACCGACTGAGCTATCCCGACACGACTCACGTTGCTGCCTCACAACTTTACTTCTGCCAGTACCTCGCCTCCTACTTTCCAAATTTCACAGAAGCTCTCCTGCGAATCATGCAAGACTAGCACTCCTGGAAGAAAGGATATGGTGGAGAAATGGCTTAGCAACAGCCTACGGGATGTTTCCAGAATGAAACTTTCACTCTGTAGCGAAATGTGCGCTGATGTGAAACTTCCTGGCATATTAAAATTGTGTGCCGGAACCGGGAGTGCTAGTCTTGCATGTAGGAGGCGAGGTACTGGCGGAAGTATAGTTGTGAGGAGGCATCGTGAGTCGTGTCGGGATAGCTCAGTCGGTAGAGCGCTTGCCCGCGATAGGCAAAGATCTCAGGTTCGAGTCCCGGTTCCGGCACACAATTTTAATCTGCCAGGAAGTTTCATATCAACGCAGAATCCGCTACAGAGTGAAAGTTTCATTTTGGAATGTTACGGAGATGTTTCGGGAGCAAAAATGGGGAATCGCTCCTGGAAAAAAATATTGAGGATATTTAGAGATCTGGTATTTGAATGTTACTGCAGGCAAATCTTCTACCGCCATCTTACATTTCGCTTAAGGATACGCTCAGAGAAAGTAGGGCTCGTATGGAGGTATATAAATAAACGGTTTACGCTTCCGGTATTTAGGAACTGAACAGCAAGAGACATTATTATTAGTATGGTGGCTTGCGATTTATGTAAGTGTAGACTAGACAGTGTCGTAACTAGGACTTGGCTTTGGGGGGGGGGGGGGGAGGATTGATCAGCTTGACGAGCAAAATTTTAGTCAGTTTCCAGACAGACTACCATCTACCGCTCCCGTTGAAGAAACTAATTCACTCCCTTCCAATGAAAGCTTATGGTAAAACACCCCAAGTTTCCAATCTTTACCTTTACTAGATTGCTGTTATACGATTTTTTTATTTTTCTTATTTCTCTCTCTCTCTCTTTTATCTTTTCTTTCCGGGTTCTGGGGAGGGGGTTCTATCCCCCTCATCCCCCCATAGTTACGCCACTGAGACTAGATGTAAGAGCGACTGGCCAGGCTTGGCTATTGTTTTATCCGAAGTCCGTACAACAGAAACTAAGCGAGGGCATCAGCAAGCAGATTGATGTGGAACCGGACGTGATCGGCTCCGTCCAACAGCACCACTTGAAGAGAAGGCGCGAACGCTGTAACGTCACTTCATACAGAGCAGCTCGTGGCCAACTATTGAGGCCTGAGCACAGGCAAATTTGGATTTCTTAGAGTAGATTTCGATAGCGTCATTATTATTTCTCCATGTTGCATAGAAGACGAAATACGCCGTATATCGACAAATTTCACGGCGTATTTCATGATAAATAAAATCACGACTAATTTAGTCGTAACTATTTTTCTTCTGATAATATTTCGGCAATCGTTCAGCCACCATCGGAACGGTTCTGAATAGTGTCGGCAGAGTGTTCCAGTCCACCTTCTACACTGTGTAAGCGTAGCAAAGCGACGGGAAAGATGTCTAAAGCTCTTGTACCCTGCATGAAGATGTACAACGTCTGACTATAAAGTTCACTGAATAGTCCTGTACAATTAACATAGATGAACTATGAACTACTGCTACCTTACGTCCTTCGAAATAGTCACCTGTTCTACTCTCCTCCATCTGTATTGCACCATAGTTCGGTCCAAACTGGACTATGGAATCATCGTCTATTCTTCGGGTCGACCGTCCATACTGCGCCGCCTTAACACAATCCATCACCAAGGGATCCGTCTGGCGACGGGAGCGTTTTACACTAGCCCCGTTGAGAGCCTCTATGCCGAGGCCGCCGAACAACCTCTTTCTTATCGTCGGGAACTCCTGCTTAGCAGTTACGCTAGCCGTTTGCCATCCATGCGAGGACACCCAACGTATGCGTTTTATCAACTTGGCCAACATATCGAAGGATATTTAACCCTTTTCATTGTCCTTTATCTTTCGTTTTTAGCCTCTTCTTGATTTTCTGACTGTCACCAATTTTTTTTGGAGATCTAGTGAATCTAAGTTCTTGTCTGGGCGCTAATGACCGTAGAAGTTGTGCGCCCTAAAACCACCAAAAAAAAAAAAAAAAAAAAAAAAACAACGTATGCTGTTTTCTTTAATGATTTACTTGACGGTCTCTTTGCCGTGCGCCCGTCTGCTCTGCTACCACCGGGAGTTCCCTTTCGTTCGGTACTTGGCCAGCTCGGCGTTACAATGCCTGCTTCTTTCTCGACTGGAGAGAACACCTCTCCACCGTGACGAAGCCCCGAAGTCCGTGTTAACTTGAACCTTTATTTTCTTCCAAAGGACTCCACACCTAGTTTCGTTTACCGGAAAGAATTTCTCGCACTCCGGTTCAAATTTCATGACAATTTGTTCATCTACACTGGTGGCCCAAAGAGAGACCAGGGTGTTGGGTGTGCATTTGTGCTTGGGAAAGCCTCGTTTAATATCGTCTCCCTGAGTGGAGTTCCAATTTTACAGCTGAGCTGTATGCATTATATCAAGCCACCCAATACGTCCGGCGAAACTCGCTCAATAAGAGTGTCATTTGCTCGTACTCTCTAAGTGCTCTTTTGAGCCTTCACACGCTATATCCTGTCCATCCCCTAGTACAAAACATCCGTTATTTCCTTACCTCCCTTTCAGCGAGCGGAACTACTGAGACGTTTCTGTGGGTCCCTGGCCACATGGGAGTGTTGGGGAATGAATCTGCGGATACGGCTGCCAAGGAGGCAGTTCTCCTCGGCTGCCTACCTTTTCTACTAGCTCTTATGACCTTCGCGCTGGCGTCTCCCGGCGTATCATCTCCCGTTGGTTTTTACATTGGTTATCCCTGTCAGGGAACAAATTGCGGGCCATTAAACCTGTGCCTGATCTTTGGTCAACTTCATCTCGACCCTCTCGTTGAGAGGAGATTGTCCTGGCCCGGCTTCGTATTGGCCACTGCCGTTACAGCCACCAGTATTTTCTTCGTGGTGATCCTGCTCCCTTATGTGAGCACTGTGATGAACCTTTTACTGTGTACCACCTTTTAGTGCAATGTCCGTTTTTTAATCGTCACCGTCATGATCTATGTTTACCATTTGAAATGTATGATATTTTAGCTGATCATACGCATTCTGTTGACCGAGTTTTACTTTTTATACATCGTGCAAATGTGGCCAAAGCCATTTAAGTTCTAACCCCGGTTCGATTTTACTATGGGCAGTATTGGGCGCTAATAACCTAAGTAGTTTTGCGCCCTTAAAAAATTTTATATATATATATATATATATATATATATATATATATATATATATATATATATATAAACATTATTTTATCACATGCCGGCCGCGGTGGCCGAGGTGACTAAGGCGCTCCAGTCACGGTCAGCACGGCCACTATGGTCGGGGGTTCGAATCCCCCCTCGGGCATGGATATTTGTGTCGTCCTAGTTAGTAAGTAGTTCATAAGTAGTTTGTAAGTTTAGGGACTGATGACCGCGTAGTTAAGTCCCATAAGCTTAACAAACATTTGAAAATTTTTATATAATCACCTCCCATAATTGTGCACCGCTGAGCTCTGCCATTCATATCCTGGAATCTTTGGGATGGTGTTCAAAATCCTCGTCACGGTTTGCTGGATGTTAGGAATATCGTCAAATCTCTTTGAAAGCGAGTTTTAGTTGAGGGAATAGGAATACATCTGGGAGATTGAGATCCGGTGAGTATGGTGGACGTTGCATCAGCATCACCCGTTTCTTTCTTTCTTTCTTTTTTTTTTTTTTTTTTTTTTTTTTTTTTTTTTTTTTTTTTTTTTTTTTTTTTTGCCATGAACTGACGACATTGTTTGCGTGAGGGGAACTGTTGTCGCGTAACTTGAACGTCCACAATACTCACCGGATCTCAGTCCTTCCTATTCCATCGATTCTAACTCGCTTTGAAAGGATAGAAATTTGACGACATTCGTCATCCATGAAACGTGACGATGCTTTTGAACACTATTCCAAAGGAAGACGCCATGCAAGGTATTCAGGACATGTATTGCAGAGCTGAGTGGTGCATAGTTAGGGGGGTGACTATTTCGAAGGACAGTACCATATCTATAGTTCTTCTACGTTAAATTTACTGAACTACTCATCAAGCTTTATTGTTAGAGGTTGTATATAATCATAATTTATTGTTAACTTATTACGGCAGTGATGTATGGAACCGTAATGACATCTATGGAGAGTGTATGCAATCAAACTCTTGGTAACAGTGCCGTTGTCTGTGACTATGCGCAATTATGAGTGCCGGATTCCAAATATTGCCAAGAATGAAACGATTATTAGAATGGCTTGTCTAAGAACTGTAACACCACACCGCACCCATAGCATTAGAATCACGGTATTCTGACATTTTTCATCGATACGTAATTTTAATAATTTAAGATGCAGAATTTTCTCAGTTTCCAAAATTTTTAATAAATTCAAATTACATCAGCGTAATTCAGAGTAATAGTATCCAGGGAATACTTAGGTCAAAACATCTCGTATATCAGAGATCATTTGTCAGATTGCTATTATAAATAGTACCTGCAATTGAGTTACTCTTTCTCGATGTGCTCAGCTTTCTCTATGTGCTCAGCTTTCTCTATGTGCGTAGCTTTCTCTATGTGTGTAGCTTTCTATATGATGAGCTCTCAGTGCTTAGCTAAAATATTATACGCGGTTAAATTCCAAGATAGGAAAAACCCGAAAAAGTGTTTAAACTTATAAACTTTCATATCGTTATCATACACGAATGCGAACATTATCTTTGGACTTTGATCGGGATTGAATTAGAAACTTCTGTCTCCTGTAATAAACTGATGAACATTCGTGAGATGAAATTTGGACTTACTGGCTAGTTTAATGGAACAACTTTTCAAAGACGTACCTTGGAAAATTAAAATTCGCAATCAATGTATAGAGAGATTAATACAATCAAACTTTGACGACAATAATCACGACTTGTGAACTTATAAAGTGTGTACTGTGAAAGTGTAGTGAATTTAATTATTGATTTTAAAGTAGAGAATCTATGAACCTTAAAAATGTCTGAAACACTTATTCGAGTATTTAGTTCCCTAATATTGACCCAGCATATTCTAAAAGAGAAAAATATATGTGTTACGTTCATAAGAAATTAATTAATGCGTGAAGGAATATATCTAACAGTTTTGATCAGGAGAAAATTTTCTAAAAAATAATTCTATAAAGGAAAAGGCTCAGGGAATAAATAAATAAATAAATAAAAAAGCAGCATCATTGTGATGGGCGTCCAATTATCTGAACTACCGGAACTCAATGATTCAAATTTTTATTCTTTGGTTTATTAAATATCAGCCCCTGAGAAACGGATTTTCATGCTCAAACATTACAAAAAGTCTTTAAGTTTCAATAAAATCCTGAACCAATATTTACAGTGAAAAATTCAACAGAGATATAAATTTTATTAACTGCGAAGAAGTACCAGGTCTACCGACTTAATTTTCATACTGAGGTGACAAATAGAATTTTGAACCTATACATCCAATACAACTGTGAAAATCAAGGCGTAATCTACAACTGAAGTGCCGGCCGCGGTGGCCGAGGGGACTGAGGCGCTACAGTCACGGTCTGCACGGCCACTACGGTCGGGTTTCGAATCCCCCCTCGGGCATGGATATTTGTGCCGTCCTTAGTCTTAGCTAGTTCATAAGTAGTTTGTAAGCTTAAGGACTGATGACCCCGTAGTTAAGTCCCATAAGTTCTACAAACTTCAACTTAAGTCGCAAGCTAAAGCCAAATACAAAACGAAGTAAACACAACTGTCGCCCCAGTCACCAAACCAAACCAAACCAAACCATGTCGCCGCCCAGTCACACAACGGAATCAAATATTTGTAAATTTAAGGCTTACAAACTACTTTGACAGATGCCAAGGTAACGCACACATACCCATGCCCGAGGGAGGACTCGAACGTCCGACGGCGAGTAACCACGCGCTTCGCAGCAAGGCGCCTTAGAGCTCTCGCTCACTCCACGGCGGCTAAGAACCGAATCCCAGAAGGATGATACAGACGATAATATATGTTCTCGTAATCCATTTTTGACCTGTTTCCAAATCACTTCCAGTCACTGCTGATTTATCAGGTTGTAGCAGATGGATACCGTCGATGTTCCGCACGTTGTTCACGAAATTTGAGCAAAGTGAGTACGACACAGGACTGTCGAAATTGACATGCAGGGTGTCCAGAAAAGGGCTCCCTGATTTCAAAATTAAATATCTCGAAAACAAAGATCGGTAGAGGAATGCAGTAAACGCTATGTTTATTGTGAAAGCTGAAAGAAGTTTATACAGCAGTTTGAAATAATAGTTACAAAAGCTGCTAACAGATGGCGCTGTAATCGCCATACGTAATGCCTAGTATAAATAGTGATCCGAAGCCCAGAGCGATCAGTTCCACTATTGAAACGTGAAAGGAGGTTAGCGTACCGAAGGAAGAGTTAAAACCATGTACTCCATTAACAACGCGTTTTTCTGGTGGTAGAGTACCACAGCTTTCACAATAAACATACCGTTTTCTGCATTTCTCTAGCGATATTTGTTTTCGAGATATTTAATTTTGGATTCAGGGAGTCCTTTTCTGGGCACCCTATAGAAGGCGGGTGTATGAAATTTCATCTCAATGTGACGTTCAATATCGGACGCATTTGCGCACAGTTCTTGAGCGATATGCGGTACATCGGCGGTACTCACCTGCTATAATCTGATAACTTAGCAGTGACTGGACATGGTTTGGTAACAGGTCAAAAATTGATTACGAGAATGTTATGATATTATCGTCTGTATCATCCTTCTGGGATTCATTTCTTAGAGAAGCCAATGAATTTCGGTTGGGGAGTAATTTAATTACCTGGGATAATGATTTTATTAATTACAAAATTTGGAATTCGGCACTCTTGTGCACAATCAACTGCACTGGAAGCCAAGAGTGACTGCATATACTCTCCATAGACGCCATTACGGCTTCTTACTGGGTGGTTGTGTTGTCTTTAGTATAAGTTAGTTCATAAGTACTTTTCAAGTTTAGGGACTGATGACCCCGCAGTTAAGTCCCATCAGCTTAACAGGCATTTGAACTTTTGTTTCCGTCGGTTTGATATGCTTACACAGTGTAGAAGGTGGACGCGAACACACTGCCGACAATCTACTAGACAACATAATTACTCCGATGATGGCTGAACGATATACAGCTGAAGTATTAGCAAAAGAAAATAAATGGTTACAGCTGAATACCCGTAATTTTATTTATCGTAATGACATGTGTTCAACTAATTGAGTGAAAACAACCTCCATAACTAAGGCAAGTGACCATATCGAATTGACACTTATTAAATGTACAACATGGTCTTGGTAGCAGTAATTTTTATTGCATATTATACGTTGCGCTTTCCCATCTTCAGATATAAGCTATGGATATTTTTCAATAAATCTAAGTACATGAACGTCTAATACAAGATAGGGCAAACATTTAAAATATCAGGAAAACGTCATAATACTTATATTCGATTCTATTGTAAGGTTCAACAGACGGAGTAAAAGACAATAAGTGTCAGTCGTTAGATACATGCGTATAGGTGGATGTTACTAACCAGATTGCACGTGTCAGACTGGCTTTGGCATGTTAAGCTAATAAACTAGGCCGACAGGTGGCACTGGTGTAGGTGTGGATGCAGTTATCAATGAATATAAATGATTATACAACACGTGTTGGCTATGCATGTAGTTCTAACATAGCCTCTAGTAATCAGATTAAGGCGCACATAGCCTCTTAATCTGCTTGTTAGATGGTATATTAGAATTACTTATTACCGCCAACTCACATTTATGTTACTTTACGTACTCTCTATTTTATTTTGAGTCCTCTATCATCTGTCTGTTTATAATAAGTAAACTTACTTTCGTTAAACCTATGATGACCACATCTATGGCACTGTAACTCGTTTATTATAATTTATATTCTTTGACTAGCTTAATTCCCGCTGCTTCGCACGCGTAGCATTGTCTGCATTGGTTGTTTCTACTTCTAAATATAAATTTGCATAGATTTAGCTTAAAAATGCTTTCCTAATAAAGTATTTTGAGACAACGTGCCACCCCCCTATTGCACAATTGATGGCAGAATTCAAAACATCCCGAAACACATTAAAAAAATTTCTAACCATCCTTCCAAGTCCAAATTTTCGCATTTCTAGAATCAATGTTCAAATGTTTGTATAGTTTATGGGACTTAACTACGGGGACATCAGTCCCTAAACTTACAAACTACTTATGAACTACCTTATACTAAAGACGGCACAAATATTCATGCCCAAGGGGGGATTCGAACCCCCGACCATAGTGGCCGTTCAGATCGTGACTGGAGCGCCTCAGTCCCGTCGGCCACCGCGGCCGGCTTTCTAGCATCAAAATATTCTTAGTAGATCCTTAAAAGATTTTCCCTTATTTCACCAGCTTAATGGTTGAATTTCCAATAGTATCGAAACACTTGTTTTTAAAATTCCAATCGAAAATCTAAATCCGAAGTTTTGTATTTCTTGCTTCAAAATTGCCTGAATAGCAACGTATTTTCAAAAAACTGTTCAACCCCTATTTCACCCACTTAGGGTGGGAATATCGAAAAATCGCTGATGCCTGCAGTGTAATATAAGCAAGGTCTACAAATTTCAAGTTTCTATCGTCTTTAGATTCACTTTTCAGCGCCTTTTTCTGTCTTTTAGAAACGGATCGGTAACGCGAAATTTCTTTCTTATGCTTTGGCATCTTTCTTGGTAGTTTTATTAAAAGAAAATATTATTGTTTTTCTTTATTCCTACGCGTGTCGCAGAAAAACAACTGAAGAATGTGCATCACGTTTGGCTGAATGTACAGGGTGATCAAAAAGGCAGTAAAATTTGAAAACTGAATAAATCACGGATTAATGTAGATAGAGAGGTAAAAATTGGCACACGTGGTTGGAATGACATGGAGTTTTATTAGAACGCTGACAGATGGCGCTTCATATGATCAGAAAAGCAACAAATAGAATAACAAATTAAGACAAAGCAGATGTTCTTTACAGGAAATGCTAAATAAGTTCACCATCATTCCTCAACAATAGCTGTAGTCGAGAAATAATGTTGTGAACATTTCTGTAAAGCATGTCCGGAGTTATGGTGGGATATTGGCGTCGGATGTCGTCTTTCAGCATCCCTAGAGATGTCGGTCGATCACGATACACTTGCGACTCCAGGTAGCCCAAAAGTCAATAATCGCACCGACTAAGCACACGATCATCACCAAACGACGCGCGCAAGAGATCTTTCACGCGTCTAGCAATATGGGGTGGAGCGCCATAAAAATCGTACGTTCTAGCAGGTGTCTATCAGCCAGGCTGACGGTGATGCGATTCTGTGAAATATCGACATACCTCTGACCCGTCACGGTAGCAGTCACTGACGTTTTGCTGTCTAGTACCATCTGTCGGACACTTTTTGAACTTGGTCTTTTTTTTTTTTTTTGTTCTAATAAATCGCCATGTCATACCAATCACGTGTGTCAATTTTTACCCCTCTATCTACATTATTTCGTGATTTATTTAGATTTTAAATTTATACTGACTTTTTGATCACCCGGTAAATCTGTTTGCTATTATAGTGTCAAAAGTCATCATTGGTCTTCAGGCAGAATTTTAGTTGACGGCTTTCAACCACTATAACTTCGACCCTCTTATAGCTACCGACACGGAACTGCTATAGTATACAACGGGAGACTTTGGAATACAACGACACAGAGATCGTTCGTCTCCATTGTGTAGATAGTTTTTGCTGAAGCGCAAAATATTGACACTGACAAGTAGATTTTTATATAAGTTAGTAACTTTCAACTCCCATACCTTCCATCTCGTCATCGCTATCAATACTCTAGCATCACAGTGCATAATGGGAGACTGATATCTACTACCACATACAAACAGTATTCGTTCGCGATGTGTAGTTTTGGCTGCAGAGTGAAATATAGTGACAAACACCTCAGTTTTTATGTATATTAAGATATTCTTTGGTAATTGTGTCCACACCTACGCTAGTGCTACCTGTCGACCTAGTTTACTTCCAAATTAGCCTAACACGCCAAAGCCAGTTTAGCACATGTAAGCTGATTAGTATATCGACCTATCCGCATGTATCTAATAATTGTAATTTATTGTCATTTTCTCCGTCTGCTGAGTCTTTTACTAAAATTGAATGTAAGTCCGATCAAATTCTGCTGACTGTTTTTTAATTTTTTCCATATTTATTTTGCGTTTCCATTTACTTACGTGTTTTTTTTTCTTTTTCTCTTATTATTAAAAGGCATCTACAGGTTGTATCTAAGATGGGGAACCGAAACGCATTATAAGCAATAAAAATTACTGCTGCCAAGATGTTACTGTAATTTAGTAAGTGGCCATGACATGCCTGGCGCCGGGTATCTGCCCTGATGACGACACATTCGGCTACGCAGAGCACTGAATTTACGGACGGGCACGCAGTAGGGCGCCGTCACGTATCTGTCTCGGCCAGTACGAGACAGTGGACTCAGCCCCGGCATTCAGCCAGTCGTCTACGTGGTAGCGGCCTTCTCTGTGTACATATTTAAGGAACTTTCACACAGTCAAAATGTAAGTGTTAAATTAGAGTTGTATGAGTGAAAGGCCGTTGAACAACTTAAGCTGTTTCTTAGAATCGTAGAGATCCGCACAAGCGGTTTCACACTTTGCAGTTGCATCTTCAGGTGCAATTAACTATTTTGCATGTAATTCCTAGGTTGGATAACGGGGCTTGACGGTCACTTCCGACCGCTAGCAACTTCCCTCAGTTCATCAGAAATAAAATCGCTTGACCATCCAGTTTATATAATTTTAACTAAAATATTAAGTCTCGGCTTATCAGTTTGATAAATATTGTTCGACTGGTTTGTCATTTAAGCGACGTGATGGGTGGTCAGGATGTCGTCGATGTACTGGGCTTCAAAACTGATAAGCTGAGACTTAATTTTTCACTTAAAATGACACAAACTGGATGGTCAAGCGATTTTGTTTCCGACGAACTGAGGGAAGTTGCTAGCGGTCGCACCTGACCATTAATCCCCGCTATCAAACCTAGGAATTATATGCAGAACAGTTAATTGCACCTGAAGATGCAACTATAAAGCGTGAAACCGGTTTTGCGGGTCTCCACGACCCTCATATATATATATATATATATATATATATATATATATATATATATATATATATATATATATATATATAAAACCAGCTTAAATGACCAAAGGCCTTTCACTCAGACAACTCCAAGTTTATTTTAACACGCACATTTTAACTGGGTGAAAGTTCGTTAACTATATGTAAATATTTTAGCTGTGGTTGCCATTCGTATAAAATCCTCTTCCCTGTGTGACGTAACACGACAGCGCACAGGCCTTTTTATTTTTTTTATTGTGGTTTTCTGTTCCATAGGACCCAATTGAGGAGTGAGACTCCGTGGTCATGGAACAAGTCAATACATGAATTTTTACACGACAATGGTAATAGAAAATTTTTAAGTTGTCCTATGTACACGACACTCTTAAGACAAAGTGAAAAGAATCAATAAAGAAAAAATGAATTAGCTTAATTGTTTAACTTTTCTAGGAGTTCCTCGACAGAATAAAAGGAGTGAGCCATGAGATAACTCATCAATTTAGATTTGAAAGCGTGTGGATTAGTGCTATGATTCTTTAGTTCTTGTGGCACCTTATTGAAAATGGATGCTGCAGAATACTGTACACCTTTCTGCACAAGTGTCAAGGTGGTGTGATGTAAATGTAGATTCGACTTCTGTCTAGTATTCTCCTAGTGAAAGCTACTAATTCGTGGGAATAAGCTGATATTTACAACAAACGACATTAAAGAAAAAAAAAAAACGTATTGTGACGTCAATGACAAAATTCCAAGACTACTGAAAAGGGGTCGACATGACGTTCGTGAACTTACACTACATACTGCTCGAACCGCCCGTTTTTGAGCCAGAAATATACTTTTTGCATCAGGCGAGTTACCCCAGCAAATGCCGTAAGTCATAAGTGAGTGAAAGTAAGCGTAATAGACTACTTTTCGTGTTGAAAAATCTCTTATTTCAGATATTGTTCTAATGGTAAGTGTAGCAGAATTTAGTTCTGGAAGAAGATTCTGAACATGGGCTTTCCACGCCAGCTTACTGTCTATCTGAATACCTAGAAATTTGAACTGTTCAGTCTCACTTATCATATGCCCGTTATGTGTAATCAATATGTCAGCTTTCGTCAAATTATGTGTTAGAAATTGTAAAAACTGAGTTTTACTGTGATTTAAGATTAACTTGTTTTCTACAAGCTATGAACTTTTCTCTTGAACTGTATTACTTGATACTGTGACAATATTACGAGCAACATCCTTTACTACCAAGCTGGTATCATCAGCAAATAAATATATTTTACAGTCACCTGTTATACTCGAAGGAATATCATTTGTATAAACAAGAAACAGCAACGGTCCTAAAACTGACCCCTGGGGCACCCCTCACTTGTGCCCCATTGCGATTGTACGTCATAGCCATTTTCTACACTGCGGAAAATTACCTTCTGTTGTCTATTATTAAAGTAAGAGGTGAACCAGTTGTGAGCTACTTCTCGTATTCGATAATGTTCCAAATTCTGCAACAATATTATGTGACCAACACAATCAAACGCTTTTGTTAAATCAAAGAAGACGCCTTATGTCCGTAGCCTCTTATTTAACCCATCAAGTGCCTCACAGAGAAACGAAAATATAGTATTTTCATTCGTTAAACCACTTCTAAAACCAAACTGTACGTTTGACAACAAATTATGTGAACTGAAATGTTCAATTAAACTTGAATATACAGCCTTTTCAATAACTTTAGAAAAAACCGATGGCATAGAAATAGGTCTATAGTTGTCTACATTACCCTTTCTCCTTTTTTATAAAGTGGTTTCACTACTGAGCACTTTAATCTTCTCAAAAATGTTCAAATGTTTGTAGAGTCTATGGGACTTAACTACGGGGTCATCAATCCCTAATCTTACAAACTACTTATGAACTAGCTAATCCTAAGGACGGCACAAATATCCATGACCGTAGTGGCCGTGCAGAACGTGACTGCAGCGCCACAGTCCCCTCGGCCACCGCGGCCGGCTTTAATCTGCCAGGAAACTGACCGTTCAGAAAGGAAAAATTACAGATATGGCATAGTACTGGGCTGACGTATGGAGAACAGTACTTTAGAATTCTGCTAGATACCCCACCATATCCACGAGAGTTCTTAGTCTTTAGTGGTTTAATTATTGACTCAATCTCCCCTATGGAAGTGTCATGAAGGACCATTTCAGAAAACAGCCTCGGAAAGACATTTTCTAAAAATGTTATATGATTACCTATAGAAACTAGGGTTTTGTTTAGTTCACCTACTATATTCAGTAAGTGATTATTGAATCGTCTGCCTCGGTCTCCCCCTCAGACAGGGCGCGTTGCAGCATTCTGCTAGGCACGCGTGCAGCCAGTGGTGGCCTGCAGTTACCTGCCGTCCCGACGGCTGGAGGCGGCTCGGCTGGGTGTAGAGAAGAGAGAGGGCAGCCTGTCTGTAACCAGCAGAGCAGAGCAGAGGCGAGGCAGCGGAGGCGGCGTCCGGCGGCGGTCTGAGCCTGGGGGCGGCAGCGGCGGCGAAGACCCGCAGCCGGGAAGCCCCGGACGGACCCCCGCCCCCGCCGCCCCCGCCCCCGCACACGCACGGCTTCACGGTGGCGCACCACCGCCGGCCAATGGGTCGACGCGGATCTGTGCCGGCGCTAGGCCACTAAAGGTTACCACCGAGGCAACTACTACTGTGCCAATGTGACAATCCCTCCATGTTGCCGATCCCAAGACGAAATGTGTCTGTATTACAAGACTTAGTTCTATTAACATGAAGCCGGGGGATGGCGAGGTACACGTTATAAAAATTAAAAAAATCGACTGACGTTTTACGGCCCACTTTAGATTTGTAGTTTTATAAGTTTTTGCAAACATTTTGGACCAAAATAATAATCTAGATAATAATAAATTAATTAATAAGTGTGTCTGAAACCCTTTTAGGGAAAAAATTTTCGGTAGTGGCGGGCTCCAAACTACTACCTTCAGCGTCATAGCACAAGGAATTGCCCACCACGCTCCAGCTAACAGCTAGAAGCTGATTTCTTTAATCTTATACTATTAATGGCCGTCGTTAACTGATGCTAATATGGTATTTCTAGACACTAGATTATCATATATCGTACGAAGAACGACGTGTTTTTGTTAATTCTTCAGTGTGCCATTGCTTTGAAATGACAACGTGTAAGTTACAATAAGAAAATCATCAAATACGCAACGCAAGATGGCGTATGGCAGAGAGAGTTCTGGGCGAGGAATGCCACGTGACATCTGCGAACAATTGGTTTTCGTTAATTCAATGGACGGTGTCAAAACTCCGTTATTTTTGCAAAGATGTTTCAAACTATATGAGACATGAAAAACACCATATGGGAACAAAGTCGTAGAGAATTTTCTCCTCTACAAATTCGTTTATTCAATTTTCGCGTCAGATGAACGGTTCTGGTCTCTGGGAGCCAACAATTATATCTGTAAAATTTGGTGCCGATCGGTTGAACGGTTCGACCTAAAAAGTGGAAACACGTTACAGCCAGACAGACATCGTCAAATCGCCGTTATTTTTGCAAATACCTCTGCAACGATGCAAGATGTGAAAGAAAAAAAACCATAATAGAGTGAAACTGTAGAGACTTTTCCCCTCTACCAATTAGCTTATTCAATTTTCGTATCAGATGAACGGTTCGTTTGCAATTACAATTATATTAAAACCGGCTTTTTTTGTATTACTACCGTATTTTTTGGCCGAAAAATTTGAAAAAGGGAGTTTCTGGTCTCTGGTAATAAAGCTAATGACAATGTTTTATAATTCACAATTAAACAATATTCTTTTACTTTATATATGCCAAAATAGGCTTTAACTATTTATCTCAATATATGTACGTGTTTCATGAAATTTGTATTTAATAGTATAAGTAAAATAAGAGTCGTGGCTTTGACTAGTGTTTACATTGCTCAAGTTATCTGTGTTTTTGAAGTGTACACTTATCTGTTTTGCCAATATTGTGTAGGTGTACTATTATTGAGGCACGTAATTTTAATGCATTTCAATTTGCGGTCTAATTTCTTATAAATATGGATTTGTATAAATTAGTAGTAGTTTCGTCTATTTCGAAGATAGCTTCTTAATACCAAACGGATTATTAATTTTAGTGCATGAAAAATGATCAGTATTTAATTTAGGATCCAGTGATATATAAAACATGGTCTGCCCTAATTTATTTAAACAAAAGGTATATATGTAATCATGTTGTGCAATAGCTATAACATGCAATATTGTTGTTTTTATACAAATTAGTATCTTTATAGGTTCAGTAATTTCCGAAACTAAGTGTAACACATTTTTAGTGTTTTCTGCTATTATTTACGGAAGTATAAAAAATTGAAAATTACGTAAAAGGACAGCCAAAGTTATGTTTATATCAACGTACTGTTTCTTAAAAGCATTTTAGTAACAGTGTTAATAGCATGTTAAACGGAACGTGAAAATGTGATATTTCACATGTCCGGTAGCGAAGTTTTATGTTAGGTGTCCGATATTTCGTGTTTGTAATGTTGACAACGGATTTTTTAAGGAGCGTGAAACATAGCAGAAACGTTACATCAACCATGAGGCATCTATGCATGGACGGTAAAAGAAAAAGGAATGCGGTTTTGGCACACTTCAGTTTATGGTAGTACCACAAAAAGTGGGCCTCGACGATCGCCTTTTGACAGCTTGAAATGTAAATGAAAATGACGACTTCACTGTTCATCGACTAAACCAGAGGTGATTCCGGGCATTTCACAGGGTACTGTTATTGGTCCTCTGCTGTTCCTTATTTACATAAACGATCTGGGCGAAAATCTAAGTAGCTTTCTTAGGTTGTTTGCAGATGACGCCGTCATTTACCGTCTAGTAAAATCATCTGAAGATCAAAACCAACTGCAGAACGATCTGAATATGATATCACTATGGTGTAAAAATTGGCAATTTACTCTAAATAATAAGTGTGAAGTCGTCCACATGAGTACGAAAAGAAATCCGTTAAACTTTGTTTACAAGATAAATCAATCAAAAGTGAAGGCCGTAAACTCCACATAATACCTAGGAATTACTATTACTTCAGACTTAAGAACACGTAGATAATGTCGTGCGAAAGGCGAACCAGAGACTGCCTTTTATTGGTAGAACCCTTAAAAGATACAACAGAACTACAAAAGAAACTGCATACACTATGCTTGTCCGCCCATTTTTGGAGTATCCCAGTGTGGGATCCTTATCCGGTGGGTTTGACAGATGGCATCGAAAGAGTCCAAAGAAGGGCAGCTAGTTTCGTATTGTCACCGTACATGGGACACAGCGTTACGGAAATTATACAGGATCTTACCGCTGCGACGTGGACTACTTACGAAACTCCAATCGCCAACATTCTCCTCCGAATGCGAAAATATATTGTTGACTCCCAATTACATAGGTAGAAATGATCATCAGAATAAAATACGAAAAATCAGAGCTCGAACGGAGATATTCAGGTGTTCATTCTTCCCGCGCGCTATTCGAGAATGGAATGGGCGAAAATAGTATAATGGTGGTTCGATGAACCCTCTACCAGGCACTTAAATGCGATTTGCAGAGTATCCCATGTAGATGTAGATGTAGATACGAGACGGAAATAGAATTTGCAGAGCAAAAAATTCTCTCAAAGAGTCTTTTACATAAAATACAAGAAACCCTGAATAAACAAGTAAATGAATATCGAGAAGGGTTTAGAAAAGGCCGCTCTGGTGTGGCACTTATTTTCAACTTAAAATCAACCATTCGTCATAGAATGCCGAGTTTCAAGAAAAGGCGTTTGGTTCAGTGGACTGAATAATAAGGGAATTTGGAGGTTAAACTAAAATATCAAATATAGTACAAGAGACCCTAACCAATACAATCTCTATGGTGAAGCTCATAGGACAACGCTCTCGTCCATTTGAAATTGAGACATGAGTGAGACAGGGTGATTGCCTTTTGCCACCCCTGTTCAACTGTGTCCTAGAGAACATTGTAAGAATTTGGAACTGAGAACTGGAGACCTGGGCTATACACCCGATCTCTCTTGATAAAAAGTTGAGAGAAATTACAATTAACTGTCTGGGGCTTGCGGATGACTTTGCGATGCTATCTCAAAGCTCGGAAGAAGCAACCATCCAAATCAATCTCTTGGATCAGATATGATCTTAATTGAAAAGCCCAAATTCATAACAAATGACAGACAGGGAGCTAAATTCCTCGAAACGGATTGAAAGGGTCAAACAGTTCTAATACCTTGGTGAAACTATGGTTATAAAACGCTGCTGTGGGGGATCGAATTCTAAAAATGGGAAGAGCTTATGGATTGACGAAAAATCTCTAAAATAAAAAAATGCATGTCTTGAAATGCAAGAATAACGCACTACAACACTGTCGTTCAGACAGAATGTCTCTACGCAAGTGAATGTCTCTCGATGTACTATAACCTCGATAAAACTAGAGATCTTAGAAAGGAGAATTTTAGGTAATATCTTGGGTGCAGTTCGGACTGAAGATGGATGGAAATGAGGAGCAACAGAGATATCTACCACAATTTGCAATGAATCTCAGAGAGTATGCGGAGAAGAAGGCTGACACTTCTTGGTCACTTATACAGAATGAATGAAATAAGATTTGCAAACCCGGATTCTAGTAAGTAAAGATCTAGAAATGTCAAACATCACAGAGCCTCAATTATTAGAAAAAGCACATTCAATAACACAAACATATGGAAGGGCTTAAAGCTGAAGCAGTGGCGAATGCAGCATATAGTTTGCGGTGGGAAGTGGGGGAGGCGGTGGGGGGGTACTCATGAAGGAGTACTGGAGACAGAACTTCAGTAAAATAAAAGTAAGTAAAGCTGTAGCGCGATTCTAAGTGGTCAATTGAAAGAGAAAAATTCTCTACAACTTTGCTCTCTTACCCAGTTTTTTTCCATATCTCGCGCCGATTCAGAGATAATAACGCAGATCTGACACAAATTGCGTGTATATAACGTGTTACCACTTTTTAGGTCGCGCCACTCAACCAATAGGCATCAAATTTTACAGACGTAAAATGTCAGGAAAAATATGCTAGTAGCACTAAAAACGAGACCGTTTGTTATTACATTTTGACAGCGCGAAATTTAATTGCAAATAACGCCTTAACGTTTAATCTCAGGCGAAAATTGAATAAGCGAATTTGTAGAGAAGAAATTTTCTACACCTAAGCTATGTTTGTTTTACTACTCGCACCATATCTGCGATATTTACAAAAGCAACTGCGATTTGACACTTGTCCATTGTTTTTACGTGTACCAGTACAAACGAAGATGATAAACTTGAAAAAGAGTACAAATGACCACGGCAAGACAGGTGATAATATTTAACGGAAATAGATAATTAAAGATTTTAAAAGTAAAAAAGGAGCATTTTTATCACTGTTCAACTCTTAAATATCAAATAATTTTGGCTGTGTATTAAAATACGGTCAAAAAATGTTTCGTGTTGAGTTCATAGATATTATTACAATAGGAGAGTCATAATCTTGTCGGTCCATAAACGTTATAAGACTAGAAATTATTTAGAATATGATTTTTTTAATACGGAATTTATTTTGATTAAATTGATGTATTGGTCACAGAATCACGAGAGTTCCCTAAATTTTTTAGCGGATTTGGGATATTTTATTGTATTTACATCTATACGCGATTGTTATATAATTAATATTTTTATTTACGTTTATAATACTTATATATTTATAATTTTTGTCCGAAATATTTGTAAAAATGTCATAAAACTACAGGAAAACCTAAAGTGACTCGTAAAACTTGCCATTGCGTTTTTTTTTCTTTTAGTCTTCATCTTTATTACTGCGTCCTCACTTATTTACTGAATGTATTCCAATCTACGTCTTTCAAAAAATATTATGCCACTTAACTGCGGGTCATCAGTCCCTAGTCGCGATGGGGTAGTCGAGCGGTCTAAGGCGCCTCGCTGCGGAGCGCGCGGTTGCTCGCTGTCGGAGGTTCGAGTCCTCCCTGGGCCATGGGTACGTGTGTTGTCTTTAAGTTAGTTTACCTTAGTTTAAGTAGTTTGTAAGCAACGGACTGATGACCACGCAGTTTGGTCCGATAGATTTACAAACATTTGATTTTGGCATGACACCTGTTTGATTCACTCGTTGATATAACAGGCTTATGGCTGCAAACGCTCCATTCTGCATCTACATCTATATACATACTCCGCAATTCACCGTAAGGTGCGTGGCGGAGGGTACACTGTACCACTACTAGGAATTACCTTTCCTATTCCACTCCCAAATTGAACGAGGAAAAAAAGAATGCCTATATGCCTCCGTACGAGCCCTAATTTCTCTTATCTTGTCTTTGTGATCTTTACGCGAAATGTAAGTAGGCGGCAGCAAGATCAGTCCCTAAATTTAATAAACTACTTATAAACTTATACTAAAGACTGAACAAACATTTATGTGCCGAGGGAGGATTCGAATCCCAGAGGGGAACGGCCTCGCGCGTCGGAACATACCGCCTCAATGCGCTCGGCCACTCCTCCGCGGTCTATGTCTTTCCCTACAGTCTTTAACCTCTGTAACTCCTCTAATACCAAGGAGGTTATTCTCTGATGCCGTAACACATGTTCTATGATACTGTCATTTCGCAAAACTTGCAGGTATGCATCCGGCTATCAGCTTTAAATGACCGCCGTTATTTCGATTGGATGACACCCAACCATTTTTAAGGCAACTGCAGAAAGTAAACACTGTGCAAATACATTTAATACCCTTTTAACGGAATAAAAATGTTCACATGTTTGTAGGGTTTATGGGACTCAACTACGGGGTCATCAGTCCCTAAACTTACTTATGAACTAGCTTATACGAAAGACGGCACAAACATCCCTGCCTGAGGGGGATTCGAACCCCCGACCGCAGGGGCCGTGCACACAGTGACTGGAACGCTGCAGACCGCTCGGCCACTGCGGCCGGCTGGATCGTTGCCTATATCGGGTAGTGTAGTGTCTCTTTTTGACACATGTCCGAAAGAACAGATACTGCAGTTAGTATTCACGGAATTTACGACATTAACTGCGAATGGGTAAAGATTAAACTATGTACCCACCCGGAAATCGAACCTGGGTCTTCCGCAACTAACGTAGCTTTACCACACAGTTACTGAGAACCGCTGACCTCAAGAGAAAGCTACAGTCGTTACTTTTCCCGAGGACATACAGCTCTTCTGTATGATTGTATGATTGCGTCTTTTCGGTAAAATATTCCGGAGGTAGTCCCCCATTCGGATATCTTGGGGCGGACTACTCAGGAGGATGGTGCCGCAAGCAAAACAGCACTGACCTTCTACGGATCTGAGCGTGTAATGATAGATTTCTTAATCGAGTAGGAAGGTTACAAAATTTAAAAAGACGATTGAATATTTTGAATGTAGATGTAGTAGGGATTTGTGAAGTTTGTTGGAAAGATGAGCAGAACTTCGGATCTGGTAAATACATGGTTGTAAATAGAAAATCAGTTGGGGGTATTATAGGGGTAGAAAATAAGAAAATAGGAATGCAGGTAAGGTACTATTAACAGCACAGTGACTGCATTATCGTAGTGAAGATACACAAGACAGCACGCACCGGAACAGTAAAAGTAGGTAGACCTATGCCAATTCGTTCTGTCGGTGAGGAGGAGACAAAAGAAATGTAAAAGGAGAAGAAGGAAATTTTGTAGACAGTTAAGAGAGGAAAACTTGATTGCGATGGATGACTGGAATTTAGTAGTAGGAAAAGGAAGGAAAAAATAGTAGTTGGATTTGGACTGGGAAAAAGGAATGAAAGAGGAAGCCGCCTGGTAGAATTTTGCATAGAGCATAATTTAATCATAACAATAATATACCGTACCTATATTAAATTTTATCTGTACTTTTTATAACTTTTAGAGCTCTACTTCTTTGTGCGCCTCGTACGAAACGTATATATATATATTTATAGAAAGAGTTGCCAAGAATAACTGGACGTAATATTATAATTTTCAGAGAAAAATAACTGTAGGGGTAACATGATGTAAACATGTTACACAGCAATTCAAAAATTTTACCAATAACTCCAATTACTATACAGATTATCTCTTTTTATTAAAATACTGTAGTATTAATAAAACAATTATCATAAATTTCTCACTGCTTGTTGCAAGCTTGTAGGTGTTTCTTATTTAAAAGGTAATTTACATTCTTTCTGCTCCAACTACCACATAATTGTGTACCTATGTAGTAGTTGTTGACTTACGGTTACCACAAGCACACGGTACAGACCTTCGAGAGTGATAAGGTTTTCAGTTACTACTGAAAGGTTCAAAAAGCAAGTCAAGCCACGCAAGGGCGTAAAGTGTTAAGGAAACGGAAATAATTGTTCTAACGAAAATGAAAAATGCTGTAAGTTAGCGAAGCGTATTGGATTGCCATATGTTGGTGTCAGTGACAATAATCAACCACCATTTTTTGTAAAATGAATTTGTTCATTTAGCAAATCAGAGGGAATTATTGATTTTTCCACAAAGACATTTGTTGTTTTTGTATTTCGCCTAATTTATGATTGTTTCATATAAGCTGACTTTAATGCATCCTTCGTTACTATCTCGCTCCCAACAGCCTCCTTCGTCAGTTAACAAGTCGGCTGCCGTGTGGCCGCCGGAGGCCACAGCAGGCGGCTCTGGCGCGCCTCTGACGTCATCGCGGTAGCCAACGTGTTAAAAAAAAAAAAAAAATCCCAAATCCGCTGAAACACCTACAATACCTACGCTCTCCTTTGTATCCCATAACCTTGATTAGCAACATGCTCCCTTGGCTGCAATCCTGGAGAATCAATGTACCTTTTGGAAGACAAAGTACGTTTAAATGTGGTGGATGTTATTCCCGGTATCCTTAATTTCTTGTGTCGTATCATTAAAGGCATCGTTGCTATTGTTTGATAATTTTAATGAAAGGACGCAAGAAATTGCTGATTTCGGCAATAACAGCCACCATACTTGAACGTACTTTGTCTTAGAACAGGAGGATGGCGCCAGTATAGTTCCGAAACAGATTACTACAATTACAAAAAGAAAAGACAGCTGCTAGAAATTTCTTCGAACTACAAACGTGCGTGGCCAAAAATGCAGGCTAGGACAAATAAGTGTCCCAAAGACACAGTAACAGGTTATAAAGAAACACACCAGAGAACAGCAAATTCAGTACTTAATTGACTGAAGTAGATGTTGGATTTCACCCCCATTTGTGTCTTGGCACTTTTAGGCACTGGTCAGCAAGTTGCTGAAGGGCGGATCGAAACTAGGCTGCTGGAATTTTTGCTATGATCATGAGTCTCTAGACTTACAAACTCCTTTAACGTACACGAAGATTACACACACGCCCATGCATGAGGGAGGAACCACGGCCAGGAGCGGCCGCCATGACACATTAGATCACGCGCCCATTCCCACGCGGCTGAAATGTTCTGTTTCAGTTCTTGAAGACTTTTTTTCTTCTTTTTCTCTGCTGCCTGCTTTTAGACCCGCTGCCTATACAATATAGCGGGTCGTGCTCCGACAACTAGTCCCTTATCCGCTGCACTGGGAATCCCAGTGCAACTTTGCCCCTGCCCCACCACGTGGAGGTGGGCCACGTTGTTATGTGAGTCATCAGTATTACTTCTGCAGCTTAAAAAATATTTATAAACAATAATACAATATCGTTATTAAATTAAGATGAAATTACTACAATTTCATACATTTTAGATATTTACAGTATACAGTGGTTTAGTTTCTAAACATTTTGTTACACGTTACACATCTCAGCGTTATGAGGTCAAACATCTATATAAATACATAGAACATTGGAATAGAATTACTAATAGATGTTTTCCACAGTTCTGTGGTGTATCATTATTCTTAGTAAATGAGTTCATACATCTAATGTAAGTGCATGTAACAAAATCATACAATTATATCAATTTGTAATGCAGTAAAGTTAATAATACTAAAATGCAATTATAATTTTAATTGTGATGCAGAGGTTTACCATAATTGAATGTCGATTATCAGCAACAATTACAATACACAAAATTTTTGTAGATGATACTATTTGCAATAAATTAATATCACAAAAGTATTGTATTTACAAGCTAGAATTAGAACATGATATATGACGGTGATAAGATTTGGAATTACATGTATACAATGTACAAGATTGTTTTTTTGATATTTATTAAAGCTACAATATTGGTAAAAACAATAGAACTTGGGTTAAATTATAAATTATACTAGGAAAAGAAAGAAAATCGTTTTTAATTACAAAGATATTTCATAAATAAAGATTACATATAATTCCCAACGAGTATATATATATATATATATATATATATATATATATATATATATATATATATATATATATATATAGTGTCTTGAAGACTGTTACGATAGACCTAAGACTTGACGGCTTCTCACATCACACAATGTAATCGCCTACTGACAGATCAGGTAAACTGGTTGGCCGGCTAGGCTTGCGAGCAGACTGCTGACAGCTCTGTCAGGTATGGGAATGCGTAAATGTGCTCCACCCTGTTGGAAGTAACTACAGGACTTTTCTTCCTCCTAACTGCCACTAATGGTTTCAGAATCGCATCTGACCGTCCAGGTCACTTTTATTTCCTCACTCTGTGTGACATCTGTTATCTTGATGACGCATAAAAATATTATAGCTGTACATGTGTCGTCTGTTCCGAAAGAACAGACGTCACTTCTAATCCTGCAGTTGTTGTTGTCTCATATTTACAGAATATATGCCTTCAACTGCGAATGGGCAACGCTGAAATTTGTGTAACCAGCCGGGATTTGAAGCCGGGTCTCCTGCTTTCTAGGCAGTTGCACTGACCACTACACCACTGGGGACACAGTGATCACCGCACCTGCAAGGACTACCTACGTACGCCGCCCGTCTGATACAAATTACCAGCAGGGCAGGGTGAAGCTGGGAATTTTTATCTGGCGGGAGGCGTGCATGGGTAGTCCTTGCAGGTGCGGTGATCACTGTGTCCCCAGTGGTGTAGGGGTCAGCGCAACTGCCTAGAAAGCAGGAGACCCGGGTTCGAATCCCGACTGGGTACACATTTTCAGCTTTGCCCATTTGCAGTTGACATCATATATTCTGTGAATATGAAATATTGTACAATTTTTAGCGTTTGAATTATGAGAATAAACAAGAAACTCTCGTGCCGTATTCAGATGATGAATGCACGTATGATACAGCTACGGATGTACACAGATACCACGATTAAAGAATTATTTTGGTAGTGTCTCCCATTGCTTCTTTGAGTGCACGGAACCGATGACAATGGTTGGGAGCGAGGTCTGGTGAGTACTGGTAAGTTACCAAAAATTAAATTTTAATGTATGTGGTCGGGCATACTTCATATGCATCAAAGAAGAGAATTAACATGACTTTTCCAGCAGTCAGTTTGAAGTATCCCATTGTCAAATGTTCCTATTGATGTTACAATTAATATTATTTAATATAGTCTCTATATGTTTCATACAAATCTTTTTCACAATTTTACTCACATCTTGTGAGTTCATAATCTTGAAGCAATTATTTAATAGATGACGAATGTATAAGACACGATATTTCGTCTATGTTTGTTACATTAAATAGTTCAAGTTCTATGACACTCTATGTTGGCTGGCTGCTTCTCATGTTGTTGTTGTGGTGGTCTTCAGTCCTGAGACTGGTTAGATGCAGCTCTCCACCCCGCTCTATCCTGAGCAAGCCTCTTCATCTTCTCATAAGAACGACACCCTACATCCATTTGAATCTGCTTATTGTATTCATTTTGGTCTCCCTCTGCTATTTTTACCCCACTTACTTCCCTCCAATGCTAAATACACGATTCCTTGATGACTAAGAATGTATTCTACCAATTGATATCTTCTTTTAGTCAAGGTATGCCAGAAATTCCTTTTCTCCCCAATTCTGTTCATTACCTCCTCATTAGTTACGCGATCCACCCACCTAATCTTCAGCATTCTTCTGTAACACCACATTTCAAAAGTCTCTATCCTCTTCCTGTCCGCACTGTTTATTGTCCATGTTTCACTCCCATACAAGGCAACACTTCACACAAATGACTTCAGAAAAGACTTCCTTTCGCTTAAATTAAAACTCAATTCTTTTATTAATTGCATTCTTAAAAATGTGCTTGCAGTCAAAATAAATCTGACATCAAACCATCACCCCTACCAAAATACTTGGAGACCAACGATAGTTTTTCATTTCTGTAGTGTATTTTCGTACTCTATTCATGTTTCAATTATGTGGTTGTGTTTAATGTAGTCTATATGATGATTCTCTCTACCATTCTATATTGTGTAACGCCAAGTTACCTGCCCCCGCCTCTGTTTACGTGATAGGGAGAATATATTGAGGGTGTGTGAATTTCTGTCGTTTCTGTATCATGCTGTCTGCTAGTATCCCTTAAAGTTCCTCCTAGTCACAGCGCTGGAGCGATCTGCCAACTGCTCTGTGTATCTGAAGCGTTGTGAGATGAACACTGAGTGTCCTGCCCAGGTCAGTTTACCTGCTTCCAAGCAGTGGCCTTTTGAACACTCCCCCTCCTCCCACACGTAAGAGTGTGAATGTGGTCTCCACCCCCGCCCCCCCTCCCCCCGAGGCTCAGTCAAACAATATATTACAGGCAGTGCAGTGCAAGCACTTTATGTGACTAATGTTTAGGGTCATGTTTATGCTAGTAATTACATACAACCAGTTCAAATGTTCGTTAAGCTTAAGGGACTTAACTGCGGGGTCATCAGTCCCTAAACTTACAAACTACTTATGAACTACCTTATACTAAGGACAGCACAAATATCCATGCCCGAGGGGGGGGATTCGAACCCCCGACCGTAGTGGCCGTGCAAACCGTGACTGGCGCGCCGCAGAGCGATCGGCCACCGCGGCCGGCCATACAACTAGTGTTATGAGGCTTCATTGTATTAAGAAATCAGTCCCTCTTTCTATTCATTTTATTTTTATAATAAATGACACTTTAATTAAAACTCAATCTTTTGTTCTTTACGTACAAAACTCCCTCCCTCTTTATTAATATTATTGTGTGTTATTAGTCAGGTGAAAATTCTTTTAAGTAAATTAAGGTTTAGGAGAGGTAGTTTAATCAGTTATTTTGCAGTATTCATGTCAGAATTAATCCCCCGCCGTGTAACAGTTTCTGTGTCAAGGTCAATAAAAGCACCTGCAACTGGTTGCATATGCACTTTTTAATTTGAAAATTGGCTGACAGCGTCTGTAATCATTGATAAAACGCTGATGCAAATTTCATTTTGTAATTATGGCACGAGAAGATACAAAACTGACGACGTACTCATCAGTATTATTTGTTATGTATGCTATTATGTTATAGCGGCTATTCGGTATATCATTTGCTAAATGAGGATGTACAATGTCTAGTCAGAGAGCCCATAAACGTACACTTCCATCTCATAAAATGACTACATTACCCCAGTTAACCCTACAATCCTATCAAAAGAATTGTGTCCATCGTTGGAATTGCGGAACATTTTTCCATCAATGAAACATAATTTTGAAGTGTATTGCTGACGCAGTTAACCTACACAGAGTAATATTGGAATCACAGGTATCTTCGATAATTACTCTAATGCAGCAATGGATGAACTGGCCGCCTTTGATGCATATCAAGTATGCCCGACCACATATTATTAATATTATCTCTATGTTAATAACAGCGTATCTTTAATTTCATAAATAATTATTGTTGTAAAAGTATTACCAACTAATAATTTTGTTAGCCGTATTTAGGGTCTAATTTCTCAACATCCTTCCAGAAGGATCGTAGCATTATGTTGACATCTTTCCTGTTTATTTGCAGGAAAACGATTGCACTAAATGGTCCCTATGAAAATCTGTACTGCGATGAATATTTACCAAAAAATGGTGTACATGTTACTATAATTCCTCCTCTGAATGTTACAAATGTCATTAATGATGAAGATGCTGAGAGTAGCGCTTTTAAGGACAGTTTACCTGGAAGTCAGCTAACTGCGAAGATATTTATTATTGACCCACAAATTCGGGCTTAGCCTCAAGATTTACCAATTGAAAAAATGTTTTCAGACAGATGGATATTGATAGTAATCAACAAAAATCTAAGGCTGTTATTTCTCCTTCCTAAAATAAATTTTGATGAAGAGATTATAAGCTTGATGGATACCTACACCAATCAGTATGCAGCGAAAGCGAAAAGAGTTGGAAACTGCACGAAAAATGAAATGTGGATTATCATAACTATCCTACTTCTTGGAAGATGTATTCGGCAGGAGGAATTGACAGCCATAATGAACTTGTCTCCAATGCCACATCAACGGAACAGTGCAATCTTCCTGTTTGCAGCAACGATAAACTGGATCCAAATGATAGAAGACGACCATCCATAGTAAATAAAATTGTCACGTTATGGTGGGAAGGAACATTATGTTGGTGACTCGCCAGTAGTCGCCAAAACAAACAAGGAAATACAATTGAAAAGCAGAATGTGCAAGAAGACAACACAACTGAATGTCTGTAATGTGATTTAGCACTCTGGGTATCGTGTTTTCTGTCGTTCAATACTAGATTTTAGGTAGTTGTAATATTGTTGAAAATGTAGTCACAGCATCCTGCTATCCTAGAAGGAAGGCCTGTTGTGACTAAACGGTAAGAGTAATTGTTGTAAAAACTATTTTCTTTGTTTTTAGTAACTGATACTAATAAAACATGAGAAAATAAACTAAAGTTTTTAAATAAAATTATATCAGGATTATATGGGTTACACGGGCAGACGAAAGTCATCAGTTGGCACCTAATATCATGAGGGACCTCCTTTTCCCCTGCGAACAGAAGCAGCTCAGCATGCTTTGGCAAGTTGCTGGAAGTCCCCTGCAGGAATGTTGAACCAAATTTGGAATTTACAATCGTTTAGAATCCGACCAATGTCATCACGAGCCAAAGGCAGTCGCTGTTTCGTGCTGTTAGCAAAGGCATTCGAGTCGATCCTCGGCTACCGAAACCGAATAATGTCGAATTGCCCTGCACTGTCCTGATGCATGGAATGGCGTTCTCCGACATAAGATCGTCAGGCTCAAGTTCGCGTTCACCTCGAACTCACCTCACTCCCGAAGGAGAGTACTTCGGATGCTGTTTACTGCTCGAGGTTTCTTGAACTTCGTCCACGGCTCGAAAATTCCGTCTTCATATATACGTATGGCTCTAAGACCAATGAAGGTGTCGGATGTGCGTTTGTCGTCGGGGATGTCGGTTTTAAGTACAGGCGTAACGACCACTGCTCGAATGTCACAGCTGAGCTTTTTGCCCTCTATCAGGCTGTGCTATACATCCGCCGACACCGTTCTCCTACCTATGCCATCTGCCCTGACTCCCTCAACGCCATCCAGAGTCTGAGAGACCCCCTTTCGGCCCATCCTGTTGTGCACCGAATCAACCGCTCCCTTCAATTATTAGCTGCCGACGGCCCTCGCGTTCACCTCCTGTGGGTACCTGGTAATGAGGCTGCTGATGCCGCGGCCAAGGCTGCAACTCTCTTACCTCGGACAGCTACGTACTGTGTCCCATCGAATGATATTCGAGGGGCTCTTTCCCGTCGCCTTATATCGTCGTGGCATAATGTGTGGTCCTCTCTTACAAATAATAAACTTCGAACGATTAAACCGCTCCCAGTGGCTTGGATCGGACATTGCCGGTTCAGCCACAGCCACTTGCTAACTGGTGAACCCGCAACGTTGTGCTCCTGTGGTCACCCGCTGACGGTGCGCCATATTTTATTTTCTTGTTCAAATTTTACTTCTGTTCGGATTGCACTGAATCTACCGGATACACTGAAAGAAATTTCAGTTGATGACGCACGAGCTGTTGCTCGAGTATTGAATTTTATCAAGTTGACCGATTTGCAAAGAACATTTAGTTCTTCCTTTTGTTGTATTTTATCCTATGTTTTTAGCTGTTTTCATATATGCTTATTATCCTTTGTATATCTCAGTTTTGATTCTGGCGCTAATGACCTCAACAGTTGTGCGCACTAAAAAAAAAAAGACTACCGCATTAAAACGATGTTAATAACCATTTTAGATAGTAAAGGCATTATACACAAGGAATTTGGACCTTAGGAAATGATGAACGCTGCAAGATACGTTAAAACTTTGGCCCGTTTCATGCAACGTACAGTTCACGACAAAGCTCACCCACACGCAGCCAATATCGCCAAACAGTTCCTAGCAAAAAGGGGGTTGTGGTGACTTGAACGTCCACCATAGGCGCCGAATCTCAATCTTCCATACTTCTTCTTATTTCCACGACTCAAACTCGATTTGAAAGAGATTTGACGATATTTCTGACATACAACGAAACGTGACGATACTTTTGACACCAATGCAAAGAAATACTTCGTGCAAGTTTCTAGAACATGTATCACAGGGCTCAGCGGTTCATAGGCAACGAAGATACGAGCATATGGAATAGGTTCACAGATTTGTAACAGGCTGGTAGACTTCCTAAGTAATAGAACGCAGTACGTTGTTCTAGTCGGAGTGTTAATCAGAGACGAGTGTATCGACAAGCGTGCCCCAGGGCTGTGTGACAGGACCGCTATTATCTTCTATCTGTATAAACGATCTGATGGACAGAGTAACTTGTAATTTGCGGCTGTTTGCTGACGATGCTGTGGCTTATGGGAGGGTGTCGTCTTTGTAATAGCATACAGCATGACTTAGACAAAATTTCTAAATGTTGCGAAGAATGGGAATGTAGAAAAATGTAAGGTGATGCGCATGAGTAGGAGAAACAATCTCATAATGTTCAAATACAGCATTAGTAGTGAGCTTCTTGATGCAGTCGCATCGGTCAAATATCTAGGCGTAACATTGCACAGCGATAGGAAATGGAATGAACATGTAAGGACAGTTGTGAGTAAAGCGAACAGCCGACTTCGGTTTCTTGGGGACATTTTACGAGACGTAGTAAAGAAGACCGCGTGTAAAACGCTTGTACGACCACGTATTGTGTATTAAGAGTTAGGGACCCGCAGCTGATCAGTTTAAAGGAAGACATGGAAGCAATTCTGAGGCGACGAGCTAGGTTCGTTACTGCTAGGTTAGACTAATGTGCGAGTGTCACGGAAATGCTCCGAGAACTCAAATGGGGATCGCTGGAGGAAAGACGACGTTCTTTTCGAGAAATTCTGTTGAGAAAATTTAGAGGGACGGGATTTGAAGCTGAGTGTAGAAAGATGTTTCTGTCGCCTACTTATGTTTCGCGTAATGATGACACAGACAAGATAAGAGAAATTAGGGCTCGTACGGAGACATATAGTCATTCTTTTTTCCCTCTTTTTGTTTGGAAGTGGAATAGGAAAGGAAATTTCTAGTAGTGGTACAGTGTACCCTCCGCCACGCACTTTACGGCGGATTGCGGAGTATATATGTAGATGGTGACTGTTTGGGAGGACAGTAAGGTAACTGTAGTTCATATACGTTAATGTTACAGGACTATTCACCGAACATTGTCAGAGGTTGTAATCATTTTACGTACACCATATGCATAAATGTTTCAAGAATAATTCTTGAGTGAACTGGAAAACTGTTGGAGAGTTCTCTAATTTTTATGTCCGTCTGTGTAACGCCACAAATTGGGCCAACGTTGTGACCGCAAATGTAGGAATACAAGAAATTTTTTACTTATACAGCTGCCGTAATACAATGTGGTGGCAACAAGCACCGATACAGATGCAGTAGTATCACCTACATGTAAGAGGGCGACGACAGAGCTGTCATTTGTACTCTGAAGTTTCATGTGCTTTCCGACGGGATTTTGGCATAACCTACATCAACATCTGAAGCACGGAGTGTGGCTGGTGCAGGGTGCTTTGCGCACCATTGTTCTTTCCTCCTACTCCAGTCGCGTATAGTTCGCGGTAAGAATGGTTGCCTGTATGCCTCTGTGTAGGCCCTAAAATAAATAAATAATAATAAAAAATAAAGATCTCTGATCTTATCCTTTTGGTCGCTTCGCGAGGTATACCTAGGAGGAAGCAATGGTTTTGTTGACTCTCTATCAAACGTACGCTCTCGGAACTTATAAGTCCGTACCGAAATTCAGAACATCACTGTTCCAGCGTCTGTAACTCTCCCGAGCTTATTAAATGAGCCCGTAATGAAGTGTGCTGCTCTCCGATGGATCTTCTGTTGTGTCCTAGGGTTCGTAGCGAGCTGTTATAAACCACGTACCATCAAATCAGTAAACATCTACATCTACATGCAATCACCTTTAAGTGCCTGGCAGAGGGTTCATCGAACCACCATTATTCTCTTTTATCTCCCATTCAATTCTCGAATAGTGCGTGGGAAGAAAGAACACCTGACTCTCTCCGTTCGAGCTCTGATTTCCCGTATTTTATTCTGATGGTCATTTCTACCTATGTAAGTGGGAGTCAACAATATATTTTCGCATTCGGAGGAGAATGTTGGCGATTGGAGTTTCGTAAGTAGCCCACGTCGCAGCGATAAGCGCCGTTGTTCTAATGATTCTCATCCCAGATCCTACATCATTTTCGAGACGCTATCTCCCCTTCGTTGAAGGCTTTTACCCAACGTGCTACTATTATGTACGGCAATGCAGATCCCCCACACGCTTCTTGAAGACCCTGATGACAAAAAATTCAAATGTTTGTAAATCTATCTGACCAAACTGCGTGATCACCAGTCCGTAGTTTACAAACTACTTAAATCTAGATAAACTAACCTAAGGACAACACACACCCCCATGCCCCAGGAAGGACTCGAACCTCCACGGCGAGCAACTGCGCGCTCCGCAGCGAGGTGCTTTAGACCGCTCGGCTACTCCACCGCGGCCCTTGATGACACTGTCGTGCTGTACGACCTCTGGCATGTTCAATCTTGTTCCAACTCTGTTGTTCCTGTTTCGAAAATATAGTGACTCCGTTGCGTTACACCGATCGCTCACGAGTGTCTGTTTCCTTCGATTGTGCGCACGCCGGTGACGTGGGACGGCCGAGTCGATTTGCTGGGAGGAGAGGCACGTATGTCAGCAGAGTGTGCTACCAGCGACAATAGTAGATTCCATTGCATAGTGTCTCTACAGCAATTTGCCACTATTTAAGTTCCAGCCCTCGTACTTGTACGGGTTGCTACTGCCCTCTATATCGGTGCATGTCGACATCTCCTGTCTGTTGCCACCACATTGTATTATGCTAGTGGTACAAGTAAAGAATTTCTCTTTATCCTGCACTTGAGGTTACAAAGTTACCAGAATTTGTGGCATTAGACAGTTTTCCAGTTCACCAAAGATTTATTCTTGAACAGTGCATATGGAGAACATGAAATGATTACAACCTCTAACAATAATGTTTGATGAATAGTCCTGTAACATTAACGTAGATGAACTCTGAAATATAGTTACCTTTATGTCCTCCTAAATAGGCACCTACCATAACTATGAACCGCTGAACTCTGCGATAAATGTCCTGGAAACTTTGCACGAAGTCTTCCTTTGGAATGGTGGTCGAAAGCATCGTCATGTTTCGGTGGATATTAGGAATATCGTCAAAACTGTTTCAAGCGTGTTCAAATGTTCAAATGTTTGGAAATCTATCGGACCAAACTGCGTGGTCATCAGTCCGTAGCTTACAAACTACTTAAACCTAGGTAAACTAACCTAAGGACAACACACACACCCATGCCCCAGGGAGGACTCGAACCTCCACAGCAAGCAACTGCGTGCTCCGCAGCGAGACGCTTTAGACCGCTCGGCTACTCCACCGCGGCCAAGCGAGTGTGAGTCGACGGAATAGTTAGAAGTGTGGGGTTTCGTTACAACTAGGTCTTGTACATTTTATTAGAGCTACAGCTGTTCCAAGAGGGGCGCCATCTTGATTCACACTTACACTTTATTAAACTGATATTAATAAACACAGACGAACAAGTAATACAAAGATTACATATAACATAACAATTTTAAGAAGCATGGGCAGTTGACATTCGGAGTATATGGTGGATATTCAAGTTGCAACGCTCCCAATTTTTTTTTTTAATTTTTATTTAGGTATTTTTTTTGTCAGTAAGACAAAAGACCAAGAACTTTATTGCGTTCTGGGGTCGTACCCTGCATAGACGTTGCAGGAAACGTGTCAAAATTTCAACATACCTTGCAGCGTTCAACGCCATTCCCTCAGGCAGAAATTCCTTAAATGCCTCCACTACTGAAAATGATGAGCATCGTTTTGGTGCGTTCTTTTTCGGCTGTGGCCCTTTTCCGACGAGGAGAACTTGGAGAACGCCATTCCATGCTTTTTCGTTTCGTTTCTGCGTCGTAGCGGAGACACCAGGTTTCATCCTGATTAACAACAGCCTTCAAGAAATTGGGTGTTGCATCTATTGTTTGGACAAAATCCTGTGAAGTCACTAAACGTGCCTTTTTCTTTTCGTCAGTCAAGTGATGTAGCACATCACGACGATTTCCTTTTACCTAACTTCTGGGTAAGGATTTGTCGCACAGATTCAAAGTTAATCTGCAATTCATAAAAAAAAAGTTCAAATGTTTGTAGAGCTACGTGGCTATCAGTCCCTAAAATTACAAACTATTTATGAACTAGCTTATACTGAAAACGGTACAAACATCCATGTCCGAGGGGGATTCGAACCCCCGACCGCAGCGGGCGTGCAGACCATGACTGGCACGCCGCAGACTGCTCGGCCACTGCGGCCGGCAATTCAGCCACAGTCATGCGCACAGTTAATTGACAATTGTTCGTGATTATCTTCTTCTCTTTCTCAATGTTTCGGTCACTGACAGCGGTAGCCTGTCGTCCGCTACAGCGATTGTCAGAAAACACCTTCCCGGCTTCCTCGGAAACAAATGAACCACTCGTACACACACTTTACGGACAGTGCTTGATACCCAAACACGTGCCAGTTCGTTCATTGTTCTCGTCTCAGTTCAAAACCAACCCACTAACCAAGCGCTTCCTCAAACAGGTCTAACACGGAACACACACGATGCTGAGCTGAACTACTGTGGGGGCAGGTTATCAACAACGGCTGCTTCGCAGAAGGGTCTATTGTAAGGCGGCCAACTGTCCCGGATTCTACGGGACAGTTCCGCATTTGGACTCATTGTCCCGCATTGGGATAGTTACTGAAAATGTCCCGCAAAGCGGCAAAAGCGTCCCGCATTCCAGTAATTTTAAAATTGTTGGTCTAAGAGCACAAGTTGAAGCTATCTGTATACGGCTCACTATCTCATACCGCTTGCAAGTGAACTTCACAGCGCATCATCTACGAATAAATGACAGTTTTCTTGAAATGCAAAAAAAAAAAAAAAAAAAAAAAAAAAAAAAAAAAAAAAAAAAAAATTCACATCAGTTGACTAGTTCAAAATGACAAATTCGCTAATAGTGGAGGTTGTTTTTGTTTTAAGCTGGTTCTGCATTTGGTGATAGGACTACTTATTAAGACAAGTGGCAAACATGATGTAATATTATCACAGTCTGTATAATCATCATCATCATCATCATAATTAGAGACTTATTATGCCTTTCAGCGTTTAGTCTGGAGCAAAGTACCTGTAATAAAATTCCTCCATGATCCCCTATTCAATGCTAACATTGATGTCTAGTCTGATGTTATGCCTTTTACTTCAAAATCATTCTGCACCGAATGTAAGTACTTTCTTCTTGGTCTACCTCGACTCCTCTTACCCTCCGCTGCCGAGCTCATGAGTCTCTTAGGTAACCTTGCTTCTCCCATGCGTGTAACATGACCCCACCATCTCAGTCTGTTCGCTCTAACTGCTTCATCTATGGTGTATAAACGTATTTAAAATCTGGCATGCAAATACAATATCAGCATTCATCTTATTGCCTTCAGGAATAAAAAGGTGGTGAAATTCTGAAAATGCAACAACGAGAGTGAGTGAACTTTGCATTAATAAGGCACGATAAACTCTGCACTTCATCGAAAGAACTTCTATTAGATAGTAGTTCAAATGGTTTAAAAAAATAATTTTTATAAAATTTAAGTCGAAGTTATTGCAAAACATAATTCTTTGGGCGGAATAAACTACTTATCAAAATGTTTGGAGCACGATGCTGTAGGAGCTGGAACAAATACTTGTACAGATCATGAAGGTAATCGAAAAAACCTAACTGAGAAAGAATATGTAAAAAATTTCAGACTAAAATTCAAAATAGGAGCATGAAAAAATATTTATGAATTATAAATGAACATTGAAAATTAAGAATAAAATTTCACTCATGGTAGATATGTTACTTTAAAAGTAAATGAGTAGACCTACTCTGCTCGCCTAACTTTCTTTCCTTGTTTCAGAATAACTGGCACAGTGAGTCACGTGATGTTAAACTTCCTTCACATCCTCGAAATGTCCCGCATTGAGTTTTGGAAAAGATGGCCGCCTTAGCCTATTGCGCCATACAAATCTCGAATACTGTCTTGGGATACGTTATTCGGCACCTGCTCGACTTTTTCGTGTGGTTATGTAAGTGTTGTGGGTTGACGATTCTCACATATCAGTTGTCGCCTCCCTCTCCCCCCCCCTCGTGCTCCATTATAGATAAGTCCGAAGCTCGTACTGACCTGGGAAGTTGGTGCACGTCTTGTAGAGCATTATCTTGCTGGAACATCACAAACTTCAGAATATTCGGCACGTACCGAGTTCTGGACAGATATCCCCACGCAAACACCAACGAGAGTTTTAGTTTATCTCACTCCAGACATTAATGTCTGAGGTGTGGCCTGTGTATCTTGGAGGAATACGAGACAGCGACTAACAGCTGTACGCCGTCCGCGCGAACGACAATCATTTCTTTGTATGGTGAATCTGTTTCCATCGCTGAAGACCAGGGTCCGTCATTCCATCTTCCAGATGATACTCCAATAGCACCATTGGAGCCGTGCACGTTGGTACGTTGGAGCAAAACGTTAGTGCTGGTAATGGGATAGTTAATAAGCTGGTTAGCAGCAGTTGGGAAGCCAACCCGCACCTTCTAAGGACTTCTGCACTTGCGCTTTGGGTATCATCCGCTGAATATGCTGCTCCTGTGTGGAACGCTTCAGCGTACGCTAAGCGAGTCGATATTGCAGTCAACAATACAGCAAGTATCATCTCAAGATGCTTGAAGCCAACACCAGTGCGGAAATTGTATCCGATTGTCGGAATAGCCCCACACAATATCCGGAGGGCCATTGATGCAGACAATGAGAGAACAAAACAGGAGACTGACCACCGGCATCCTCTGTATGGACACCAGGCAGCAAGATCCCGCCTCAAATTCCACAAGAGTTTCAAAAATGTTCAAATGTTTGTAATTCTATCGGACCAAACTGCGTGGTCACCAGTCCGTAGCTTACAAACTACTTAAACTTAGGTAAACTAATCTAAGGACAAACACACACACACACATGACCCAGGGAGGACTCGAACCTCCACGGCGAGCAAATGCGCGCTCCGCAGCGAGACGCTTTAGACCGCTCGGCTACTCCACCGCGGCACACAAGAGTTTCCTTGGTGGGACTGCGCTACTAGAGGAAGCACCAGAGGCAAATCGTCAAACGTGGAAGAGCTCACTGTCCACAGACGTATCGCCGAAAGACGAAATAGATCCTGGCGCAAACCTACATTAACCTGTATGGAGGTCCCTCAATCGCCTAAGGGCGTCCCCCGATGCAAAACCAACCTGAAGAAATGAGGAATCCTTCCAGCGAGCGCAGACTCCTCTTGCGACTGTGGGGCTGAAGAAGATACAAACCACTTTCTTGTATGCTCCCTCCTGGACAACCCACGCAAAAGTTCTTCACGAATGAAATGACAAAGCTATCGTATCTGCTATTTTTTTTTTTTTTTTTTTTTTTTTTTTGAAATGCTGACCGACCGGACGGACGCGGAAATAAATGATTGTAAGAAGAGCTAGAGACGTACATACACGTAGTCTCACTGCTAGTAACTGGTTGGCAACATATCGTGTTGATACGTCTGGGCTGACAAAGCTTCTTATCTGGTGTCTTAAGATCTTCCATTGTATCCTTACAATACGAAGATCTTCTGGACGCCCAGGACCTTGTCAACGGACGTGCCAATGTTCATCTGAGCATATAACGTCCAACTTATGTGTCAATCTCCGAAAGGACCATAAAATCACTCGGAAGACCAGAATTTGATCCATTTCAAATTCGCTCTCTTGGCTGTAGGAATCACGAGCGCTTCTCCGTGAAGTGACGCCTGTTTGATATAACTGGCTTATGGCTGCAAACGCTCCATTCTAAAGTGTACCCACAGGCGCCACTGTGGCAGCTGTGTTACTACGCTATCCGTTGGCCGATGGCGTTGAAACCAAGTCCAGAAAATCCACTAGGTCCCAGCTGGAACCTGCCGCCGTCATTTCAAAATCAGCGTGGTCTTTCCTGGTGTAGTAATTTTTTCCGGCTGTGTGTAATAATTTCATTTAGCTCAGTGACTGTTGCAACTACTATTAACTGTCCAACATTGTGCGGCCATTTCCCCACCTGCCCTATTTACTCAGCTGAAGGAAGGGCACCTACAGTTGGAATCCTAGTCACGTGCAATTTCTGGCAAATGTACATATCTGTGAAGTCTGAATTGATGTTAAAAGCACGCTATAGGTTTCTTAGGCCGACCGGGATGCGAGGTCGCGGCATTCGATTTCCATCTATCCGCTTTACTGTTAGAACGCCTGCTTTTACCTGCGATTACCGATGCACGTGACTTTTGAATCGTTGTAGTGCAGTGGTCGGAAGTCGGCCGTCCCGTCTGTGCACTAGAAGCGAAAATCGTTAGCAACAGCGGCGCGGCAAATCCAATAAGGACGCGAATCCGGTTAGCGGCAACCCATATGTGGCGGGGCACGTGCGCCGACATGAACAGGAAGCGTGACTCACCGCCCACCGCCGGCTCGCCGCACGGTGTCTTCTCAAGTTCTGTCACTCACTTGTCACTAATATTTACACTAGACGGGCGGCAAATTTGTCGCCTCGTCTCATTAAACTTGAAGGTAATCTCGATTTGAAAGAGGTAAAAAAGGGGTAGAAGTTCGTTCTAAATCACAATTGGACGTTTTTTCTTCGCTGGCACATTTTTGACATAGTTTACGAGATAAGGTAATTAAATAAAATCTTTGAAGCAAAACAGTCTAGGATCGAATGCAGTTTGTTAACACGTTCGGGACGATTGACTGGTGATTTATTTTCTCTTGGACCTGAGTTCTTTTTTGACGTAAATTGAATCTTACGTGGCCAACAATATGATATATATCAAGGAAAAAAAATTTATACCACGATACCAGTATAATCTTGACGTCACGCCATAGTGGCGTCCGCAGACCGCTAGGATAGTGGCGTTATGGTAGGCAAACCCGCATAACAAAAAACGAGCAACGAACCTCTATGTCGCAAATCGTTGTTTTAAAGTTTGAATTTATATTTATCACGGTATATTTCATATTATGATCTATTTTGTAAGGTTACTAATTTTCATTTGTACTTTCCATGGGATACTTCCCAATCAAATTTTGACACATGAGTTTCAGAAAATTGGGGACAAGTAATAATCGATGTAAAGAATCTACTATACAGGAAAACAGTTATATCTAAAAACAATTGTAAATACATAAAGGAAAACAGTAATTGAAAGAAAATAACTTCCACATATGTATATACATCTGTATTCAAAACAAACCTACATTTCAAAACTTCGAGAATGTACACAAGAATGAAAACGTATTGACAATATATATATATATATATATATATATATATATATATATATATATATATATATATATATATATATAATTAGCTAAATGTACAAGAACAAAGAAACAGAATTATACTTTAGGACTTAGTCCATGGTGTAGCCAGAGGTGTTTCGACCCCCTCCCCAATTTCATCTATAAGCCCAGGCCCAGGGTACCTCTGGAAAAAAAAAAAAAAAAAAAAAAAATGGTCTGAAATAATTAACCTTTTAGAACGAAAAATATTCAAATGGTGGAGTAATGAAGATGAATATTCGAACAGCTGGAAAAAATCAGTTGACACTTTAACTCACGGACGAACCACCTGAATGACAGCAGACTGTCTACTGAGGGCCTGGCGAGAGTGTTCATTTTAACCTGCAAGTCGGAACGAGCCTATGAGCCTCGGCCACGTGAGGGTTGCCGTCCGGAAGGCAAGGCGGTCCTCACGCCCCAGTGGCGTGAACCGTCAAGAACGTGTTAGCTTTACAATTTATCTAACTGGTCCACAGTGCTTTGCTCCACGCCTTCATCTCCAACCGTCATCAATAAGTGTTAATGGTCTGATGGTGATCGCAACAAGGTCGAAACTGTTACCTGATTAATAAAATAAATATTTTAACAACTTCCATGCGATCCTAGAGTGTTTTGTTTAAAAACTATTAATATGTAGTTAGAATCTGGAAGAGAAATTCAACGGAATGGACAGTGTCTTGAAAAAGGGGATATAAGATGAACATTAAGAAGAGTAAATCAAGGGTAATTGAATGCTTTGTAAGAAAATCAGGCGATGCTGATGGAATCAGATTCGTAATGGGATAATAAAAGTAGTAGATCTTTTTTTTTTTGTTTAGGTAGCAAAATAGCTTATGATGGCCGATGTAAAAAGAAAATGCAGAATGGCTATGTGATGAAAAGTACTCCTGAAGAAGCGAAATTTGTTGTCATCCAAAATAATTATTAGGAAATACTTTCTGAAAGCAATTATGTGGAGTGTAGCACAGTACGGCAGTGAAACGTGGACGATAACGAGTCCAGGTAGAAGCATTAAAAATGTGATGCTACAGGCGAATACTGAATATTGCATGGGTAGATAACATAGCTAAGGTGGTCGTGTTTAACAGAATTGGGGATAAAAGGAATTTCTGGCACATCTTAACTAAGAGAAGGGATAGGTTGGTAGTACATACTGAGACATCAAGGTATCGCCAAGTTAGCGTTAGATGGAAGTGAGCAAAAATCGTAGTAAGCATGTTAAAGTGGATGTGGGTGGCATTTTTATTCGGAGATGAAGATGCTTGCGCAGAACAGGGTAGCATGGAGAGCTGCATCAAACTAATCTTAGAACTGAAAACCAAAACAATTATTTCAAATTTAAATTGTGACCTAACGTTTGAAGCGCAGTATTGCGCTTGCCGAAGAGCAATACTCTTTACAATTTTACATGTAGAGATGTTGATCGTATCCAGAGGTAATCATTATTATGTAAGCGGTGTTCGTGAGTTGCACTTGGAAAAAGTAATGAGGTACTGGGATCAACTGGGGTTGGGGAGCCTCATTTTGTTGCTACAAGTATTTTATTACTATTCTTCTATTATTTCAGTCTAAAGCCATTATCGGCAGAGCACGTGTCCGTATCCATGTAATAATAATGTTGTAATACTAAGTAGCTGCAAGCATTAACAAGGAATAAAAGACTCAACAGAAAAGGAACTCAAAAGTTAAAGTCCGCTTCGAGTTTGTTCGTTCTTATTATTACCGGCTGAAAAAATGCCCCTGTAGGATCATAGAAAAACGCAGATACGTTTCTCTTTAAAAGACTCTGAAAGAAATTCAACGGCAAAGAAGAAAATTTGTGCTGGACCGGGATTCTAACCCTGATTTCCCGCTTTGGGCCGGCGATCGCCTTAACCCAATGGGATATCCAGGCACGCTTCCCTTCCAATCCAAATTATCACCTCGTTAGCACACTACGATTGTAGTGTCCCCTGTCCATTTCAATCCACTCGCTCGCAGCCTATACTGCAGAGGTCGGCAAGTAATCTTAGATGGGGTCCGGATACTTATGAAAATTTTGTCAATGTCCAGATATAAAACCTCATGTTCCTTATTATGTTTTAGATTAATTTTCACTCACAATATAATATGAAATACAAAACACTGGCAACTGGAATAAAAAATCCACAAAAAGTCTTATTCGTCAATGATTTTTTATTTTAATTTTCACACTCAAATTAATGAGAGATGTAAAATAATAATGTACAAAAAAATCCAGGAAAACTTATATTATTTGCTATTTATATATTTCTATTTTTACTTACAAAAAATATGAAATGAAATGGATAGACAATCTCCTTTTCAAAAGTCCAGATACAGGACTTGCACTATACATACCTTCTTTTATTTTAATTTTCCCTAAGAAAGTATGAAGTACAATGAAATGTGCGTATATCTCTTTAAAATAAATCCACGGGAAATACTGCATTTGCGGTCTTGAGCAGATTCTTAAAGTAAGGTTCACGTGCAGAACAGCTGATGCTAGCAGTGTCTTCAAAGTGGGTGGCCGTTAGTCGTTATCGGTAATTATTCTCAAAGAAATTAATTTTTGAAGATGACATTTCACAAATGGAACCAAACATAGCACCCAGATAGATCGCTAATGTTTTGCAATTTTCATATTTTTTCGGGACAAGTTGACTCCAAAATTCGTCAGTGGATACAGTTTTAAACGTTTGAAAGGAAATTTTTTCCTATAAGTCTGTAAGCTCCATTTGGAGTAAAGGCTTTAAAAGTTGGAATAACTTCGCTCCCACATCTGTCCATTCCGCTGCAGGGGATACCTCAAATTGTGATTTTAAAAATCGTGACAACTTGTCTGTTTCTGAAAATTCTTTGAACTTTCTGCAAATTCATTCTTAAGATTTGCCAAGAAATTTTATAATATGGAAATGTCCATTTCAGGAATACTTTTATATTCAGAAATTGTTGCGAAATGAAGAAATTCTTGACTTAAAAACGTCTCTTTCAATGAACCAAACTACATATTAATTTCCAATCTCCTTGTAGCTCGATGTTGTTATGTGTAGAATGTTTTACATAATTATAATATCTGACTTAGACTTTGAAAATACTTTTGGCGGTCCAGCCGTTGGTCTTCCGCGGTCCGGACCTGGACCGCGGTCAGCCAGGTGCCGACCGCTGCTATACTGGATTCCCGCACGGTTCGAAGGCTTTAATGCGTCCGCATTGAAATTGTCAGTTGCCTGTTAGGGCAGATATACAATTATTTACATGAAGTCTGTTCTTTACTACATAAATTAATTCTGACAGTGCCGGCCGCGGTGGCCGAGGAGACTGAGGCGCTGCAGTCACGGTCTGCACGGCCACTACGGTCGGGGGTTCGAATACCCCCTCGGGCATGGATATTTGTGACGTCTTTAGTATAAGGTAGTTGATAAGTGTAAGTTTAGGGACTGATAACCCCGTAGTTAAGTCCCATAAGCTTAACAAACATTTGATTTTTTTTGAATTCTGACAGAAAAATGGGGCACCAGCTGCCTCAGATTTCATTTCACTTCCTCACTAAAATTTTTGGCATGCGAACATTTTCGTGCTATTTTCAACTCTAACATGCTAAATCCTTTTAACCAGACCCTCAGTTTTCCTACTTGGCATCTCCTTATTGCTGCCACGTGTCTCTTCCGCTGTCTCGTGTTTCTTCTATTGGAGCTTTAACCTGTGTGTCTCTCCCATTGTCACAGTCTTCATCCCCATCTCTCGTCCTTACTTACCTTTGTCTATGCCACTTTCACTGCCTCTCTGCGACTGTCTCTACCCCATTCTTTTCCTCTCACAGTCTGACGTCCGTCTCTTCAATCACCATTGTCGCCTCTCTACACATGTCCTTGCGGAAGGTACTGGTATGGGTAGAGGTTATACATAACTACCGGAATCTATACATCTTATAAAATTGGCTGTATGTAAACTACTGCACCGATTTACACCAAATTGGTACACGTTTTCCTTACTATCAGATAACAGTTGCTGTCGAGGTAAGAAACACCTACAACACTTACGTCAGGAGATATCACGTCATAAACAATGGCATTCGGGAAAAAGGGCTGAATCATGTGATAATATTCTACATCTTCTTCTAAAGTAATGGACCGATTTCAATAACATTTGATGCAAATAATGTTTACAATCATAAATCATTTACTATGATAGCAGAAACTCCCTACGACAATTAGTTCATACGGTATCACATCATAAACAATGAAAAGTGCCTCATCTTCCGGGCGTGATAGTGATTTTATTCGTCAACTATTTGAGAATGAGAGCATTTTGCGACTTGCAATAAACTTTAAAGATAATTTCTGATATCTAGGAAACTTTTTCTCTCTGACAACCCTAACAGAATCATGAAAGGAGAAACGTTTATCGTTTACTATCTTTCCGATGTTTAATGATGTACATCTATTGCGTTTGGCATGGCGTTACAAGTTATTAGTTCTACAATGTAAATTGTATTCGCGAGCCATTTCACAGACAGTACACATCAATACTACTGAATGTTCCTTCGATATCATATCACAGTTCGACATGTAGTTCATGAGATATGAAGCCATAAACAATTTGGTTAATAAAATTCACGCAGGAGGTTTAGATTTATTACGTTTCTATTACCAACACCATTCACGACATATTTTGCAGACATTAGGCACATGTAACATTTGAAAGTACTTTCAAATTTGCACCATAGTACGGCACATATATTAGGAAATATGACGGCATAAACAGTTAAATTTCCGAGTAGCTGCTACATCATGGCTGTTTTTCCACATCTCCTCCTAAAATAATGCACCCGATTTCATCTAAACTTTGTACACATATTTCTTACTATCAGACAACAATCGCTTGGAGTTAACTACATACAACACAGTTCAGGAGTTATGACGTAGTAAACAATGAATAAAAAAATGTGAGATATCAAAATTATAATAATTTAACAACATAAATTTTTATAGTGCTAATTTTACAAAAATTAAAAAATAATTCCATACATAAAATTAACGCAAATAATTAAAGAGTTTAGTACCGATATTACATTACATACAATCCTTAGGCTACTGCTAGAATCGATGCATTTCTTTCCGAATATATAAATGCACCAACATTAATAGGGGATTGATCTATAGTGTTACAGTAGATTTGGCTGTAGGAGACTGGCGTAGACAGAGGCAGAAGGGGAAAGAGAGAGAGAGAGAGAGAGAGAGAGAGAGAGAGAGAGAGAGAGAGAGAGAGAGAGAGAGGAAAGGAAGAGACAGAGATGTAACAGAGAGGTAGAGAAGAGTAGGAGATAGGCGAACGTATGTGAGGAAGACCTATATGACGAAGAAATGGACATAGAGAGAAGGGGGTTTCGGCCTGAGTCACTGGGGAGGAGCAGACTGCCGGAGGGAGAGAGGGAGGGACCGGAGAAATGGGCGCGAGGGATGAGGATGAGATGGTGATAAATTGAGGATGAGATGGTTATAAATTGAGGATGGGCATGGCTGACCATAGAGAGGAGTGGAGAGAGGAAACAGAGGGCTAGAGAGGGATAAGGATAGTGTTCACAGAGGAAGTGGGAGAAGAAAAAGAATAACACAGGGAATGGACATAGAGAAAGAGAGGGAAGGAGATGGAAATAAAGAGAGGTTGTAAAAGGGGATGTGTCTAGGATGAAAAATATGTACCCTACCAAGCCGGGACCACTACCATGAACCACAGACATTGCCGAGGTGGGGTGGCATGCGTGCGTCAACGATACAGATAGCCGTACCGTAGGTGCAACCACAGCGGAGGGGTATCTGTGGAGAGGCCAGACAAACGTGTGGTTCCTGAAGAGGGGCAGCAGCCTTTTCAGTAGCTACAGGGGCAACAGTCTGGATGATTGACTGAGCTGGCCTTGTAACATCAGCTAATGTGGCTTTGCCACACAGTTACTGCGAACGGCTGAAAGCAAGGGGAAACTACAGCCGTTACTTTTCCCGAAGACATGCAGCTCTGCTGTATGAAATATGATGATGGCATCCTCTCGGGTAAACTATTCCGGAGGTAAAATAGTCCCCCATTCGGATCTCCGGGCGGGGACTACTCAGGAGGATGTGATCATCAGGAAAGGCAACACTGGCATTCTACGGATCGGAGCGTGGAATGTTAGATCCCTTAATCGGGTAGGGAAGCTAGAAAATTTAAAAAGGGAAATGGATAGGTTCAAGTTAGATATAGTGGGGATTAGCGAAGTTCGGTGGAAAGAGGAACAGGATTTCTGGTCAGCCGAGTACAGAATTATAAATATCAGTTGGGGGTATCACAGGAGTAGGTCTGATAATGAATAAGAAGATAGGAATGCGGGTAAACTACTATGAGCAACACAGTGATCGCGTTATCGTAGTCAAGATAGATATGAAGCTAACACCGATCACAGTAGTACAGGTTTATATGCCAACTAGCTCTGCCGATTATGAGGAGATCGAAGAAATATATGAGGAGCTAAAGGAAATTATTCAGACAATTAAGGGAGAGGAAAACTTAATTGTTATGGGAGACTGGAATTCGGTAGTAGGACAAGGAAGGGAAGGGAAGATAGTAGGTGAGTATGGTCTGGGCAAAAGGAATGAAAGAGGAAGTCGCCTGGTAGAATTTTTCACAGAACATAATTTAGTTATAACAAACACCTGGTTTAAGCATCACGAAAGAAGGTTGTATACGTGTAAGAGACCGGGAGATACCAGATAGATTTTATAATGGTAGGACATAGATTTCGGAACCAGGTTTTAAACTGTAAAACATAACTTGTTGGTTATGAACTGTAGTCTGAAACTGAAGAAACTACAAAAAGGTAGGAAAATAAGGAGATGGGACCTGGATAAATTGAAGGAACCTGATGTTCTTAAGAATCTCAGAGGGAGCTTTAGGCAACAATTGACAGAAACGGGGGAAAATAAAATATTTCTAGGTTTGTAGATTTGGAGAAGGCTTTTGACAATGTTGATTGAAATAAACTCTTTCAAGTTCTGAAACAAGCAGGAGTAAAATATAGGAAGCGTAAGATTATTTACAACTTGTACAAAAACCAGACAGCGGTTGTTGGAGTTGAAGGGCATAAAAGAGATGCAGTGGTTGGGAAGGGAGTAAGACAGGGTTGTAGCCTTTCTCCAATGTTATTCAATTTGTACATTGAGCAGGCAATAATGGAAAGCAAGGAGAAATTTGGAGAAGGAATTAAAGTTCAGGGTCAAGAATTAAAAACATTGCGTTTCGCCGACGACATAGTAATTCTGTCAGAGCCAGCAAAGTATCTGGAAGAGCAGTTGAACGGAATGGACAGTGTGCTGAAAGGTGCATATAAAATGAAATTAACAAGAGCAAAACTAGGGTAATGGAGTGCAGTCTATGAAAATCAGATTATGCTGAAGGAATTATATTAGGTAACGAAGCAATAAAGGAGGTAGAAGAGGTTTGTTACTTGGGCAGTAAAATAACAAATGATGGTCGCAGTACAGAGGATATAAAAAGCAAGATGGCAATGGGTAGGAAAGCGTTCTTGAAAAATAGAAATTTGTTAACATCGAATATTGATCTAAGCCTACGGAAGTCCTTTCTAAAGGCATTTGTACGGAGTGTTGCCTTGTATGGGAGTGAAATATGGACGATAAACAGTGCGGACAGGAAGAGGTTTGAGGCTTTTGAAATGTGGTGCTACAGAAGAATGCTGAAGATTAGGTGGGTGGATCGCGTAACTAATGAGGAGGTACTGAACAGAATTGGGGAGAAAAGAAATTTCTGGCATACCTTGACTAAAAGAAGGGATAGATTGGTAGGGCACATTCTTAGACATCAAGGAATTGTGAATTTAGCGTTGGAGGGAAGTGTGTGGGGTAAAAACCGCAGAGGAAGACCAAGAGATGGATACAGTAAGCATATTCAGACATATGTAGGTTGCCATTCTTATGTGGAGATGAAGAGGCTTGCTCAGGATACGGTATTGTGGAGAGCTGCATCAAGCCAGTCTCCGGACTGAAGACCACAACAACAACAACAACAACCACCACCAAGCCGGGTTTCGTTGCTAGTAAATTAATAACTGGTTATTTTATCGTCCCCCTCACTCAGACAATTTGATTGCTGAAATGTTCAAAGAAAGCTTGAATCAAATTTCAGAAACGTACCTGAAGCATACAATTGTTGTGGTTGGTGAGTATACCTTCTTAATGTGTTGGCAAAATCAAACGTTCAAAACTATAGGTAAGTATAAAACATCCGAAATTGTGCCGAACGAATTATGCAAAATCTATTTCGAGCAGAAAAATAAAACACCTCCCATAATGGAATGTAGCCAAGATTTCTTTCTCAAGTCCTTTATTTTTTTACTATCGGTTTCAATGAGCTATGTCATATTCAGATCAAATCTCTGCAAAAGCTGGGCATTCACTGAAAGTACATTACAGATTATAAAGTTGTGTAAGTGATAAACAGTGCAACATACATTACACAAGGTTGTAGTAACGTTAAAATCTTTATGTGCAAACATTGCACCAAGTCATTAAAGAAAAATTAAAATTTTAGAAATATTCATGTTACAGCTCTAGTTGTAGGTAACTGACTGACAACCTATTAAAGTCTGTTATATACTTATATACATAGTGTTGTTCATGTAAAATATAGCAGCATTATTTATAATGCATTTATGTTAAAGAAGGAACAGGACTGTTCGAGGGATTAAATTACAATTATTTTTATTTTTTTGGATTACTACCAATTGACTATGAAAAGTGATGTCCGATTTTTGTGGTCTTGCAGGTTTATCCAGGTCAATGTCACAGCATAACATAAGATGACATATACAGGGTGTCCCAGCTATCTTGTCCACCCAAAATATCTCTGGAACAATAACAGCTATTGGAAAACGGCTTTCACCGGTATCAATGTACGGCTGGGGCCCATGAATGTACATATTTGGAAACATTCTAAAACGAAAGCAAATGTGTTTTTTAACACAATCTAATGTGTTTTTTAAATGAACACGCACGTTCTGAGGCTCAGGCGTGAACCCCATGATGCCTGTAATCGGGATGTGATTGACATGCCTAATCGCACTTCCATACTTACCAAGAGGTCCGAAACGAATAATACGGTCTGCTGCCATCAACTCTCATAAGCACATAATGGTTTCCCTCTTGCACGTTTTATGTGTCTACGTACACAACATGAACCAGTACCGATTGGTATACACCAGTCAGGTTGTCTTATTTATCCTGCACACCCAAAATAAGGTTTATCGAATGCGTTAAATGAGCCATTGCGCCTTTCGCGCACTCGTTCATCCAAGGCCTAGCTCTACCTAGACACGTGTCTAACGTAGTTCCCACTACAGCCACAGTTACCACTTCGCCTTTTTTGCGACCCATGCAAACTCCTGTACTCCACCACCCTCCGAGCATCCCATTTGTTGTTGCTTTGGCGTGCAGTACACCGCTTGCCAGTGTAGTCGTGCATCAGAGTAATCTAGTGACGGCACGGAGGTAGTACACATTGTGAATAAACGTTGTGTTCGGGAACTTATACTGAATTATGTACACACATGAAGATATGGTAGAAATGCTGCTGATCTATGGAGAATGTACGTTGATGGGAAATAAGTTATTAGATTGCTTGTTTGTTTATAGTACTATTAGAGAACATTATGATTATTACGTTAATATTTCTGTTTTCTACCCTACTCCACATACCTGTACTGTACCCTGTTGTAGGCGAAATTCTGTTCAGGCAGAACGATTGTACAGAAGACGATTCCTTGACAAGCCATCGCTTCGAGCCGGATGTTTGGTCGTCTCACATCTTGTCTACCAAGACCTAGACATCGTCCTAGAGCACGCACAGATGAACGTGCTGAAGTTGCTGTGCTCGCTACCGTAGCTGTGAATCCTCACATCAGCACACGTCAAATTGAACGTGAAGTTGGTGCGTCGAAATCAAGTGCACAGCATATTCTTCAACGTCATAAATTTCAGCCTCACCATGTTCATTTACACCAGGATCTTCATGGAACGGACTACAGCAAAAGGGTAACATTTTGTTGGTGGGCTCAGCAAAAACGTCTGACTAATCGAAAATTTTTCGCAGATGTTCTCTTTACCGACGAGGCATCATTCTCCAACAAAGGAATTGTCAATATGAGGAATATGCAATATTGGTCTGCAGACAATCCAAAATGGCTCCGTCATGTAGACGTCGGTGGAAAGTGAATGTTTGGTGTGGGATTATTGGAGATACCATTATCGGATCTTTCTTTGTAAATGGCGTTCAAAATGGCAGACAGTACTCCAGATTTATACGACACAATCTTCCTGTTCTCTTGGACATCGTACCTCTGAACAGGAGAATGGTCATGTGGTATCAGCGTGACGTATGCCCTGCACATAACGACTTGGGGAGCAGTGAAAGATGCTGCTTACCAACATGAACCAACAATACCAGAGGACATGAAGCAATGCATTATTGAAGCTTGTACGGCCATCAAAGAGGAAACAGTAGCACGAAGTAGGGCATCCTTCATCCGCAGAGTGACCCTACGTATGCAAGCCAATGATTATCACTTTGAGCATGATATGTGAACGCTATCTTTAGTATGTAGTGCTGGTATCACAGTGCAAGTTTCTACAAAGGGCCATTTTATCCAGTGATGTTCAGAAACATTTGTTTGAAACAATTTGTCATGTAACGCATTAGATAAACATAACATTGATAATTATGCGATAATAAAACTAATTGGTTAAACATGTTTACATTCATCTTCTATGTCTTACCTGAACTTCCCAAATCAAAACATTTTTACCTAAACAACGGTAAAACCTTTAGTCCACTTGCTCATTTCACTAAAACCATCAACATGAATTTTACTATTATGAGTCAATGATTCACTGTCACTTGCGCTAGATCTACAGTAAAGTAATGTTTTAACGTTGAACGACATTAACTTTTTAGTAACGGATTAACGATAAGCGAAGTGACTAACGTTGCGGTACACAGATATGTTACAGAACCGCATCACCCCTAGCCTATGGGATAAATACCTGTTGGAATGTGCGAGAGTAAAGGTCGGGGTGATAGTTTAAAATAGGGAAAGATTAATTTTTAAAACTCACAACCACCAACTGCGAACCAAATTCCTAAACATGCAAAAACACTGGAACTGTGATTGCGACTGTTTGACTCGTTTTCTAGGGGATGATATCACACGTTCGCAGCTTTCCTTCCATGCATATGATTAACAAAACAAATTCATAATAAAATAAAGTTCATGAGAGAAAAGGGTATACTAACTACTATTTTTGAAAACACGTAAAAGTTCACTTTATGTTGTTTATTTCACAATATCAGAACCCTGTGACTAATACGTCTGTACGTCGACACATTTATCAAATGTAGTTATAGCTCGTGGGCCCCCAGACAAAATGAATATTTGTCGCAAATTGTTTTCACACCATGTGGCTGTCTCAAACACCGTTTATGTTCATGCCTATGGGACGACACGTGTTACATTAACAAATCAGACACTTTAATTCAATGTGATGCACACCTTGTTCCACCGGCTAAATATTCACAAACACACAGTAGAACTCGATTCAACTTGGTGCAGTCTACGACGAGCAACCACACGTGGCGAATGCCACACACAAATCTATAACCTCCACCTCGAGGTCCACATGCCGACTGATGCCAAGCGACGCTGCCCGGCCAGCGACCCCACGTGCTCCCGACTCGTCACTTCCTGCCCTCAAACACGCGCGCGTGGCAAAAGCTCAACTGCTGGGGTTTTTTCCCCTACGTCATCAACTTCCCCATGTGAGCTGTTCTAACCGACTTGCCAACGTACAGCGCTCAGCGAATACATTTCTAAAACTTTACTTAAAATCAAAATAATTACACTACACATTAAACAAATATCTTCTTACGTTTTTATATTGGTATAAACATCCTTTTTACTATTTATCATAATCGTGCAATTTCTTATATCACAGATAAGTGATTTAACTGAATATTTCAAGATAAAATAGACAAGATTAATTGAAAATAAAATGAGAAATAGTTAATATATTATTTTTATAAACAAACATTGCCATGCTAGTTGTGTAACTGTCTTGTATTCATTGGTAATTTATTACTTTTCATTGTCAATTAAACATATTACGCCAGATGTAACTATATCAGCTAATGTATTGTTTATTTATCAACAGGCTATTTTGTAATGAGGGCCTTAAAGGTTCCTAACTGCATCGTATTACTTCAAATGCCAGTAGTATTAGAATATTTTATTTCACGCTGTGCACTGCACTGTGCCTGGCACTCGCCATTGTCCCTCTCTCCTCTCACCGGAAACGAACTGGAAAATCCTAAGCTGGAACAAGCCCCCAACGTAGCCCTGCTCGCTGGCCACCCGTCAGCTACAAGCACACAGCAAATCTCAACGTGGAGAATTTCTACCTATGGCCTAACTATAAATGTTGTCACCCAACTGTGTACATACATTGCTACCATAATTAATAAGATTAAAAAAAGATTTAGTGCATTGGCATGGTCCATGTTTGTAGTGAACTTCATACTGTTTAATTACAAATGCTATTAATTACCAATATTTCTATTGGGCGGTAATCTTACAAATGTACGACTTTAATGCAGGGTGGCAGCAGTCCGTATTATTCGTTTCGGACGTCTTGGTAAGTATGGAAGTGCGATTACGCATATCAATCACATCGCGATTACGGGCAGCATGGGGTTCACGACTATGCCTCAGGACGTGCGCTAGCAGCGCATTTCGGGGTTTTCAAGCGTCAACTTCTCGTCGCAATATCTCGGGATGTAATTGGAATATTGCTATGCAATCAATGCCATTGTTTATGTGATTTGTCATGCTATGGATTGCTGAAGAAAAAATATAGGGTGTTTATTTAAAAAAAAAGTAAGTTAGTTTTAAAAAACACATGTTTCCAAACATGTATATTCATGGTCCCCAGCCGTAAATTGATACCGGTGAAAGTCGTTTTGCAATAGCTTTTATTGTTCCAGAGATATTTTGGGTGGACAAGATAGCTGGGACACCCTGTATATAAGAAATTTATTCATTACCAACATGGTAACAACCCAGTACACACTCAAACCATTGCAACCTCCCAAGCACAATCCAAAGATCACATACATGAAAAGAGCCATATACATGACAGAAAGAATAGTCAGCGAGCAAATCCCGTCAGAATGTACATAGGCAAAATAGGGGAATGACATTAAAATATCATTTCATGAAAAGTAAGACAACATACATCATCATTTAATGTACAATTACTCATTACCACACACTTACAAAACATTGCATCTTTCTCGTACTTGGGGCTTCCATGTATTTTTGGTTGTTCGAGGTCTCTGTTATAAAAACGTCACATTTGATTTACGTCATCTTCCGGGATGTCAAGTTAGCCTAAGTGATAACTTGAATAAAATAACATAAGTACAGATGTCTAATAAAAACATAGTATATATGCAAGCTGTTACAATAATACTTTCAATTTGTACGTAAAATTTTGAACATCAGATACGTAAAAAGGGCACAATATTTGACAGGAAGACCAATCTGCAAGTGAATCACACTGTAATAAATCTGAAAGTGACATTAAAATATATAATGTTTTATAGGGAAGCGACTCTAGCATCATCATGTAAAAGGAAAGAGAAACCCAGCATTATTACCCAAAAAGTAGATCAATGCACCCTCTTCTTAAAAGGCTACATTTTTCTTGTAATTTGGGCTTCTGTGTGTCGATATTTGTACAAGGTTAGGATTATAAAAAGTAGCAATTGTTATCAACGCTGACTGGATTAATGAACTGTTAATTTCATGATATCTTGGACACATTTTCAAATATACATTTTTGTTTACTCATTCGTCGTGTGCTAGGTGGCGTGTGACAAATATTGTCATTTAATATACGTATGTGAACGTAACAACAATGGATGGCGATGACAGGATGTAAATTGCAGTGGAATGTCTATGTCAATATGCACATTAAGTACGAGAAAATGAGTAATGTTTTTGTTCCTTTCCCCTTGTAAGTATAAATTTTGTACCAGTGTTTTTAATCTATTTTGAGTGATACCTAATTTATATATTGTGAAGTATTTTCTGCCACTTAATTGTCACTCTTAACGAGGAAAAATATAGTGTGCTCCAGAAGTACTACAAAAGGATTGTAAATAAAAAAATTCTGATGGTAAGTATCATTCGGACCAGACAGACGTATGTCAGTGCATTCGTTTCGTTTGATAACCGAAAATCATGAGAAAGAGTAAAGATTTGCGAAAGCAAGAAAATGTCATTTCCACATAAACGTTTACAGAATATACTGTTGAGATCTGAGCCATTTTTTTGAAGTTAGTTATTTAGTACTGATATGGCTGCGTACTGGTAGGCAGGCGTAATTTTCCTAGAGTTTGGTTGTGTTGCCAACCTTTGGATTTTGGGAACAGATAAAGATATAAAAATTTTTTTTAGAATATCTTAAAAGCATATGGTTTAATCAATGATCAAAGATATTCTTTGAATAAGATAAAATTAAAAGGCAAGCACATTATGCAGCGTGAATACCTCATTGGCCCTAACAGAAAGAAACCCTTGAAAAGAATTCTGCACTGATTCGGTTCATAATGCAATGTTGCATAACTCTTCATGGTCAACATATCTATATCGCTGCATAAAATAATCACGGGATGAATGATTTCTATTATTATTAACTCAGATTCATCTGAAAATTACAAGACAGAAGCTCACTAAAACCTTATTTTAAACTGACACTCTCACACTCCTATTTATTAAATACGATTTGAAACATTTTCATTTATTTTCGGCTGCTTAGCCTGTCATCAAAAGAATATGACTGCTGGAACTAGTTGTAGAGTCATTCAGAATAGACAGTGGTATTTGATAGACGGTGATTATTGAATATTTAACAAAGAAAGAAAGTAGTACGTGCTAAATCTGGTCTCAGTGTTATTTTCTGCATTTATGTATCTTTTCATTTCGTTTTTAGTATTTGAAGTAATGTTATTTCGTGAATAATATCTTCACAGTCTATAAGAGTCATCTTCCCAATCGGAATGTGTTGACCTCGATGTCGACCTCGATGTCGACGGGACGTTAAACGCAAATCTTCGTTCGTGTTTGTTGAAGGCAGAATCATTTTCATTTATTTAATTTTAATTCGGTCTTCTCTGTGTTTAAAGAGCAACTTCGTTTCTCCATGCTGAACTTGCAGACGTTCTTAACACACCTTTTCTGCCAGATATTTGGAGTATCTTCAGTGTTGCATATGAAGGTTTATATTGATTTTGTAATTGGGTATTTTTACAAACAGGACGAACAGTAGAGTTAAATTTTTATTTTAATTTTTGCAGAGAATGTTAGCAGTCAAGTCGAAGATAATGACAGTTTTTTAAATGAAAAAAGTATGGTTTATATAAATGTTTGGAAACTAGTTTCACGATGCTTGCAGCTGAAAATCCTGATCTGTAAGAATACGAATAATCACATATAAACAGAGGCAATAATGTAGGGATTTATCTGAACAATGTCGAGCATAATCACAATGCAACTGCAACTGACTTCAGAAATATTTTAGCTACAAGAGGTAAAATGTTTGTTGGAAATTCGGTATACTTATTATTTATTTTAAATCACTCTAAGTTTTATGAAACGTTTATGCTAATCTGATTGTAATTAGTGTTCTCAAAGTGAAACAATTTTAGTTTACTTTTATTCACTGTTACACATATTCTCGAAAAGTGAAGTAAACACATCTGACAAATTTCAGAAAATTTACCTAAAAATCCTAATATGAAATCACACAAATATTTTCACTTCTACTGAACCTGAATACTGATACTATTAATATTTCTTAAAAATTGCAAATTCCGTTCCCCCAAAAATGTTCCTCTACCATAAAACTGTTTTATTGCTTACTGTACACCATCCGACCTTTGCTCCACAGTCGCCGTAAATAAAAATATGTTTGCTTGTCTAGAAAGAAATTCATATTACGTGAACTTGCGAAGTGAAAGTCCGTATTTTATCCACAGATCAAAAAAGTCACTTAGTGTACGTGTCGCTAAGTGCAATGTGAGCATGTGACTCAAATTCAGAGAATAGAAAAAATCCTATTTAAATGAAATATTATGCGAAAGACAGAACATACCAGTTAAATACCAGTTCCTAACCATGTCGCCAAGAAGACGAAAACAAACATTAAGAAACCAACGTTGGATTTTTGTCAAAAGTGTTATGGTTGCATTTGTTGCAGTTGATTACAGTGACGACCAATTTCCTTTGTTTACAACTAGCTTTTTATCGGGACTAAAGAGGTTATTTTATATCTTTTTTTTATCAAATCGACTTAGAACCATTCCGTTGCTTCGAAAAGAAGAGATATACAGGAAAAAGAAGAGGCGATGTAACTCTATTGATTACTGAAGAATCATAAGTTATTTATTAGAAATATCACCATTGCCACTGGGAGTTACTGTGCCTGCTTAACAAGGAAAGGAAAGAAATTTATTCATGTTAAAGAAGTCGAGAAAAAGTTTGAAAAAAAAAAAAAAAGTAAATGTGCTCATATTGTAAGTAAAAACAGAATGGAAATGAACGACAAAGGTGAGAAATCTATGATTTCCTCTATTAAAAGAAATATTTTTCTACCTACAAATTGGAGTAAAAAGAATTAGTGATATAACAGAAATTATGGATAAATATCAAGAAAAGAATTTCAATCGTCTATGATATATCCGAAGTAAGGTAACACGAGCCATCAAGATATATTCAGAGTGATTTATTTGGTTTATTGCCTGGAATATCTTATTGGTAAAAAAAACGATGTATTGATCTATCATATTGTTTCAAAAGAAATCAAGAAAATAAAAATAGCATCCAAATTTTAAGCTGAAAACTGGCTAACGTTTCAAAGGGAGTTATGTAGTATCACATACCCGAGGAACGTCTCAGTCTAAAGCGAAAAGCTAGTAAATCTAAGAAATTTACCGTAAATATTTACTCATGAATGGGTACATAAAGCTGAATATCACATAAACGACTAATTATGGAAACGTACGAGGCACCTACGTTTATGAAATCCGGCACTGTCAGTAACTGGTGAATCAAGGAACCCCGGTACTTGTTAGCAGTTTGCAAGACATGGGCGCACTTTAGCAGGTTTCTGCATGGCCTTTCCATGCAGCCTGTACAATTACGCAATCCAATCAGTCTCATTTGCGACGTTCCTCTTGTGCAGCGAGAAGCGCGTCAGCAAATCTGATATCGTAGCTCCTCTGCGAGGAGTTCACTTAGTGCTTGTATTTAGCGGTGCTGCTTGATGAAGCCTAACAATCGTTTGTTATCTGGGAACGCATCATATTGTAAACACTGAACATCAGAGGCTGTTACACGTGATACGACTACACACAATCTTGTTTTATCTGATATTCGACTTTTTTTTTCAATACTGTTCCTTAATTTTATATGTAGCTTTTACTTTATGTATGCAGAAAAATGCAAGCCAAACTGTGAACTGAAATTGCAATAATACCAATTCAATACAACTCCCTGATTGTAAAAAGAGAATAAAAGGTCAAGCGCCTTAAATACATAGATGTGAGTTAGTCTTGCTAAAACTCGGAAGTGGCACGGTGTATTCCAATATTTTTGTTTTCGGTTTGCTCGCCTTAATACAGGGGTAGTTTAGAGGAAAAAAAGGGAAAACTCAAAAGAACAGTTGAAAAAATCGAAAAAAATTAAATCCGAATACCAATATTTTGGTTAGGTGATAGTTAATAGCCGTCAAATACTTTATAAAATGTATCTTAAAGCCATCAGCTTTTCATTAAATCCTTAAAAACTGGCTAGCTTCGTTCATATACCTTTCTAATGGATATTGTTCAAATGCTTGTAAATCTATGGGACTTAACTACTCTGGTCATCAGTCCCTAGGATTACAAACTACTTAAACAAACTTATGTTGAGGACTTGAATCTCCAACGACGAGCATCTAGGCAACTTGTATACTCGGTCACTCCACTGTGCATCATGGATAAACTACACAACATACATAATAAAAGCAATTAATACACACAACAAAAATGGAAAATAACAGAAAAAATGCACACAATTGGACGAAAAACGGATAATATCACTACTTCAATAGTATTGTGAATACTTACAAGGTATTTAAACAGATTAGGCACACAACTTAAATCTGGCTGATAGCAGCACAATTCATTTTCACTAAAAACACCAAAGTGTATCCTATTTAATTATCCCATCAGTCTAGCATGCATAACAGAGGAGAATGAAATATGAATGACAACAAGTGCACTGTCCCAACTGCATTTGTAAAAGTTTATGAGAACCCAAGCTAACGAAATTTGAAAGTAGAGCTTAGCAGATATTCTCAATGAGTGTATTTTTTTCTGAACATCTTTGTCCGCAGAAAATGTAAACGTGTCCGCAGAAAATGTAAACAAAGTTACAAAATGATACTATCAATAAGGTTGGATACAATTGGTGTACATCAAAAAAGTTAATTATAATTAATTAAAATGTGATGTAATTTAAAACTTCTATGGTAGTTTTCATCATTAAACGTTATCCATGTTAATACATTAAGTTACAAACTGTCAAATCCAGGGTGTCCGTAATCTGATTGGTTTAAGTTACCACAAAATCGAAGATTGTATAAATAAACCTAGTCCCACTGTTGTGCAAATTAAGTTGTATTTCTAAGACACAGAGTTATGAAGGATTGAGAATACCGATGGTGTCGACGGTGCTGCCCCTAGCGGGGAGCGTGTTGCGATTCACTTCGCCTGTTTATTCTTTGTTGTATTATCTCTGAAAAAATAAATAAAATGTTCGTTACGTTAAGTGTGTGTCGTTTTCTAAAATCCTAAATACTAGTGTAGCAATATATTTTTTGGCGCCGAAACCCGCCTGTAACAAAGGAAACATACTTATTGCTAATACTTCAAGAGGATTTTACGCAGCTGGAAACTATGTGGAGCGACTTCAATCTCAAATACGATCACGCCGGAGCGACGGTCAACTCACGCAGATAAGATGCAGCACTGCTTTTAACGCTTCTATTCTTAGTTTTGGTTTGGCATTGGTTGCATGCATATTGATAACAACACTTAAATAGCCACTAATAACGTAGTTAACGCCTTATAAATAGAGTTGGCCTTATTAAATAGTAAACGTATTTGTAAACAACGAACGTTACCATATAAACAGTTGATGATCAGAACAGCTGATCGGAGCCTGACAAGCAGCGCTATTTGTTAGTGAACACTCACAACGCATTCGTTTAAGACTATACCACACACTAAAGTATAAATAACGTATAGTGTAACATTTATAACCAGAATCATGACCGCTATATTATCAAAACTGCGACGAAGGCGCACAACAAAATGTTCAAATGCGACGCGCTTCGTGACACAAGTAAACGCGTTCGATGAATCCAGATCGGCAACAGACATTAAGCATTGTCAATACCGTTTATAGGAAATTGTAGATGCATTAAAGACGTTAAATGATGAGACACGAGATTTGCTGGAAGACACTGAGTATGAAACTGACGCACACACTTGTGAAGACTACACCGACAATTGCACACGTACGATTCAAAAGACAATGGAACTGTTACAAGCAACACCTTCGGTACGTCTACATAGCACTAACAGTCATTTGTCAACCCCATTAGCACCACCACATGCCTACGTTGACATTAAGTTGCCTAATTAAACTCTTTTACCGGTGATATAGAAGCCTGGCCTCTATTCTGGGAACAATTCACAGGTTCAATAGACGAAAATCCAATAATATCCACTCTGAACAAACACATATTTCTCAGAGGATATCTGGATGGGAAACCCAAAAATTTAGTTGATGGTATAACAGTAATAGCGGATACGTACGAACAAACCAAGCGGATTTTAAAGGCCAAGTATGGTGATAAGAATAGGATAATTCAAAGAAATCTCAACTACTTTAAGAATATTAGCCCATGTGCTTCAAACAGTCCGGAAGATCTTAATGCAACTTACATCGAATGTTACAAGAGAGTCAAAGCTTTACGGGCATTAGGTGAAAATATAGATTTGTATGGGAGAATGCTCGCACCCAAACTATTACGCGCGTTTCTGGAAGAAATGTGTAAACATTGGCTTATTCATACAAAGAGGCAAAATATTCAAGAAGGGGACCTCACACGCTTTATAGAATTTTTGAATGAAGAAGTAGAGTGAACGATTGCGACAAACAGAATACGCGCACACGTTGTTCCAGAAGAAACTTATGTACCCACCGCATCTGCCTTTCATGTTAAGGTTAAAACAAAAGGTAAACCACAACAGTCAGATTCATGTTGTGTGTACTGTGAGAAAAAGGGGCACTGGGGTCAATATTGTAGGCAAGTTATCACTTCACAGGCAAGAATAGATATCTTGAAGAACATAAACCGTTGTTTTCTATGCCTCCGTCGTGGTCATAAGAATTATCGGCATTAAGCAAAGGGGAAAAGTTACATAAATCCTCGAGAATTTCCAGGTACAATCCTTTACTGTCGAATGGAGTGATTCGAGTGGGAGGCAGATTACAATGTGCTGCTTTGTCTGACACAGAAATATATCCCATTATATTGGATGGTCGTCACCATTTTACAGAATTCCTAATCAGACACACATACGGTTTTAACATCTTGGTGTGCGTATTGTTTTAGCTGAATTACGGGAGGAATTCTGGATCGTTCGAGGACGACAAACTGTTAGCAGGGTTCTCCATTCTCGTCTGCCCTGCAAGATCATCCACAACCGTCGATATGAACAGGTGGAAGCTCCACTACCACTAGACAGGGTTCGTCCCTTACGACCATATACAGTAACAGGCATTGATTTCGCCGGGCCATTGTGTATTAAATTTGAACAACACGTAAAAAGGTCCTATATTGTCCTTTTCACATGCGCCACAACCCGTGCGATTCATATGGAGCTCGCTACAAATACGCCAACTGACAGATTTTTAATGGCAATGCAACGCTTTGCAGGACGCAGAAGCCCACCAACCGTGGTTTATTCAGAAAATGCCACAACATTTCATGCAGCGAACACAGAATTGTCGGAACTATTCAAACAATTCAACACACCGCAGTACAACACTACTGCGCTCATCACGGAAGTATTACCACCACGTGCCGCTTGGTGGGGAGGCTGGTGGGAGCGAATGATTGGATCTGTGAAGCGCTGTTTAAGTAAGGTGCTTGGTCGCTCTCAAGTTGATGAGGAAGGTATAAATACAATCTTAGTTGGTATAGAAGCCGCAATCAACTCGAAGCCCATAACTCAAGGCGAAGATGATACGGCATTGACACCAACTCACTTTCTGAATGGTGTCAAACTGGTTATCATACCGTACGGGCCGGAACCAGCTGTTGGACATGACCTTGCCAAGGAGTTTCGACGTAAACAGAAATTTTATGAAGATCTATTGAAGAGATGGAAAAGGGAATATCTACTACTATTAAGAAACTATCATGAGGTAAAAGGATAGTAGAAGTCGTTCTACTTCAAGAGGACATAAAACCGAGACATCTGTGGAAAAGAGCGGTGGTGGAAGACGTACGACTTGGTAGAGACGAGAAAATCAGGTGTATCATCCTTCGGCAGCCTGAGGGAACAAGGATTTGTCGACCGATTCAGCTGGCCCTTCCCCTGGAGATAGGCCAGAGTGGGGAGGATGCGAAGGATTGAGAATACCGATGGTGTCGATGGTGCTGCCCCTAGCTGGGAGCGTGTTGCGATTCACTTCACCTGTTTATTCTTTGTTGTATTATCTCTGAAAAATAAATAAAATGTTAGTTACGTCAAGTGTGTGTCGTTTTGTCAAATCCTAAATACTAGTGTAGCAATACAGAGTAGAGTTGCCTATAAATTAAATGTTAATATGCAGTGGATCGTAAATTCTGAGTAGTTAAAGAATCGACAATTTAGCGTTGGAGGGAAAAGTGCGGGATAAAAATAGCAAAGGGATACCAGGAGACGCATACAGTAAGCATGTCCAAGTGGATTTGGATTGCCGTTGCCGATTGAAGAGATGAATGGGATTGCTCAAGATAGGGTAAGGCAGAGAGCTGCATGCAGTGGCAGACTAAAGGGATGGGGGGAGGGGACGGACCGTCCCGGGCCTCCGGTCTTGGGAGCCTCCAAAAAGTTCGAAAACAAGGCTTTTTTAATTTTTTTTGCCTTGGCATCTCGGTATGCTGTAGCCTACAAACTCCAAATATCAAAAGCTATTTTTACAGATTGTCCCGTGCCTCATGTCCTGGGTGGGGCCTCGAATTCTTTTTTATACTAACACATGTATTTCCGAGTGGACGTGGGGGGCGAGGCCTCGTTTCGTTTCGCTGCTGCCCCAGGCCTCCGACACAGGCCTTAGTCCGACACTGGCTGCATCAAACCGGTCTACCGGCCTGAAGACCACAAAAACACACAAAACAAGCCGCAGTTTCCTTCGTTTGGTTCATGAATTGTGTTAAATTGTCTACTTTTCATCTCTGACAAATCTTTTCTTCGTCCTTATACCGCTTTCGCAGGGACGGCTAGATTATTTTCGTATTTGGCGTGTTAGTTAAAAGAGGTGGCCAGATGCCCCATTATCGCTCACTTCACGGCAGGCAATGTGCAACCCTACTTGTCATTGTACAAAGTCTCCATGTGAATGTGAAAGTTATCTAAACGCGTAACTGAGACGGTACTTGGCTCCCATCCAGATATTCACGTGGTGGGACATAAAAACCGCCAAAACACACCCAGACTGGCCGGAACACCATCCCACGTCGTTTCGTTAATCCGATAGGCAGATTTGAACAAGAGTCTGCATGGCTCTCCGTACCGGCAAGCGGTCTTTTTTTTTTTTTTTTTTTTTTTTTTTTTTTTTTTTTTTTTTACTGGGGCCGACCGGTGTGTTCCCAGCTTTAGGCCAGGATGAGGCGTGGAACCTGGTGGAGCGCCAAGGGACGCTAGTGAAGCAGAATTATAGTTGACACTTTTTATTCCGTAACATACATAAGTTTGATGAAGGCGATAGCTTGACAAGAGCTAGAGCAGTAGGTGGCGTCGCCTTCGAGCTGCAACCTTGGTGTTTCGTATTGATGGTAGTGCCCGCGCCGCGCCGCAATGCCGTGAAGCGAAGCAAACACTGTTATTCTGAAGTACTCTATCCCTTCACTAGGCTATGCAGCAGCCAGTGGATCCACGCAGGGACCCCTCTGAAGTCGGATGTCGTGCTGGTTCCCGACTCGGGACACCGTCTGGCCGGATGAGCACCAGAGTGCTAACTCGACGACAGGAACATCGGCCTTTAGTAACCAACCACTGAAGACTGCGCTGGCCTTATGCAGCCAGCATAGAGGTGTGAAGTCGTCAGCACAGCGGATCACCATCTTCCCAGATGATGTTTAGTGTGAAGTATGGTCTCGACCAGACTCCAGCTCTTAGCTGCCTCTAGCAGCTACTCGTATATACTGCTATCTGTGACAAAGACTGAGCACAACGATTAGGCCAGTGGATTGACGACTACCTCCTGGACATCGTCGATTCAGTAGACCAAGTGACTGCTACTTCTAAATGTGGGAGTATTTATACATAAAATTGGCTGAAGCTATGACGTATGAAACGGTTTGATTGTGTTCCCTTTGAAAATGCAGTGTTCGCCCGATGTGTCTTTACCGCTGACGCATCCGCGGTCTTATTCATTCTTGTGACAGAGTTTCGTGTAGTTATGAAATGTTTACTAGCTGCGCCTCTGTCTGACAGCCATTTCACTCACACACAGTTCGCTGGCGGTAGACTTCCCAACTTGCCGACACAGCGGCTGCCGTCATCACGGAAGGCGGGTGAGCATTTTCTGCTACCGGCTGCTGACCTTATTCCGTCTTGCTAAAGTGAGCAAACCAAGATCTTAACACATTTCCCTGTCACAATGTTTGCGGCGTAACAATTTGTTTAATTTTTTGTGTTACTCGGGTAGATCTGTCCTTTGCGGATGTGGGTTCATGTTTGATCTATTTAATCGATGCGTTTTTGGTTCAGTCTTAGCCCACCTGAGGTTTGCAACACTAAAAGTGGGTTGTTTGCGATGGCGTTTTGAGAGCTAGCAATTTAAATGAAATTGCCGCCTCAACTGTTGACCTGAGACAAAAACTGAATAAACTGATTTGAAGAGGACGAAATTGCCTACAATTTGTCTCTGATGATTTTTCAATACCTCACATTGTTTCAAATAAATTTTCAAAATACCAGTAATTTGAGACTGTCTGTGTGACTGTAATTCGTTCCCATTTTTTTTTTTTTTTTTTTTTTTTGTAAATCGCGCCATTCGACCGATCAGCACCAATTTTAAAGATGTATTTGTTGCTCACCAGTGATCAGAACCTCCCTCTTGTAGTATAACCGGATGCTGCTAGAAGGTGGCATTATTCCCTGACTCATCTATTATGCGTTTGATTGAAAAAAAATTACAATAGAAGTTGTCCAGAATTTAATATTGAGCAACTTCTGTTCGTATTTTTTCTTTATTTTGAATTGAAAGTTGTACTTTCGTCTAAAGATACAATTCTTCATATGCATCTACCGTCATATTTTTTTGCTTTTGATTATTTAATGGAAATTCAAAAAAATGGTTTGATATTTCATCTAGGAATGAATATATCGCAGTAAAATACTTCATAAATAAAAAATCTTGAATCATAATTAATGATGTTCATTCCTGATTATTCGAACAGGTCTTACCAAAAGGCCGAAAAAGTAAAATAAATTATAAAAATTATATTCGCCTCTTTTTCGGCCCACTTTCTCAATTATTTTGGACTAACAAATATTAAAAATATAAATGGAATAACATATTAAATTAAGTATATAAAAATTATATATTATATGATTGGTTTTATATATTTAATTTTCTATTAGTTTGTCTTACATTAGTCAACACATTACTATTTTTTGTACATTTAATTTTCTGTTAGTTACATTTTTATAATTTTTTGTCTGGTATATTTGCAAAAGTAATGAAAGTAAAGTGGGCCATAAAATGCACCAGTGCAATTTGTATGTTTGTTTTTTTGTAGGCTGCATTTACAACTCTGAAAATATCCATGAGTTCAATCCTACCGTTACTGCAACACATACTTAGTACCTACCTTAATATATACCATTACCATGTCTAGTTGTGCTATTAGTTGAACTGTGAAAACTTGCAATACGAAATTCTCAGAAACAGTTTTTTGCTTAAAATATTATTGTTATTGTTTTTCTGACGATTTTTAATTTAGGTTCCAGATATTACAATTGATTTCATTTACAAATTTTCCAGAACACTTCCATACTTCCTGGTTGCAGACTAGTAGGTACCCCACATCGTTTTCGTGGGTGTTGCGACCTCTTTGTGCATGTTCATCACATAGTGGTACTCCATATTCCTTTCCATGAGTGTGGTGTAGTATTCCTATCGTTTCAGTGCGCATTCTGTTTGTATGGATGTTTTCTTAGGATCATAGTTTTTCTTCTGTTCTTACCAAATTTACTTGATAACATTTTAGAAAAACACTGGTAAACTTTTCGGACAGGTTCCACGTACAAACCTAACCAACCACCACCATATAAATAAACAAATAAAAATGTCTAGTAAGATGGATTCTACAATGCATACCTTAACAACTTTAGCATTTCTTGATCTTTGGTACTGCATAAAACACCACTTCTGCTGACAAAATGCTTATAGCTCTTTAGGTATACGGTTTAAGACTATGTTAACTAGACTTTCAAAAACATGTTTGTAAATCTATGGGACTTAACTACTGTTGTTATCAGTCCCTAGATTTAGAAACTACTTAAAGTAACTAACCTAAGTACAATATACACACTCATGCCCGAGAGGAGACTCGATCCTCCAACGTTGAGCAACCACGCGCTCCACAGCAAGGCGCCTTAGAGCGCATGGCCATTCGACTGCGGCTACTAGACTTTTTGGTGTAAGGAATCTGTCCTCAAAGTCTGTAGGAGTTGTTTTGGGACTCACTGTGTAGTAGTTTCGCGTCGAATGGTGATGTACAGCTGTTGTTCACTTATGCGTTATGAATATCCAGTGAATTGTGCCGTCTGTTTCTTCCGTGCTTTAGTTAATTAATTTCAGTGTCTCGATTAGTAATACAGATTTTATACTAACTGTATTAGACTCGTTGAAATAAATTGATTCGTTCGATCGAGGTGAAAAAAATTCAGACATCTCCGAAAGAACAGACACCACAGCAGACAATGACAATGGCAATTTAAATGCGGACGCAGCAAACGTTCGGGAATCTAATATAGACTACTACCAAGAGAAATCAATGTGCTGGAGGCTAGAAGTTGAGAATTTGGGTTGCAAGGGAAACGTGCCTGAATAGCTTAATTAGTTAAGGCGGCAGCAGGTCCGAAGCGAAATGCGGGTTCTAACCCCGGTCCACCACAAATTTTCAACTTTGTCGTTGAATTTATTTCAACTCCCCTAAACGGTCGAAATGTTTCAATATTTCGATTTCTTAATAGGCAGGCATCTATTTACGCCATCACACAGGAATTTAAAACTGCATCAGTATCCACTTCATGTGCTCTGACAGTTAGGCGGTAAAAGTGGGCCACTGTACGTAATAAAAGCTTAATTCTGGTAGGCGGTCCCCGGATAAGACTTGACTGTTATAAGAAAGATTAATTTTAGAAGTAAAATTAGCAAAAGGTCCGTGTGAACTACCGGCTACTCCCTGCTGTAAAACCTTGTTCCCTTGCCCAAATTGAGAACTGACTTGGTTCAAATTACTCTAATAACAGCAAGTTAACGACACAGTGGCCAATATACCTAGCAGCTCACACGAAATTACACACAGGTATTAAGAATAAAGCCACCACAATTAAAGTTATTTCATAAAGGTGCCTAAGAAAAACATTTATGGCGCAACGGAACTTAAATATAAAAAATTGCATCTGAGCTTGTTCTCAGCACTGGTGAAAAACAATATTAAATAAAATGGAGAAGGTGCTAGAAAACTACAATTTATAGGCAAGTGAAAATTATACCGAACTTAACTTGTTTATTCAGGTCGAACGCAAGCAAAACGGGGAACCAATTTTGTTAATACAACAAAAATGCATCTCACTTACATGAGCTAATACTGACGATGCCCAGCATTGAATTTATCATAAATTACACAGAACTTAATGCTACTGGGGGGGGGGGAGGATTTACAAACAACACTCACTCGCTTACACACACGTAATGCAACAGCGAAACTCACCAAAATCAGCGTGCTGAAACGAGGCACAAGCAGGCACCGCTATCGTAGGCGAAATGCAGCTAACCCAGAGGTACCACACAACACAATATACTAGGTGATCAAAAAGTCAGTATACATTTCAAAACTTAATAAATCACGGAATAATGTAGACAGAAAGGTAAAAATTGACACACATGCTTGGAATGACATGGGGTTTTATTGAAACCAACAAAAAACAACCGTTCAAAATATGCCCGAAAGCTCTTGCGCACGTTGTTTGGTGATGATCGTGTGCTCAGCCGCCACTTTCGTCATACTTGGCTTTCCAGGTCCCCAAACCTCAGTCCGTGCAGGCTTTGGGGTTACCTGAAGGCGCAAGTGTATCGTGATCGACCGACATCTCAAGGGATGCTGAAAGACAACATCCGACGCCAATGCCTTACCATAACTCCGGACATGCTTTACAATGCTGTTCACAACATTATCCTTCGACTACAGCTATTGTTGAGGAACGATGGTGAGCATATTGAGCATTTCCTGTAAACATCATCTTTGCTTTGTCGTAATTTGTCATGCTAATTATTCGATTTTCGATCAGATGAAGCGCCATCTGTCAGACACATTTTGAACTTTTGCTTTTTGTTGGTTCTAATAAAACCCCATGTCATTCCAAGCATGTGTGTAAATTTTTACCTCTCTGTCTACATTACTCCCTGATTTATTAAGTTTTCAAATTTATACTCACTTTTTGATCACCCAGTACAATAAAACTGCGAAGATGGCTCTGGTCTGTCATGCCTGATCTGAGATGGTACGTGAGTAGAGCAAAGTTGCATTTTGATTAGACCGCGAGCAAACACGCCTACGGCGACACAAGGCTACGTTACATGATCACACTCCACTGAAAGTGAAGTGGTTAAAAAATAGGATGCACTACACAAAATCACGGCGGATTCGTAAGTTGCAATCTGAGAGTAAACTATCTAGGCAGTGGTTTTATGGAAAGTGTCGTGGCAGGTGACTAGCTGCAAACCCCTGAAGTCGGAGTTCGGACCCAAGTGGTTCCGAAAACCGATAAAAATGTATAAATTCAATTTCCGAAAAATAAAGAAAATTAACTACGGCATGCAACCCCTAGAACTGCATAGAATTTCATAAGGGAGTTACTGCGGTGCAGCAACATGCGATCGCGAGCGTTAACAGAGACGGAAGAAGTCTGTCTCAAAACCTGGAAAAGTGAAATAAATACAAAGTCAGTAAAATAAAAATAAAAACTACGGCATGCAACACATAGAAATGTTTAAAATTACACAACAAAGCGAATGAAATGCAGCTACGCGCAATAGGGAGCGATTACAGAGACGGATGAAGTCCAGTCTCAAAAACGAGAAAAGTGAAGTAATTACAATGACGGAAAAGTAAGAATAAAAAATACGGCATGCAACCGTTACAAATACGTAGAATTTCATATGTAAGCTATTGAAGGAGGTTGTACAAGACTCGAAGAGAATTACTGATAAAGACTGAGTGCATACTACAAGTTTGGAGAAGAAACAGCAAAACAAAATAGGCAGGGAAATCACGAAATGTTAGTGGAAATCAGAAGGATACACACATAGTTACTTCCCTGATGGGCATGGAACAAACAAAAGTGGAAGCTGAAGGCTTTTTTCTAAGAACCAACCACGTGGAACATGTATCACTGACAGAAGGAAACAGTAAGAAAGATTTTACATGCACTGTACGAAAATGAACATATCGTCTGTTAGAAATCGGCTCCCACAAAGCTAGAAAGAATTTACACAGAGTTAGTACACTGCCACATAATCACAAAAGGTTTGAATATACCAGGCCGTTATCAAACTGCAACTAGTAACACATACACCGCGTTTATCTGTTGGAAATCACTGGATTGGAAAACTAGAACACATTTCCGCGCGCAATCGGAAAAAAATATTCCCAAAAATGAATCTAAGTTCAAGAGTCTAAGTTAAACATGCTAGACAACGAATCGCTACCATTTCCGCGGACACAAGAGCAGAACCAGCCTTACCTCACCACGATCCCAGCACAAAGTGAAGACCGAGCGGCCAGGGGGCGCGAAGAGAAGCTACTGGAAACTGGCAAAACCCACTAAAACGAGATGGTGGGGGAGAGAGTCGCCCTCGAGAGGGCTCTCCGACTGGCTTGTAACCAAAGCGTGTAGAATTCTCTTTGGTAGAATTAGCAGCAGAGGTTGGTAACGACTACCTATCGATTCTGAGCCAGAGAGAACCATGCAAAGCGAGCTATTATTACCCACATTCAGACAGTCATTAGATTCTCACACATCCATTGTCTCACAGGGACAATAATAAATGATTAAAATAACAAAATCCTAGCAATATTATCTATCGCTTCTGAAACTAATAATTTAAAACATGAAATAAAAATGCTATTCCTCATGCCTCGAATAGAGAGTGGTTCTAGTTTTAACAAAATGCTAATCTAGCGACATCAAATAAATTACAATTTTGTAAAAAAAATATATGGAAGAAGACAGACGGTCGTCTCTCAGCGGGAGGTGAGAAGGATTCAACTGTCGATCGGTTGCCCATAAGCCACTAATCAAACAGTTCAGTGCCAAACGACGCCTCTCTTGGTCTAAGGGGCGTAAACATTGGACGATTGAACAGTGTAAAAACGTTGTGTGGAGTGTTGAATCACGGTACACAATATGGCAATCCGATGTCAGGGTGTGGGTATGTCGAATATCCGGCGAACGTCATCCGACAGCGTTTTTAATGCTAACAGTAAAATTCGGAGCCGGTGGTGTTACGGTATGGTCGTGGTTTTCATGAAGGGGCTAGAACCCCCTGTTGTTTTGCGTGGCGCTATCACAGCATAGGCCTATAGTGATGTTTTAAGCGCCTTCTTGCTTCCCATTCTTGAAGAACAATTCGGCGATGGTGTCTGCATCTTTCAACACGAACACATAAACAGAAAGAAAAAAACATACAAAACTGCAAAACCACACATATATGAAATTCCTAAGACAACGAGTACACAAATAACATTCTCTGTTTATACGAGGTAAACGAACCATATCTTTCTAGAGATGCCTGTACTTTGGTTCCAGGAGTCAGGCATTCTTGAATACACGTGTATTAACGATCTGTAACTGAAAATGAAAAAAAAAATAATAATAATAAAAATGGAAAGCAATATAATGCATCATGTATTCTGACGCACTTAAAACTGGTAGATGGGCGTGGCCACTGTGCAACTTTACGTTCATCCTAAATTTTAGAACGAACGGAAAATGGTAATGCCCATAAACTAAACATTTTTTAAATCAACGTGAAACGATCTTTTCTATAGATAAAAAATTTCAAATGTTTGGTTACATCCACGAACATGTTCCATAAAGTGAACTCGATCAGAAATGTTTTAAAATCAGAGTCGGGGGAGCTATTAATAACAACAATTAGAAATTTAGTTTCACTACATTCAATGACACCTTCTCAACCTTCAAATATCTTTTCGGTGCATTATTTTGAAACATCTATGGCCTTAACTGTAATACCGTTCTTCACATGCATGGCCTCTCCCGCATACTGCAAAAACCACCTGGAAAAACAGGCAGCTAAATTATATCCTGAAAAGGAATTCCCCGAATTGTGATATGATGTAATAAGTGCTCTGGAACAGCAGTAACATCAGAACGAAAATCTATAAACAGTTAACTAACATTATCTCTATTACCTTGTAAATTTTGGTGAAATATGCTAATTCCTCTGTTATTTGGAGACATGTATGAGGTTGTGTTCTTAGAGGGATTTCCTTTAAGCAGGAAAAGAACGGTGCAGCTGTAACACTCAGTAATATAGGAATTTTCCTGTGAGTGATCCCAATCACCCACTACATGTCACCTAAAAGTTTTTGGCAACCTCCCAGTCCCATACCCATTGAGGTGCAGGTCACGGTATGACAGTTAAACACAACCAGCAGATAGACTCAACTGGTACCACTGAAATGTGAGCCATGCATTCTGCCATCACCGCCTCCCGGAGTCTCATGTTATTATTCCTGAAAGATGTGTTGCATAAGGTCAATCATGATACTGAAACACCTCCATGAAATGAACATTTATGCGATCAACAGTAGCTGTATTTTACAGATCACCATACACGTCATATTCCCCATACCTATCAAGGCCATTCCCAGCTCCACCCACCAACACTGTCTCATCCTCTTTCGAAACATTCCTGCATAACTCCTCTACGTTAACAGCCACCTGATCCAACCCTGCACTACGCTTCGCAATGCTGGTGGCCGAGTGCTGACTCCCCAACACTGTTTTGTACTGTTGGCCTATACCTCTGCCATGCGAGCTACTTAACAACAGAACCTTCTTCTTTCTATTAGCCTTTCCTGCAGTTTTAGGTTTCCTAACAGCCAAGGTTTTCTGTGTGTTACCTACACCTAAAGCTACAGGAAGGTTCTCGCCACTTAAATCTGACAGTTGGTCAAATATATTGTCCATACGCAATGGAAACCATCTGAAAACCTCCTCTTCCTTTTTTCCAACTGCCAGTTCCAATTCCCCAGTCTTCCTCTCTCTCTCTCCTCAACCTATCTAATTCCTCTTTTGCGTTCTCCAACTGCACCTGAAGGTCACGGATCTTATGCTCGTGTTCCTCTGTTAACTTACTCTTGCCACATAACCTGCAATTGCAGGAGAGAATCTCCATAGAATGCCTACTGGCTTCCCTACTGCATTCCCCCAATGAAAAAACTTCTTACAAATATCACACCATAACACACTACTCACGAACCTACGGTGGAGGCCACATTTGTAAATGTAAAATTTTACGTTTACTGAATTACAATCGGAAATTTCTTCTAATTTCTGATACTATACTAGTACGGTTTTATGGTTAAACTACGGCAATCAAAAGTTTACTCTCTACTAACAAAGTGATTACTATCGTTACCAGTATTAGTATAAATCAAATAAAACTACAACAGAAAATTCTCACCACTGTTTGTCAAAAACAAATAAAATCAACTGTTTCATGATAAACCAGGAAAACTGAACATGTGAAAGCACAAAAGTTTAACGGACACAGTCAGCGAAAGTTACCCTACCATTATACCAATAAACAACGGCCGAAAATAACTCTCTTTAATTACTCACTACCATGCACTAACACCTCTTCAAAAGTACTACATTTAATAACTAACTACGATGCACAAAGAAGAACTTAGCTTTCATTGATCGCTACAGCTGGAACTAAAATTCAAACACTTCCCTCCAGTACCATATCGATTCTTCCTTTAAGTCTCAGAATGTCGCCTATAGAAAGGTACCTTCGTTTGGTCAAGTTATGGCACAAATTACTTTTCTCTACAATTCCTTTTTAGTACCTTCTCATTACTTACCCAATGGAACCACCTGATCTTCAACATTCTTCTGTAGCACCACTTGTCGAACGCTTCTATCCTATTGTCTGAACTGTTGTCATTCATGTTTCACTCCTGTACAAGGCTACACAGCAGACAAATGCCTTTCATTAACAGTGTTAACAAACTTCTTCAGAAATGCTTTTCTTCGCATTGCTATTCAGCATTTCGTATCTTCTCTGCTATTTCCATTTTAATATATTTTACTTTCGGATAACAAAATTCATCTACTATCTTTAATGTTTCGTTTCCTTATTTACATTTCTCAGTAAAGCCTGATTTGATTCGTCTACATCACACGTGATAATTGTTAGAAAAAAATCGCACTGTCGTGACTTACGGCCCACTTTAGAATTGCCTGTAGTGTTCTGATTTTTTGCAAATATTTCGGTCAAAAATGATAAAAATTCGTTATTACGTATTTACGGGAGTTCACGAAATAGAACAAACGCACATTTTAGAGGGAGCCCTCTTGCATCGGCACAACGATAAACATTGCAGAAAGTAGCTCTATTTAATTAATAAGGGTGCCCAAAAGCCTTTTAAGAGCCAAGACAAAAAAAAAAAAAAAAAAAAAAAAAAAAAAAAAAAAGTGTAGTGGCAGGTTTCGAACTACCGACGATGTGCAGCACAAGCTAAGGCGCTGCACACTACACTACGTCGGACAGTTACGAAATGGTTTCTTAATTCTCGTACTATTGGAGGCAGTAGTTAACTGCTAATATGGCATTTTACACACTGGATTATAATTTGTCATACTAAGAACGACGTGTTTTGTTAATTCTTCAGTGCGCCATTGCTTTGAAATGACAATGCGTAAGTTCTAATAATAACAATATCATTAAATACAACAAGCTAGGTGACGTATACCAGAGATTTCTTTGCGAGGGATGTCACGTGACATCTCCGAACGACTGGTTCACGTAAAATCGTGAAATGGTGGCATATCGCCGTTATTTCAGCAAATATCTCTGTGACGCTGCAAGTTATTAAAAAGAGAGAAAAAATGAAGATAATTTTCACCTCTACAAATTCCGTTATTCAATTTTCGTGTAAGATGAACGGTTTATTCTCAATTAAAATTATATTTCAAACGGCTTTTTAAAGTGTTACTAACGTATTTTTTGCCCGAAATATTTGAAAAAGGGAGATTCCGGTCTCTGGCAGCCAACAATTATGTCTGTAAAATTTGGTGCCGATAGGTTGAACGGTTCGACTTAAAAAGTGGGTACACGTTACGGACAGACAGACAGACGGACAGACAGACAGACATCGTGAAATCGCCGTTAGTTTTTGCAAATATCTCTTAAACGATACGAGATATGAAAAAAACATAAGAGTGCAAAGTTGTAGAGAATATTCTCCTCTAAAAACTCGGTTATTCAATTTTCTTGTCAGTTAAGCTGTTATTTTCATTTAAATTTAGAACTGACAAAAGGCGATCGCAAAGGCCCACTTTTAGTGTTACTGCCGTATCCTAAAATACAGTGTTATTGAACTGCCTAGGTCTTCTTTTCTTGACACAGCCTCTGACTGTAAATAGTATACTAACACCGAACTTGACTGCTGCATGTCGTTTGATTTTTCCCGCTTGTCTTCTGGTCACCCCTCCAACAAACTTACAGCAAAATCAAGCAGATTCGAGCTTATGCACTCTGCCACTCTGCCCCGTCATCAAAACCATCATACCAACATAATTTATTAGAACTCAGAACATTATCTTTTTAATGAATAATAAATGTGGGTTTGATTTAATGCCACGTTAGTGAACACTGAAAACCATTTTTTCTTACAGCCTAAGAGTTTTTAGTATATGTAATTTGTTAATCGTGGATAATTCATTCAACGGTGTAATTTTTGTTTCAACAAAGACTTATAAAATCGAAACAGCTATGGATCAGTATTGAATGTTTTGTCTGATGTTCCTTTTCTATGTATCCTTGCAGTGCCACCTCGTCCACTCAGATCTTCTTCCTGCATAACAGTTGAATTTAGTTTTGGAAATTGTATGTACATGAATGTGACATCAGTTGGTTGTGGAAATGCATATTTTCTAAGCGTGTGAGTTTTTCTAACAAAGTAATTTGGATGTGTATTTGTGTTATTGGCCAGTTATCTTGGAAAGTAGGGCAATTACATTTATCATGTCACTTGACTAAACCTTGTCCTAGTATAATGAATCAGATACGTGTTATGCTGAGAACTGGAAGGTACTGCCTGAAAAAAATTAAAACTATGTTTGGACTAATCAAACAACTATGCGTTTCTTTTGGGTTAGGGGAACTATTAAAACACTAATCCACTCTCAGAAGAAACGCATTTATTGTAACACTAGTAATACTGTATACACAAACTCTACACAAAAACACCTCACATTGTTTTTGAAGAGTTGAATGGTGCTGCATTACGAATGCAGCGAGAGCTTTACACATTAATTTGATGATTACTGACTAAAATAATTTAAATAATGAACATAAATAATACTTCTAGGATGTTGTAAATACAACTAATAATTTTTATACATTTCGGCAAATAATAACTTATACTGAAAAAACACTTTTTTTAATCTCTTTAAAATTTTAAAAACGTCAAATTTTTCACTTAATTATCACAATTAAGTATATTATAATGTAAGAAGAAAGTTACAGGTATCGAAACGTATCGTAAATTTAGACATCGAATGACAACTTGAGAAAAAAAATTACATTCAGAATAAATGTAAAAGCGTCAATGCTCTTATTGGAAACATATCCAATCATGATTGTAGGAAAACATGTTATTTCGTAGATACAGAAATAAAATCTTATAGGAAAGATGATTTTCGAGGATAAGTATTTTAAAAATGTCGTAATGGGCAACATTTGAAATCCGGCCAAATGTCATCTTCGTGTATATTCCTTCACGACACTAGTGTAAGGCTTCTCGGGTCTTTAGCCGAACGGTATTACTTTTTGTGGCCGAGAAACCCAACAAAACGTCGTAGAAAAGACTTCACTCTATTGCATTATGTGTTTCACAAGTCCAATTCTGCGCTCGCGTCAAAACAGAGGGCCCCCCATCGTCTGAAACCTTTCACTGAATCACTTCCCAGCGACGACACTGGCCTACTGAGCCCCAAGGCAAACTTGATGAGGTGAGCTGTCCTGTTAGATTTTAAATGTAATACTTTTTCACAGAGACAATTCTACGAGAGACTCGGGGCGTATCTTCCTACAGAGGATACATGAAGCAAACTTTCACAGTAGCAAATATGTTCCGTCGCAAGATTGTTGAAAAAATTGTTATTACATCATAATCAGAAAAACTTCAATTGTTTAAACTAGTCTACGATCTGACAGTTATTTGTCAGTTCCGAAAAAAAATCATTCTGTCGACAAAGTACTAAAATTATAATGGTTTTATACATAAAACTGGGAAAAATATGCTACTGTGGATACGCAGTTGACCATTCCTCCATTTATGTTTTCCAAACACTGTCTTACAATTTGAATCAGAGTGGAAATTCACTTTGCTATGACCACCAAAAACATTCAGGACGGAAGAGTAGAAAGTAGGATCGAACAAAAGCTTGTACAGTGGTTGTCTTGTTTGTGGAAAATTTCTATTAGCCATAGAACACATCTTGACGGATTGCACAAGAGAAACTTTCTGTACTGGGTGACAAACCACCATTCATATACACAAGTAACAGTACACTTCCGCTACTTCATTTGGCTATTTGTTAACAAAATTTTATTGAGGCCTAACAACCTATCCGGAAAAACGTATCTGTAAATACGATCCTCTTTGCCAAGCTCATCATATGTGTAATATAACTGCTTTATATCATCTTGACCTGCCCCCAGGCTCTAAGTCGTGAACCCCAAAGCAAATGTATGTCCGCATGTAATCAGGAGATCCTTCACACTGTTGTGGTGTTACGAGCTATGGAATGGAGATGTATGGTGCCGACGTTAATGTGCTTGTGGTATTTTACGCGAAAGTGCTGAACGTAAACTTGTTAAAAGCACAAACTTGTCCTATTACACCACAGAATATGGTTGTTACTGCTACGTTGTCAGGAATAAGCACAGAATGAAATTTCAGGATATTAGGTAGACTATCACGATACATGTTTGTCCATAAAATAGCACAAATTTCATTTATTTTTATTGGAAACTGTTAAGCCAGATGTCGACGAAAAAAGGAACTAAAAATCTTCTTTTATGGATTAAGTTGGAAGATGCACCGTAATAGATCTATGGATACTATAACAGCCTCTGAATATAAGTCCTTGGAGTTAACTGGAAAAATAAAAACAAAATGAGAGTTATAGAAATCGACTACTAATGAAGATTGTGTAGAATATATTTAGAAATACAATGATTGATGGAGATGACCGAGACACTGGAAAGTATCCCATGTAGACAAGAAGGACGGAAACTCTCCTATTGTGAATAGACAGTACGAATGATAGAAAAAAAGATGGTCGAAGAAGATGTACCATTCACATGAAACAGGGAGAAAGAGGGTGAGGCAGACCTAACTACGCGGGATAATGGAGACAACGAGGAAAGGAGAAACAATAGGAGATGAGGAAGACGAGAATCCAGAAACGAAGTAATTTCAACGAAAACTTGAAAAATCAAAATACATAATTTACATGTTGCATTGAGCGACTTTCATAAATTCAACACCAAGATTTGTTCAAACACATCCGAGTGTTCCAATAGACGTGGCACGTTGGATAATAACATACTGTGCGAAATGTCATGTTGGACTAGCCACTGACAAGGGAAGGTTCACTTCTGACAGGTCAGTTGTTTATGTAAATAATAATAATAACCTGTTAGGTATTTTGACTCACTACTTTCCAGATTATGAGAAAACCGCCCTTAAAGTTTGAGACACTCTATAGATTCAGAATTAATTGGATATTAAGCATTTTTTATCACCATGTTAGGTATTTTGACTCACTACTTTCCAGATTTTGAGAAAACCGTCCTTAAAGTTTGAGACACTATATCGATTCAGAATTAATTGGATACTAAGCATTTTGTATCACCATGCATGTTGTCCAAAAAAGGGTATTTTCCAAAAAATCAAGAAAAAACTACGATTGCTCCCTATAGACGCGCTTCAGTGAAAAGCGGTACTGTCTGGATAATTCGGCGTGGTAACTCAGCACGTTAGATGAGACGGCTGATCGCTCTCTTTAATGAAAGAAAAGAAAATGTGAGCAAAAGCCTCATCGACGGACATGGAACAAACACGAACTCCTAAAAATGCTCAGTTTACAATTACGTACCGATCCAACTAATTTTGAGTCGATGTCAAAAACTGTATGGGCTGTTTTCTCAAAATCCGTGAGTCTAATTAATTACGGTCCTTCATTTACTTTCACATACACGCGGCCTGTCAAAAATGAACCGACAGATTCACTGTTTCTGAATTCCAACCCTTGTGAGTGTCCAAACTTCGGTCTTTCTCTTCACTGGAATGGCGTTGCGGTACTTCGGCACTAGCATGAAAACTTAGCAATTGATCTGCTCTATGATTTTCTTGTCATGTGCAGAGTACGACTCATAAAACTGGTCAACGATGAATTTCCAGCGCGCGCGCGTCGATAACGGAAGGAGAACGAGAAAACGCCGATCGAACTGTGGCGCGTTACGCCTAATGTACCGACACTGCGCCGAACATTCCAGTGAAAACTGTCAACTGTGACTTTGTGAGCTTAATGCCATTTTTGAAGCGTTCATTCGCACTAGATATTTCATGAAAAAAAATATTTTCACGAGATTCTGTGCCAGCAAAGAGCAGGAACTGATTGAAAAATAGCAGCGTACATGATTGGTTTACAATGCTCTCAGGAACAGACCACCATTTGTCTGCACCTGAATTCAAGACGCAGGTGCAGAAGATAAGAAGTTCTCGTAAGTCAGCCAGGAAATTGAGTCATTAAGTTCGCGCGAGTGGCGGAATTTGAAGACGTGTATTAAAGGGATTGAAGTAAGACAGTAGCTGATAAGAGCTGCTTTGAGAACGGAAGAAGGTTGATCTGCAGACGAGAGTGCACTCCTGTTCGTGGCGTTGAGAAATGTGCCAGTGATCTGTTGCACCCACTAAGAATCATTCTGAGCGACGAGGCGCGGTTCCGCCTGTGTGGGTCCGTAAATTCCGAAAACAGCCAACAGGAAATCTACACGCGATCCACCAGACACCTTTTCAGGTGTAGGCGTTGGGAGTGCCATTTCCCTACAGGCATATATTATTCGAGAGGACAGTGGTGTCGTGTATTTGGGAATGCCAAAAACTTTTCATTTAGACTTGACAGGAGCGTCATTTATGTTACATTCAACAGGACGGTCCAACATACCATACACGAGCTGTATCACTGTCCCGAGCGCATGAGATGTTTACATCGAAGAGGGCCGTCAGGAAAGGCTTCTTGCCTCCTTGGGCGCTAGACTTGTCCACCCCTCAGTTTTACTTGTGGGCAATGCGACGAAGCGTTAAACTACATCAATCTGTAGATGTAAGATGTCAGAAATATAAAACACAAATGAAAGGGAAGAAAGAAGAGAGATTTAAAGGAATACGACAGTGAGGCTGTGTGTTGACAGAAATAAAAGTAGAACATCCAGCTACTCTGCAACACATATCAATAAATAATAAAAAATATATGAAGCAGGTGTAGAGCATGTAGATAAAGGATACTCAATATACCTCAGATGGAATTATATAACCTACTGTTACGAATAAAATTTAAAACAGAATCAGTCACAGAGGTATTGTCACCTAAAACAAGGGTTAAGGCATCAGGGAGATTAAAAGTCCGCCTTTGAGCGGCGAAATTGGGGCATTTCAGTAAGATGTGGGCGACTATCAGGACCAGGTCCTAGGATGGCAAAAATAGCGTCCAAATGGGAGGATTGACAATATGTATTTCCTCAATTGAGCTCACATGTTTGTTGAAGTGGGTGGAAGACACTTTCAGAACCTATTGTGGAATAATAATATTAAAGACATTTCGATTGCAACGTTTTGTTTTGTCTTACCTACTGGTAGATGTTGTAACCGTACAACATGGACATATGAAAATTGGTGCTGGAGTCGGGATTCGCACATGGACGTCCTACTTATCACGCAGTTGCGTTAAAGACCTGCCCCACCACTCGGAATTAACACACCTACACGGAATGCACAAGCAGGTACTCCGTCTGACCCACACCCTGATACGTTTCCTACTTCGAGCATTGTGCTCCAAGGCCTCATATTCCTTCAAGGAGTCCGAACCACGTGTACATCCGCACTGAAATAAGCATCAACTCTCGACATGGAGACTAATATGTTTTATAGTTACGAATCTACTTGCAGTTCACACTGAAAAACCCAAGTTAAAATCCGAATATGAAACATCTGCAACATCAAATATCTCGTCTGTTCTTTCGGAAATGTCCCAAATAATAGAATCCGCAGTTTCTCAATTGTAACTCTCCATGACGTGAATTGAAGCATAGTGAGGATGCACACGAGGTGCGGACTCCTCGCGGTAATACGGGGCCAGCTTGTGCATGGAGTCGTGGCCCGTGCACAGGAATGCTTTCTTGACTTGTGCGCTGGGCGATACCACTTCTTTATTTGGAGGGGCTGCCGCCTTAGTTACGAGTTCCCTGCTCGTCGCAAGCCGGAATTGTCACCTGACTAACAGATGATAGAGATAGGGATAGGGATAGGTTGTTTAGAGTGCACAACAGCAAGTTTTTAGCGCCCTGACAAAAGAATTAGACGACAGTAAATAAATAAGAACAGGCAATAGAAGAATGTAGGTCTTGGCAACAACACGATCACATATTTCAAGTCAGCGATGTAAGGTGGCAGACTGAAGTATACAACCTTACAAGTCCTTAAGAGAAAATGTCGGAGTATAGAGGTACGCTGATCGCTGATGTTAAAGGCATCAGCGAGCCCTCCTGTAACACACTAAAACCTCCAGCGTAAGAGCTTAGGCCAGAGCCGAGAACGTTCACAAAATTGTAAAACGTTCGTCACACTCGCCTCGTCGTCAGCTAAAACAGTGGGTAGGGCACGACCAAGATTAGCCGCTGCCCTCTCAGCACGATATAAAATACACTCAATTAAAATGTGGCGTATAGTGATTTGCACGCCACAAGCATTAGAAATCGGTGGATCCTCTCGACGGAATAAAAATCTATGGGCCAAAGGGCTGTGCCCAATGCGGAGGCACGTAGTGTCACTTCGAAACGCCTGAATGGCTGGCCTAGAAATTGGCCATCTCGAATCTACCGAGGAGAGTGCCACGTTTGAGAAACGAAGTTCAGGATAGGGGTGGGGGGTACGTGTTTGCAGCGCTGTGTTACAATGGCCTAGCCATAGGGCCGGATGGCGTGCCATTCACGAGAAAAACGCTCCGAAACATTCGGTCCTATGCTATATAACAGTACGTATGCTCCGTAACGCTAATGGCGCGCTGTAAAGTCTAGCGAGCCGAAGGACCCGTGTCCCATTCCTCAGCACCTGACCTTTTTCCTTTCATTATCACGCTTTCTCAGCTTCTTGTTCATTTAACTGATCAATATGACGATTGATTATAATAATACTTACATAAGCACTATTGTTAACAATTCGTGGTTAATATTTTGAAAGTGTCTATTTGATTTAATTTATTTAAAAAAAAACACGTTCAAATTTTTAAAAAATTTTGAACTTTTACGTCCAAATTCTTGTCTTCAAATATTTCTCGGTAATGTATACTGAACACTGTGCGCATGGGAGTATAGTAATGAGATTGTGAAGACTATCAATAACGATATTTTTATTCGCATGGTTCCGATATTGCACAAGAGCCAGAATAATATTTGTGATAAAAATATTCGAAACAAATGATATTGGAACATTTCGCGCATCGAACAACTGATAATCTTTTACACGAGCAGGCTTAACCAACCGCAATTTATTACCTGTCACTGCCAGCCACGTCTCCTCCCACAACTGAAGGGACCGCTGGCGCAGCAAAGAGTAGACGTCCCGCAAGGGAATGGCACACTCTGTGACATTTGGGTCACTGCGAGCCGACTTTGCAGCAACATCAGCCGCTTCATTTCCCCAAATCCCAACATGCCCAGGAACCCAAAGAAATGACACGTCTTTACTCCGCCGTTGGACGAGCTACATTTGGTCATGGATCAATTATGTTATAGTTTCAGCCGGGTACATGACCAGCAATGATTGTAAGTCACTAAGGGAATCGGAGCAGAGTAGAAATTTTGTTCTTAGAGCACGCCGGATGTGTTACAGTGCCTGGAGGATGGCATGCAGCTCTGCCGAGAAAACGGACTAGGCAGTGGGCAGGCGAATCACTATTATGTGATCTGGAAACACTACACTGACTGACAGATGAAGCGTACGGTTCAGCAGGCGACATGCAACTGAGCCAGCTACTCAAGAACAAAGGAATTAACTCACCAAGCGCATAAGTCTAGAATTGCACAAGCTCTACACAGCCAGAGAAGGGAGACATACGAGAGTTTGGATCGGACAGAGTAAGTGCCTGGGTTGACCGTACAAGTACATTAACCCTCGCAATGCCAAGTCATTTTCAGTAATGTGCGTTACTTTGTGCCCATCATAAAAAATTTAAATAATAAATAACATTCATTAATTGTTCTTGAATTACATTAATAGATACATTTGAAATATGTATTGACGCATAAACTGAACCCAGACCAGGAATATTTCATGTAAAATTGTTATCAATAATGCATTTCATATCTTTCACCTAATTCGGTGTAGATATTCTATGACTGTCCACATCCTCGTGCACAACACATTGCTCTTCAAGTTCACTCACTACATTGTCACTTTCATCAAATTCTATTTGAGAATCTGTAGATTCTTCCAAAATCTGTGATATTTCCCTGTCGGTAAGTGACTGTCGATACATTTTCAATCACAGATGTAATTATCACTAGACTAAGTGCCACTGAATAGTGAACAATAAAGAACGAAAGGGAAATGCATCGTTATTGAGACCAGTGTTGCAGTCAACCCAGAGAAATATAATTTCCGTGTGTTCAAAGTTCACGTAATGCTATTATCTGTGGAGTAAGACGACAGTTGCGGGAAGTCACATCTACTACCAAGGACGGAAGGAAGGAAGCTTAGGGTTTAACCTCCCGTCGACAGCTTGGTCATTAGAGACGGAGCTAACGCTCGGGGTTTTGGGTATGAATTGGGGAGGAAATCGGCCGTGCCCTTTGAAAGGAACCATCCCGGCATTTGCCTAGAGTGATTTAGGGAAATCACGGAAAACCTAAATCTGGATGGTCGGAGTTGGATTTGAACCACCATCCTCCGAATACGAGTCCAGTGCGTTACCACTGCGCCACCTTGCTCGGTACTACCAAGGGTGGGAGACGGGGTACTTCATGACTACCTCCGTTAAAGTTACATTTTCCGATTAAGCTAAAACGAAACATGTAAAACAATGATATTGCCTGGAAGAAAACTTCATTACATACAATAAATATTTTTTTACAAAATTTTCAAAAATAAAGAACCTGAGTAAATTTCAATATTTTCAAAAGATGGGCGTAAAATATCGCCCATCCACTTGGTATTGCAAGGGTTAATGCCGTGGGCCTGAGGTGGTGCAGAGGCTTAGAACATGTACACAGTGAATAGGAGGTCTCAAGTTCGAATCCCAGCCCCAGCACAAATTTTCAAATGCCCATGCTACATGATTAGAGCACCTACCAGCAGCTGATACTAAGGACCCCCAGAGATTCGTTATATTAGGTTTCATTTTTTGTTCTTGTTTTGACTCTACAGGCCAGTTTTACATGGTGCACACTGTAGAATAGCAACACATGTAAATTGATGTACCTGTTCCTATTTTGAGAAGTGTGTTATCTGCTTCGAGAGCCCCTCAAAAGTGTTACTCTTGTTCACAAGTGTGTCTCGCACATTTCGATTAGAGATACTCCTTGTAAAGCAAACGTGTCCAGACACGTGGTGCCGAGTATATCAGGTGGTCGACCAAGCTCCGGAATACGTAGAGATCGAGCCTTCGCTACGGGAGGCGATCCCGTCAGTAGTGGGACAGGGCGGGTTCTGTCGAGTGGCGCTGTACAGCAAACGTGTCCAGACACGTGATGCCGAGTATATATTAGGTGGTCGACAAAGCTCCGGAATACGTAGAGATGGAGCCTTCGCTGCGGGAGGCGACCCTGTCAGTAATGGGACAGGGCGGGTTCTGTCGAGTGGCGCTGTACAGCAAACGTGTCCAGACACGTGATGCCGAGTATATATTAGGTGGTCGACCAAGCTCCGGAATACGTAGAGATCGAGCCTTCGCTGCGGGAGGCGACCCTGTCAGTAGTGGGACAGAGCGGGTTCTGTCGAATGGCGCTCGAGGTCGCCGCGCACAGTGCCGTAGCGTCCCGGCCCAGCTGCCAGGCGGGCGCGCGCGCGCCGTCACTTGCAGACGGTGACCCACTCCTCGACGGTGCAGTTCTGGCAGGCGACGCGGCAGCACCAGTGGAAGCGGCAGTGGCAGCGGTCGACGCGCCGCTGCCGGAAGACGTCGTAGCCGCGGCCGCAGCACAGCGAGGCGCAGCCGTCGGTGCCGGTGGAGGTGCGGTTGCAGCGGCGGCCCGCCGTGCCCGGGAAGTCGACGGCCGGGTCGCGCTCGCAGAAGGTGGGCGAGCGCTGGTAGTAGAGCAGGTCGCGCGACAGCTCGCCCAGCGCCGGGAACTTGCGCCGCCGCCGCCGCCGCTTCCGCCGCCCCCGAGACCTGCCGCCCCCGCCGCCCCCGTCGCCGCCCCCGCGGCCCTCAGCCGGCCCCGGCTTCGCCCCAGCGCTCTGCTCGCCGGACGGTGGCCGCCTCGTGTTGTCTTCGACGATCGTCAGAGAACTGTTGAGGGAATAGAAACGAAATCGATTAGAGGATTTCGACATGTCTAGAAAATACAGTGTGTCCCAAAAAGAATGACCCGATTTTTAATAATATTGACACAAATATCACTAGGTAAATGAAACAGTACTAGATGTCATAAAATGCATTTTTAAAAACCATCAGCTGTTTATTCAAATCAGAATGGAGAATGGCGTATTGTGTCACAGCCGTCCACAATATGAGCACGAAGAGTCTCTACATTTGGCGCTTCAGTCACGGTCTGCACGGCCACTACGGTCGGGGGTTCGAATCCCCCCATCGGGCATGGATATTTGTGCCGTCCTAGTTCGTAAGTAGTTCATAAGTAGTTTGTAAGTTTAGGGACTGATGACCCCGTAGTTAAGTCTCATAGACTCTACAAACGTCTGAACGTAATAAAAAAAATTTTTAGTCTCTACATTTGTTACCGGAGTTGCATAGACAAGAGCTTTCAAATGCTCCCATAAATGACAGTTAAGAGGGTTGAGGTCAGGAGAACGTGGAGGCTATGGAATTGGTCCGCCTCTACCAATCCATCGATCACCGAATCTGTTGTTGAGAAGCGTACGTACACGTCGACTGAAATGTGCAGGAACTCCATCGTGCATGAACCACATGTTGTGTCATACTTTTAAAGGCACATGTTGTAGCTGCACAGGTAGAGACTATTTTTATATTATGTTTGACTGATAGGTTTTATCTAAGATGACCACTGTAATTTTAAGACTTTTACTCAATCCTGTTTGTTTCAGCTAGATGTATTTCATTTGCTGTATTTTACCATTTTATTTTAAACACCTTTTTATCCATGAAGATGGTCTATTGACCGAAACTGGTAGATGTATAAGGTTTTGAATAAACAGCTGATGGTTTTAAAAAATTCATTTTATGAAATATATTACGGCTGTTGACACTCGCCTCACCAAAGCATTCAGTGCTAGATGTAATCGGCATGGTCTAGAGCAGTGTTTTTCAACCTGTGAGTCGCGATCCCCAGGAGGACGTACTTGCTTCGTAAAGTAACTACGTGTTCATAATATAAAAACGTATGCTTAGCAGAGTTTTTTTAATTTTAAAATTACGGTGTTCTTAGTGTAACATTCATTATGAACTGAATAGTTCAAAGAGTGTCTTACTACACAATGTCTGAACGATGAAGGAGCACGAAGTCTGACAACCGTTTTTAGGAAAATTCGAAAAAAATTGAAACAAATCACATAAAAATACGATCGATATGTGTATCATTCTGAGAAATATACAAAATACTACTTCAAACAGAAAGCTGAATCAATAGAAAGAAGATAAAATTTGTTTCCTTCGAGATAACATTGTACTGTTGTTTGTGAGAGGGGCAGGAGGAGTTGCCACAATATTTTTTTATGAAAGGGGGTCAGCAAAATAATTTTACTTGGAAGGAGGTCGCATATTACAAAATATTGACGAACACTGGTCCAGAGTTTTAGAAAAATTCCGCTAGATGTCACTAAGAGCGCTGACCTGGAGTGTGCAGCCAATCTCGTGCAGTATGGCGTCTGCGCAACAGAAGGCATATTGTATTATTGGATTCAATTGTATTCAATCAGTGGTGGCAGTACAGTGAGTGTTTCACATTTGATTTTGCGCTAAACCACCGTCACCGAAGAACAGTCGATTGTGGTTTGATATGTTTGAAGAAACAGGGTGCCTCTATAAAGGCAAAGTCCTGGACAGCCACCATAACAGGAACACCATATCTTGTAATGCTACGGAACTAGCTATTCCCACAACTTGACTTTGACAGTTTCATCTGACATGCACAGTTTCCTCAATGCCATTGTGCCTCAAGGTTGGATAAGACGTACAGGTCCCCTGGCTTAACACCATGTGATTTCTTCTTGTGGGAATACGTTAAACAATGTGTCTACGTTCCTTCTTACCTGGTGACATTAAATAACTAAAAACCAGAATATCAGCTGCTGTAGCTTCAGTGACAGAAGACACCTTAAGCTCAGTTTGGGATGAATTCGGCTATACGCTACATATCATCCGTCCAGCCAGTGGAGAACATACTGAACATTTATGATGGATTTTTATAGACTTATGTCTCTTGTGAGTGATTTACTATGCAGTTTGTTAGTGTTAAGCCATTCTTCCTAATAAGTAATTATATTTAAAATCGGGTCATTCTTTGTGTGACACTGTGTACAATGAGGTGATAAATGTTAAGGGAATAGTGGCGCACAGTTGGTGTGACTGTGGTGTTTGCGGTCTTCTACCAAGAATGTTAACAAATGTTGTCCCTAAAGACCAGTTTCCCAACCTGTGGTTCGTGGATCAGTCTTCAGTAACTAAAGTAGAGTCCACAAAAGATATAAAAATCTAAACTTTTATACGTTTTTATTATTAAATGGTCAGTCAATTGTGCTGTATGACCACGATAACTTGAAAACTTGAATAGTGATGACACAAGACTATAACATCTGAATAATTGGAAATATATTCATATTTTATTAGTATTGTGAAGGTTTATTGACTTACAAAATGATAAAAACTGAAGAACTCACTTGAATGCATACTGCTGAGAATTTTTGAAAGGCATAATCATGCAATAACATTTCAAAATTCATCTTCCCACTATCTGGTGCTTTTCTGAATGACTAAATGACTAATTTAGATGAACAAGGATTTACTGTTTAAAAGCAAATCCAGGAAACGATTGAAAGTAAATTATGACATGTGTACAGCTTTGAGAAAAAATATTAGTCCTAGTCTTACTGAACTTGAAAATAAGATGACAGCTGTAAAATAAAATTGATACCATACCAAATTTTCTATTAAAAGTTTCTGTTATGACAGTACTGTCAATACATGTCACTTTCTAGTTGGACAAATACGTTTTTAGTTCTGATTAAAGGTTATTTTTAGATTGACACAATTTATTAACCTTGAACCTCGTGATACCTGCTCTCAATAAAGAAATTAAAGTGTTCTCTGGTTAGTAAACCCTGCTATAGACAAGTAACACAAGTAATTTTAGATTTATTGCCGCGGCGGATTAGTCGCGCGTGCTGGAGCGCCGTGTTGCGGTTCGCGCGGCAGTCCGCCGTCGGGGGTTCGAATCCCCACTCGGGCATGGATGTTCGTGTCGTCTTTCGTATAAGGTAGTTCATTAGTAGTTTGTAAGTTTACCGACTGATGACCCCGCAGTTAAGTCCCTTAAGATTTACAAACATTTGAATATTTATTAGTTTCATTGTTATTATTTTCATCACATTGCTTCATTCTAAATGAAAATGGTATGAGCAATCGCAAAGAATATTAACAAAATATTGCCCCTCTAATACTAAGGATAAAGAGTTGTGAAAATACAATGTGAATTTTAACCTTTACACTTCAAATCGTTTTGAGAAGAAGGTTCCATTGGTATATTATACACCATATTTTGCAATTAAAAGAAAGAAATAATTAATGCCTATCCCATTTGCAGAATATCACTAACATTATAAGTAAATTTGACTAGTTACATAATTCACTGAAACGGAAATTGAGTTGTCAAGAGGATGAGAGTTTTGGACCGCGAGAGGAAAAAAAAAAAAAAAAAAGAAAAAAAGAGGGATCGTTAAAATGAAAAGAGGTCTAAGCGTAGAGCACTTTAGATAAGCTATGCTCGCGGAGGCACCATAGGTGCTTCAGCAAACACAGCTGACGGATGGCTTCACTGTACTAGGTTTACATGTAATACCAATGTGCGGCGAATGAAATTTTTTGCCCGCCGGGATTCGAGCCCGGGATCTCCTGCTTACTCCGCCACCGAGGTTACAGTGACCAGTCCGACTGCAGACGTCTCTGCCCTGCTCGTCTCCAGCCACACCTAAATCTCCATCCGCCACGCTGTCTCTTTCCTATACCACATCCTATTTTTTCTGTAATGCTCGCAGCCACAATATTGTATTCCCCCATCAGGGAGAACAGACCATGAGGTGCCGAGACACAATTAATGGCTGCGAGCATTACAGAACAAGTAGGCTGTGATATAGGAAAGAGACAGCGTGGCGAATGGAGATTTAGGTGTGGCTGGAGACGAGCAGGGCAGAGTCCTCCGCAGTCGGGCTGGTCACTGTGTACTCGGTGGCGGAGTGGTCAACGCGTCTGCCTAGTAAGCCGGAGATCCCAGGTTCGAATCCCGGCCGGGCACAAATTTTCATTCGCCGCACATTGGTATTACATCTAAACCTAGTACAGTGAAGCCATAAATGATCGCAAATTGCAATTTATTTCATTAAAAATGAACGCTGTAACGTCGTCAAAATTGTATATAACTTTACATAAGGACAACGCTCAGCACACATCTCAAACCCGAGGGAGAACTCGAAGCTCCAAGGGGAGCGACCGCGCAGTTCGCAGTACGGCGCCCCAGCCAGCCATTCCCACGTGGCCATCACAGTCAACCGAATAACATTTTACAGGTGCGGTTTGTCATTAGGAGAAAATCAAATATAGCCAGTACAAGTCGCAGGCTTTCATGTTAGGTAGTACTAGAGCTCCTAAATACACAGGCTGGCGCATCCGCCAATTTAATTCCGTGCGAATGCTAACCACAACACGTAGCTTATACGAACAGTGTTGTTTTCTTCAGGTTTAGCGAAATATTTTGGAAGTGCCGGCATAGAGCCTTAGATCGTGCTACTTGTAGCTTGCATTCCGCTCTTGTTTACATCGATGTGTAGATTAGACACAAAAATCTCGCGTTTTCTTTACTTATTGCTGTTTTTCTTCTCTGTCCGAATAAAGAAAAAAGCGCAAGAAACCTATATATTTCTGTGATAAAAATCGCCTACTACGTTTAATTATGCCGAAACTGATCATCTAGATAAAAGCTTTAAGCGATCTTGGCTTGTATTTGAATAATGCCTGTCAATATGCGAGGTTTATTTGCCGTCCTGCAGTAAGTGTTTGTTGTCCGCTGTGACAAATACACCACACCTGTCGTACTCACATTGCGGAATGTACTTCTATTACGTTATTGAAAAAGTTTCAGAACGTATTACAAACACTAAAAGGAAAAAGAATATTCGCGTACAGGATCTAAAGTTTACGGTCGTAGAGGCACACGGCGCTGATGTTGGGAACAACTGTTAAATGTTATTGGAAAACCTAATCGTATAGAATGATGGGAATAACACTTTGCGTTGACAATCAAATTAATTAATAATTCTGTTCCTTCTCTAGGTTGACAGGCTTTTATATGTAACAGTACCCTTGTCTTGACAGTAATTTAATAATCCTGGTAAAGCAAACATTTCGTTGCCAACATTAGCACACTACGCCGCCGCAGCCGTAAGTAAAATTTACACAGTATTCTTTGTCGGTTATGTTATAGTGTCTTATAGATAAACGTCAATATTGGCATTTAAAGACACACATATTGTGCTCTAAAACAGTATGTCCTGGGATGTTTTGCTGAGTTACGATATTTTGCGGCTGCTAACTCCCCACAGACAGCTTCCCTGTTAAGAGGTAGTACTTTCAAAAGAGCTAAACAAAAACTTACGTTCGAATATCACAGACGATTTTTACTACTAAATATTGCTTCAAGTCATAATAATAAATATTTATTTATAATACATAACTGTGGGCTTGGTCCGGGTCCCCAGTTTTTGGGTCGACAGTTAATGATCCATTTTTCTTCTCTCAGAATCTCTCGGGAAACAAAACATTCTGTAGCCACCTCTGGAATGATCTGTGCAGTTTATGCCAACACAACCACCCATAATGTAGTGCTAAAGTGCCACGACGGAAATCCTACAGCACCGCATTATGTTTTCATTTTTAATGAAAATGGCGGATGCATCAGGAGCCTTAGGTAGTAACGCCACGTACGTGTAGTGCCAGGAAGCCTACAGTCCCAGAGATCAGGGGTAAAGTGACGCAGGCGAATGACGCTTAGTTACTCTGCCACAAGGCTGTTTTTTGGGTGATTACGTGAAAGAATAAAATTGGAAGCCTTGTACCTAGGCATCGTTCACTTGCGGCCCAGACGTAGCAAAACAGAAAACACCAACTTGCAACTTTTTGGTAAAAAACAGTTTTGGTTGTACAACAGTGATATTTCACGTAGTTATACATGACGCGTTTCGCCTCTTCTGGGCATCATCAGACGTTAAAGGGGGAAAACTTAGAAACTTGTTAAAAAACAGCAGTTAACCTAAACTATGTAAAATCTTTCCTAAGCAAGAAATATTAGAAATAGGGAAGATGCAGACAACATGACCACATTCACGTTTTAGTGTGGTGGGTATGAAGAGTGACGCAATAAATAATGCTGAAAAGCATTGTTCAACAAATAAAATTACTTATAACTGCAGATCGTCAAACTATTAATCATTGTCATCATTTTCCATCTCCAGTTTCCCGGGTGTGGCTAAGAAGCGCTCTCCATCTCTTCCTATTTGGTATGGCATTTGGTCTTGGACATAATCCCATTTAAAAGCGTTCTTCTCTACGTCTGATTTTACCTTCTCTATCCATCGTCTCCTTGGACTTCCTGTTGTCTTCTTCCTCCCACTTCCATTCTGAAGTTTGTTTTAACTGTTCTCGTGCTATACATTCTCAGTACATGGTCATCCCACTGCAGTCTTCGTATCCCCAGTATGTTAGGACACTTATACCAGCTGTTTCTCTATGTACCTAATTTCTGATCTCGAGCATTAAATTATTAAATTCCATAAAACAGAACCTTTAAAATAGATTTGGTAACTCTTGCTCAAGAACAGGGGGAACGAAATCAATGGTAAAACCGAACTCAACCGCGCCAAGCTTTGTTTCCTTACACAAGAGCCGCTCCCTGGTACAACCGCGCTTGTTTCCACGCTCACGTCAGTGATGAGTAATTTTTATTCGTTAAACCATGGTTTTCAGCGGTACTTCTTAGGTCAATCTTCATTACCCACACGCCAAAACATAAATGTTGCCATGTGTCCTGCAGTTTTATCAGTCTGCACCTTCCCCACTGCTAATATGCTTTTAAACAAAGCATATTAGCAATGGGGAAGGTGCAGTCTGATAAAACTGCAGGACACATGGCAACATTTATGTTTTTACTGAATTTTGATCAACTATTGTTTTTTCTAAACGAGTTTGTAAATTTCCACCTTTACGTCTGATGATGCCCAGAAGAGGCAAAATGGCCGCGGTGGCCGAGGGGACTGAGGCGCTTCAGTCACGGTCTGTACGGCCACTACGGTCGGGGGTTCGAATCCCCCTCGTGCATGGATATTTGTGGCGTCCTTAGTTGTAGGTAATTCATAAGTAGTTTGTAAGTTTAGGGACTGATTACCCCGTAGTTAAGTCCCTTAAGCTTAACAAACATTTGAACATTTTGAAAGAGGCGAAACGCGCCACGTATAAATAAGTGAAACATCGCTTTTGTGCAACCAATACGAAGGTAAGAAAAAAGCTTAGAGATTGGGGGAGGTGAAGGGCAGAGAGAATAAGGTAAGGAGTGTACGATGTATATTCAATTGCCAAGCATATTTAGCAATTGCGAAGCATTGCCGAATTTGCTAGTATATATATAATTCTCAATTCTGTGTAATTTCTCCGATTTTCTCTGGGCTAAGTTTTTAAATTATGCTATTAGTTTTCTCTTTTTTATATTATGTTCAAATTCACAAATTAGTATGTACTATTGGCTGAAGAGCGGCGTTGAAGCTGTTGCCAACCTGCCACCTTCGGTGGCTTTCAAGTACATTGTTGTTGTTATGGACTTCAGTCCTGAGACTGGCATGATGCAGCTCTCCAGCCAACTCTATCCTGAGCAAGCCTTTTCATCTCCTCATAAGAACGGCAACCCACATCTGATACTGCTTACTATATGCGTCTCTTGGTCTCCCTCTGCGATTTTTAGCTCATAAACTTCCCTCCAACGCTAAATTTACGATTCCTCGATGTCTAAGAATGTGTCCTATCAAGCGATCCCTTCTTTTAGTCAAGGTATGCCAAAAATTCGCTTTCTCACTAATCCTGTTCAGTACATTTTCATTAGTTATGCGACCTACTCTCCTAATCTTCAGCAGTCTTCTGTAGCACCACATTTTAAAAGCCTCTATTCTCTTCCTATCCACTCTGTTTATCGTCCATGTTTCACTCCCGTACAAGGCAACACTCCACACAAATGCCTTCAGAAAAGACTTCCTTACACTGAAATTAATATTCGATGTTAGAAAATTTCTCTTTTTCAAAAATGCATTTCTTTCCATTCCCATTCTGCATTTTATATCCTCTGTACTGCGACCGTCATATGTTATTTTACTACCCAAGTAACAAAGCTCATCTACCACCTTTATTGTTTCGTTACCTAATCTAATTCCTTCAGCATCACCTGATTTTTTAAGAATGCACTCCATTATCTTTGTTTTGCTCTTGTTAATGTTCATTTTATACGCTCTCTTCAAAACAATGTCCATTCCATTCAACTGCTCATCCAGATCCTTTGCTGTCTCTGACAGAATTACGATGTCATCGCATATTAAAAGAAAAGTAATAATCTATATCTATAAATGTGAATGTCTGTTCGGTGTACGTTTATCACGTCTGAATCACAAGACATAAAGAGCTAAAAATTTGTACAGTTACTAATATCTACCCGGGGAAGGCTATTCATCTATATATATTAATGTGAATGTCTGTTCGGTGTGCGCTTATCGCAACCGAACGACAGGACGCAGAGACTTACAGTTACTAATTTATACCTGAGGCACGGTTTTATAGCGATCTGATATTTAGGAATTTGAAGAATATAACGCGAAATGGGAAACAATAATTACTCTTTGAAAATTATATTTACTCTTTGAAAATGGGTTTATTGGTTGCTTTGTTGCTTGAGGGTTGACAATGATAAAAGGGTGGAGTATATTGGGATGGAAAGTTATCGGTGTATATAAAATTCTACGTGTGTGTGTGCGTTAATATTTTGCTCTGCAGCGAAAACTACAGAACGCAAACGAATGGTTTGTATGTAATTGTTGTCCTAAGTCTCCCGTTGTATACCATAGCAGTTCCATGCCGATAACTATATGGGGGTAGAAGATATGGTGGCTGAATGTCGTCAAATGATAAAAAAATTCGGACTGAAGGCCAGCGATAATGTTTCAGACTCTATAGCCAGGAGGTTACATACATCGAAACGTGATGTCACAGACCATATCGTTGGTCTATGCGTGCTACAATGTCTTCAGATCTTTGTAAGGATAAGCATACGAATAAGGAAATATAAGAATAAACAAATAAAGCAGTAAAAAAGAAATTTCTTTTATTACATCTCTTTTAAAAAAATCGATTAGACGTTTCGCGCATTACATCAAGTGATCAATCTGTGATGTTATTAAATCATTAATGTTGATTTCGTGATTGGATTCTTCGAAACGAGTACAGTTGTACGTGTGATTTGATCCACACTACTTACTTTCCTGATAATGTTGATTAAAATGTTTGTTTCTAAAGAAGGTGTTGTATCTCATTTCATCGTTCAAAACCATTCTCATAGCACACTACTGACAGATAGCTCATATATCATAATCAACCAACACACGAGCGGAGCCGCGGGTTTAAGCTAGTCTATATGTATAAATGTGAATGTCTGTTCGGTGTACCTTTGTCACGTCTGAACCACAAGACATAAAGAGCTAAAAATTTGTACAGTTACTAATGTCTACCCGGGGAAGGCTTTAGGCGCGGTTTTATAGCGATCTGATAGATGTTTAGTAATTTGAAGAATATAACGCGAAATGCAGAACAATAATAATTCTTTGAAAATTATATTTACACTTTGAAAGTGGGTTTATTGGTAGCTTTATTGCTTGAGGGTTGACAATGATAAAAGGATGGAGTATATTGGGATGGAAAATTATCGGTGTATATAAAATTGTACGTGTGTGTGTGTGTGTTAATATTTCGCTCTGCAGCGAAAACTACAGAACGCAAACGAATGGTTTGTATGTAATTGTTGTCCTAAGTCTCCCGTTGTACACCATAGCAGTTCCATGCCGATAGCTATATGGGGGTAGAAGATATGGTGGTTGAATGTCGTCAAATGAAAAAAAAAAAATTGGGGCTGAAGGCCAGCGATAATGTTTGAGACTCTATAGCAAGGAGGTTACATACATCGAAACGTGATGTCACAGACCATATCTTTGGTCTATGCGTTCTACAATGTCTTCAGCTCTTTCTCTGTAAGGATAAGCATACAAATAAGGAAACATAAGAATAAATAAATAGCACACTACTGAAAGATAGCTTATCTGTCATAATCAACCAAGACGCGAGCGGAGCCGCGGGTTTAAGCTAGTAATAATTAAAAGAAAGTTTTGCAGAGCGAGATATGGCTTACCCGCTGCCCAGGTTGGACTGGTCGACGAGCACGGCGGACCGGAAGCGCGCCATGAGGGCGTCGCCCACGCGCCGGAAGTCGGGCACGGCTCGCCAGCAGGTCTTGAGCTCGCAGCTGCCCGACATGCCGTGGCACTTGCAGCGCACCACCGTGTTGGCCGACAGCGCCTGCAACAGCCACAACCCGCGGCACACGCTTCACGAGCCGCTCGAGCGCCATCCTGCTGCATGCAGTGTATTAGTCCAGTCAATGAATGCATTGTAGAGTGAATGGAATATGGACTTCAGGACTTTTTTAGGGATAGTTAGGAGGTGAACATACTATGAGTCCCCGCCCCTCGGGAAGGGGGGGGGGTGAGCTAAGGCGGGGAGGGTGTGGAAAGGTACCATTTTTTGGTTTTCCGCTTATATCTCGAAAACGGTCGGCTTTAGGAAAAATTGTTCAAAATAAAAATGAAAGATAATTTAATTCGCTATAACATTGTTTTTATACATATACGTCGAATTCCCAACGGTTTTCGAGATGTAAATTATTGAAAATCGACAATTTCGGAAAAAAATCTATACCTTACTAATTTTGTCAAACATTTACTTCTAGTGACTCACTCGATCGTTCCACAGAAAATTTGTCAGAAAGAAAGTTGTAGAGCATTAAATTTCCTTCAGTTTGATATGCACATTTGCTTCAGTCCATCAGAAGTTATATCATTTATAAGATGTGCGCTCAGTTTCGATGTCCCTCCAGAAATGAGTGTTTTGAGGGGCGATGACCTTTGTAGCGAGTTCCATTTCTTTTAGCAACGGATGCATACGAATCAGTGGCGAACTAATGGAGGGGAGGGAGGATGGCGGGAGGGTGGACTGCCCCGGGCCTCTCGCCTTGGGGGGGGGGGGCCTCCAAATCTCAAAACTCACTTTTTTTTTTATAGTTATGCAGTACATGTATTTCCAAGTGGCGGGGGGCCTCATTTTGTTTTGCCGCCGCCGTGGGCCTCCAACAACCTTGGCCTGTCACTGATACGTAGCTCTACTCTGTATATATAGTCCAGTCAATGAGTGCTCTAAAGAGGGGTGTAGAGTGGATGGAATATGCGAGAATTTTTTACTTCAGGACTTTTTTAGGGATAGTTAGGCCTCTAAAAGCCTCACCCCTGGAGGGTGAGCTAAAGCGGGGAGGGGGTGGAAAGGTACCATTTTTTGGTTTTCCGCTTATATTTCGAAAACGGTCGGCTTTAGGAAAATATTGTTCGGAATAAAATAAAAATTAAAAAAAATAGAGATAATTGAATTTGCTATAAAATTGTTTGTATACATATACGCCAAATTCCCAACGGTTTTCGAGATAAACTTTATTGAAAATCGACAATTTCGGAAAAAAAATCTTTACCTTACTAATTTTGTCAAACATTTACTTCTAGTAACTCACTCGATCGTTTCACAGAAAATTTGACAGAAAGAAAGTTGTAGAGCATTAAATTTCCTTCAATTTGATATGCACATTTACTTCAGCCAATCAGAAGTTACATCATGTGCGGTCAGTTTCGATGTCTCTCCAGAAATGTTTTGAGGGGCTGTAAAGTTTTCACAGTACGAAACGTGCTAGCATTGTAAATTACAACAGTTTAACAATGACAAGAAGGTACTTGCAACTGAAATATTTCCATGATTGTAGCTTTTATTACAATATTATGAATCACACAATGAAAGTTTTTAGAAACACTGATAGTGATTCAGAATGAAAAATAAGTGCTTTCTAAGCAACATTTTCGTTTTTATGAGGAGGAATGGTCAAGGTTCCCTCATCTTCCTCGGTAGTGAAGACGTCGTCCAACGAGATTGGTAGTGTCTCGATGTCACTGTCGTTATCTTCATCCTGAATTAATATTCCGACTCCGTTGTTGCAGTTGCCCTTGCAGTTCATGCATGTATCAGAGCAGTGTAACAACGCTTTTCTGCATCCACATCTCCCATTGTCACATTATTTCGTGCATCGGCAAAAAATCATTTTCAAGATTTTCGGAACTATTTGGCCACCCAACCCCAATTCGGCGTTCCATCTTTAGGTTCCTCTCCTAACCAAAGGCGTACTTGTTGGTAAGTTTGGAATGCATGCTGCTTAACAGCTTCTTCAGCTGGAGGGAGAGTTGTGAGATTAGGCTTCATGTTTCCAGCTGCTTTTATAAATGATTTGTAGCGGAACTCGATGAGGTATTTTGTGATGGCTGGAGCTCCATACCATTATACAGTACTCGTGATTTGACCTGTCTCAATGGAGTTGGGGAAAGAAGAACTGTTGGCAAATATCTCATCAGCATGTTGTATGATTTTGGACATCCGGTGCATTTTGACGTAGCCCACTTTCCTCTTGTAAACGCTACGGATGTTGTCTCACAGCGTGTAAATGCAAGTAAGACTAACAAATGGGCATTGTCCATCAATTTTCAGTTCCTGCTGCAGCTACTGTGGAGAATATAAACACGTCTTAACCTTTCCTCTTCCTGGTTCTACAAGCAGAATGTTACGGTCAGTTGCAGATTTTGCTATTAAGAGAATAGCTAAGTCGACATCCTCTCCAGTAATGGCAATCGAGGAATTATGTTATCTGTTGCTAGCTGACTCCACAATATCAACGTCAGCATCGCCTGAAGCTTAAAGGCGATTTATCCCATTTTCTGTAGTTGCATTATCAACTGGTTTATCAGCTGATTCCCAATTCTTTTCGTTAAATATCGAGAGGAAATCCTCTTGATTCGCTGTAATTTTAGCTTCTAGACTGACATTCGTTTCCCCACACCTCCTGACCCGATATCGTCGACTTTGTTTAGCTGCTTTTATGCTCTCTGGTATGTCAGAGTACCCATTAAAAACAACTGTACAACCTCTCCCAAGACAATTGGTCTTCAAAAATCTAACATAACCATTGCAACCTGATGTAATTTTTTCGACATTCAGTATGAATCAGAAGGATGTCCAAACCTTCTAGAAATGAGCCATTGCTATCTCCTCTTTCTTTTCTAGCATTGATGAGTGATAGTATTCCTTTTTTGTCACTGTGGAAACACCTGGTCCATCTATTGTTTCATCACATACAAAACATCGAGTAGCCATTACACGCACTACACAGTCAACATTTTCATAAATAAATGAATAATATCTCGAAATGCTAACACACAAAATCGACAAACAAACTTTCTCTACGGTTGGCGAACTTTTGAAGTGAACTGAAGTGAGTGAGAACACTCCATTCCACCCCCTAGCCAGTGACAGGCCTTCGATGTTGGTCGTGGAGCTTCCCCATCGTTAACCCTCTCCCAGGCGTTAGGTACTGACGACCGTGACGACATGTCCACTGCAGGGGACAATAAATGAGCCTCAACTCCACCGTCTCAGAAAAACGAAGATGTTGCGTTGAATGCGCCTCTTTTTCTACATTCTGAATCATTTTCAGTGCTTGTAAATAACTGTATGATTCATAACATTATCAGAAAAGCTACATTTATAAAAAAGGTGTTCTTTTACAATTGCAAGTACCTTCTTGTAATTGTTAAACTGTTGTTATTTACAGTGCTAGCACGTTTCGTACTGTGAAAACTTTACAGCCCCTCAAAACATTTCTGGAGAGACATCGAAACTGAGCGCACATGATGTAACTTCTGATTGGCTGAAGCAAATGTGCATATCAAATTGAAGGAAATTTAATGCTCTACAACTTTCTTTCTGTCAAATTTTCTGTGAAACGATCGAGTGAGTTACTAGAAGTAAATGTTTGACAAAATTAGTAAGGTAAAGTTTTTTTCCCGAAATTGTCGATTTTCAATAAAGTATATCTCGAAAACCGTTGGGAATTTGGCGTATATGTATAGAAACAATTTATAGCAAATTCAATTATCTCTAATTTTTTAATTTTTATTTTATTTCGAACAATATTTTCCTAAAGCCGACCGTTTTCGAAATAAAAGCGGAAAACCAAAAAATGGTACCTTTCCACCCCCTCCCCGCTTTAGCTCAACCTCCAGGGGTGGGGCTTTTAGTATGTTCACCTCATAACTATCCCTAACAAAGTCCTGAAGTAAAAAATTCTCGCATATTCCATGCACTCTACACCCCTCTTTAGAGCACTCATTGTCTGGACTATATATACAGAGTAGAGCTACGTATCAGTGACAGGCGAAGGTTGTTGGAGGCCCACGGCGGCGGCAAAACAAAATGAGGCCCCCCGCCACTTGGAAATACATGTACTGCATAACTATAAAAAAAGTGAGTTTTGAGATTTGGAGCCCCCCCCCCTCCCCAAAGCGAGAGGCCCGGGGCAGTCCACCCTCCCGCCATCCTCCCTCCCCTCCATTACTTCGCCACTGATTCGTATGCATCCGTTGCTAAAAGAAATGGAACTCGCTACAAAGGTCATCGCGGATTTAGAAAATATCGTTCACGTGAAACACAACTAGCACGAAGGGATGAGTGCTACCAACTAGGGATATCAAATTGGTTTCGTATTTCTTCATTTACAGAAGGCTTTTAATACCGTACCTCACAAACGGCTTTTAATCAAATTGCGTGGTTATGGTATATCGCCACAATTTTGCGACTGGATAGGGGTTGACTATCAGAGATGACACAGTTTGTGGTAATCGATACTAAGGCATCGACCAAAACAGAGGTCATATCGGGCGTTCCACAGGGTAGTGTTATTGGTCCTCTGCTGTTCCTTATTTACATGAACGATTTGGAAGAAAATATAAGCAGTACTCATAGGCTGTCTGCAGATGACGCCGTCATTTACCGTCTAGTAAAAACATCTGAAGATCAAAACCAACTGCAGAACGATCTAAATAAGATATCACTATGGTGTAAAAATTGGCAATTGACTCTAAATAATGAAAAGTGTGAAGCCGTACACATGAGTACGACAAGAAATCCGTTAATCTTTGTTTACAAGGTAAATAAATCAAAAGTGAAGATCGTAATCTAAACTAAATACCTAGCAATTACTATTACACTACTGGCCATTAAAATTGCCACATCAAGAAGAAATGCAGATGATAAACGGGTATTCGTTTGACAAGTATATTATACCAGAACTGACATGTGTTTACATTTTCACGCAATTTGGGTCATAGATCGTGAGAAATCAGTACCCAGAACAACCAAAAATGTTTCAAATGTTTGTGTAGCTTATGGGACTTAACTACGGGGTCATCAGTCCCTAAACTTACAAACTACTTATGAACTAGCTAATACTAAGGACGGCACAAATATCCATGCCCGAGAGGGGATTCGAACCCCCGACCGTAGTGGCCGCGCAGACCGTGACTGGAGCGCCTCAGTCCCCTCGGCCACCGCGGCCGGCCCAGAATAACGGCCTTGATACGCCTGGGCATTGAGTCAAACAGTGCTTGGATGGCGTGTACAGGTACAGATGCCCAAGCAGCTTCAACACGATACTACAGTTCATCAAGAGTAGTGGCTGGCGTATTGTGACGAGCCAGTTGCTCGGCCACCATTCACCAGACGTTTTCAATTGGTGAGAGATCTGGAGAATGTGATGCGCAGGGCAGCAGTCGAACATTTTCCGTATCCAGAAAGGCCCATACAGGACCTGCAACATGCGGTCGTGCATTATCCTGATGAAATGTAGAGTTTCGCAGGGATCGAATGTAGAGCCACAGGTCGTAACACATCGGAAATGTAACGGCCACTGTTCAAAGTGCTGTCGATACGAACAAGAGGTGACCGAGACGTGTGACCAATAGCACCCCATACCATCACACCGAGTGGTACGCCAGTTTGGCGATGACGAATACATGCTTCCAATGTGCGTTCACCACGATGTCACTTAACACGTATGCGTACACCATCGCGCTCGCTCCTGTCTGTGATGCAGCGTCAAAGGTAACCACAGCCACGGTTTCCGAGCTGATAGTCGATGCTGCAAAAGTCGTCAAACTTTCCGTGCAGATGGTTGTTGTCTTGCAAACGTCCCCATCTGTTGACTCAGGGATCGAGACGTGGCTGCACGATTCGTTACAGCCATGCGGATAAGATGCTTGTCATCTCAATGGCCATTGGGATCCAGCACGGCGTTCCGTTTTGCCCTCCACAGTCCACCGATTCCATATTCTGCTACCAGTCATTGGATCGCGACCAACGCGAGGAGCAATGTCATGATACGATAAACCGCAATCGCGATAGGATACAATCAAACCTTTATCAGAGTCTGAAGCGTGATGGTACGCATTTATTCTTCTTACACGAGGCATTACAATAACATTTCAGCAGTCAACGCCGGTCAACTGCTGTTTGTGTATGAGAAATCGGTTGGAAACGTTTCTCATGTCAGCACGTAGTAGGTGTCGCTCCCGGCGTCAACCTTGTGTGAATGCTCTGAAAAGCTAAACATTTGCACATCACAGTATTTTCTTCCTGTCGGTTAAATTTTGCGTTGTAGCACGTCGTCTTTATGGTTTAGCAAATTTAATGGCCAGGAGTGCACTTCAGACTTAAACTGGAAAGAACACGTAGATAATGTCTTGGGAAAGGCGAACCAGTTACAGCGTTTTATTGGCAGAACCCTTAAAGGATGCAATAGAAGTACTAAGGAGACTGCATACACTACGCTTGTCCGTCCTGTTTTGGAGTATTGTTGCCCAGTGTGGGATCCTTATCATGTGGGTTTGTTGGAGGACATCGAAAAAGTCCAAAGAAGGGCAGTTCGTCCCGTATTGTCACGTTACAGGGGAGACAGCGTTAACGAAATGATACGGGATCTGGGATGGGAATCATTACAACAACGGCGCTTATCGCTGCGGCGTGGGCTACTTAGGAAACTCCAATCGCCAACATTCTCCTCCGAATGCGAAAATATATTGTTGGCTCCCACTTACATCGGTAGAAAGATAATACGAGAAATCAGAATCCGAACGGAGGGATTCAGGTGTTCTTTTTTTCCGCGCGCTGTTAGAGAATGGAATGGGAGATAAATAGTATAAAGGTGACTCGATGAACCCTCTGCCAGACACTTAAATGTGATTCTCTGAGTATCCCACGTAGATGTAAATATTAACAGTGCCACGCAGAAATACGGCCGGTACTCTGTCTTTGAAACCGTGCAAAAATTTTAACTGTTACTGTTAATACTACTTTAACATTTAAATTGTCCACGTTGATATTGTTTGCTTGCTTCTTGAGCAATTATACTACCGAGGAAAGAATTAGTACACTCGATTTCCCTCGTGATTCAAATATAGTTGTCGTACAAATTGATCAAAATTAGCGACTATTTGCCGGCCGCGGTGGGCGCGGGGACTGAGGCGCTCCAGTCACGGTCTGCACGGCGACTACGGTCGGGGGTTCGAATCTCCCCTCGGGCATGGATATTTGTGACGTCCTTAGTATTAGCTAGTTCATAAGTAGTTTGTAAGTTTAGGGACTGATGACCCCGTAGTTAAGTCCTATAAGCCCTACAAACATTTGAACAAAATTAGCGAGATCCACCCGCGACCTCCATTTTAAGTACTATTCTCACACTCTACTTAGAGGCTTGCAATGTTAGAATCAATAGGAATAATTCGTGACTAATGACAGTGTGACCGATCATAGTAGTAGCACTACTTTTGTGAGCAACAGGGCTGTTTTACTTGTGACATTAACAATTAAGATAATGCCGTAATGAATAAAACACTGCCGGCCGCAGTGGCCGAGAGGTCTGCGGCGCGCCAGTCACAGTCTGCACGGCCGCTACGGTCGGGGATTAGAATCCTCCCTCGGGCATGGATGTTTGTGTCGTCTTTAGTATAAGGTAGTTAATAAGTAGTTTGTAAGTTTAGGGACTGATGACCCCGCAGTTAAATCTCTTAAGCTTAACAAACATTTGAACATTAATGTTTGGACAATAAAACACTTTTGCAGATGATAGCTTTTGAGTACTTTTTACAAAACGTTTTTATAATAGACGATATCAAAAGCGAATAATGAAGCATTAAACTTAAGGTATAAAATGGAATAAAAAGTACTTTTGCGTTAAAAGCGGACTTCAGATAATCGAGGATTAGCCTGCGAACATAGGCCAAGAAGTGTAATATATATAACGATCTAAAGTCGTAAAGTAAAATGCACTTAAAGTTCGTCACGGATGTCTAAACAAATTACTGATCTCATAATAAATAGTATTACAGGATATATGCCTTCTCCGTATTGGTTTTAGTTACCGAGTTCGTATCGGTAGGGTAGATGCGAATAAGGAAATGTATTCATGAGTAATTTCGTATCGATACGGTAAATGCGACTAACGAAATGTATTTATGAGTAACAGTTCCGTACTTTGTATCAGCCAAAGTATTCGTTACTCAGTACCGAATATACACGGTCTGCTGCAGCTCTACTACAGAGCTTGGACAAAGTCAGGCTAACACCACGAGAAATACACTTCTGGCCGGGATCAGGTGAGATATCAGACACAATACACATATTCAGATACTGGTTACAGTTGTAATTTGTGAGTGATACAGAACGATATTTGCTGTCTCAACTCTTCACTTGAGGTTTACATGGCGTTTACATAGAGTGAGGCGCAATGGAACAACCATAATCGTGAAAAAGTCTTTCTCGTTGCCCTATAATATGGCGTGTGATCACATCGGTCGGCCAGTACGGTTGCACACCTGCCCGTCATGGACAGTATGAGCTTATCAGTCAGCTCTTGAGGGATATTTGGACATTCTTCCATGAGCACAGTATCCAGCTCTGCAACCGTTGTGGAAGGTCCTGGTTTGGCTGCAATGCGCCTGCCAAGTGCACCCCAGACATGATCAATCAGGTTTAATCTGGTGAACAAGCTGGCCACTCCATTCGTTCAATTACCTCAGCTTCAAGCATGGTGTCCACCAGCGCAGCTCTATGGGGACGAGCGTTATCACCTATCAGAAGGAAACCATCTCCTATGGCACCAGCTGAAGATACAATATAAGGTCGAAGGATGTCGACTCTATACTTCTGAGCAATAAAAACGCTGTTCTGAACAACATAGAGGTCCGTACGTCCGCCAATACTGACTCCTGCCCTCACCATTCGTTCACTACTATGATAAGATGATGTTTCATCCACACAAACAGGAGTGTTCTGTCCTGATGAGGTAAGGACTATTTTCCGGCTTAACACAAACTCTTGACTTATCTGTGAACAACACCCGGCACATTTCTTTGCGTCTCCAGTCCTGATGTTTCTCTGCCCAGTTTTCGCGAGCTAAACGGTGTCGTGGTGTTAATGACACAAAAAAAAAAAAAAAGAAAAATTACTGTCGCTTTCTTACCATCTCCTTCTCTCTCTCTCTCTCTCTCTCTCTCTTTCGCACACGCACACGCACACACACACACACACACACTCACACACACACACACATCTGACTTTTGTTGTCAGTATACAGTTTGAAATACGGAAATATACTAAATGAGCTACGGCTGTGAGACGCACATAAATATCACTTTTACATCCTAAGATAGGCGTAAATATTACATAATCTGAATTACCACGCGACTGCATTTCAAAAAAATTTCAAATGTTTATAAACACAAGGAAGAGTAGGGGAACGCCAGATATCACTTGTTTTACTCGATGACTTACCGTCAATTACTACATTACTACGAACTGTGTCCTTTCTGATAGGAAATCGTGAATACAATCGCACAATTGGGGCGATAATCCATAAGTACGCAATTTCAAAAAATGTTCAAATGTTTGTTAAGCTTCAGGGACTTGACTACGGGGTCATCAGTCCCTAAACTTACAAACTACTTATGAACTACCTACAACTAAGGACGGCACAAATATCCATGCCCGAGGGGGGATTCGAACCCCCGACCGTAGTGGCCGTGCATACCGTGACTGAAGCGCCTCAATTCCCTCGGCCACCGCGGCCGGCGCAATTTCATTAGAAGCCGCTTGTGAGGTACAGTGTCAAAAGCCTTCCGGAGATACAGAAATATGGAATCGATTTGAGATAACTTGTCGATGGCACTTGTCACTTGATGCAAATAAAGGGCAAGCTGTGCCACCACGCAAGCCAACAAGGGGTGTGTCTGAAACCCTTGTAGGGAAAAAAAATTAGGTAGTGGTGGGTTTCGAGCCACTGACTTTCAGCATCACATTCCAACCCATTGCCTACTACGTTACAGATAACAGTTAGAAGTAGCGTACTTTAATTTCATACTATTAATGGTCGTTGATAACTGATGCTAATATGGCATTAGTAGACACTAGATTATCATTTATCGTACGAAGAACGACGTGTTTTTGTTAATACTTCAGTGCGCCATTGCTTTGAAATGACAACGTATAAGTTACAATAAGAAAATCATCAGATACAGAACGCAAGATGGCATCTGCCAGAGAGAGTTCTGGGCGAGGAATGTCACGTGACTTCTGCGAACGGCTGGTTTTCGTCAATTCAAACGATACGAGATTTGAAAAAAAAAAAAAAAAAAAAAAAAGGGAACAAAGTTGTAGAGAATTTTCCCCTCTACAGATTCGTTTCTTCAATTTTCACGTCAGATGAAAGGTTTATTTGCAATTAAAATTACATTACAAACGGCTTTTTTGGGATTACTAACTTATTTCTTGTTCGAAATATTTAAAAAAGCGAAGTTCTGGTCTCTGGTAGCCAGCAATTATGTCTGTAAAATTTAGTGCCGATCGGTTGAACGGTTCGACCTAAAAAGTGGGAATACGTTACAGCCACACAGACATCGTCAAATCGCAGTTATTTTTGCAAATATCTGTAAAACAATGCAAGATATGAAAAAAACATAATAGAGCGAAGTTGTAGAGAATTTTACACTCTACCAATTAGGTTATTCAATTTTTGTGTCGGATGAACGGTTCGTTTGCAGTTACAATTATTTTACAAACGGCTATTTTTTGTATTACTGCCGTATTTTTTGTCCGAAAAATTTGAAAAATGGAGGTTCTGGTCTCTGACGGCCTACAATTATGTCTGAAAATTTGGTGTTGATCGGTTGAACGGTTCGTCTTAAAACAGGGAACACGTTACGGACAGACAGACGGACAGACAGGCAGACAGACATCCCAAAATCTCCGTTATTTTTGCAAATATGTCTGAAACGATACGAGATATGAAAAAAATATAAGAGAGCAAAGTTGTAGAGAATTTTCTCCTCTACAATTCGGTTATTCAATTTTTGTGTAAAATGAATGGTTAAGCCGTTGTTTTCATTTAAATTTCGAGCTGTCAAAAGACGATCGCAAAGTCCTACTTTTAGTGTTACTACCGTAACCTAAAGTGGGTCAAAAAGTATGTTTTTGGGGATATCCGGATACTTTCGATCATATTATATGGTACAATGCTCGATCACACGCTGCACGCAGTGTTCAAGAGTTGTTTGTCGCTCATCAGACTGCATTGCTGCCTTGACTTCCCTGCTGCCCTGTTTCTTCTCCTATAAAAAAAACATCTCGATGACTACGAAACTACTGGCCCTTGATACACGACCGCTAATACACAGGACCACATTTGGCAATATGTGTAAGCAGCATGGTTTAGTATCCTCATTGGTTTAATGCAGATACTCGTAGCAACGGTTACAGCCAGTAATTGTGATCACAATCACTTCATCATCTTCCTAACGTCGTATGATCTTTGTACAACGTGTCACTTGAAAAATAAATTTGGCTGTGAAAACTCAGGTTCTTCATAGTGTTGCGTTTTTGGGTGGACATCATACAACAGATAGCTCAATTATAAGTTGAATATGAACAAAAACATATTGTGATCTCTTAGCAGAGTGTATGGGTGTATGAAAACTGTAGGATTAGAAATAGTTTCAGCCACCCAGTTTCATGGGCTCCCAAACACGGATTTTATAAACCGATTTTCCAATTCCGCGTTTGGTTAGTCATGTAAACACTCCAAAATAGAATATGGAAATCCACTTCTGTGAAGCTGTTCTAAATCGATTTTCGTGCCCATGTAAAGGCAACCATTTTTGAAACGTTCTTGGCTCATATGGACAAAATAACATTTTCCGCATTGAAAGGTAAGCACAAATATTAGCTTGGATCTGTGTATTTAAGAACAGTAAAATAGCGTTGGTGATGACTAAATCATGAACTGAATCAGCTGATTTTCAGCTGCCATATTGACCGGACTAGGAAATCTGCCCCAAGATAGCTATAACATGTAAACACGACAGCGAAAAGCGGTTTACGAAATTCGAATTCTGCGCTCTGCTGAAAAATCTTGAGCATGTTCAAACGAGAGTATCGTTTGCCCGGCCCTTCTCATAATTCCGATTTACAAACATAGGGACTGCTATCTGTTCCGTAAAAGACAAATTCATTTCGAGACATTGGTGAAACATGATCATGCGCGTCGTCGTGTTCTTATTTGGGTTATTAACGTCACTATGTATCTTACACAATTGTTCATTTGACGCCTGGAATACACTTTTTTTTTTTTGGCCACTGTTTCGTTTTGGCCTTATAAGGTTTTCGAAAGTGTACTGGTTCTTGTTTGGGTAAAAGACGCACGTGCGTTTGATACCTTAATTATTTCTTGAAAGTCGGATATTGTATAACACTAGAAACTAGAGGACTTATGATACTGGTTGATTAGAGAACCTTATAGAGCACCCATAGTTTTCAGATGCCGACATGAACCTGAAGGACACGACTCATACATATTTCGATCGTTTGCCATTAAACGTGAACGGACCTGTGTTTCGCTATACATTTTCTTTCATTTTTCTCCTCTATTGGCTTTCCACGTAACTACTCCGATGTGTCGATCACACGGATAATCGTATTTCGTAATCAAGCTAGTTATACGTCATGTATACCGACTAACCCACTGAACCGCGTCGCAGTTCATTCCGAGAGCCAGTTCATTCCCAGAGACTTCACAGTTAACATCCGCGCCGCCAGATGCCACCACGCTCTGCTACACGCGGTCTTTTCGTTATCCACTCCGCCGTTAGAGGGCATGGAGTACTCTATTCCAGAGCATTTATTCAAATCTATATGTAAACTTGCTATAAGTGACCGAAGTTACCAAGACGAAATCGCGTTTAAAATCTTTTGTTGTTATTCAACTCACGAATGACCATTTGTCATTAGTAAATGTTTAAAAAGTTTCAGCGTACTCTTCGTGACAAGTAGCACTTTTGCTTATCGATGAAGAGCGGCGTTAGAAATGTCTCTCCATGCAGTTTGGCTATAAGAACGGTCTTTCGATGCCATTGTTGATGCCGATACTGCATCACTCCTAGAGAAACTTCTCATGCGACGTATTTAATTTGTAACGTGTAACTCAGTGACGAATAGTTTCTTCTGAATGAAGAGGTGGGAAAGATATTTTCAGTTTTACGTGCAGATATGCTATAAACATTTGCAGTGTTGTTTTCTTGGTAGTTTATATTCCAATGGCCTCATATCACTATCACTCGAGATGACAGACATCTTATCCGCATGGCTGTAACGGATCGTGCAGCCACGTCTCGATCCATGAGTCAACAGATGGGGACGTTTGCAAGACAAAATTCAAATGTTTGTACAGCTTATGGGACTTAACTAAGGGGTCATCAGTCCCTAAACTTACAAACTACTTATGAACTAGCTAATACTAAGGACGTCACAAATATCAATGCCCGAGGGGAGATTCGAACTCCCGACCGTAGTCGCCGTGCAGACCGTGACTGGAGCGCCTCAGACACCGCGGCCACCGCGGCCGGTTTGCAAGACAACAACCATCTGTACGAACATTGACTATCAGCTCGGAGACCGTGGCTGCGGTTACCTTGACGCTGCATCACAGACAATTACTCTCGTTTTGAAACTAAATTTTATTTCATTTTTTTACCGGACCTATTTCGCTTGATTGTGTTATGGTACACACGCATTGGTGATTAACTGCAAACGTGTGACGAAAACATGATGCAAGGTATCACAGACTGACTTAAAATAAAGATAAACAGTTAATAACTATCAAGTGTAGTTTTGTAAGCATGTGATATATACCTGAGATTTCAATAACTTAGCACTACCGGAAAAAAAAGAAAAAAGGAAATTCGTTTGTGAACTTATATTTGGTGAATTATTGTCTATGTCAGAGGGCACATTTCGTTTTTTCACATTTTCGTTTTTGGAAAAATTTCCGCGACCTAGTATATAACTACCACTATGGCGACTACAAAGAATATAATAGTAATATAAAATTATAATATATAGTATGAAAATGTGCAAACGCTTCACTGAGTAAGAATTTTGATAACGGTGGATGTAAGATTACAAAAGAGAAGAAACAATATTTTAGCCAATAAATATTGTTTCTATATATGTAAAAAAAAAAAAAAAAAAAAAAAAAAAAAAAAAAAAAAAAAAAAAAAAAAAAAAAAAAAGGCTAGAAAATGTACTGCACTTCTAGACATTATCCTTGAACGCTGGTCACTCACCACAGAAACGATGAAAACAGTCTCCAAAAGTTCCTGCATCTTGACGTGCAAAATACACATACCTACAAATACAAATACAAATTTAGACAGTCAAACGTCTGACTCAACCGCGTAAACCAATCCACCTCTGCAAATGACAAAATGTAGACACCACAGCTGCATTAGCGTCTAAGCCAGACACGGCAATTGTTTGTTTGAATATTGTGTAAAAGAATGAGCTGTTAGAAAATCTAGAAACCGAAGAAAACATTACAATAACTGGTATTGCTGAACCAAGGTGCTTTGATGAAACGTACGTCTTCAAGACTATGTATGCCATGGACTCGACAAACCCATCTCAGGCAGTGATAAAGGGTTTCACGGAGATGTTGCCATCTTCCGCACTAAATAATCGGCGTAAGAGTTCGTACCACAATAATTCAGTTCCGTGCAAGTTATCATTTCCAATATTACAAAAAAGTACAGAAAACCAATATACCTTGAAATTATGTGTAAACCGCTCACTGAGAAATTGATAACAGATGTACAGATTCTCGCAAGGCCCAGGTATAATCACTGGAGACCAAAATTCTAGATCACTCCCTTCGGAGATAAAGTGTGCACTACTGGTTGCAGGGAAAATGACAACCTGATTCGACTTGAAAACAGTTCACATTCGTTTATCAACCATAGGGGAACCTCCGTTATTGATCAAATCATTTGCACCCAACAATTTTCCTGGCTATGGAGTGAAATCAAATACACGACAGTATTAATTACTAACGAGCACTTGCTAATCACAAGAAGAAAATTAGTTTTTTAGCCATCGACATACCTACCGTAATAGAAATCGGCAAACTATAAGCAACTTCCTGTTCAAAATTTACAATTCGCCCTGAAGAGCAGTGCTCTCGCAGAAACGAAAGGAAGATTCCGTGTCTCTATGATAAACATCAAGGGAAAGCGTAAGCTTTATCGACAAATTGTAAACGACATCCGATTAAACGAGCGAGGCCTGAATGGAATCGACTCAGTCTCCTATGTAGAAGTGAAATTCGATAATTCAAGCCAACACATGACAAAGGGAATCAAATGAGCGACACCCAAAGACACCTCTATCACTTTTGGATAAAATTCCAGAGAATTATTGGTGAAACTGTCAAAAATGTTCAAATGTTTGTTAAGTCTATGGGACTTAACTACGGGGTCATCAGTCCCTAAACTTACAAACTACTTATGAACTAGCTAACACTAAGGACGGCACAAATATCCATGCCCGAGGGGGGATTCGAACCCCCGACCGTAGTGGCCGTGCAGACCGTGACTGGAGCGCCTCAGACCCCTCGGCCACTGCGGCCGGCTTGAAACTGTCACTGAAAGACCTGCCTTCCTCGTAAACAAACATAGATCTGGGGACGAAAAAGAGAAAGCTGATATTTTTAATAACGTATTCGAAAAAAAAAAAGATCGTGATCAGCCGCAGAACGTCAGTTTCAAAGAAAACCACGAGGAAATGAGAGATCGGGGTCTTCCTACATTGTTACAACAAAATTCTACACCTCCGCTGTTGAAAGGAATCACTGAGGACGAGATAACCCCTGCCATCCTGAATCGCCAAAATACGCGCCGGAAACGATAGATTCGAACGCTTTCACGTAAAACGTACTTCATGATCAAGCTATCATGCTCAAATGTCTCTTTACTGCTGCACAAATCTAAAAACGCTGCCATCCCAGGGGAAACAGGCATAAACCAGAATTATCCTCAAACCAGATGAGTCGAAAAATAACCCCAAATCATACAAGCCAATAAATCTGTCTCCAGAAATAAGCAATAAATACTAAATAAAAAAACTTCGAAGCTATTATCAGTTACAGGATACAGCACTTCACAGAGCTGATAATATCGCACCACTAGGGCAGGCAGGCTTCAGAAGCCACCGTAGCACAGTCAGACTTGTAAAGTCTCCGAAGCCTTCAACCTGCTGCGCTTTTCTTATACATTGATCGAGCTTTTGACAGGTTTGGCAAGCTGCGCTGGTATTTAAAATGCTCCACTGTAACTTTCCACGAGAGACTGTGCAGATGACAGCCAACATTATCGTAAAATGCAGTGTTTCAATTCCGGGTATTCATATACTTGACTCCCAAAGCAGGTGAACCCTATAGTTATATATCGCGGAGAACCCCAGGCGCCGGCCGCGGTGGCCGAGGGAACTGAGACGCTCCAGTCACGGTCTGCACAGCCAATACGGTCGGGGGTCCGAATCCCCCCTCGGGCATGGATATTTGTGCCGTCCTTAGTCTTAGGTAGTTCATAAGTAGTTTGTAAGCTTATGGACTGATGACCCCGTAGTTAAGTCCCATAAGTTCTACAAACATTTGAACATTTGAACCCCAGGCCAAGGAGCTGGAATGAGAGTATAGCTTCATATGCAGACGATACCGCATACTGGTTTCAAGCACCAACCAACCTGCACCATAATAACGAACAAACAAACAATTACACAAACAAACTGGAATCCTGGGTCTGCAAATGCAACATAACACCAAATCACACAAATAGTTAACTAAACCTTTCTCGACACACAAATATTTTTCAGCATAAAACTGAAGAGTCTCACAACCTCAAAATCTCACTCAAGACAAAACATAGCTCCGCAATCTCTGCACTTAGTGTTCATTCTCCTACTAGCATGTACATTCATTAAGCAACTATACTAAAAGGTAAGTGTTTATTTTATCCCATCATATGATGATATCTTTTATTACAATCTTTTTGGTTCCAAACTGCTTCAAATTTCTGTAACCGACTTTTGTACGTTTTATAGCCTTTTCTCTATACCAATGCACTTAGAGTTTCCAAATGATAAGCCAAGATCGCAAACTATCAATTTATTAAGTGACGACCGGTTTCGGTGCACTGTGTCACCATCATCTGGTCCTGGTCATCTTGTTAAAAATTTGGATGTAAAATAACAAGTGCAACAATGCACTTAATCACTATATATAAAAAAATACTTAAGTTAAAAACATGACAGCTTACAAAATACTGACAGCTCTGAAAATTATAGTTTACATTTGAAAAGTGTAAACTATAATTTTCAGAGCTGTCAGTATTTTGTAAGCTTTCATGTTTTTAACTTAAGTATTTTTTTATATATATAGTGATTAAGTGCAATGTTTCACTTCTTATTTTATATCCAATTTTTTAACAAGATGACCAGATTATATATATATATATATATATATATATATATATATATATATATATATATATATGACCAGATGATGGTGACATAGTGCACCGAAACCGGTCGTCACTTAATAAATTGATAGTTTGCGATCTTGGCTTATCATTTGGACACTATAAAACTAATTGATTGCCTCCAGACCAGATGATGTCAGGTAATCTTAGCAATGCACTTGTTTGTCTGTATGCAGACCAGAAGAAGGGCACTCAAGCGCCCGAAACCGATCGTCCAAAATAAATCATCACAAGCAACTGGTTGCTGAATTTTATTAGTTTATTTATTTCTATCATTCGTAATTAAAGAAGCTAACACTTTGAAATTCCAAACTTTATTTGCACAATTATTTCTTCTGCGGCAGGAACGCTCGGGGAACCAGCTAGTAATAGTAATACAAGTGCGCAAAGACCACGGTGTTTACGGAACTTTAAACCCTAACCGCCGGTCGCGGTGGCCGAGGGGACTGAGGCGCGTCAGTCACGGTCTGCACGGCCGCTACGGTCGGGGGTTCTAATCCTCTCTCGGGCATGGATATTTGTGCCGTCTTTAGTATTAGCTAGTTCGTAAGTAGTTTGTAAGTTTAGGGACTGATGACCCCGTAGTTAAGTCCCATAAGCTATACAAACATTTGAACATTTTGAACAGAATAAGCAGCCTGATTACAAGGAAATAGTGGAAGACATGCTACAGTCCTTTAAACAGTAGGATGCAAGGTCTTTCTAAAACTACATTTTCTAATGTCACACTTAGAGAGTTTTCAAGAAAATTTGGCTGACACATCAGAGAAACATGGTGAACGATTTCATCAGGAACTTAAAACTATGGAACATCGTTATCAAGGTCGTTGGGGAACAAATATGATGGTTGACTACTGTTGGTGCATCACACATGAAGGAGAAGTAACACACAATAGGAAGGATATCAAGCGTTCATTCACGGTCAAACGAAAACGGAAGTAATACCTCTACCTGGTAAGTGCCCACCATAATATTTGCTTCTTTCTTCCAATTCTTTTTTAACCACTTTACTGTTCCATTTCGTTTCCATTGTCCCATAATAGCTTTCCAATTTTCAATTTCATTGGGTGCAGAGTTAGACAATGGTGAATATGATGATGATAGTGGTGGTGCAAAAAACTGACGTGCTACAGAGAAACAGGCTGCAGATTTGTGATCAGCAGGGTCAATTTAGTCAGAAATTCATATTTTCATGCAAACGCCAGACAAAAAGTCAAAATTTGTCGACCCGTGTTATTACTTCTGCTAGTAATAGTATTACAAAGACGCGAAGACCACGGTGCCGACGGGGCGTTACACCCTACATCTACATCTACATACATACTCCGCAATTCACCGTAAGGTGCGTGGCGGAGGGTACACTGTACCACTACTAGGCATTTCATTTCCTATTCCACTCCCAAATTGAACGAGGAAAAAGTGAATGCCTATATGCCTCCGTACGAGCCCTAATTTCTCTTATCTTGTCTTTGTGATCTTTACGCGAAATGTAAGTAGGCGGCAGCAAGATCGTACTATACTCAGCTTCAAATTCCAGCCCTCTAAATTTACTTAACAGAAATTCACGAAAAGAACGTCGTCTTTCTTCCAGCGATCCCCAATTGAGTTCCCGGAGCAACCGCCTCTATGTCTTCCTTTAAACTGATCTGCTGCGGGTCCCAAACACTTGAGCAATACTCAACAAGTGGTCGCACAAGCGTTTTATACGCGGTCTTCTTTACAGGTTAAGTACATCTTCCCAAAATTTTCCCAATAAACCGAAGTCGGCTGTCCGCCTTACTCACAACTGTCCTTACATGCTCGTTGCATTTCATATCGCTCTGCAATGTTACGCCTAGATATTTGAACGACGCGAAAGCATCAAGAAGCTCACTACTAATGCTTTATTCGAACATTATGGGATTGTTGTTTCTACTCATGCGCATCGCCTTACATTTTTCTACATTGAGAGCTAGCTGCCAATCTTCGCACCAACTAGAAATTTTGTCTAAGTCATTCTGTATGCTATTACAGTCAGTTACAGACGACACCCTCCCATACACCACAGCATCATCAGCAAACAGCCGCAAATTACAACTTACTTTGTCCATCAGATCATTTATATAGATAGAAAATAATAGCGGTCCCATCACACTCCCCTTGTGCACGCCTGACTATACACTCGTCTCTGATGAACACTCGCCGTCGAGAACAGGAAGTCTTCCAGCCAGTCACAAATCTGTGAACCTATTCCATAAGCTCGTATCTTCGTTAGCAGTCTGCAGCGTGGCACCGCGTCGAACGCCTTTTTGAAGTCGATAAAAACACAATCCGCCTGTTGCCCTTCATCCATGGCTCGCAAGATGTCATGTGAGAATCTTCCTTCTTTCTTTCGCGACCGTGTCGCAGCTTGTGTGTTTGGTGAAGTCACGGACCTGTCCAGACCAGCGCACCGTAAAGGCAGCTTTAAATTTAGCAGTGTCAAAAAATGAGGGGAGTGGTGGCGCGAGCTTGTGACGACGAGTCGGCCACCAGTAGGGGCGGCGACGTAGTCGCGGCGCGCGCGGCAGGGGTCCGGAAAATGGGCCGGCGTTCCCACGCGACCAGGTGGCCGCGGGATCGATTCCGGGAACGGGGCGGGGGGCGTGTCTCGTTGCGCGCCGTGGGAGGCGGCGGCCGGCGGCGCTCCCAGCGTCGCGGCGCGGACGTCGACGGCGCCGCGGGGGGCCGCGCCGCGCCACATCACAGCCGCCGCCGCCGGGGTCTTCAGCCGCCTCTGGACGCCGCTGTGCCGCAGCCGCCGTCCGTCACCTGCGCTATGGCCCCACCGCGCTGCCGATACACTACCTGCCGACGGTCCGTTTTTCTGGGCACGCGTTTCCCCTCGTATGGCGCCCACCTGCCGAGCCGGAGTTAAGCTTACCGAGAAGGGTTGTTTCATTAAACAGGTTAGAAAAGTGCTATCCAGTTTTATGGATACGCAACAGAAGAAGCGTCCAGTACCGTAATCGTGCGATATATCGAAGCCTTTGATGCACTGTAGACATCTTGAACTTGTGTTCCAGACTGCAACTTACACCAGTGCTCCTGACACCCAGTATTCGTCGTGGCATACTGTACAGTATATACTCCTGGCCATTAAAATTGCTACACCAAGAAGATGACGTGCTATAGACGCGATATTTGACCGACAGGAAGAAAATGCTGTGACATGCAAATGATTAGCTTTTCAGAGCATTCACACAAGGTTGGCGCCGGTGGCGACACCTACTACGTGCTGACATGAGAACAGTTTCCAACCGATTTCTCAGACACAAACAGCACATTCCATGTCTCCACCATATCCTTTCTTCCAGGAGTGCTAGTCTTGCATGGTTCGCAGGAGAGCTTCTGTGACGTTCGCGAAGTAGGAGGCGAGGTACTGGCGGAAGTAGAATTGTGAGGCGGCGTCGTGTCGGGATAGCTCAGTCGGTACAGCGCTTGACCGCGAAAGGCAAAGATCCCAGGTCTCGGTTTCGGCACACAATTTTAATCTACCAGGAAGTTTCATATCAACGCACACTCCGCTGCAGAGTGAAAGTTATATTCTGGAATAATATCATCATTCAAACAACTCTGTATAGACACCAAGAAAAAGGTCAGCACTAGGAATAGTATCATTCGTAAACTGACGAACACAAACTCGGGTGCTGACCCATAAGTGCTTCGAACAACAGCCATGGCAACAACATCCTAGGTGAGCTTCCTTTGGACATCAGAGCCAGTTGATGTCACCGTCGAAGAGAGGAGGCTTCAGTTACGGAAGAAGGTAACACCTAATCCTATCTTGGCCCTGAAAGGACAACTTGCAGCTGGAGGTAACAAATCCTTTACAACCTGGAAGGCTCTCAACAGGCTGAATTTCAACCTTACCAAATGGGGCTACCTCGATGGGGAACTTCTGTGCGACTGTGTGAATCTGGAAATGTCCAGACGGACGACCACTTGCAGGCGTGCTCAAACCTCAGCAGATGCTGTACCCCCCTGGATTTACAGCTAGCTAATGAAAAGGCCATATGTGTGGCTGATTATGGGCAAGAAATATCTAAATTTTAAAATTTATTACATGGACTCAAATTAGACTGTAAAGGATGGTGTTCTGGCCACGAAAAATAAATAAATCTTTCGGCCCTATGCCAATACAGTTATAAATAAGTGACCTGTCCGTAACATCATGGCCGTGCGGGAGTTACTGCGTGGTCTTAGCTGACATGTTGCGGATTCGGCTGTCTCTCCTGGCGGATGGATGTTGAATTAAACTCTTACGCTAAGGACAAGTCTAGGGAGTGATGAACATAGCAGTTTTGTTCAACAGGTTTACAACATTTGAACATCATGGTCTAAATTGTCATACAAAATGAGAAGAATAAGAAGTACATATTATATAAGCAAAATAATCAGTATTGAAGTATTATAATAAGACCTAATTAATGGTACATTAAAATAATAATTTGTATTAATAATAACGGAAACAAAAATCTAAAAGATGTTACATCTAAAAGCAATGGTGTTAATTATATGTTGTTAATAACTTTTCTTTAGTTTATTTGTGAGCCTAGGATACCTCGAGTAATATTACATAGCTGGCAAAGAGTTTAAAAGTGAAATAGGTAGGTGAAAATACATATAATAATAGTGTACGGAATTAGTACTGGTGTATGAATATGTGAAACTAACGATAACCCACTGACGACATGATAATGTATAAATTAATTTACTTGTAGCGCTGGATCTTGCAATAGTAATATAATGAGAAAATGCCAAGATCGCAATGTATTGTTATTTTTTATGCAAGACTAGTTTCGACACACTAGGATTTCTGCTACAATTGTCAATAAAATAAATATTAAAAATATAGGGTGCTAATATAATTGCTAGGCTTCCGCGGCCAGAGGCAGTTGACATAAAACTTTTCTGGTTGTTTTGCCGCTTCATGGCACCGTAGAATACCTAGAAAACGTTTATGTCAAAATAAGTATTGCGAGATTAGCATTTTCTCATTATATTACAATGTATTCGATTAAGAAGTTGTTATTGAAGCAAAAGCTGACAGACCATACGTCAGTAAATAACGAATGTCAAGAATAAAATGACTTGTAACTAAACATAAAAAGAAAAGACTAGAAAGAACATGTGGGAGAGTCATTTCATACAGATGAGTCAGCATAATGACCAGACACTTTAAAGCCACAGTTCGTTAACTCATCCAAAATGCATGACAGTATGCAGCTACATCGACTGAAGTTGACGGCTGCCATTGATTTCTGTACAGCATACAACAATCCAAAAGAAGTGGTACAAACAAGTGAAGGAGAATGTTTGCCCATGCAAGATGACTCAAACAAATTGCCTAATACCGCCTGGATTCACGAAATCCAATACGGAATAACTTCTCTGTAACGGAAGAGGACACATTCAACCTAAAAGACAGTTGGAAAAAGGAGCGAGAGAATTCAATCAATAATCATTAAACCTCAAAAGCACTAAAAGTGTTCAACTTCACAATAAAATTTGATTTTAAGTGGTGGTTCACAGCCGCAAATTATTTAGTTATCATACTTGCAACAACAGCGATACAATATTTTATTAAGTTACAAAATTATGAAATACCTGTAAAATTCAAATTACTGGTGATAGAAGCTGAACAGAATACGGAAAGAACCAATAGTCCTGTGCACCGGCTGTGATATTTACAATTATTCTTGGTGTTACATCATGGATGAACCACATTCTAAGGCTGCAGCATAAGAGACGTCAGATTGTTGCCTTTTTGCGTCCTGTATTACACTTTAGTAACTCCACAAAAACTGTAAAGTAATTCTAAAAACATTTCTAGAAGAAAGGCAATAGTGTTTACGGTGGTCATACTGATCAGAAAATAATGCACTTCTGACATTTACAATTTGTATACCTACTTCAATCTTGACAAAGCATTAGGTGAATGGTTCTCTGCATATTACTTTTTTTATGACTTATATGAGATGTGGAAGTGTGGCTGAGTCAACAAAATATTCTTTTTAGTGAAAGATGTAATTAACGTTAGATAATTCTACATTAATTTCATAAAATAAACAGGCGTGTTTCTGAAATTCAGAAAAGTGAAATGATTCACTGTAACATAAATACTGATAACTCTGTTACGTTTGTCCATTCATGTAACAAGAACAGTAGAATATAATAAATATTTGGAAATGAACCGTCACCTCATGGAGTGGCTTGTTCTAAGGCATCATGCTACGGACTGGGCGACCGTTTCTGCCGGAAGTTCGAGTCTTCTCTCGGGGTTGGATGTGTGTGCTGTACATAGTGTAAAGACTGATGACTAGTTCAAGAGGCTTACAAACATTTGAAAATTTTCAATAAACTGTTCTTCATTATATAACAGAGAACTTATTAAGGAAAACTGCAGATGTATGAAGTTTTTACAATCTGTTTAAATCACTCAGAACAGTTTCACAAATCCTGAGATTCACTTATCGCTCTTTATAAATATAAATACATTTCATATGTATATATCTACGTTTCTAACTTTGCTTGCTCAGTGTGTTGATGATGCCTACAAGTAATTATGAAACTTCGATTATATTGCGAATATCAACTATTACATTCGTATCGTTTAAGAATTATTGTTTCCTGTATTCCTCATCCTTGCCTGTGCTAATTCCAAATAGTAATTATATTACGCAAAACATTTTGAGATTTCCCTTTTATTACAAAAATTGTACAGTACGTTAAGTAAGAAACAGAAACTGTGTTTTTCAACGTGCTCAATTATAAATGCTTTTTTCGAACGTTCGTTATCACTAGTTCATCATTAGGCGATAGTAAAAAGGCAACATATATACATATACACATCTTTCTATAGGAACGATGACAGTCAAGAAAGGAAAGATATCACTATAATAATGATAAATACATACAGTATATGTTTGATTTTAGACGTATACATGTTATGTACACCAATTTTATAACAAAGACAAGAAAGAAACGTAGCTAAAGAGAAAAAAGCAGCGTATTGTCAGCAATAGGACTTGCATTTATTGCATACAGCACGGTTAACAATTCAGTTTTTAACAAAATGACTGCTCATTGCAGAACCAAACGTTCTGCAGATATGTACAATGTGAGAAAATTGCCTGCGCTTTCTAAGATATTTGTAATGTATTCTACAGAAACTGTTTAAGCAAACACCGCGAACGACAGCAGAACGTCAATCGATCACGTTTATAACGTTTGGCTCACAAATCAGAATGTGGCGAATCAGATTTAAGTTACAATCGAAATTCCGTTCTTGGGTTCTTTCACGCTTCATTTGATTACCGTGTAGGGCGCATTTGCCGAATTGTTTGGTCCACAAGCAACTTGTCGGTTTAAAGTTTCACCGTAACACGACCCTTTTCAAAATTAACAAAGGAAGAAAAAGCGAGTCTAGAGCTTTCCAATTCTTTAAAAACACATTGCTAATCTATTACGTCTTGGAGCTTTGACGACCTGTGACGGACTTTGTAAATTTCGAGAGGCGATGTCGTTAATCGTGTTTTCAAAGTGGAACCGAGCACGGGCAAGAAACGTGTTGTGAGAGGGGTGGGGGGGGGGGGGAAGCTTCTAAGGTGGGAAGACAACATCGATCACGCGGGGAGACACGTGGTGATAAACAATTTCACGTTCCCCTCGGATGCTATTACGTGCCGAATTAGTTGGTAGGTCGGCACACAGATGGCAGGCGTTCGCTCAATACCCGAGGGCTCAGGCACTCATCGAGTGTGCTGGCAATTCTCCATGGTCTCACAACCTCCATAGCAACACGACACGGTTCTCAACAGGCAATTTGGAACACGAAGGGAGCTTTACTGCCGACAACTAACACTTTTTTGTCATGCAGTGTGACAACGATAATGGGCTGTTAGGCACGAACATCTTCGGTATTGCGCTTCGTACTTTACAGTAGCAACATACGAAATGTACATTAACCACAACCTACTGTTAGGACTTCAGAAAGTAGTTGAAATGCAAATCAAAAGTGGTGATTAGGCGCAACTAAAATGCGTTACTATTATTGAAATGTCACAATTATTGCCTTGCTGAAACACAGTTGCACTATCAATTATGTGCCAAATAGGTTACTGAGACATAAGAAGTATGTTCTAAACATGGCGCGCGCGCGCGCGCACACACACACACACACACACACACACACACATACTAGCTTAAACCCGCGGCTCCGCTCGCGTTTTGGTTGATATGATCGATAAGCTATCTTTCAGTAGTGTGCTATTTATTTATTCTTATATTTCCTTATTCGTATGCTTATCCTTACAGACAAAGAGCTGAAGACATTGTAGCACCAAAGGTATGGTCTGGGGCATCACGTTTCGCTGTATGTAACCTCCTTGCTATAGAGTCGCAAACGTCATCGCTGGCCATCAGTCCGAATATTTTAATAATTTGACGACTTTCAAACACCATATCCTCCACAGCTATGGTGTACAACGGGAGACTTCGGACAACGATTACACACAGACCATTCGTTTGCGTTCTGTAGTTCGCTAAAGAGCGAAATATTAACACAAGCACACACACACATACACACACGTTGAATTTTATCTACACCGATAACTTTCCATCTCAATATACTCCACCCTTTTATCATTATCAACCCTCAAGCAACAGTGCAACGAATAAAACCATTTTCAAAGCGTAAATATAATTTTCAAAGAAACATTATTTTTCCGCATTTCGCGTTATATTCTTCAAATTACTAAATATTTATCAGATCCCTATAACACCGTGCCTAAAACCTTTCTCAGGTATAAATTAGTAACTGTACAAAAGTATATGCGTCTTGTCGTTCGGACGTGATAAGCGTACACTGAACAGTCATTCACAGTAATATACATAGATAAATAGCTATCCAATCGCCATGAAACCGTGCCTAAAGCCTTCCCCGGGTAGACATTAGTAACTGTACAAATTTTTAGCTCTTTATGTCTTGTGGTTCAGACGTGATAAACGTACACCGCACAGACATGTTGCAACTTAAATAGTGGCAAATATTTATTCACAACCTATACAAAAGCGTAACATGTTTGCATCTCTTATTGTCCTTCTAAAAAATAGTAACCAACGTTGTGTACAAACCGTTGCCAACGATGAGGAAGGCTTAGTATACCGTTAGCAGAGTCTGTTCTGTTCATGGTGCGAATGGAGCGGTCTCAATTATCTGCAAATTGCAGATCTGAAGATGACAATCAAGATTGTCAAAACAGGACATATTCTTAACAACATGAGTATACTTTTCCTGTTCCTACGTAAGAAGTGCCCTTATAACCTGACTTCTTCGTTCAGATGCGAAACTACACCAGAAACCTCTTCAGTTATTAACGAAAACGACTACTCGAGACAGGCGAGACGTAGTACGGGAATAACACGCCAGAGGCGCTGCAATAGACTCACTAGCCTCTAGGCGTCAACTGGCACAAGAAAGTTCATTGTTCAAAAGGGGATTAACATCTCCTTAATGGACTGGCCTACACACACTCCTGACTCGAATCCTATAGAACACTTTTTTGGTCCACTTTAGGCTACGGTAGTGACACTAAAAGTGGACCTTTGTGATCGCCTTTTGACAGCTCGAAATTCAAATGAAAATTACGCCTTAACCGTTCATCTGACACGGAAGCTCAATATACGAGTTTGTAGAGGATACATTTCTCTACAACTTTGCTCCAGTGTTTTTTTTATATCTCGCGTAGTTTCACAGATATTTGCAAAAATAACGGCGATTTTACGATGTCTGACACGGCTATCTTAAAATTAAATGAAAGATTCCATTTGCCGACAGAACACTACAACAGGTTTTCATTTTTTTTAAAAACATTGAAATCTGGAAGGAATTGGATAGAGAACAAAGACAAACACAATATCTCAAACTTGAACAAGATTTAACACAAAGAAATAGATCGGATATTGATGGAGAAGAGCTATTCAATGAGTTGAAATTGCTACCTTTATTTTCTGTAAGGAACATGTCCACCTGATGTGTTAAATTTTATTTATTACAATAATTTAATGTCTATTTTCCTCAAATGTTTGAACATATTTGCGCATATACTTGACACTTCCTGAGACAGTAGAAGAAGGCAAAAGGTCATTTACCAAATATATATATATATATATATATATATATATATATATATATATATATATATATATATATATATGAATTGCTGTTCGTTAACCATGTGAAAATAGGGTAAAATGTTCCATTCCGAAATACACACAGAAAACTTCGTCCAAGAATTTAAAAGAAAGTTGTAGCACAAGAAAGAAGATTAAATGTGTTTCATTTGATATAACATAGTTCTGTTACGGTTTGTGAGGAGGAGGGGGTCGCTAGAAAGTTCTCTCTCTCTCTCTCTCTCTCTCTTTTTGTTTGTTTGTTTGTTTTGTTTTGGAAGGCGTCTAAGTACGCAAGGGTAATTCGCCGCGGCGGACTGCATTTCCTTACGATACTTCCAATGAATCTAAGTCTGGCATTTGCTTTACCGACGATTAATTTTGTATGGACGTTCCGGTTTAATTCACTCCTAATGCCTAATCCGAAATAATTTATGGAATTAACTGCTTCCAGTTGCTGACCTGCTATAGTGTAGCTAAATGATAAAAGATCTATCTTTTTATGTATTCGTAGCACTTGTCTACATTGAGATTCAAATGAAATTCCCTGCACCATGCGTCAATTCGTTGCAGATCCTTCTGCACTTCAATACAATTTTTCATTGTTACAACCTCTCGATATACTACTTCATCATCCGCAAAAAGCCTGATGTTATCCACAAGGTCATTTATATATATATTGTGAATAGCATCGCTCCCACGACACTTCCCTGAGGCACACGTGACATCACTCTTACCTTCTCTCCATTGAGAATGGCATGCTTGTTTCTGTTATCTAGGAACTCTTCAATCCAATCACACAATTGGTCTGATAGTCCATAAGCTCTTACTTTGTTCATTAAACGACAGTGAGGAACTGCATCAAACGCCTTGTGGATATCAAGAAACAGAGCATCTATCTGGGAATCTGTGCCTATGGCCCTCTGAGTCTCGAGCTGGGTTTCACATGATCGCCTATCGCGAAACCCATGGTGATTCCTACAGAGAGAAAAGTCATTATAATCGAATATAATACGTGTTCCAAAATTCTGCAACTGACTGACGTTAGAGATATAGGTCTATAGTTCTACACATCTGTTCGACGTCTCTTCTTATAAAGGTGGATGACGTGCGCCTTTTTCCAATCCTTTGGAAGGCTCTTCTAGAGACCTACGGTACACCGCTGCAAGAAGGGGTGCAAGTTGCTTCGGGTACTCTGTGTAAAATCGAACTGGCATCCCATCAGGTCGAGCGGCCTTTCCTCTTTTGAGCGATTGAAATTGTTTTTCAATCCCTCTGTCATTTATTTCTTCCCGCCAAGCTGCTGCTTGGGCCACTGTTCGGGCAGTCTGCCGGCTAGGTCGTCAAAATATTTTTCTCCAATGTTTCAGGCTTTTTAATACTTATCTTACTTTATTTCCCTAGCTCATTCCCTGTGGTAGCCGTGCACCCCCAAATATTTTGCGGGGGTGCAGGAGCTCTTCACACGGTGCGCGGAGCTCGGACAAAGACGTATCGCAGGTTGCCTAGACCGCCGGCGGACAACCTTTCCAGGGTGGTCCGCAGCCAGAACGCAAGTAAGACGAGCTGCGAGCTGATGCGTGTGTACACTAATTGCCCTCCAGGAGGAGCCGATGGCGCGAGGACCACCACGTGCGCCGGAGGTGGGGTGGGGCAGGGTGGGGTAGGTAGGGGGCGCTTTTTTACTGCCGGCTATGTGGGTTAGCGTTACGCCCCCGGGCCGCCGCCAATCGGGTGGGGCGTCGGCGGCAATCTGGCGCCGCATTGGACACGGGTGTCTGCCGCGGCGTAATATAGCGCGGCCGGTGGTTTTTTGGGCCCGCCCCGCCCTCGGCTTCACACGCGGCGGCCAGGCCAGGCGTTAATTATGGCGGCCAGGGCCGGCCAAATAGTCGGCTCTGGAGCCGCAGCACGCCCACTCTCGCCACCGCGGCCCACAAAGGGATATAAACAAGGCCGGACCACCCGCCGAGCCGAGGACCTCACACCGACCACCGACCACCGACACCTCGAGCCAGAGGCGCATTCCGGCGACCACCGGCATCTGCCTACTGCTAAACGACCCACAGGACCTGCACTCAAAGATCCGTATCGAGAGCCATCCCAGGCGTCTCAAACCTCTCCACATTCCGTACACCGTGTCATCAAAAGTATCGTGACACTTGGCTGAAAATTATTGCACAAAAAATTGGACGAAAAAATCGGATGAAACAGTGGCGTAACTATGGGGGGGGGGGGGGTGGGGATGAGGGGGATGGAACCCCCCCAGAATAAAAAAAAAATTGTATAACAGCAATCTGGTAAAGGTAAACATTTAAAACTCCGGGTGTTTTACCATAAGCTTTCATTGGATGGGAGTGAATTAATCTTCAACGGGATGGTAGTCTGTCTGGAAACTGACTGAAATACGACCCACAGGACCTGCACTGAAAGATCCGTATCGAGATTCATCCCAGGCGTCTCAAACCTCTCCACATTCAGTACACCGTGTGATCAAAAGTATCGTGACACTTGCCTGAAAATGGCTTAGGCCGGTGTTACACTATCAAATTATTGAAAAAAAAAATTGGACGAAAAAATCGGATGAAACAGTGGCGTAACTATGGGGGGGGGGGATGAGGGGGATGGAACCCCCCCAGAATTCAAGGGAAAAAAAAGAATTGTGTAACAGCAATATGGTAAAACATTGGAAACTCGGGGTGTTTTACCATAAGCTTTCATTGGATGGGAGTGAATTAATCTTCAACGGGAGTGGTAGATGGTAGTCTGTCTGGAAACTGACTGAAATTTTTCTCATCAAACAGATCTATTCTCCTTCCCCCCCCCCCCAAAGCCAAGTCGTAGTTACGCCACTGGGATGAAATATTGGTCATATTTTTTGACAAAGAAATTGGATGAAACGCAAAAGGGGGGTATTACACTATCATCCAATATTTTGTCAAATTTGCTTCAAAATGGCGGCGAGAAACAGTGTAAAAGTGCGAGATAACTGGGTCAAATTAAATAAAACATGTTTCACGTCTAAAATACAGTTGTTGTTGTTATGGTCTTCAGTCCGGAGACTGGTTTGATGCAGCTCTCCATCCTACTCTATCCTGAGCAAACCTTTTCATCTCCTCATAAGAACGACAACCCACATCCATTTGAATCTGCTTACTATATGCGTCTCTTGGTCTCCGTCTGCTTTTTTTTACCCCACACACTTCCCTCCAATGGTAAATTCACAATTCGTTTGTAAAGAAGCGAAACTTGTTAAAATTCAATATTAATTCAAATGTTAGGAAGTCCTTTCTGAAAGCATTTGTCTGGAGTATAGCATTGTATGGGAGTGAAACGTGGACGATTAGGAGTTCAAATAAAAAGATGAAATGTGGTGCAACAGTCGAATGATGAAAATTAGATGGGTAGATCACGTGACTAATTAGGAGGTGCTTAACCGAATCGGGGAGAAAAGGAGTTTCTGGCATATCCTGACTAAGAGAAGGGATAGATTGGTTGGACACATTCTGAGACATCAAGGAATTGTCAACTTGGCATTAGAAGGAAGCGTCTGCGGTAAAACTCGTAGAGGGAGACCGAGGGACGAATATAGTAAGCAGATTCAAAAGGATGTAGGTTGCCGAACGTATTCTCAGATGAAGAGACTTGCACAGGTCAGGGTAGCGTAGAGAGCTGTATAAAACCGGTCTGCGGACTGAAGACCACATCATCAATACTTATCCCACTTTATTTTCCTAGCTCATTTCGTGTGGTAGCTGTGCTGTTGTTGTTGTGGTCTTCAGTCCGGAGACTGGTTTGATGCAGCTCTCCACAATACCCTATCCTGAGAAAGCCTGTTCATCTCCTCATAAGAACGACAACCCATATCCATTTGAATCTGCTTACTATATGCGTCTCTTGGTCTCCGTCTGCTATTTTTACCCCACACACTTCCCTCCAATGGTAAATTTACGATTCCTCGATGTCTAACAATGTTTCCTACCAATCTATCCCTTCTTTTAGTCAAGGTATGCCAGAAATTTCTTTTCTCCCCAATTCTGTTCAGTACCTCCTCATTAGTTACGCGATCCACCCACGTAATCTTCAGCATTCTTCTGTAGCACCATATTTCAAAAGCCTCAATCCTCTTCCTGTCCTCACTGTTTATCGTCCATGTCTCACTCCCATACAAGGCAACACTCCATACAAATGCCTTCAGAAAGGACTTCCTTAGGCTTAAATCAATATTCGATGTTAACTGATTTCTCTTTTTCAAAAACACTTTTTTACCTATTGCCATTTTGCATTTTATATCTTCTGTACTGCGACCATCATTTGTTATTTTACTGCCCAAGTAACAAAACTCATCTACTTCCTTTATTGCTTCGTTACCCAATCTAATTCCTTCAGCATCACCTGATTTTTTTACATTGCACTCCATTACCCTAGTTTTGCTCTTGTTAATGTTCATCTTATAAGCACCTTTGAGCACACTGTCCATTCCGTTCAGTTGCTCTTCCAGGTCCTTTGCTGTATCTGACGGAATTACTATGTCGTCGGCAAATCTGAACTTTAATTCCTTCTCCAAATTTCTCCTTGCTTTCCTTTATAGCTTGCTCAATGTACAAATTGAATAACATTGGAGAAAGGCTACAACCCTATCTTACTCCCTTTCCAACCACTGCATCCCTTTCATGCCCTTCAACTCTGACAACCGCTGTCTGGTTTTTGTACAAGTTGTAAATAACCTTACGCTCCCTATATTTTACTCCTGATTGCATCAGAACTTGAAAGAGTTTATTCCAATCAACATTGTAAAATGGACAAAAAATTGGATGAAAAAATTGGATGAAATATTGGTCACATTTTTTGACAAAGAAATTGGATGAAACTCAAAACGGAATATTACACTATCATCCAATATTTTGTCAAATTTGCTTCAAAATGGCGGTGTAATGCTCAGCTGTTGTTTATACTACTGTTGCGTTGTGTCTGCATTTAGAAGAGGAGGAGGGAAAAATGAAAAGGAAACGCAGTTGGATGAAACCGTGGGTGTCAGAGCGAGATTAAATAAAATTTGTTACGCGACCGGGAGGATTTTCTTTTTTTATGCCGTCGGCAGAACAGCCAGGCCATTCACTACAAGTTATTTTGTCGCTCTTCATCCTTCACAGTTTGCAATAGAGTAACAAAAAGGCTTACTCAAACAGTGTATACGAATAAGATTTTTAAGTTGATAAAGAAGTTTCGTTAAATAACGCTTTAAATGGAAAATGTGGGCACTGACAAATAGGATAATCTAAATTGTTTATGACGTTATTAACAATGTAAGGGCGAAACATTGCTGATAAAAGTAAATGGGCTCTATTTATTTTCTTACAAAAATTGGCTGACGTATTTATATGTACATAGATTCACTTGCAAACAGATGTCGATATTTTGAAAGTTGTTTCATTTCACAGCACTTAGCACACCAAGTTACCAAAATCATACATTCTAAAATCTGCTTCGGCCGTAAATAAGATTTAGGGGTATTACTTCTTCAATTCCAATAGTATATAATGACTTTTTTACATCACGGACTGTAACTCAACTTCACTTTCGCCGCAGGGTATTGGACTAAGCGAATTGATGTGACGGACCGTGTGACTTGGCCTTGTCACCTGTTATACAACGCCCCATATGTTTTTTTTTAAATTTTGTTGTTGCTAGGAAACACTACACAAATATTCCACTACTAGCCATGTTTACGAATACGAATGTTATGTCCAAGTAATGCCAGATATTTAACCTCCAAATAAAACAGCTGTAGTGACAAGAAAGGTGTATACTACTAACGCTCCAAGCGGTCACATTTCTCACTACAGGAAACAGAAAAAGAGCGATTTCTTTGATCAAATCAAGGCCGAGGCCTTAGATTTGATGAAATATTGGACGACGTTCCCATTACACTACGTCCAATTTTTCTTTGTCCAATTCTTTGACAAATAATTTGATAGTGTAATACCGCCCTTAGGAGACGTTCATTAATTACGTCAAGTTTTTTGGAGGGGGAAGGGATCGACCCGAATTTCGCCAAATCTCACGTGAGGCACGTCTAAAATACAGTAGAATCTCGACTATCCGATCTTCGGTTTTCCGACCCTTTCACCGAGCCGGGACTGTACACAGTAGCCGTGCGCCAGCCTACAGGTCAGTGACTGTACGTGTTGCTTGTTTTGGTGCGTGTCATTATTATCCACTTCGTCGTCGCCGTCTGCTACTCCCCACTCAAATGTTCAAATGTTTGTTAAGCTTATGGGACTTAACTACGGGGTTATCAGTCCCTAAACTTACAAACTACTTATGAACTACTTACGAACTAGGACGGCACAAATATCCATGCCCGAGGGGGGATTCGAACCCCCGACCGTAGTGGCCGTGCAGATCGTGACTGGAGCGCCTCAATCCCCTCGGCCACCGCGGCCGGCTACTCCCCACTCTTCAATGCTAACGTGGATCTGTAGTAGGAGTGGCCGTGTTGAGCTTTGTTTGTACCCGAGGTACAGCTTTCTGCAGATCTTGTAACGAAAATATAAAATCGGTGGGGGGGGGCGGCGTTTTCTTCCGAATTGTCTCTTTGGACGCGACGGGTGGGGGTGCACCGAAACATCGACGGGCTAAGCCGTGGCGGAGGGGGGGGGAGGGGGGCGGCTGGTGGCATAGCCACTGTCAAGATCCGCTACTGAAAGAAGTGAACCCCCAGTCATCAGAAGAATCTGCCGCCACTGGTATCGAGATTCATCCAAGGCGTCTCAAATCTCGTCAGATTCCATACACTATGTCAGTGTTTCTCAACATATTCGAATATGCAACCCCCGTCCCCCTTCCTCAAAAAAAAAAAAAAAAAAAAAAAAAAAAAAAAAAAAAAAAAAAAAGACTACAATTCTGTACTAGTCTGTACACGTCGGCGGAGCGGCACTCCAAGCCCGCCCACCGCCCGTGAGCGCAGTTGTAAACATGGGCTTATCTTGTATCATCAGAGACCACCGCTTCTATTAAGGGCTACAAGGAAACAAAAAAAAAAAAATCCAGAAAAATAGAGACACCCCAAAACAACTGACGGTGTCACACCACGGAGAGCGCATTATAATTTGAAGTTGCCCTCCTAAAGGGCGAAACGCGTCATTAATTAATAAAACAATTTGCAATCAAGACGGTTTTTTACTGAAGGAATATCTATTCTCACTGATTGCTGTATACCATGGACTGGAAATCATTTTAGTATCCGATGAACCCTGTGCCAGACCCTTAAATGTGATTTTCAGAGTATCCCATGTAGATGTAGATGGAGAACTCCGACAGGCCGTTCGCCGCCACCGACCTGGACTCCTGTCAGAAGGTGTAATTCTTCTGGATTACACTGCCCGCCCTCCACAGCTAGACAAACGCAGGAGCTGTTAAGTACATTTTATTGGAAACGCTTGGAATGTCCACCGCACAGCCCTGACTTAGCCCCCAGTGATTTTTCATCTGTTTCAGCCGTGGTCGTCATTTTGATACAGATGATGCCGTAGTCTATGAGGTTACACGTTCACTGCAACAGCAACCAAATGACTTGTTTGCTGCTGCCTTTCAAGGACTTGTAAAGGTAAGGGATAAGTGCCTCAATGAAAAGGGCGAATATGTAAAAAAGTGAAATAAATGTCAGAAAGTTACTTTGATTATTTTTTCCTCAGTTCAGTTCTGCGACTTATTTCTTGACTCGCCCTCGTACGTGAAGAATGGAGCTGTCAACAGGAAAATCAAGAATTTATAAGATACTATTCTAAAAAATCGCACTGGCGTGTTTTACGGCCCACTTTAGACATATAGTTTTATAAATTTTTGCAAACATTTTGGACCAAAATAATAATCTGAATAATAAAAAATTATGGTGATAAGATTACGACTCTACTATTGTGGAAATATCTATGCACCCAACACGTAATATTTTTTCTGACCGTATTTTAACAAACAGCCCAAATTATATGATGTTTGAGCTTAGCTTTGACAAACATAATCTTTTTTGAACTTTTACATCTTTGAACTATCATTTTAATATCTCTCCCACATGTTCATTATATGTTTCCGTTAAAATATTATTACCTGTCTTGCCTTGGTAGTTCTATGTTTATCTTCTTTGCCTGTACTGGTTACGAATAAATACAGGCTGGAACGAACGTAGCATACATTTGGCGTTCAGACGAGTGACTATAGCCTGGATGGAACACAACGTATTTTTGGCGTAGATGCATTGATTCTGATTAATGACTATCAATATATTCCACAAATAGTGAATCAATGCTTAGAAAAAAATAAGGTAATTTGTTGCAATGTATACACTTCCCTTCTGTTTGATTGAGGAACTACACTTTCCACATAAATCTGGGACTTCCTTTATATACGAAACTACCTGTATAAGCACTTTGTGCAGAATGTTCATTATTAAAGTATCCTCCCAGTTTACGTGCATATGCTTCAGAAGACCATTGTTCAATTCATTGTTACGTATTTCACGGCATGTTCACGAAAGAGAACAAACATGAATTTTAGAGGGGGCATTCTTACATATGCGCAATTCTAAACATTGAAGAGTGTCTTCCTTTTATGAAAAAAAAAAAAAAAAAAAAAAAAAAAAAATGAATGGCGCGTTTGGAAACCACTGACCTTCAGCATCACAGTCCAACGCATTGCCGATTACGCTACGGCTACTAATGATATGTTGTGTTCTTCAATCTCTTACCATTGATGGCAGTTGTTAACTGATGCAAATATGCCACTTTTAGTCACTAGATTACCATTTAATGAAAGAAAAAGAGACGTGTTTTTGTTAATTCTTCATCGCGCAATTGCTTTGAAATGATATCGTGGAAGTTACAATACGAAAATCATCAAATACGCCACGAAAGATGGCGTATGCCATAGAGTTCTTGGCGAGGAATGGCACGTGACATCTCCGAACGGGTGGTTTTCGTTAATTCAATGGAGATGTCAAATCTCGGTTATTTTTGCAAATATCTGCCAAACGATACGAGATATGAAAAAAATATAAGGGAGCTAATTTATAGAGAATTTTCTCCTCCACAAATTCGGTTATTCAATTTTCGCATCAGACGAACGGTTTATTTGCAATTAAAATTATATTACAAACGATTAAAAAAATTACTAACGTATTTCTTGCCCGAAATATTTGAAAAGCTAGGTTCTGGTCTGTGGTAGCCAACAATATCTCTGTAAAATTTGGCGCTGATGGGTTGAACGGTTCGTCTTAAAAAGCGGGAACACGTTACGGACAGACAGACGGACATCCCAAAATCGCCGTTATCTTTGGAAATATCTCTGAAACGATATGAGATATAAAAAAACATGAAAGAGCAAAGATGTAGAGAATTTTCTCCTCTACACATTCGGTTATTCAATTTTCTTGTCACATGAATGGTTAAGTCGTTACTTTCATTTAAATTTAAAAAAACGATCGCAAAGGTCCACTTTTAGTGTTACTACCGTAACCTAAAGTGGGCCAAAGAGGCTAAAATTTTATGGTTACCAACCTCAGATTAAATAATAATCATTGACTTTCATAACTGCAAAACAAAACCCAATTGATTAAAAAATTGAAAGCCCTTATAAAATAATAATGACAATAATAATAATAACTCGATCGAACTGCTCAAGTTGTGACTAAAGACTAAAATATGAATTCCAAGACGAATCTACATCTACACTAAAGGCCGAAGCTATCATCTCGGACGACGTGAGAACGTAGTTCAGGAAGAATGAAGAAAACAGTCCACTTAAGAAAACAACAACAAAGCTCAAGATATGGTTGATTTAACGTATCCGGAAGAAGGTGAAACTACACGACTGGTCTAGTATTACAGGAGTGCTGTGGCAAGTCTCTGCAGCAAGTGGCCAAACCACGCCCCTACGTCGACGAGAGCTGGCGCGCCTATCCGTAATTACGCGATTATCGTAACGTTGTCGCAGTGGCAGAGCGTGACATAGTCTACTGAATCTTGATATTTAAGTTGTAAAAAACAGTCAAGATCGCACGAGGTGAATTTTTCTTCTTTTTGTTTTCGAATGGGTCTACTATGGACCACGTTAAGTATAATCTACAGTTTTTCCTCTTTCGCTCGGCCCAGTACTTCTTCATCCTTTCGGAGTGGGCTTCTTTACGTTCTTGTGACCAATTGTTCCCCGTCCGCTTTCTGATCCTTCGATCTTGGAATTCCTTAATTTTGTTGATGATTTTTCTGATTTCCTGTCTGTTGTATACTGCCTCCTGTGATATATTCTTCTCATCCATATCCTCCTAGACTCCCTTAAGCCAGCTAGTTTGAATTTTCCTGTTATCCATGTATTCCAGAATTCTCTTGATTGTTCTCTCTGGTAGTATTCTTTTAATGTGCCCTTCGAAGCAAAGTCTTCACTTCTTGAAGGATGTTGTGATGTTTTCAGTCCTTTTGTATAATTCCTCATTTGATCGCAATCTAAGTTCTTGACCCACTTTTCTGGGACCTAGTACTTTCCTCAAGATTTTTATTTCTTTCTTTTCAATATTCTTCTTCTTTAGTGGAATGCATTCGATCACATACAAACGCTCTGGTTTGATAACAGTGTTGTACTGTCTGAATTTTTCGGTGAATGAAACTGATTTTGGAGACATAACTGGTATGCTGCTTACGTCTTTCTTGTGCTTTCCTGTAATGCTATTCCTGATAATCCTGTTGGGGTATCCACTCCCCTAGATATTTAAACTTTTTTACTCTTAATCGTTCCATACGTGGTAACGGTATTTTTGTGTCAGATCTTTTTTGTGCATAATAATTTTTTCCACTGGTTTCGACCTATTGCTTGTCATCCTCACAAACAATTATACAGCCTGCGAGGATAGATTCAACTAAATCACATGAAGGTCTAAACAGATTTTGATTGTACTAGTCTTTTCTTCTTTCAAACTATTACCAATAGTTGAATCTCATCTGTAGATTATGTTTATTATGCGTCAGTTTACTACAAAGCAGTCCCTTATTTTTACATTTTATATGTTCTAGTCGTCAGACTGCGTTATTTGTATACAGTAATTTATATGACACTGACACCTTATATTTTGTAAAGCCTACAGACATGACACGAAATTCACAGACTATTTAACTAATGGCTCTATGGGCACTAGTCGGCAGTTACCAACGTGCAGCCAGAGTGAAGCCACTGCAGCCCTGCAGACGTCAGCGTATGGCCACATGGCTTGTAACACTACATCACAGTCATCGCATTGGAATATCCATTTCAGTATATTTAAATTTTTATTAATTTTTGTAAGAGGCAGAATTTAGGCATTTTTTCAAAATTTAAAATAAGTCTGTTATAGCTTTGTAAAGTCAGAATAGTAAAAGTCATAGAGTAACCGGGTCAAAGCACTGCAATCACAGTTATCATTTGTCGTAAATATAGTATAAATAATAACCGCAGTATCATTGCTCTCTCAGGCATTGTTTTACGCAGTGTAAAGATCTCTCTGTAAGCGGCTCACGTAATTGTCTTGCAAAATAGTCTGGAATCATGTACGAAAATATTTCGGAATTTTTTAAATTAGCGTTTAAATTATTCCTACAGAAATTAAAGATGATGATGAATGATCGAAAGGTTACGCGAGTGTGTAGTTACATTATCTATGGACTTTAATTCCGGATTAGGCTACGGAACGTAGAAAAATTCAAGGGGACTTTAAAAGAAAAAAAACTGACAATTAATTTTATTGAGAAAGGATAGAATCTATTAACGAACTTTAATTTGGGTTTGGGAGAATATTCTGAACTTTGATTGTACCAGAGATATAATGAACTATCAATGTGAAGAAATATATTTTAAGAATTGTGTCTCAAATAACGTATGACTTTTTTCAGTGTATGTTGTAACTGTGTGCTTTTAAAGTGAAAAATATAACATGAATTGTGTTTTAAAGAAGTTGATCGAAAACCTTCTTACGTAGATAGTATCCTTTCATCAAATCGATGATATTTGAAAATTACTTTTAAATAACATCCTTGACTGTGTTTGAGATTGGAATATGGAGGATTAATTTATTAAAAACATTATTCAGTAAAAAATCAAGGTTAAGGCCAATTAGCAAAGACTATTTTTCACGAAAGAATTGGTAATTAACTTCTTATGCGACGTACTTTTATAAAATGAACTACCGTAACAAATAAGATAAAAGTTAAAAAAGACTTTGAAATTTAACTAAAAGCCCTGAGAGACAGCATTCTTATTCTCAAACATTGTAAAGGTTATCTAAAGACTGTGTTAGGTTAAAAAGATATGGTTTAGTTTGTACTTACGTTAAAAAAAAACCAGTAATTGAATATACTAAGAATTGACAGGCTCACCAATCTAAATTCCTGATGTACGACGCAACTAAAATTTTGAGAGCCTAGTAAACCAATACATCGACGACGACGGAGGCCTTGCACATCATATAACAGTCACCTACGACGAAAATCATAATAATAAAAAGAAAAACATAAAAAAATTAAAAGAGAAGTACCCAAAGTACGTCACAGGATAAATGTTGCAACGTTATTCTTTACATTTCGTGTGGTATCGGAATTGTTTAGATTCATCTGTCCTAGAAGGCTGTATAATTGTTTCAGAGGATGACCTGCAATAGGTCAAAACCGCTAAAATGAAATTCACCTTGTGCGATCTTGACTGTTTCTCCAAGAAAAATGGCTGTTGCTCTTGGGATAATGTTGTCCAAATTAATGAGTCTTGATATCCTGTCTCTTGATGCCGATGGGACGCACAGTGGTATGGATCACGCAAAAGTTGGTCAAAAATAGAAAAAAAATCTCTAGTTTTGAACGCAAACTGGTTGCTGAGGGGAAAAAGGTAGTCGCGATAACGGGAAGACAAAAAGCGTTTTGAGATTCGGGAAAAAACAATTCAAAAGGAGGTAGGGCTACTGACATTGAGAGTATCTGAGTTTTACTGTTTCCCTATTTACATATTTCTTTGGTACATGTCATTGTTAAAAACTAATACTTCAACAATTTTCAATATAAAAATCAAAGATAAACAAACCGTTTTTTTTAGTTTGTGAAAGTAATATTATAATCGCGATTTGCCACTTTTAATTTTGAAACCATATCATATAACTCGTAATCAGCAACCTCAAACATTATTACATACTGATTTAAATTAAAATCCAAACAATTTTCGAATCAAGAGGTCGGCCATATATTGGATCTGCTGTTTTGAATTTTGAAATTTTAATATGAAATTCGTAATTGGCGCCCTCAGTAACCAGACGTCTTATTATTGTCTTTGACATATTCGAGACGAAAATCCGTCTCAGGGATTGTATATTAAATAGGTACGAGTTAGGTGCGATTATCAGAGATTTCTATAATATGACACACACCGTGTCACAAATGTCATGTATGTTGAGGCGTTTTTTCCAGTGTAGAATTCTGCTGACTTATCATCAAACGTTTACGGGTCTCATCTAAGACCTGCTTCCTGTCGTCTGCTAACAGAGCAGATGTATGGCACAGATGTTACACAACACAACACACACACACACACACACACACACACACACACACACACACACATAAAACTGAATACAATGAACAGACATATCAAAGAGCGGGCCAACAGGTGATAATTTATGAAAAACTAAAATAATGCAGTACGTATCTTCCGTGTTGCAGTACATGACCACACAATTTCGACATGATGGCATTTGTTGCTACATCAATTTCCAAATCTTGCACCTGGACTATTCACTGTTTCTAGTTTAGTTCTTTTCTTTCACAGATCCGGGTAGCATATTCGTGTTTTAAAGCTGGAACCGTGTTCAGTTTCTATGGGCTACTCACAGCGCCAAATTACCTCTAAATACGATGGAATGTGGAGTTCCCATGTGAGTACTAAACTATGGCGCTTAGAGTCTTTCATTTTCCTCTCGGCAAAACTCAATCAATACCTTCATTACACGACAGAAATGGTGATGCTACTGATGAGAGTTCTGCTAAAGCAGAATTGCTTAGCACAGGTTTCCAGCTTCCAGCATGCGTAATTTAGAAGTAGCTACTCCTGGAGTATTAAAACAACTTAAATGACTTAATACAGTAAGTCTGTAAGTATGTGTACCAATTAGGTTCCTTTCAGAGTATTCTGATGCAATAGTCCCATATGTGTCATATATAACCGCTCACTCAGCAAACGTTCCGTACCCAAGGACTGGAAAGTTGCATAGGTCACTCCTATATTTAAAAAAAGCAATATGAATTATGCACAAAATTACAGGCCTACATGATTGACGTCGGTTTGCAGTAGGATTTTAGATCATATACTTTCCTCAAATATTATGAACTACCTCGAATAAAACGACCTATTGTCTCATAGTCAACACGGGTCAGAAAGTATCGTTCTCGTGAAAGACAGCTAGCTAGCTCTTTACTCCCTTGACGTGAGTGTTATCGACAAGGGATGTCAAATATATTTCGTATTTTTTTTTGTTTCTGGAAGGCTTTTAATGGTGTACCTCCCAAGTGTCTTCTAATCAAATTGCGTGCTTACGGAATATCGCCCCAGTTGTGCGATTGGATTCCTGATTTCCTGTCAGAAAGGACACAGTATGTTACAATTGACGGTAAGTCATCGGATTGAACAGAAGTGATATCTGGCGTTCCACAAGGGAGTGTTATAGGGCCCCTACTGCTCCTTATTTTTTTATAAACGATTTAGGAGACAATCTGAGCAGACCTCTTAGAATGTTCGCGGATGGTGCTGTCATTTATCGATTAGTTAAGTCACCAGAAGATCAAAATCATCTGCAAAATGATTTAGATAAGATATCTGCAAGGTGCAAAAATCGGCAATTAACCCTTAATGATGATAAGTGTGAGGTCATCCATATGACCACTAAAAGAAATCCGTTAAACTTCAGTTAACGATAAATGAGTCAATTCTACTAAATACCTAGCAAAAACAATTACGAAAAACGAAATTGGAAAGTACAGATAGAAAATATTGTAGGGAACGCGAACCAAAGACTACTTATAAGATGCAACAGTTCTACTAAAGAAACTGCGTACGCTGCACTTTTGCGTCCTATTTTGGACTATTGCTGTGATTGTGGGAGTCACACCAGGTCGCACTGACGGACGATTTAGAGAAAATTGAGAATTTGGGTGGAAATCTTTGAAAGAAAGGTGTTATTTGTAGCGGCGAGATCTATTTGCGAAATTTCTTTCGCCAACTTTCTCTTCAGAATCAGAACATACAGTGTTGGTACTCACATACACGAGGAGACACAATCATTATCATACAATAAGAAACTTCTGATCGGAAACAGACAGATTTAGGTGTTCGTTTTTGCCGCGAGCTTTAGAGAATGGACCTATAGAGAAATATCATAAAACTGGTTCGATGAACCCTCTGCTGTACATTTCAGTGTGATGTAGTAGGTGTAGATTCAAATATTCCACTTTCAATAAGTTTTTCATACTATTACAAAATAATCAGTATGTAAATACGCGAGCACGAAAATTAAAGTACCGATTTTTAATATCAACTATCGAAGGATGTCAATGAAACATATAAGTCCAAAGGGGCTTTGCCATAGATGTGCACAGAACAAATATCATGTGTGTACGCAGCCTTTAAATGTTTTCATCTGTAAAGCGAGTATCAGACGCCGATTCGTTGCGAGAGGTAAAGGTATAGCTCGAGAGTCATCTAGCGGTAGAATGGGTGGAACTATGAGGTCGACCTAGCTGTCAGCAGTGGAAATAAAAATTTCTCGCTACCGGAGTAACGTTACTTCATGGCGTCACTATTTCGGGTTATTAACCTGAAGGAATAGCTTTGTGGTCTCTGCTGCCACTACCAGAAAAATTCCGTTATTATATGGAAATGCAGGGTTCAGGTAGGAACTGAGAATCTGCATACCAATCAATTACAATTATACCAGGTGATCAAAAAGTCAGTATATATCTGAAAACTTCATAAATCACGGAATAATCTAGATAGAGAGGTAAAAATTCACACATACTTGGAATAACATGGGGTTTTATTAGAACCAAAAACAATATATATATATATATATATATATATATATATATATATATATATATATATATATATATATATATATGTCGTTTGGTGACGATCGTGTGCTCAGCCGCCAATTGCGCCATGCTTGGCTTCCAGGTCCCCAGACCTCTGTGTGATTATTGGCTTTGGGGTTACCTGACGTCGCTAGTGTAATCGTGATCGACCGACATCTCTAGGGATGCTGATAGATAACATCCGACGCCAATGAATCACCAAAACTCCGGATATGCTTTACAGTGCTGTTCACAACATTATTCCTCGACTAAGCTACTGTTGAGGAATGATGATGAACATATTGTACATTTCATGTAAAAAACATCATCTTTGCCTTGACTTAATTTGTTATGCTAATTATTTATTTTCTGATCAGATGAAGCGCCATCTGCCAGACATTATAAAACCGCATTTCGTTCCAAGCAAATGTGTCAATTTTCAAATGTGAAAATGTTTTTATATCTATCGGACCAAACTGCGTGCTCTTCAGCCCGTAGCTTACAAACTACTTAAACCTAGGTAAAATAATCTAAGGACAACACACAGAGCCATGCCCCAGGGAGGACTCGAACCTCCACGGCGAGCAACCGTGCGCTCCGCAGCGAGACGCTATGCACATTATTCCGTGATTTATTAAGTTTTCAAATTTATACTGACTTTTTGATCACCCGGTATATATAAAAAAATGGAATTTCGTTGCTTTGTAAACACCATTGGTCGAATTTCGACCATAGGCAAAACAGGTATTTGTACTTTCCTGCGGAAACTGGAAAGTTTAAAATGAAATATTTTAATTCTGCAATTATGACCATTAACTATCTATTAGGCGTAAAAGCCATTTTTCTTCAATATCGTGATTGTGGTGTTTGGAGTCTTTTGGCCCACTTTAGGTTACGGCAGTATCACTAAAAGTGGGCCTTTGCGATCGTCTTTTGACAGCTCGAAATTTAAATGAAAATAACGGCTTAACCATTCATTCGAAACGAAAATAGAATAACCGAATTTGTAGGGGAGAAAATTCTCTACAACTTTGCTCTCTTATGTTTTTTTCATATGTCGTATAGTTTCAGAGATATTTGCAAAAATAACGGCGATTTGACGATGTCTGTCTGGCTGTAACGTGTTCCCACTTTTTAGGTCGAACCGTTGAACCGATCTGCACCAAATTTTACAGACATAATTGTCAGCTACCAGAGACCAGAACCTCGCTTTTTGAAATATTTCGGACCAGAAATACGTAAGTAATACCAAAAAAAGCCGTTTGTAATGTAATTTTAATTGCAAATAAACCGTTCATCTGACGCGAAAATTGAATAAACGAATTTGTAGAAGAGAAGATTCTCTACAACTTCGTTCCCTTATGTTTTTTTCATATCTCGTATCGTTTGAGAGATATTTGCAAAAATAACGTAGTTTTGACACCCTCCATTAAATTAACGAAAACCAGCCGTACGCAGATGTCACGTGACATTGCTCGCCCAAAACTGTCTCTGGCATACGCCATCTTGCGTTGCGTATTTCATACTTTTCTTATTGTAACTTACACGTTGTCATTTCAAAGCAATGGAGCACTGAAGAATTAACAAAAAGACGTCGTTCTTCGTTCAATAAATGATAATCTAGTGTCTACAAATGTCATATTAGCATCAGTTAACAACGGCCATCGAGTGGCGTAACTGTGGGAGGGGGGGGGGGTGAGGGGGATAGAACCGCCCCTTAAGAACCCACCCAAAAAAAAAAAAAAAAAAAAAAAAAAAAAAAAAAAAAAAAAAAAAAAAAAAGAGAGAGAGAGAGAGAGAAGAAAAAGAAAAAAGAAATCGTATAACAGCAATCTGGTAAAGGTAAGATTGGAAACTTGGGGTGTTTTACCATAAGCTTTCATTGTATGGGAGTGAATTAGTTTCTTCAACGGGAGTGGTAGATGGTAGTTTGTCTGGAAACTGACTAAAATTTTACTCGTCAAGCAGGTCTATCCCCCCCCCCCCCAAACCAAGTCCTAGTTACGCCACTGCGGCCATCAATAGTATGAGATTAAAGAACGCAATTCCTAACTGTTAGTCGTAGCGTAGTGGGCAATGTGTTGGACTGTGACGCTGAAAGTAAGTGGTGCGGAACCCACCAGCACGTAATTTTTTCCCCTACAAGGGTTTCAGACAATCTTATTAATACATTTTTTATTAGTTAGATTATTATTTTTGTCCAAAATGTTTGCAAAAACTTATAAAACTACAAATCTAAAGTGGGCCGTAAAACATGTCAGTGCGATTTTTTCTATTTCAAGTCTTCGATTCTTTGTTTCTATAGGTTATCTATCTTTATCTCATGCTTCGCTACGTAACGGCCATATTTTACTGACAGATAATATATTTTTTTTTATCAGTGAGGTTATCCTTTGTGTAGCAGAGTGGATCGCAACATTTGAGCGGGGAACACTCGACTCGGGCAAAAAGCCGTCTCTACATGTGAGGGGACCGGATGTTTGGGAGACGGTCCGTAGCGGGCAGCGCCCTGTGTGGCGAGGCGCGGTATGCGGCCGGTTATTAATGACTCCGCAGCCGCAGTCGGGACCACAATGGGCGCCCGGCCTTATTACCGTCCATTTAAAAATTATGATAATGCATTTCGACACATTTAATTACCTATAGAATACGCCTCAAGTTAAAGAGCAGTTAAAGCGCGCGGTGGCCGCTTTCTGAACACTCATCGTGTGCATTAACATACTTGTCTCGCGGCGCTCTCGCCGCTCGCCGCTGACTGCCTTCCCCTCCACTCCCCCCCCTCCCCCCTCCCCTGCCGGCTCATCATCCCCTCCACAGCACACCTGACTACCCCCTCCCCCTGCCACAGCGACCCCACAGGTGTAATTGAGCCGGGTGAGCGACGAAATTGGCTGTTGTCTGTGGTACCTGCTGGGTGTCCGACTCGCATTAATTCCTTCACGCGCCCTCGCCAAATTGCCTCGGCGTGGGGGACTAAAAAAAAAAGAAAAAACAACAGGCCAACTTGTGGGTTCTGCCCGGGAAACGTGATGCACTGATTGGAGAGGTGAGGACACTAATAAACTGTCGCCGGAAACATGACACCAAATCCGGAAGCCTTTCACTTTTTATAGTGTACTTCTTAAGGGCCCCACACACGAGCGACGAATCGCAGCAATTCGTCACATATCGCTGCAATCCGTCGCTCTCCCCCCCCCCTCCCACTTTGGCACACACGAGCGATTTGTCAAGCAATTTCTACGAGAATTACGGACGCATATGTGTAGGCAAATTCTGGAATGGAAAAGGCTCTTTCATTTTTTAACTTCAGTCTCAGTTGATTTGTGCACCCTGTCGAGTAAAACTTTTTTTTGTCAAAAATTTTAGAAACAGGAAATGTAATTTATTAAACTTGTTTGAATCCGTTTTTGTAGGGAGTTTCAGTTACGTAAAAATAAATAAATAAACAAATAAAACAAAAAAAAAAAGGTTTCGATATAATCTTAATTTTTCGACGACACTGCAAGCGTTAGTTACTCGCGAACTACTCTCTTTCAATTTTGTGACGATATTTTTTTCTGGTATGTGGGAATCTAATTATAAAAGGGACAGAGGTATCTTTGAAGGTGATTTCTTATGAAAAAGTGTTGACGAATTTTTATCTGGGACACCGCAAATGGGCTGATGTTTATAGGAAATTCACAACCAGTCCAGAAGAAGAACAAAACAGCATCTCCTGTACAAGAGAGTGATGTACGATGTGAAAGATAGAACAATTATTTTCACTTGCCAGTTTATGAACCAAAATGGTTATGCATGTTTTGTCGACACTGGAACTTGACTATGAAACGTGGAAATTGTGGGATTGCTCTGGAGTTAAGTACTAAATGTTTCAAATGTTTGTTAAGCTTATAGGACTTAACTACGGGGTCATCAGTCCCTAAACTTACAAACTACTTATCAACTACCTTATACAAGGACGTCACAAATATCCATGCCCAAGGGGGGATTCGAACCCCCGACCGTAGTGGCCTTGCAGACCGTGACTGAAGCGCCTCAGTCCCCTCGGTCACCGCGGCCGGCAGTTAAGTACCAGAAAAGGACTTCTTATCAGACTTTTCACATGAAATAGTCCAAAATAAAATCATTTCTATGTCCATAAGAACAGGGTGGTATTCCTATTGTATCACTCATGCGATTGTTTGGGCAATATTACTTACATGCAGGGAACTATATACCAAAAAAACACCATATAAAATTGTTCAGTAACTTAATAAGTTAAAGCCGACGAAGTGGCTGGTTTTAGAGCGGAGAGGTCTACTATGGATCATATATTTTGCTTGCAACAACTAACTAAAAAGGTTAGTATTCAACCCCTTGATTTAGTATTTGTAGACATAGAATAATGGTATGATACGTTTAAAAGCGTTTACTATTAGACCTATCATGATTAAAGCAATTCGGAAAACTCTACAGTAAGAATGAAAGTACAGAATTATCTTCTACCTGGCTTTAAAGTTTCAAAAGTATTACTATAGGGATACAGTCTGCTGCCAACCTCTTATAAAATGTCTACAGTAAAAGCATTGGAAAAAAGGAAAAGAAAATATCAATACATAGGGATTACTGTAAATGATATTACTGTATATTCATTACAATTTTCTGCTCTCCAGCAAATTTTGACTCAAAATAAATAATTCACAAACCACATTATAAGGAAATTAATAGAAGAGTATAAAAATGGGGAATCTAGGAATCTATATCACCCAACATGTCAAACAAGCAAGGAAATTAATTCAAGAATCAATACTTGAAAGTTTACTTCTGGAATAGTAAATGATGTTTTATGGGACCGAAAGATTAGAAAGAAAAAAAAAAATATTTCGACACAATTATAAGATGCATTACAACATATGGATCACAAGTATGGAATATTAAATCGCAAGTAGTGAAAAGATTGATGGCAACTATTTACTTTTGGAGGGCATACTGTGGGATATATGGACCAGAAAGAATCAGAAATGTAATCATCTGGAAGGAAACGGACGTTACAAATTCGATTACAGATATTAAGAAGAAAAACAACTGTTAGGGTATGTCGACGGAGAGATTTATGGGATGGGACCACCGGGAAGAAAGAGGACCGCCGGCAAAATGGATTCAAGGTATTCCGACACTTACCAGAAGAAGAAAAATTATGGACTGACAAGGTTTTTACCGCGGCTTCGATCGCGTTAGTATAGTTTCATATTTGTTAAAGACCTTCGGAAGTACAATTCTGTAGCTTTGTTCTTAATTTATGACCAGGTTCATGAAGATAAAGAAAAAGTCTCCAATTATCCAGTTTAAATATAATCCGTGCGTAGAACGACGGCAAATACTGTCATCTTTCACGAGACGAAAATAGAAATATTGTTGAATACGAAAAGAAACTGTTACATTGTGACCAAACGGCTGACTGAAGAAGCTATACGTTATTCAACATGTAAATTATATAGGATTCAAATGTCATAGAAATCGGTTCAGTAGTTTGAAGACGTTGACGTCTTGTGTAAGTATTGTAATAATTATGTTGAATCGTATTACGTACAACACGTCAACCATTAGAATGTCTTAATAAATGTGATAAATGCAACGAGCTTAAATTTCATAGAGTGGCTAACACACGAATTACAGTGTTCTTTGCGGCAACCTGTGTAAACTCCGCCGCAATATTTTTGGTGGTCAGTACACTTGACACGAGTCTGCCTATCGTATGTTGTTCTTGAGCTTGAAGCGTTTTATATAGTGTATATTGTATTTAGTGTGTATTGTCTGTACAATATTTGCTGCTGAAATATGTCTAAAGTGTGTTCAATATTTAAATGCACAAATCGAACTGATAAAACGACAAGCACGTCATGTAAGAACACTAAATGTTTTGCCTTGTTTGAGCTCAGTCTATCTTACTCAGATAAAATTCTTGACTAATGGCACTTAGCTGCCCCATGTGTAAAGTTTCAGATGACATATCCTGCAATTCCCTTGAAGTACACACCATAAAAAATGCTCCGTATTCTACCTAGTGTTTATGTTTTTGATGTATTTCTTCTTCTGTTGCTTCTGTGGTTGATGAAAACACACTTTTGACTGTCTACACCTTCTTTAAAAATATTTTTCTTTGTTGTTGACAGTAACTGATCGAGCATGGTTGTTGACATGTAACCAGTACAAAGTGTGGAAGCAATAGTAACAGTCAGAATTTTTTCACTTGTGTATGTCTGTGTTCTTTACCCAAAATATGTACTTATTCCATCGTGGCAACAACGAAAGTTATTTATGATACGTTATTTCGGTGTGGAATGCTTTTGCAGGAGCTGACCAAGGGGCATTTTTATTGCAGTATTCTGTTGTCACTTTCGTCTCTGGACTCAAATTTCACGTATCAAACGTTACTTGTTTCAGCATGACAACAATGAAAGTTATAACCGACACCATATCGACGTGGAATGCTTTTGTAGGAGATGAGGTAGGCGAATTTTTAACTACAGTATTTTGTTGTCAGTTTCGTTTTTGTACTCAAATTTCGTACACCAAAGGTCACAATCAAACCCTTGTACAGGAATTTTACTCGTTTTTAGACTTCATTCGTTTAGTAAACAGAAGATAAATGTATACTAGAGTAGCAGTTGTTAGACACATTAACAACAGGTGCAAATCCGTGTCATGATTGTTGGTCGTAACAATTACTGTACACTGTATGTTTCGCGGCTCGTTTAGACCATGTATTTGCATTAAAATCAACACGAATATTTTCGCAGTTGCACTTTCGTTGATATAGTAAACCTCACTTCGAAATGAAACTGTATTACTGACTGGTTCGTGATATGTTATTACCGCAGTTTTAGAGAATATATTACCAGTCTTGTCAACTCGCAGCTTCGATAAAGTCTGACGGACCTTGATGCACATGTATATTCAATAGTCAGTCTATATTTAAAACGTGTAACTGTAAATAGGTACAATTTTCGAGTGGCTGTGGCATACCAGCTGTCAGCCGTTACCCCAAATAACATGGCGGACGGCAGTTCAATTTGCCTCAAACATGGCGGGCCTATCGCCACTCTGTGAAATTCAAGCTTGTTGGATAAATGTCAAACGTCAAAGAATAAATAGCTCTTCCAAGAAGCCTTCAAGCACAGTCTAACATATACTGTCACGACACTGCCGCAGACTTTCGTTATACATGGCCTCCTAGCGGACAGCAAGTTACATTTCTGAATACGGTATTGGATGAGTGTAAATAGTATCGTTTATACTGCTTTTAACGCACTTTTTACATTAATGAACTATGTAGTGCCATAAAGATGGGCAATAAGTTTAAAATAGCTCCACATTTGTTTTACTTAGGTTTCCTACGATCCCTGATAAGGTACTAAACGCTGTTTTACAGGACAGTTTATTTACAATTATTTGTAACCTATTAGGTTTTTATTGAATAATTTAATTTTCTATTAAAAATAAAATGGCTGAGAATACCCAAAGACATGCCTTTTGATAGAAATATGTCGCTTTTCTATTGAGGAAAAGGTTTCTTCACTGCAAATCCAGTAAAATCGGTGACGGTGGAAGTAAGGAAATGTATATAGAACGCAGTAAACACTTCATTTAACGTAGCAAATCAGTCACCACACTCAAAGATGAAGGAAAAACGTCACAGACGTGGCAATAATGTTCAAATGTTTGTTAAGCTTAAGGGACTTAACTCAAATGTTTGTAGAACGTATGGGACTTAACTACGGGGTAATCAGTCCCTAAGCGTACAAACTACTTATGAACTAGCTAAGACTAAGGACGGCACAAATATCCAAGCCCGAGGGGGAATTCGAACCCCCTACCGTAGTGGCCGTGCAGACCGTAACTGGAGCGCCTCAGTCCCAAGGGACTTAACTGCGGGGTCATCAGTCCCTAAACTTACAAACGGCTTATGAACTACCTTATACTAAAGACGACACAAACATCCATTCCCGAGGGGGGGGGGGGATTCGAACACCCGACTGTAGCGGCCGTGCAGACCGTGACTTGCGCGCCGCAGACCGCTCGGTCACCGAGGCCGGCACGTTGCAATAAAACGGCAAAAACAGTCAAACTCTATTCCAACAAGGAAGAAATAGATTCCACAATTGTTGCTACAGCAGAACAACAAACGGCAAGAATCTTCAAAACATTGGGTTTCGAAGCTAAAGTAATGACGCTCAAAATAATACGCGCGTATAAGAAAAACGAGTGAGGTGTAAAAATGGTCGAATTGATACGTGTCAAAAAACTACAGTACCTATCGTCGGAAGATCAGACCATAATAAAAATTTATGTTTTTCCTAAGTTTATATTCTACTTACTGTCAGCTGAATAAGCTGCAAATATACACGTGTTCGTATTTGTTCATGACGAAATTTTCTTTATACCACTGAGTCAGTTACATTCGGCTTTTTCTATGTTAATTTCCGTGTATGTCTCTTGATATTTTACTAAAATTTGTAAGCCAAAAATTATACCAATTATTTCGTTAACTTCGAATTCTTGAATAAAGGAATGTCTTGGTTGCAACCAAGACATTCTTTTATTCAAGAATTCGACTTAACACGGTTGCTGTACCACACCACGCAAAAATGGAATGGGAAGACTTTTCTATTTCGTTAATATCGTACAAAAATAATTATAAAGGAACATCACTCCTTGAGCGGCTTTCCCACCGCTACGAGCGCTAGTGTCGCTTCAACTGTCAGTTGGTAACAACTTTAACGGCAGTGAATGTCGCGACTGTATATGTTAAGACTGTGCTTCAAACGTCTCAGAAATTATAAGGGGAACGTTGATGCTCAGCTATTCCATATTTCGAGTTATATATTTAAAATCAAGAAGTATATTACACACTTTATAAAGTGGTCCATGTTCTTCTTCAGCTACCATTTCCAATTTCAGCAAAATCGGTTAAGCACTTTAGTCGTGAAAGTGTACAAAAAATAAATAATAAATGCTCAAAAGCTTGTAAACTGCCGCGGTGGAGTAGGCGAGCGTTAGACCGCTCGCTGCGGAGCGCGCGGTTGCTCGCCGTGGAGGTTCGAGTCCTCCCTAGGGCATGGGTTTGTGTGTTTGTCCGTAGGTTAGTTTACCTAGGTTTAAGTAGTTTGTAAGCTACGGACTGATGACCACGTAGTTTGGTCCGATGGATTTACAAACATTTGAACATTTTGCTTGTAAACTGCTAGGGTAATCAGTCCCCAGACTTATAATGAATTTCAACAAAGTTACACTAAGGACAACACACACATACATCCATGCCCGAAGGAGGAGTCCCAATTACATAGGTAGAAACGATCATCAGAATAAAATACGAGAAATCAGAGCTCGAAAAGAGAGATTCAGGTGTTCTTTTTTCCCGCGCGCTATTGGAGAATGGAATGGGAGATAAATAGTATAAAGGTGGTTTGATGAAACCTCTGCCATTCACTCTGAATGTGATTTGCGGAGTATCCCATGTAGATATAGATGTACACGATTTGAGCCTCCGACGGGAACGGCCGCTCAGTCAGTAGCATGACGCCTTACAAGGGGAACACCAAGTATGGTATCAACGGAATTTGATGGGTCGCAGGTATGTTCTGAGGGAATTCCTCCAGACCATCGAGCTAAAAGGATTTGTTCCAATGGGCCTTGATTTCTAAGAAAATCGAAATCAAATTCGCAGCAAATTACCGCGCGTAAAGTGTCTACTTATACATGGCGGTTACCACTCGGCGTAAAGATGCGAGGCTTCCGTGCAGGCGATCTGGTTTCAAGTCCGAAATGGATCAATTACATTTCATACCTGTCCGATGATTGTGTTCAAATGTTCAAATGTTTGTAAATCTATCGGACCAATCTGCGTGGTCATCAGTCCGTAGCTTACAAACTACTTAAACCTAGGTAAACTAACCTAAGGACAAACACACACACCCATGCCCCAGGGAGGATTCGAACCTCTACGGCGAGCAACCGCGCGCTCCGCAGCGAGACGCTTTAGACCGCTCGGCTAGTCCACTGCGGCTGATTGTGCATAATTATACTTTTATAACCATTCTTATGTAAACGTTTGCAGTAAATGGTCAGGATAAAAACATGTAAGGTTCCTTCAACATGTTATGTTCTGCGCGACTATTATTTTATTCATTTTGTTTTTTCGAAGCACATTTTTAAGGCGATTGAAGCATATTTCGAAATTACTGTTGCATAAGTTCAGCGCACCAGTCTTCATTCCCATGATTAAATATTCCTGGTTTGCGTCGCAATTGTTTGACAACTGAACATTAATTTTTTAATGTGAACGACTAGTGTTTTCCAGTATCGCTGATGAAAACACCTTGCACCTGTAAAGCGGTAGCATGTATTAGATGTGTGAGGTGCTACAATGTTCTGTGTTTTTGGTGCTTCTATGACAATTATCACCCAGAATTTTGTACATTTTTTTTATTTTTCTTAATTTTATTGGTTATTTTTTTAATCGTTTGACTTTTCATTATTTTTGTTTTTCTTTCTTTATATCTTAATTATTTTTAATTCTTTTTGAAATATAAAAAGTAGTAATTACAATTTTTAAAAATTGTTCTGCCTATCACCTTGCCGATTACACCACGCTATCTCGCTGAGCGGTAACCGCCATGTACAAGTAGACACGTTACGGTGCTAATTGCTGCGAATTTGATCTCGATTTTCTTATAAATTAAAGCTCATTGAAATAAATCCTTTTAGGTTAATGGTCTAGAGGAATTCCCTCAGAAGATACCTGTGACCTATCAAAATCCGTAGGTACCATACTTGGTGTTCCTCTTATTAGACCAAGCAGCCAATCTTTGCGGCAAAGCGTAACAGACAGACACATCTTCTTTCGAATTTCTAATATTTGTACGGATTGACAAAAATTGAGAATGAAAATAACTTTTGGTGTCTAAGTGTGATGGGCTAGCTATCATAGGGCTAGGCGGGGCAGTGCCCCGGGACCCCCGAGCTCAAGGGGCCCCTCGGCCTACGTGAGCGACGTTCGAAAAAATGTTACCGTAGATCCTTGAACACTTTCATGTCTGCCAATTACTTCGGATAACCGAAGTTCAACTGTATATAAGAATTTAGTTGAACTAAGGTTTTCCGACTTTGAAGTTCTTAAACCCTGACCAACAAACCTCAAACGCACGAAGTGAAATCCAAAAATTATTGGCATTCCAAAATATAAACATAACAAGGTCCTTTGCTTGTCTGCTAAGACGTGGCCTCTGCCATCGTCAGCGTATTGTTGGTTGAAGTCGGAGTTGCCGTGCCTGCCAATCTTTGCGAAATAACAGTGAACGGTGCTGAATTACTAGCACAGTGTTTGACAGTAGACAGTGTGACCACATTTGAATATGAAGTCTCTACAATGTATTATTACAGAACGGTATTATTATGGGAACTCAACTGTTTGTGTAATGAATTCCCCAAAGGTGTGGTCCATAATCATAGATCCCAATGCACTCTGAAAGAAGAAGAGAAAATATGGTTACTTTGTCACAATAGTAAATTGTGCATTCAAGACACTACCTTGCCATTATAATAAGCGAAGATGTCAACTTAGTAATTTTACCTATTACTTTTTAAGTCCCATAAGCTCTACAAACATTTGAAGTAATACTTCTTCATTGTTTATATTTTACTAGCTTATACCTGCGATTTCATTCACCTAGTATGGAGCAACAATCCCAAGATGTCGTTTATCTTTATGTCCTACCCAGGTCCAAAACTACCCCTCTGCAAAATTTCATTCAAATCCACCCAGTAACTTTTGCTTGAAAGCATAACAAACCAACTAACTTTCACAGTTATAATTATATTTGAGAGTACAATGAAATATTATCTGCTGCGTGACAGATAATAATTTACTTAATAGTATTTGGGTTTGCCTTATTATGTCTTCCAGTAGGCGGTAAGGAACTGATGATGAAGTAGTTTTGCATAGTTTTAGTTTAAAGAGGGCCCCAATGTCATTTTTGCCCCGGGGCCCTTGGTGACATAACGACGCCACTGGTGATGGGAAGTGTTTACTGAATTATATTCAGAATCCAGGTAAAAATAAATAAATATTTCGGAGCATGTAATATCGCGAGGCGGTACTGATTGTAATAACATGTGATAGTTTAGTGTACAGTGGAAGACAGACCTACCTACCAGGGATAATGCTTCTTCACCTGAGTGAGCCACACAAACATCCTCGGACGTTCGACTTACAAGTAGCTTTACTCTCCGAGAAATACGAATCCGATTCTGTAGTCTCCGCATCCTAGAGCAGCAACAACCGCAAATATGACAGTCGACTGGTTTTAAATGCTGCACTTGCTGCGAGCATCTCGGGCCTCAGATTCAGAAAGAAAAATGGCCGAACCGGGCGGTATTTATTCCCTTGTTGAATTGCCCCCAGAAAGAGAGAGAGAGAGAGAGAGAGAGAGAGAGAGAGAGAGAGAGAGAGAGAGAGAGAGAGAAATGACGCTCGTAAAGCAACGGCCGAAACTGATGCGATGTGATTTGCAGAGTATCCATGTAGATATAAATGTAGAGAACTCTAACCTCCGACGGGAACGGCCGCTCAGTCAGTAGCATGATGCCTTAGAGCAAACAGCCAATCTTTGCGGCAAAGTGTAACAGACAGACACATCTTTCGAATTCCTAATATTTGTACGGATTGACGAAAATTGAGTATGAAAATAACATTTAGTGTCTAAGTGTTTACTGAATTACTTTCAGAATCCAGATAAAAATAAATATATATATTTAGTTCCTTTTGTCCTGTTTTTCCCACAGTTGCTATATTATATTATTATAGTGTAGGTATTTCGATTATCTGTCTATGCAACTGATTTAATAAAAATATTTAATTGGAAAAAATATTCTTTTTTTATTTAATGAGTTGCATAGACAGATAACCGAAATACCAATACCATAATAATAAATAAATATTTCGAAACATGTAATATCGCAAGGCGGTACTGATTGTAATGACATGTGATAGTTTAGTGTACAGTGGAAGACAGACCTACCTACCAGGGATAATGCTTCTTCACCTGACTGAGCCACACAAACATCCTCGGACGTTCGACTTACAAGTAGCTTTACTCTCCGAGAAATACGAATCCGATTCTGTAGTCTCCGCATCCTCGAGCAGCAACAACCGCAAATATGACGCTCGACTGGTTTTAAATGCTGCACTTGCTCCGAGCATCTCGGCCCTCAGATCCAGAAAGAAAAATGGCCGAACCGGGCGGTATTTATTCCCTTGTCGAATTGCCCCCAGAAAGAGAGAGAGAGAGAGAGAAATGACGCTCGTAAAGCAACGGCCGAAACTGATGCGATCAATTTCTTCCCATATTTTGATACATTCTAAAAGCGGGCAGTACGTCATAGCGTTTTTGCGCGTGCGCGGGTTTTCGTCACGGCGCCCGCGTGTGTTCCGCCCCTGGCGTACTCGAAGCGGCGCAGCAGATAGCATCGCGTCTTTACTTCTGAGCGAAATGCATTTATAATGAGGCGAATAGTTGACGCTCGCGTCAGCCACCGCACCGTTCGGGGAAGGCGGGCGCGCGCGCATGTTTAATACATGGGGCGTCTCATGTTTTATGTCAGCGAGTGTCCATAAAGAACGCGGCACCCGCCAGCGAGCGCAAGACAGATCGATAGCTTTCTCCTGCGTCGATCTCCGGCCTCGAGCGCGACTTTTTTCGACGTCGCCCCCCTCCCCCCTCTCAGCGGGCGTCGTGTCCTGCCGTTTTTCTTCCCCCTTCCATTTGTTGCCCCATTTCTCGATTCAGGCGCAGCAGATATATGGCGCTGCGACATGTGACGCCAGCGGCCAGCAGTCCACACAGGTGCGTGGCGTTTCCTTTTTCTCTCTCCCCCCGGCCCGTTCGATGTATCGACTGCGAATTCAGATCGCCTCCTCCTCGGCCATAAATGGCCAGCCACGCCAATGATCCGCTGAATTCAGTCGCACTGTTTTGCCGTCGGCCCATATGCGCCTCGCTCACCTTGTAAAACTGGCAGATTTAGAATTCTCGGACGCTGCAGCACGCGGTGTGCAAAAACCGCACTGCCGATTATGATACCCACGCGGCGGCTGTGAGTGCCCGAAATAGCATTCGCCCTGTAAAAGTATCGGATGCGGACGTAAATGGTTCGGACAATAGTATCTCAGCTGCCAGACTCACCTCTATCTTTCCATTTACACAGTACTCTATTATCAATTAACATTGGAAATGTTGGCCGGGAGATCCCTTGCGGGATTGTTCGGCTGCCTTAGTGTAAGTCTTCTTAGTTGACGCCGCGTGGGCAACTTACGCGCCGATGATTATGAGATGATGTTGATGATGAGGACAACACGCAACACCCTGTCCCCTGCCTGGAATCGAACCCGGTGGTAGTCAGCGACGCTGGCACTGAGCTATGGAGGCGGGCATCAATTAACATTAACATTGACAACTGCAGTGTGAAAGCACAAGAGCACGTAAACATAGTTTTTTAACTACTGACTTATCTATATCTATAAATGTGAATGTCTGTTCGGTGTACTACGCTTATCACCTCCGAACGACAAGACGCAGAGACTTAAATATTTGTACAGTTATTAATTTATACCTGAGGAAGGTCTTAGGCACGGTTTTATAGCGATCTGATAGATATTTAGTCATTTGAAGAATACGACGGTAAGTCAATTATTATCCGCAATTTAGTTATATTTCTGTTTATGTTCGTAGTACTGTCGCATACTTTGTTTATTTGTTGTTATATATTTGCAATTTTCAAACTGCTACGTTAGTTTCATTGTCGCTGCCGGGCTGTTAATCGTGGCTGCTCCGCTGTCTATTTGCACCAAAGAAGAGCAACGTTCACTGATACGTTTTTTGTGGGCGGGAGGTGTATCAGGGAGTACTGTACGGGAGCAGTGTTTTGCCACAACGAAGTGTGTACGAGCGGATTGAAAAATTCCGAAATGGTCACACGTGTGTTAAGCACGATGAAGGAGCCGGACGACCGTTTACCGCCCCAAATGAAGAAACCATTGAGCGATCACGTGAAATGATTCTCTTAGACAGAGGATTAACTATTGATAAAGTGGCTCATCGTCTTCAAATTACTCATGGTTCTACCTACGAAATTATTCACAACAGACGTGGGTTTCGTAAAGTTTGTGCAAGATGGGTCCCAAAACAACTCACACAGTTGCATAAGCAAAGGCGCCTCGACATCTGCAAGAAACATTTCGATCGCTATGGTAACGGAGGGGACAACTTCTTGGACAGAATCATTACTGGTACGAAACATGGATCCATCATTACGAACCGGAGAGTAAACGGCAGAGTATGGAATGGAAACATCCAAATTCGTCGTGCAAGAAAAAGTTCAAGACCCAACCGTCCGCAGAAAAACTGATGCTTACGGTTTTTTGGGATGCACGAGGTCCTGTACTGGAACATTATGGTGAAAGGGGCACAACAATGAACAGTGTACGTTACAGTGAGATGCTTACTGACAGCCTAAAGCCTGCAATTCGAGGCAAACGCCGATGATTCCTGTTAGGTGTTGTTGCACGACAATGCCCGTCCGCATACTGCTGTCCACACTGCTGAAACGCTCCAGAAACTCAAATTCGAATTACTGGATCATCCTCCATATAGTCCCGATCTTGCCCCTTCTATCACTTGTTTGGTCCACTCAAACAGGCATTATGGGGCCGTCGATTTGACTCGGACGAAGCAGTGAAGGAAGCGGTGCATTCCTGGCTCGCAGCTCAACCGAAAACCTTTTATGAGGGCATCAGGATGCTTGTAGAGCGATGGACGAAGTGCATTGAAAAGCAAGGAGACTATGTGGAAAAATGATGTTCTTGTAAATATCGTATTTTATTACAATAAAATTTTATAACTACTTTGCAGATAATAACTGACTAACGCGAAATGCGTAACAATAATTACTCTTTGAAAATTATATTTACTCTTTGAAAATGGTTTTATTCCTTGCATTGTTGCTTGAGGGTTGATAATGATAATAGGGTGTATGTAAAATTTTACGTGTGTGTGTTAATATTTTGGTCTGCAGCGAAAAGTACAGAGCGCAAACGAATGGTTTGTGTGTAATTGTTGTCCGAAGTCTACCGTTGTACACAATAGCAGTTCCATGCCGATAGCTATAAGGGCGTGGAAGATGTAGTGGTTGAAAGTCGCCAAATTATAAAAAAAAATAGGACTGAAGGCCAGCGATGACGTTGACGACTCTATTGCAAGGAGGTTACATACAGCGAAACGTGATTCCACAGACCATATCTTTGGTCTATGTGTGCTAGAACGTCTTCGGCTCTTTCTCTGTAAGGATAAGCATACGAATAAGGAAATGTAAGAATAAATAAATAAAGCAGTAAAAAAGAAATTTCTTTTAATACATGTCTTTAAAAATCCATTTACAGCCTTCATGTTTTTCACATGTTCAATTATAGGTCGCTTGCTCAAGGATGGGCAACCCAAAAAATCTCTACATTTACTCTCCAAACAATACTACAAATAACGTAGTTTACCAGAATCTCCTAAAATGAAATTAAAATGAATTTGGACATTACTCTCACCATACGCGTTGAGATATTGCAACACAGGCTATAAGGAATAATGTATGTATTATTTATTGTAAATCATTAAGCACTTCACATAATTGTATTTTTTATTTGAATTTTGATTAAAATGTTTGTTTCTAAAGAAGGTATTGTATTTCATTTCATCCTTCAAAACCAGTCTCATAGCACACTACTGAAAGATAGCTTATCTATCATAATCAACCAACAAGCGAGTGTAGCCGTGGGTTTAAGCTAGTTTATTATATGAGTTAAATGCTGTAAGGGCGTGGCATAGATGCGCCTATTGCTACGCTACGTCTCTACGTTTTTGATGTGGACGCCGTGAAACTTGCTATCAGCGTCCTGACTAATGTCGCCAGGTGTCCAGATTGTTGCGATTTTCAGGAGTCTGTCGACACGTTCCGATACACACTCTTTCGGGACGCCGAACGTCCCGATTTTTGGGTCGATAAAAATTATAGACGTTCCGAGGCTGAGTCAGTGGTGCGATACCGATATTTCGCTACTGTCTCTTTCGTTTCGCTGATGCGACGCTATTGTCATTGTCGTTCAACATTTCAGTTGATCAGGCAGGCACCTTAAGTTGTGTTCGTTTTGTATTTCTTCCAGTTTTCAAATGTTGGTAAAGTTATGACACCTAACTGCAATGGTCATCGGTCCCTAAAGTTACAAACTACTTGAACTAACTTACTAACCTCCGACGGAAAACGGCCGCCTTCCAGTTTTATTCTATGCGGAAATCAACATAAGCTGTACTACTGACACATTATTTTAGAACTTGTATTTTGGCATCAACGTAATATCTTCTTATCGTTCGGTTCTGTTTTTACGCTTTATTAAGGTCATCCATTACAAGTGAATCGGTCATTTTTGTGAAAGCAACGAAGAAAAAGCTAATACGGGACGTTCGTGTTGTTGTGTTTCCTGATTGAGGCTAACTGACGGTAGCGTTTGCGATGAAATTCGGAAAGATACGCATGTAACTGCGTTTCCTAAGTGCATAACATATTTTTGTTTGCATAGCATCCATTTATGTATCAAACAGTGCAACAGAGAGAATTTCTTGTCAGACCACTATAGTATGGCCGGAGAAAACAATATCGGTTAATAACATATATGCGAAAATCGCTTGTTGATACTTAATTTCAGATGATCGGTTTCCACAATCTCAGTTGTCATCTTCAGATCTCTAAATTCTTACAAAATAGCACATCATGTGACATAATGCTTCATGTTTAAGGTAAAAAAGTCACATGCATATATGTATGTGACATCGTGCCTGAGGTCTAACTCAGACATTAAGCACCATGTCACATGAGATGCTATTTTACAAAAATGTAGAGATCTGAAGATGACAACTACTCTTGTCGCAACCAATCATCTAAAATAAAATGAAATATTAAAAAAGCGATCTTGGCATGCATATTCTTAATAAATAATTTAGATCGCCCCCTCGCTTGAAAAATGTCAAGGACCAAAAAAAAAAAAAAAAAAAAAAAAAAAAAAAAAAAAAAAAAAAAAAAAAAAAAAGCGGTTATATCTTGAACACGTTAAAGCAGAGATACAAATGAAGGCCACCATTAAAATGTCAGGCAAAGTATTGAACAATTACATTATAAAAACAAAAACCCAAAGCGCTTGTTAAAGCTGTAAAATGTAATTAAAAAAATATTTTGTGATTAGCTAATATTAATTTTAATAAGATAATTGTAATAACTTGTATATATATTAACACATCAAAAAACAATCGTTCAAATTAATTAATTTAATGAATGTATTTTGGTGTGCCGTGAACTGATGTAAGATATGGAATAACATACTAGGAACATAGCAAAATTGTGACTAACTTTTTACGTTTCATAACTCAATCTTTATGTTTGTAAAAATATTTATTATTAGTTACAATATTTTAATAATTACCTATTGTTTTGCTGAAAATAGTATTTCAATGATCATTACTACATAGGCATTATTACTGCTGCAACTACCATTAGAACTGGTTAATAGGAAAAATAAATATTGATTTATAAAAACTATATTTATTTAAATTGTCCCGATCAGAGAAGCAATTTCTGTAACCGACTATCCTGAAAATTAATACACTCGACCTAGGAGTATAGACTGGACTATGGAGCACAGCACGGCTGTACAACGTTTAAGGAATGTCTGTACATGTGCAGCTGGCAAAACCTTGTAGATGAAATGCACGATGAGTCAAATGTCGCAATATGTGCTTTTATTTTTAAAAAAATCTGCATGAATTGGAATTCGTGAATATTCCAGTAAAGTATGGGTGCGGTGGTCTGGCATTTAAGTAATGTACCGCCATATTAAAGTCGGCCATCTTAAATCGAAGTTCTTATGGAAATGGTGTCGCGAGATATATCAAATAATATCAGCATTTTCTGATAAACATATTCCTGTAAACAGATTTGATGTAGCAGTTCATCTCATGTGTTGATTATTGCTGGCGAATTTGGCAAGAGACTGTGTGAAGCCAAAGAGACGCACTCCAAGGTATGAAATAGATACCAACCCGATAACATGTTAAAATGGACCCATATAGCTTACGGGAACTGAGCAGTAAAGAAACATCCCTGCGAACTGCAGATACTCTCAGCGACTGTCCCAGGGAGAGATTTTCCTTTCAACCGTACAGCGTCTAGACGCTGTTTCAAGATGTTACATTAGTCTTAGACGGATGGTAACTGGGCTCAAAAATTCTATTTTTAGATTTTAGCGTATTTGAAATGCCTGGTATTTACAGCGTGAAAAAGTTTTTGTTTTATATAAATCCGACCATTTTTTCGTGAGTTATGATGGTTTTTCTGACTCTATTTGCAATACGGCCAAGCCTTCCGTTTTGCGCCATACGGAGAAAATGCACACATCATTCTTTCACTCCTTGTATATTATTTCATGCATATATTGTTTTTATCGCTTCAATGTTTCTTACCTTGTATTTACTTTCGATACTTTTTGTTCCGATCGTGTTTGTTATTGTTTTCGAACGTTACCAAAACTTATTTGTTCAGATCACAACCATCAATTTTGGTGTTAATTATGCTATTTTATGCTTCAATGATGGTGTAATTAGAAAATTGGATGTTTTGGAATTATTGGGCATACAATCTACTGGAAATACTGCAAAATCCTTGGTGCAAATAAATAAAGAGAGAATCCGCAAAGCCGATATTGCTAATTTTAAAATGCACGAAAGAAGCTAGGCAGAAAAGAAGAGGGACCAAGAGAAGAAAAGAAGATCAGTATGATTCAGATGATGCTCAATATGGTGCAGGAAAATATTAGTGGTAAGTAATTCTCATCAATAACTGTACTAGAATTGCAATATTAAACTTTAAATTGATTTTTTTCAAAACAACATTTTTTTACTTTCAGGTACTATTATTTGACAAACTAATTGGGTTAGAAAGATGAAATTTAGTCTTTTTGTACTGAATATGGTAATAATTGATTACAAGTAAATTGAGAACCACAAAACAATCATCAGCTGTTTTAAATAATTATGTACTAAAAAAATTAAATTTTACTGGTGAAAGAATAAAAAAAAATTTCTTCAAAAGCATTAGAATTATTATGTTCATTTTACTTGTAAATTGAGACATATGTGTTATATATATATATGCAGTAAAAATTTCGTTGTTGTATCACTTATAGATCCTTTGAAAAGTATACCTATTCAAAGGGTAAAATAGCATTAACGTATGTAGCAAAGGTGATGACAGTCCCTGGTAACAGACGCGTCAGTGGATTCACGAAGCTAGAGAGAGAGGGTAAATGAGGAAAACCTAGTTATCGCCCTCGCCCCCCCCACTATGGAGAGGGCCTAAGGCAAGGCCACGTGACGTTTAACATTGTTGTTGTTGACCATACTGGGGACTATCCTGAAGTTTTCTTTTGAGCTGAACAATGTCGCTACCAAGTAAAGGCAAGTCACATCCCTATCCAGATATTGACAGAGGTGACAAGGCTGAAACGTGGTTCGCTAGAGGACTCGCAGAGGAGGCAATAGCGTGCGCCAATTATAGCCTTTAACACCCCCGGTTTTTTCATCGGCCGAGGAGTTCTCAGTCAGACGAGTTGGGCGTCGGGTCCGTGTCGTTCGCCATCATTATCGGGTAAGCTCCACGACAGTCTGTTTCTCGCAGGGAGTGCGTCTTTCTACATCTACATGGGATACTCTACAAATCACATTTATGTGCCTGGCAGAGGGTTCACCGAACCACCATTATGTAATTTATCTTCCATACTCGAATAGCGTTCGGGAAGAAAAGAACACCTGAATCTCTCTGTTCGAGCTCTGATTTCTCGTATTTTATTCTAATGATCATTTCTACCTATGTAAATGGGAGTCAACAATATATTTTCGCATTCGGAGGAGGATGTTGGCGATTGGAGTTTCGTAAATAGCAGACGTCGCAGCGATAAGCGCCGTTGTTGTAATGATTCCCATCCCAGATCCTGTATCATTTCCGTAACGCTCTCTTCCCTGTATCTTGACAATACGAAACGAACTGCCCTTCTTTGCACTCTTTCGATGTCCTCGTCAAACCCACCTGAGCAGCAATACTTCAAAAATGGACGGACAAGCGTAGTCTATGCAGCTTCTTTTGTAGTTCTGTTGCATGTTTTAAGGGTTCCGCCAAAAAACGCAGTCTCTGGTTCGCCTTTCCCACGACATTATCTACGCGTTCTTTCCAATTTAAGTCTGAAGTAATAGTAATTAATATGTATTTTGTTGAGTTTACGTCCTTCACTTTCGATTGATTTATCTTGTAAACAAAGTTTAACGGATTTCTTTTCGTACTCATGTGGACGACTTCACACCTCTCATTATTTAGAGTCATTTGCCAATTTTTACACCATACTGATATCTTATTCAGTTCGTTCTGCAGTTGGCTTTGGTCTTCAGATGATTTTACTAGACGGTAAATGACGGCGTCATCTGCAAACAGCCTAAGAGAGCAACTTAGATTTTCCCCCAAATCGTTTATGTAAATAAGGAACAGCAGAGGACAAATAACACTATCAAGTGGAACGCCCGATATCACCTCTGTTTTAGTCGATGCCTTACCATCGAATACTACGAACGTTTTCCTCTCTGCCAGGAAATCCCCTATCCAATCGCAAATTTTGGGCGATATACCACAACCACGCAATTTGATCAAAAGCCGCTTGTGAGGCACGGTGTCAAAAGCCTTCTGGAAATCAATGTAATGCTGTTAGGAAGGGAAGCTGTATCAGGCTCTTCCCAGGGAACCTAGACCCTGACGTCAGTTGTATTCGTTTGCTTTTCTAAATGATTAGTTTTAGATTAGTAGTATCAGTACACGGGATGCAAAAAATATATTTCCATTTACCTATGCGTTCCCAAAGTCTCCGCAACAAGTATCCTATCGAGGCTCAAAATCCGCTTCTCTTGTAGGTGCGTCTTTCAGCTCAGGACTTGCACACTGATCCACAACCCCCTTTTCTCTTCCTTATGTTAGAAAATGACATTGTCGATGGAAACTTACAAAACACGTTTATTGATATGATGTCTGTTGTTTCTGACATGCCCGAAAGAAAAGATACCCTATCAATAATGTACATACGCCAAACAAGCAACTGGCAATTTTTGTGCAGACGCAGAAATATACTCGATTTCTTGCGGGAATCCAGTATAGACTGCGAGCAAGAGGAACTAATCGGCAGGGGGAACCACGATCGTAGTGTGCTATAAGTTCAGTATTTGGGCAGGAAGGGAAGTGTGCCTGATAGCATAATATGTTAAGACGAATGTTGGCCCGAAGCGCGAAATTCGGATTAGAATTCCTGTGTAGCATAAATTTTCAACTTTGCCTTTGAATTTATTTCAGTGCGCTGAAACAGTCTAGATATTTATATTGCTCACAAAAGATTTTGTTTGGAGGTCCAGACTGGACTGATCTGCATAAATAACAGTCATTTAATGCGTTCAGCGTGCTCTCCATGTCCCCCTTTGTCAGCGCACATTTGAAGGCGCTCAATCCAATCTATGTGCATTCGCAGAAGAATTTACGCTTCTTCAGTACATTACTCTAGACGGTGTAAGTTCCTTATTTCCATTGCATATAAGACTTGTTTTAAGAAGAGTTAGAACATGATTTTTATTCATATATTCAGATTTTTATATAATTTAAAAATTAGTATTTCTCTGGATAGAATATTTTTACGTGCATTACTTCAAGATAATGGCGAGAAGATTATCACAAAACTGGAATGTGACATGTCCAGAAGAGGCTGGGCACCAGGTAGAGAAAGTTGAAACAAAGTCTCAGAGACAAGAAACTTCCTGATGATAAAAACTTAAGAGACAGGCCGACGATTGATGAGCTACAACAGTACTATGGGATGGCAATCAGAAACAATACTGAGAATTTGTTGAAAACGAAGCAGACGGTATGGGCTACCATCTTCCACAGACTGTCAACAGATGAAAAACCTTTTCCCCTCCCGGACCTAATTCATGGTGCAATTACTGCAATGTCGAGGACTCTAACAGTTCATACAGTCATAAACATTACATCCCAGCAGCAGTCCTGGCTATCATAAAACCTACTTACAGAGACCTGGAAAATCCTGAATTACCGAAGAAGTTTCTGCATGGTCACACTCAAAATCCCAGTGAGTCGTTCAATAATCTAATAAGGACTAGCTTACCGAACAACGTTTTGTTGGAATGTAGACACAAAGTTGGGTGTCATTGATGCTATTATTGCGATTTATGATGGCAACATTGGTAGGGTAGTGCTGCAGCATTTGGGAATTAATCCTAGAGCAAACTGCATCAGATAACTTGTCCCGATGGACAAGGTTCGCCGGCCGCGGTAGCCGAGGGGACTGCGGCGCGCCAGTCACGGTCTGCACGGTCACCACTGCCGGGGGTTGAATCCCCCCTCGGCCATGGATATTTGTGCCATCCTCAGTATTAGCTAGTTCATAAGTAGTTTGTAAGTGTAGGGGCTGATGACCACGTAGTTGAATCCAATAAGCTCTACAAACATTTGAACATTTAAATTTAGCCAAGGTTCGCACTGATAAAGCAGTGTATGCAGCGTAGTTGGCCATTAAGGAGTCTAGAAAGAAGAAAAAACTAGGAAAAAGAACGAGAGGGTGATGTACAATATGGTGCAAGGTGCTTCTGAGTGACTAAAAATATAAGTATTTATTGTTCGACTTACAGTATTCTGAAACTTAAGAGGCCGCTCCTGAAATTTTACATTTTCTGTTGCACTAAGGTGCCTTGCTGCGATGTGCACGGCCGTTTGCCGTCGGAGGTTCGAGTCATCTTTCGAGTGTGTGTTGTTCTTAGGATAAGTTAGTTTAATTAGTCTTACAGACTAACTAGGAACCGATGACAACTGAATTTAGGTCACGTAACTTTACAAACGTTTGAAATATATCTTGTATTTTCTCCTAAATATCATAAACCACTTCGTGTTGAGTATTCAGATTTTCAGGGAGTAATAAGATACATATACGGAGTCTACTGAAATAAAAGAAAACATAATGTTATGTATAATTAAAATTATTTAGGATAACGTACAAAAAAGAACCCAAAATTTTAAACATGTAATTAAAAAAATTGTATTCCCTAAAGCAGTAGCTGAAATACAATTATTGTAGGTCTGTAGACTCTGAACTTTAATGTCTTATAAAAGTTTCATTTCAATGGCTACAATGGTTTCTGAAATACGGGGAAGCCAAATCACTAAATTTATCACTATCGGGTACCAAATCAATTTACATGGCCTCTTAGATGAAACTCAAGTGGTGTAAGATCAGGAGACCTGGGTAGCCATTCCATAGGACCACATCCAGCAATTCACTGACGAGGAAATTTACCACCTAACCACTGACGAAGAATTGCACCATAGTGTGGTGGAGCCTCTTCATCTTGAAAGTAGGAGGGAAAGCTGTCATCTAAGAGAAATACCAATTTTTGCAGCATTTCCAGATTTGAGAAATTAGGTTTTGGTCAATGAAAATGTATTCAAATACACAGGTACCCCATATTATTCGCACGAAGTCATGGGCGCTATAGACAAGGTTTCACAAATCGATTCCGTATTTCTTGATTTCCAGAAGGCTTTTGACACCGTACCTCACAAACGGCTTTTAATCAAATTGCGTGGTTATGGTATATCGCCCCAAATTTGCGATTGGATAGGGGATTTCCTGTCAGAGAGGGCACCGTAGTAATCGATGGTAAGGCATCGACTAAAAAAGAGGTGATATCGGGCGTTCCACAGGGTAGTGTTATTGAACCTCTGCTGTTCCTTATCTACATAAACTATTTAGGGGAAAATCTAAGTAGTTCTCTTAGGTTGTCTGCAGTTGACGCCGTCATTTACCGTCTAGTAAAATCATCTGACGATCAAAACCAACTGCAGAACGATCTGAATAAGATATCACTATGGTGTAAAAATTGGCAATTGACTCTAAATAGTGAGAATTGAGAAATCGTCCACATGAGTACGAAAAGATATCCGTTAAACTTTGTTTACAAGATAAATCAATCAAAAGTGAAGGCCGTAAACTCCACAAAATACCTAGGAATTACTACTACTTCAGGCTTAAATTAGAAAGAACACGTAGATAATGTCTTGGGAGAGGCGAACCAGAGACTGCGTTTTATTGGCAGAACCCTTAAAAGATGCAGCAGAACTACAAAAGAAGCTGCATGGACGGACTTTGTCCGTCCATTTTTGGAGTATTGCTGCTCAGTGTGGGATCCATATCAGGTGCGTTTGACGGAGGACATCGAAAGGGTCCAAAGAAGGGAAGCTTGTTTCGTATTGTCACTATACAGGGGAGAGAGCGTTTCGGAAACGATACGGGATCTGGGATGGAAATCATTACAGCAACGGCGTTTATTGCTGAGGCGTTGGCTACATACGAACTCAAATCGGCAACATTCTCCTCCGAATGCGAAAATATATTGTTGCCTCCCAGTTACATAGGTAGAAATGATCATCAAAATAAAATACGAGAAATCAGAGCTCGAACTGAGAGATTCAGGTGTTCTTTCTTCCCGCGCGCTATTCGAGAATGGAATGGGAGATAAATAATATATTGGTGGTTCGATGAACCCTCTGCCAGGCACTTAAATGTGATTTGCAGAGTATCCCATGTAGATGTAGATGCAGATATCGCATACCTGCTCGATGGAGACAAGTTTGGAGATCGGCCTGCCCAGGGAAGTTGCCGCACGTCTTGCAGAGCACCTCGAATTTCACACACAGTGTGTAGGCGATCGGCACCTTCCTATTGCTAGAATGGCAAAAGAAAGGTTCTGACGACATCCTGCACGTGTCGACTGCTGCTCAGAATTTCCCCTACAAACTCCAGAGGTGAAAGAAGGTTGTGGCTTAATGTAATCCAGACATTCAGGCCTAGGACGGAGCCAACGCGTCCCTGACAAATGCACTCTACGAGACAGTGCAAACGAGCATCGCTTGCGTTCAGGCTGAAAAGTGTTAGTTAAAATAGTATTATTATTGTTGTCTGCTGAAAGCTATACTTCTGCTTAGTGTAAGTTGCTAATAGATAATAAAAATTGAGCTTGAGACCTAAGTGGGAGTTGTTACGAAAATAATTGGAACTTAAATGCAAACGTAGGCTTCCGCGGTTGTTGTCACTATCAACAAAATTCTTCCGGGTATGAGACCGCGTTTCGGCCACCGACGTTTCGGCCACTGTTGCAGGCGGCCTTCATCAGGGTCTGTGTCTGACTGCTGAATATACGATTGCTTGGGGTTTATATAGCAGCGGATGAGGGAGAGGAAGGAGGACGTTGGTTTTCCTTTATTGGTGGTTATATTATTGCATGCCATTGGTGGAAAGCGGCAATGATGATTGGTGATTTAAAGGCTTCTTTTTAATATGATTGGAGGTTGCATTCTTCCCCATTATTGGTCAAAACGGACGGCGGTTGTGGCGTGCCGCTGTTGACTTATCGCCTGGCGCAGACGACGGCGGGCCGTCGCGGCGTGTTCGCGGCCGCTGTGGTCTCCGGAGCGCCTAAGCGAGTCATTCCGTGCTCGGTGCCGTCACGTAGCGTTGCAACTGCTGGCAGCCAAGACGCCGGCAGCCTGTAGCCATCCTCCCTGTTTATATTGGCGGGACGCTTGGCTATTTCTATAGCCTCTCTAATCTTATGAACCTTTAAAACACCAATCATCATTGCCGCTTTCCACCAATAGCGTGCGATAGTATAACCACCAATAAAGGAAAAACAACGTCCCCCTTCCTCTCCCTCATCCACTGCTATATAAAACCCAAGCTATCGTATATTCAGAAGTCAGACACAAACCCTGATGAAGGCCGCCTGCAACAGTGGCCGAAACGTCGGTAAAGTTTATAAAATGACGACGCGGTCTCATACCCGGAAGAATTTTATTGATAATTGAAACTTTTTTGTGTCACTCAGGTTGCCAGTCTATTAGTACTTTACCTGAATCAAAATTATCTGTGTAAAGAAAATAAAGTTGCTCTGTGCGATGTTTAGCCTCACAGTAAAACTTGAATGACTGTTGAATCAAAGTTGCTAGATCTCAAGATAAGTCATTGTAATGATTAAGTAACAATGATTTATAAAAGATCTAAAAACTTTGCTGTAATTAAACGAGCTCATTTAGCACTAGTAAAAAAAATCCTGTTTACGCAGCTGACTCGTCTTTTTAACAACATTTCTAAAGAAATTCCAACGCACCATATAACGTGTTTGAAACTAAATTTTTTACTCCTCTTTTCACAGCACAACATTGTCTGATTAAACCCTTTGTGAAATGATTACCAAACAAATTCACACACGTCCGTTGAACCAAAATATGTAAATGCTTTGATGACTCCTGAAGTCATTTCCTTGATAATTAACACAAACCGTTGTTGTACCACAGCTGCACATCTGCACTCAAAATCACTGCAAAAGAATACTAGCTACATGATTCGCTATGTACAGTGCGAATCTTCCACTAACTATTGATAGTACATCCATGTTCATACTGATAAAAAAGTGAATAAATTACTGGGGTGTTTTCTGGGAAAATGATCAAGTCGACATTCTAGGTAAGTTTCAAGTATTTATCTAATCGAGATGTTGTGTCACAAGACATGAAGTTAAGTACAATGAAATTTACAACCCACTCTTCATCATATTACAAAACTGTCCATTAACATGTTGCAATAAAAAATAGCAAAAATAAAAAATAAAAATAAAATAAATAAAAATAAATAAAATAAAATAAAAAAATAAAAGAAAATAAATCAAAAATAAATAAAAAATAAAAAAAAATTACAAGGAAGCCAATACGCATTTCGCTTCTCCTTTCAAAATAACAAAATTACAGATCAACATTATTTCTTTGGTAGTGTTTCGTAGTTCGTTAACAATATTATTTTTTATTTAATTATTTGAAGGTCAACATGGATTATACTGATTGGATTACAACAGCATGAAATTGCAGTGAGCTTACCTAGTCTTCGCTATATATAGGTGAAGGTCGGGTAGTATCGGACGGTTAAGCTTTTTTTCAAATTTTGAATAGAGTAATGTGTTTATATGAAAATAATAGCCACCAAAATGTACTCTCATAAATCATAAATCAACCATCATAGCAACTAATCTTAGGGCAGATAATTACTATTATCTATTGGCTTCTAAAATTTATCTGATTTTTAACTACGGAGAAATGTTGGAGGTTTGTATCGGATAAGATGTAAATTACAAAAAATAAGCAAATATTTCTATCAAAACATTGTTTATTTCTATTAGTACATATCCAATGGTAAATGTTTATTCAATTTAGTGATTTTAATAATTTTCGGTGCAAAAAAAATCACTAAATGATTAAAGTAATGATAAATTTTCCATTTTACACTCCTAGAAATCAATTTTACTGCATCTTTAACACAACTTTTCCTTCCTTTAATTTTTCTTTATTGAACCCATGTTTTATTTTTAATTTCTCAGCAAACTGATAAGCAAGCTTCAAAAACTCATCCTTGTTTAGTGGCATTAGCTGATTGTCTAGATTTTTAATATGAGCGTAGAGTACTTGCTCCTGCTCATCACTGAAAGTTTTAGCAAAATCCTTAGAGTTTCCCAGTTTTGGCTTCAGTTCTATCTCCTTTCCCTCCAAAAAGTTCTTAAGCTGGTCACCAAGGGTACTTTTTAGAACTGAAAAACGCTCGCTAGCTTTCCGAATCGTCATTTTCATTAAACGTACTTTTTCGACAGCCATCTTCATATTTTCTTCCCTTCACATATGCCTCACTTTGCCCATTTCGCCTGTAAAATGAACCAAATCCATCAAAACCTCCTTTTTGTTGGCTGTGATTTTTGTCCGATACAACCCTCAATGCTTATGTCCGACACAACCAGACCGACATGGGAAGATAATTCGATTGTCTAGTGCTTAGTAATAAGTGTAAACAAAATAACTACCTATAAACATACAGTGCAATACCCCTTACTGCTACTAACCACCTTATAACAGAATTACACTTACTTTAAAGCTGGGTACAGCGCTTCAAAGTTATCTTCGTACACGAAAACACACTCACAAAACAGAAAATGCGCCGTCACTTTCATACACAAACTCGCAGCGGTACAATATGGCGTAACGACCCCTTTGTCGTCACAGCCAACACTTCTGTGACCATTACTGGTGCTGCCTCGCGTGGAAAGTTTGAGAAGCACCCAACCTTCCCCTATACAGGGTTTCCCAATTATCTTGTCCACCCAAAATATCTCTGGAACAATAACAGCTATTGGAAAACGACTTTCACCGGTATCAATGTACGGCTGGGGCCCATGAATGTAAATATTTGGGAACATTCTAAAACGAAAGAAAATGTGTTTTTAACACAAACTTACGTTTTTTTAATGGACAACGTATTTTTTCTTCAGCAATCCATAGCATGACAAATCACATAAACAATGACGTCGATTTCATCGCAATATTCCAATTACATCCCGAGATACTGCGACGTGAAGTTGACGCTTGAAAAACCCGAAATACGCTGCTAACGCACGTCCTGAGGCTCAGGCGTGAACCCCATGCTGCCCGTAGTCGCGATGTGATTGACATGCGTAATCGCACTTCCATACTTACCAAGAGGTCCGAAACGAATAATACGCATGTCAATCACATCGCGATTACGGGCAGCATGGGGTTCACGCCTGAGCCTCAGGATGTGCGTTAGAAGCGTAATTCGGGTTTTTCAAGCGTCAAATTCGCGTCGCAATATCTTGAGATGTAATTGGAATATTGCGATGCAATCAACTTCATTGTTTATGTGATTTGTCATGCCATGGATTTCTGAAGAAAAAATATAGGGTGTCCATTTAAAAAACATAAGTTTGTGTTAAAAAACAAATTTGCTTTCGTTTTAGAATGTTTCCAAATATGTACATTCATGGGCCCCAGCCGTACATTGATGCCGGTGTAAGTCGTTTTCCAATAGCTGTTATTGTTCCAGAGATATTTTGGGTGGACAAGATTGCTGGGACACCCTGTCAGTCTCTTCCATCATAAAACTAGCAAATTTATTTCCACTCTATAATGCTCGTTTAACTACCACGACAGCTTCCTAGAGACTTTCCTCTGTCCGAAGCACTTTGCCGCAACACACCACAGCTCAAACGCGAGCCCCTTCGAGCCAAAGATAGTCCTCGCGGAGCCAGAGATATTGCGTCAGATATATTCAAAACGATACAGTCACTCTTCAAGGCAGAATTTGCCATCACCGTGAAGACTACGGCTCACCATTCCAACCGATACCGCAAAGACTAGTCGAGACGTCACGTCTATGCTGTGGGGTGAGATACTCAAGTCACCGAGCGACTGAGGTACTGTGCGACCAAAAGACGTGGCACATTAGTTCATTCACAAGAGGATACTATAACAGCGGCGTCGCAGAGTCGGCTCGACTCGGATGTCCGTAGGACTCGACATCTTGGTCGCTGGATCTCCCAATCTCTTGGTAGCATTCCTACAATTTGGTTGCGCAATGTACGAAAAATGATAAATTTGAAAATCTAGGTAGAAAACGAAGTTTGCTAGCTTCTCGAAGAGTTATATAGACTTGAAACGTTCAATATACTATAGCTCATAACATAATCAATCTTTGTGATATGGTCTGGCCGAGGGCACTTTTTGTAGCATTGCTGCTTGTCGTTCCCTGTTCCTGTCACGACTGTTTCGCGGTAAGAACGACTGATGGCACACTCTGTGTGAGCGCAAATCCCTCTCGTTCTTACCTTCAAGGTCTTTTCACAGGATATACAGACGAGAAGGAAATATACCGGGCGATCAAACGTCTGTATAAATTTATGGAAACAGAAAAGATTGTAACAACTATCGAGGTATCTTTTTAATTAGCGTTGTAGGCAAAATATTCTCAGGTATTGTTGAAAGGAGAGTGCGAGTATTAATTGAGGACAAGTTAGATGAAAATCAGTGTGGGTTTAGGCCTCTTAGAGGCTGTTAGGACCAGATCTTTAGCTTACGGCAGGTAATGGAAAAGTGCTATGAGTGGAACAGGGAATTGTATCTATGTTTCATAGATCTAGAAAAGGCTTATGACCGTGTTCCTTGGAGGAAGATACTGTCAGTTCTACAAGATTATGGTATAGGAGGCAAACTTCTGCAAGCAATTAAAGGGCTTTATGTAGACTGTCAGGCAGCAGTTAGAGTAGATGGCAATTTAAGCTCATGGTTCAGGGTAGTTTCAGGGGTAAGACAAGGCTGTAACCTGTCACCACTGTTGTTAATACTATTCATGGATCATATGTTGAAAACATAGACTGGCAGGGCGGGATTAAAATAGGTAAAAAAAAAGCAGTCTCGCATATGCGGATGACTTAGTTGTAATGGCGGTTCGATTGAAAGGCTGCAAACTAATATTTCAGAGCTCGATCAGAGGTGCAAGGATTATGATATGAAGATCAACATCTACAAAACGAAAGTAATGTCTGTAGGAAAGAGATTTAAACAGATTGAGTGCTAAATAGGAGGAACAAAGTTAGAACAGGTAAATAGTTTCAAGTACGTGGGATGTATTTTCTCACAGGATGGCAACATAGTGAAAGAACTGGAATCGAGGTGCAGCAAAGCTAATGCAGTGAGTGCTCACTTAAGATCTACTCTCTTCAGCAAGAAGGAAGTCAGTACCAAGACTAAGTTAGCAGTTCACCGCTCTATCTTTCGACCAACTTTGTTGTATGTGAGTGAAAATTGGGTGTATACAGGTTACTTTATTCATAAGGTAGAGATTACAGACATGAAAGTAGCAAGACTGATTGCAGTTATTAATAGATGGGAACAATGGCAGGAGGGTGTCCATAATGAGGAAATCAAAGAAAAGGAATGAACACCATAGATGCAGCAGTTAGAGCGAACAAACTGAGATGGTGGGGTCATGTTACACGCATGGGAGAAGCAAGGTTACCTAAGAGACTCATGAGCTCGGCAGCGGAGGGTAAGAGGAGTCGAGGTAGACCAAGAAGCAAGTACTTAGAATCGGTGCAGAATGATTTTGAAGTAAAAGGCATAACATCAGACGAGGCATCAATGTTAGCATTGAATCGGGGATCATGGAGGAATCTTATTAGAGGTACTAAGATCCAGACTGAACGCTGAAAGGCATAATCAGTCTCTAATGATGATAATGATGAATAAGTCACGGAATAATGTAGATAGAGAGGTAAAAATTGACACACATACTTGGAATGGCATGGAGTTTTATTAGAACCGAACATCTACCGTTATCGATTTTTTTCTTCTGGTTTTGTAACTGCTACCGTGACTAGTGAGAGGTACGCCGATATGTTACAGAATCGCATCATCCCCAGCCTGGCTGATAAACACCTGCTGGAACGTACACAGGATGGCGCTCCACCCCATATAGATAGACGCGTGAAAGATCTCTTGCGCGCGTTGTTTTGTGATGATCGTGTGCTCAGCCGCCACTTTCGTCGTGCTTGGCCTCCCAGGTCGCAAGACCTCAGTCCGTGCGATTATTGGCTTTGGCGTTACCTGAAGTCGCAACTCTATCAAATGTTCAAATGTTTGTAGAGCTTATGGACGTAACTACGGGATCATCAGTCCCTAAACGTAAAACTACTTATGAACTAGCTGATACTAAAGACGGCACAAACATCCATGCCCAAGGGGGGATTCGAACCCCCGACCGCAGTGGCCGTGCAGACCGGGACTGTCACGCCGCAGACCATCGGCCACTGCGGCCGGCTCGCAAGTGTATCGTGATCGACTCGTGATCTCTAAGGATGCTGAAAGACAACATCTGACGCCAGTGCCTCACCATAATAAGTCCAGACATGCTTTACAGTGCTTTTCACGACATTATTCTTCGACTACAGCTATTGTTGAGGAATGATGGTGGACATATTGAGTATTTACTGTAAATAATATCATCTTTGCTTTGTCTTAATTTTTATGCTAATTATTGCTTTTCTAATCAGATGAAGTGCAATCTGTGGCACACTTTTAAAACTTTTTTTGGTTCTAATAAAACCCCATGTCATTCCAAACAGGTGTATCAATTTTTACCTCTCTATCTACATTATTCCGTGACTTATTAAGTTTTCAAATTTATACTGAATTCTTGATAACCCGGTATTTAGTCACTCACAGAATAAAGTTGAAATTAACCTGAAACTTATCGTATGTCTCCTGTAATCTAATCATAACGTCTGAAAACGAATTAAAAGTGTCACGTGCACAAGACCAGAAACAAAACAATATGTACCGTATTTAAATAAAAAAAATAAAACATGGTTCTAAAACCGACCAAAAAGTATAATACAAATTATCCTAATCCCATACCAATTCCTAATTTAAAACAGGTAAACCTAAAAATTTGTGCTTGTGAATTTTAAGTAGCTACAACAATACAGTTTAAAACGAAAAATGTGGGGTGCATGGAACAGATAATATTGTAGGATGTTGATACTGTTTAGAGAAATCACGTAACAGTTCGTATTATTTGCAGTTCAACAAAATCATAATTGACTTTGATAACTATTCGTATCTCGGTGTTCTAATGCATGTGACCCACGTTTCTCGTTTTAAACGTTACAAGCGTTGTAAAGTGACAGGTGCAAATTTTCACGCCTACGTGTGCTCGCGGTAATAAAAAAACTATTGTAATATCACTGTCACTGCTAAATATTGTACGTCAGATTACACAGAAAGCGTGTTTACCCTCAGCCGATGATAGCTCGGCATTACGTGAGACTCGTGTCGTGTGTGAATGTGATCGGGTACTCTAGCGGTGCAGTCTCCCAGTCTCGTGGCCGTCAGGTAACGGGAGACCGACTTGCGTATCCCCGTGTGAATACGGCCTTATACGGGTTTTGAGTGTGCTGGTAAACGATTTTGGCGCATGTCTGTGTTGCAGCGACGTCCGGAACCTCGTCTTCAGGCGTGAGAATGCTCTACATCTACATCGACATGGGATACTCTGCGAGTCACATTTAAATGCCTGGCAGAGGGTTCATCGAACCACCTTTATACGCTTAATCTGCCGTTCCATTCCCAAATAGCGCGCGGGAAGAAAAATCATATGAATCGCTCCGTTAGAGCTATGATTTCTCGTAATTTTATTCTGATGATTATTTCTACTTATATAGGTGGCAATCAACAATATATTCTTGCATTCGCAGGAGAATATTGACGATTGGAGTTTCCTAAGTAGACCACGCCGCAGCGATAAACGCCGTTGTTGTAATGATTCCTATCCCTGATCCTGCATCATTTCCGTGACGCTTTCTCCCCTGTATCGTGACAATACAAAACGGTCGGCCCTTCGTTGGACTCTTTCGATGGCTTCCGTCAAACCCACCTGATAAGGATCCCACACGGGGGAGCAATACTTCAAATGAGGACTGAAAGCGTGGTGTATGCAGTCTCTTTAGTAGTTCTGTCGCATATTTTTAGTGTTCTGCCAATAAAACGCAGTATGTGGTCCGCCTTTCCTAAGACATTAAGTGTTCTTTCCAGTTTAAGTCTGATGTAATAGTAATTCTCAGGTATTTAGTGGAGTTTATGGCCTTCACATTTAATTGATTTATCTTGTAAACAAGGTTTAAGACAATGGAGTAGGTGGTACAACGAATAGAACTTCTATTCAGGTGAGCATAAGGTTATAATTACAAAAATGGGTAATTTTGATATTACGAATATAGTTAAGCGCTCAGAGTGCTAAGTGTCATAATTTAATTTCCGTGAAATTTTGTTGACAGTTAATTTCTTAATTTTCGTCTAGTGCTACTGTTTTTAAGAGTCTACTTGTCATCTACTTGAAAGATTTCGTTTGTGTTACTGTTTTAAGAGTACATTCTCTCGTATTTTTATAAATACCGTTGTTTGTGCGTGTTTGTCAGTCGCCTGCAGCTTTTCTTTGGCTTAGGAATCTTCTATATTTCGTGTAGATCTTTTACGTTAGAGCACTGATTTCGGCGTATATTTTGATTTCAGTCTAGAGACGGTTTTTGCTAATTTCCATTGTTTCTAGTAACCACTGTTTAGTCAGCTATCAGTCACCTGTAGTGAATTAGCGGTCTTGTTACAAGTCGATTACTTAATCTTTACAATAAATTGTTGATTTGTTAGGATAGATAGGATGTGTGACTGCTGCGTACGGACGCAGGAGGGGCTGGCCGCCGTTCGCGAACAGCTGAGCGTGCTGATGGCCGCGGTCAGCCGTCTTCAGGCTGCTGTAGCGTCAGTGGGGAGTCCGGTGCGTCGCATGGGACGCCTCAGGTGTCACATGCTTCACCCACGGTCCCTGCTGTCGAGACATCTTTGCGTGTACCGGACCCAGTTGGGCCACCCTCTCCCCCAGGGGAATGGCGGGTTCAACGGCGTTCGCGTCGCTCGAGGCGGAGGCTCAGAGGGGAAGCTGGCCGTGCGGCATCGCCCACTCTGCATGTGAGTGGGCATGTGGCCGCTTCTTTAGCAAGGTCCGAGCAGGCACACGGGGGGAGGGGTATATTAGTGATTGGGAGCTCCAATGTTAGGCGGGTGATGGAACCCCTCAGGGAGATAGCGGGAAGGACGGGGAAGAAGACCAGTGTGTACTCTGTTTGCTTGCCGGGGGGTCTCATCCGAGATGTGGATGAGGCTCTTCCGGCGGCGATAGAGAGCACTGGGTGCACCCGACTGCAAATTGTCGCTCATGTCGGCACCAATGACTCCTGCCGGCTGGGTTCAGAGGTCACCCTCAGTTTATACAGGCGGTTGGCGGAGTTGCTGAAGGCAGAAAGCCTCGCTCGCGGGGTGGAATCTGAGCTAACTATTTGTAGTGTCGTTCCCAGAACAGATCGCGGTCCTCTTCTTTGGAGCCGAATGGAAGGCTTAAACCAGAGGCTCAGACGATTCTTCGATGATCTGGGCTGCAAATTTCTCGACCTCCGCTATCGGGTGGAGAAATGTAGGGTTCCCCTGAATAGGTCAGGCGTGCACTACACGCAGGAAGCGGCTACAAGGGTAGCGGAGAACGTGTGGAGTGCACATGGTGTTTTTTTTTTCTATAGGTTAGAGAATTCCCCCCCCCCCTTGGTCCGACAAGTTGCCTCCTGAGCCGCGATAAGGTAGCAGTAGGCAGAACACAACAGGGGAGGAAATGATCAATGTAGTAGTAGTTAACTGCAGGAGCGTCTATAGAAAAGTCCCAGAACTGCTCTCAATAATAAACGATCACGACGCCCACATAGTACTAGAGACGGAAAGTTGGCTGAAACCAGATGTAAACAGTAATGAGATTCTAAACTAAGACTCTAATGTTTACCGTAGAGATAGGCTGGACAGTGAAGGGGGAGGCGTGTTTATAGCGATAAAAATGCACTAGTATCGAAGGAAATAGACGGAGATCCGAAGTGTGAAATAATTTGGGTGAAGGTCACGGTTAAAGCAGGCTCGAACATGGTAACTGCAAGTTTCTATATGCCGCCTGGCTCAGCAGCTGTTGTGGCAGAACACCTGAAGGATAATTTGGAAAATATTTCGAGTAGATTTCTTGATCATGTTATAGTTTTGGGAGGAGATTTTAATTTACCCAATATAGATTGGGAGTCTCAAACGTGTATTACGGGTGGCAGGGACAAAGAGTCCAGTGAAATTGTTTTGAGTGCATTATCTGAATACTACCTTGAGCAGTTAAACAGAGTACCAACTCTTGGTAACAACATATTAGACCTTCTGGTGACAAACAGACCCGAAATATTCGGAACAGTTAATGCAGAACAGGGAATCATCGATCATGAAGCGGTTACAGCATCGGTAATTTCAGCCGTAAATAAAAATATTAAAAAAATGTAGGAAGATTTTTCTGTTCGGAAAAAGTGACAAAAAAGGGATTTCAGAGTACTTGACGGCTCAGCACAGAAGTTTTATCTTAAGTACAGATGGTGTTGAGGAACAGTGGTCTAAGTTCAAAGCCATCGTACAATATGCATTAGATGAGTATGTACCTAGCAAGGTCGTAAGAGACGGAAAGGAGCCACCGTGGTACAACAACCGAATTAGAAAGCTGCTACGGAAGCAAAGGGAACTTCACTGCAAACATAAACATAGCCAAAGCCTTGTAGACAAACAAAAATTACACGATGCGAAATGTAGCGTGAGGAGGGCTATGCGAGAGGCGTTCAACGAATTCTTTGTACTGACTTGTCTGAAAATCCTAACAAATTTTGGTCTTATGTCAAAGCGGTAGGTGGATCAAAACAAAGTGTCCAGACACTCTGTGACGTAAATGGCATTGAAACAGAGGATGACACTGTAAAGGCGGAATTACTGAATGTATTTTTCCAAACTGTTTCACGGAGGAAGATTGCATTGTAGTTCCTTCCCTAGATTGCCGCACAGATTACAAAATGGCAGATATCGAAATAATTGACAGAGGGATAGAAAAACAATTAAAACCGCTCAAAAGAGGAAAGGTCGCAGGGCCTGATGGGATACCAGTTCGTTTTTACACAGATTACGCGAAGGAACTGGCCCCCCTTCTCGCAGTGGTGTATCGTAGGTCTCTAGAACAGCATAACGTTCCGAAAGATTGGAAAAGGGCTCAGGTCATCCCCGTTTTCAAGAAGGGTCCTCGAACAGATGTGCAGAAATATAGGCCTATATATCTAACGTCGGTCATTTGTAGAATTTTGTAACATGTATTATGTTCGAATATAATGACATTTCTCGAGACAAGGAATCTGCTCTGTAGGAATAAGCATGGATTTCGAAAAAAGCGTTCATGTGAAACCCAGCTCGCGCTATTCATCCACGAGACTCAGAGGGCCATAGACACGGGTTCTCAGGTAGATGCTGAGTTTCTCGACTTCCGCAAGGCGTTTGATACAGTTCCCCACAAACGTTTAATGAACGAAGTAAGATCATATGGTCTATCAGACCAATTATGTGACTGGATTGAGGAATTCCTAGATAACAGAAAGCAGCAGGTCGTTCTCAATGGAGAGAAGTCTTCCGAAGTAGGAGTTATGTCAGGTGTGCCACAGGGGAGTGTCGTGGGGCCGTTGCTGTTCACGATATATATAAATGATCTTGCGGATAACATCAGAAGTTCACTGAGGCTTTTTGCGGATAATGCTGTAGTATATAGAGAGGTTGTAACAATGGAAAATTGTATTGAGATGCAGGATAATCTGCATAGAATTTACGCATAGTGCAGGGAATGGAAATTAAATTTCAATGTAGACAAGTGTAATGTGCTGCGAATACACAGAAAGAAAGATCCTTTATCATTTAGCTACACTATAGCAGGTCAGAAACTGGAAGCAGTTAATTCCATAAAGTATCTGGGAGGAGTCATTAGGAGGGATTTAAAATGGAACGACCATATAAAATCAATCGTCAGTGAAGCAGATGCCAGACTTAGATTCATTGGAAGAATACTAAGGAAATGTACTCCGAAAACAAAGGAAGTAGGTTACAGTACACTTGTTCTCCCACGGCTTGAATACTGCTCACCGGTGTGGGATCCGTACCAGGTGGTATTGATAGAGGAGGTAGAGAAGATCCAACGGAGAGCAGCGCGCTTCATTACAGGATCATTTGGTAATCGTGAAAGCGTTACAGAGATGATCGCTGAACTCCAGTGAAAGACTCTTCAGGAGAGACGCTCTGTCGCTGGGCACGGGCTTTTGTCGAAATCCTAAAGTTATATGCGTTAGGCTTGCTAATTAAGTGAAAAGTCGACTCGTCAGAAAATATTATTTTGTCTAAGAAATGTTCATTGTCATGTAATCGCTACCGTTCCTTTCGGTGCGATTCGGCACTAGCGAACCACAAGAGTCAATACTTGACGTATTTCTCTATAAATAGACACTTCAATCATCTATGTATTTAATGTGAATTGATTTATACGGATTTTCAAAGTTGCAAAGTCATTTTTGACACACCCTGCATATTATGGTGGGTCGAAAAACTTTTTTTTTTTTTTACAAAAACACTTTAGTGCGGTAAAATTGCCTATTATCATTAGTAAAACACGAGATTTAAAAAAATATATCGGTTACTATCGCTCGTCGTACTTCAAAATAATGAAAAATTGAAAAAAGTGCATTGTTTGGAATTTTTTAAAGTTGGTTTAAACTTTCGAAATAAACTCGTCTTAGTTTTCTATGCTTTATAAATAATTGAAAGAAGGAAATAAAATAAGGGTAATAATATATTTCCTGCACTGTCTCAGGAAAAACAGAAATTGAGCAATATTTTCATAAATAAATAGAAACTATTTATTTGACCCATCGTACTGTATGTACAACTTTACTGGCGACCAATGTCACCAGTTGGTGTAGTAGCGCAGATGCTATGCAACCCAGGAGAACCTGGTTCGAAGCTCGAACTAATGCAGTTTTTTAACTATCGCCATCGATTAAATTCAGTGCACACGGGCGGCAAATGTCGTATTCGCTTGTGTGTGTTTTAGCTGATAGCGTCTGTCTCACGCTCCTCGGAATACCTGTACATCCACTGCTATAGAGTGGTCACCAGTTCCCGATACCAACAGATGAGAGCATTGCCGTCAGAATCTCTCTTTCTTTCGCGTCGTTCGAAACCGACTGCCATGGTCTGGAGCGCAGACGACGGCCGTAAAAAGCCGGTCAGAGGGAGTCCGGAAAGGGCAGGGTCGCCGGAGCGACCGCGCCGGGGCACACGTTTTTCCGGAATGCATTACGCGCGCGTCGCCATTGGTAACCGTATCGCACACGACCGCGATCGGCAGCTGCTGACGACTCAATCCCGGCAATTCGATGCGCTGGGATGTGATGTGATGTCTGCCGCGCGGGACGAGACCTGATCCGGGTGAGGGGGTTTTGTCGCCGCAGAACCAGATCAAGCTGACTGGGTCCGCGGACACGAGGAGAGCACCGGTTAGTGTGGCAGCCCTGAAGCGGGATTTATATCTAATATGGCATAATAGGCGCGCTGCGGGCAAGAACACCAGTCGCTCGCTTGATGCGAGATACACGGCGACTGCTAGCCGAAGGACATTCGCAACTTTATACAGTAGACCAACCCCTTATACGAGGCGCGTCCAGAAAGTAAATTCCGTTTGGTAATAAAATGAAATTGTACACAGATACAGAATAAATTTTATTGCACAAAATTCTACAACTGTTAAACTGCTT